>CM063183.1:105041718-105700419 GCA_031835075.1 Saguinus oedipus
TGTGAACCCATCTGGACCTGGGCTTTTTTTGTGTGGTAGGCTCTTAATTGCTGCCTCAACTTCTGACCCTGTTATTGGTCTATTCATGGTTTCGGCTTCCTCCTGGTTTATGCTTGGGAGGACACAGGTGTCCATGAATTTATCCATTTTTTCCTGATTTACTAGGTTGTGTGCATAGAGTTGTTTGTAGTATTCTCTGATGATGGTTTGAATTTCTGTGGCATCTCTGGTGATTTCCCCTTTATCGTTTTTTATTGCATCTGTTTGGTTGTTCTCTCTTTTCTTTTTTATCAGTATGGCTAGTGGTCTGTCTATTTTATTGATCTTTTCAAAAAACCAGCTCTTGGATTTATTGATTTTTTGAAGGGTTTTTCTTGTCTCTATCTCCTCCAGTTCTGCTCTGATCTTAGTTATTTCTTGTCTTCGGCTAGGTTTCGAGCTTTTTTGATCTTGCTCCTCTAGCTCTTTCTATTTTGACGATAGGGTGTCAATTTTGGATCTCTCCAATCTTCTCATGTGGGCACTTATTGCTATATATTTTCCTCTACAGACTACTTTAAATGTGTCCCAGAGATCTGGTACGTTGTGTCTTCATTTTCGATGGTTTCAAAGAACTTCTTTATTTCTGCCTTCATTTCATTGTTTATCCAATCAACATTCAAGAGCCAGTTGTTCAGTTTCCATGAAGCTGTGCGGTTCTGAGTTAGTTTCTGAATTCTGAATTCCAACTTGATTGCACTATGGTCTGAGAGACTGTTTGTTATGATTTCCGTTGTTTTGCCTTTGCTGAGGAGTGCCTTACTTCCAATGATGTGGTCAATTTTGGAGTAGGTGTTATGTGGTGCTGAGAAGAATATATATTTTGTAGATTTGGCGTGGAGAGTTCTGTAAAGGTCTATCAGGTTTGCTTGTTTCAGGTCTGAGTTCAAGTCCTGGATATCCGTGTTAATTTTCTGTCTCGTTGATCTGTCTGCTATTGACAGTGGAGTGTTCTGTCTATTGTGTTGATCTTTTCAAAAAACCAGCTCTTAAATTTATTGACTTTTGAAGGGTTGAAGTCTTCCAGTATTATTGTGTGGGAGTCTATGTCTCTTTGTAAGTCATTAAGAACTTGCCTTATATATCTTGGTGCTCCTACATTGTGTCCATATATATTTAGAATTGTTAGCTCTTCTTGTTGTATCGATCCTTTTGCCATTAAATAATGACCTTCTTTATCCCTTTTGATCTTTGTTGCTTTAACATCTATTTTATCAGAGATGAGAATTTCAACTCCTGCTTTTTTTTTGCTCTCCATTTGCTTGGTAAATCTTTCTCCATCTTTTTATTTTGAGCCTTTTTGTATCTTTTCGTTTGAGTTGGGTTTCCTGGATACAGCACACCGATGCGTTTTGTTTTTTTATCCAATTTTCCAGTCTGTGTCTTTTGATTGGTGCATTTAGCCCATTTACATTTAGGGTTAATATTGTTATGTGTGAATTTGATACTGCCATTTTGATGCTAGCTGTCTGTTTTGCCCATTGTTTCATGTACATTCTTCATTTTGTTGATGGTCTTTAGCATTTGGTATGCTTTTAGGATGGCTGGGACTGGTTGTTTCTTTCTATGTGTAGTGCCTCTTTCAGGAGCTCTTGTAAAGCAGGCCTAGTGGTGACAAAATCTCTGAGTACTTGCTTGTTCGTGAAGGATTTTATTTTTCCTTCACTTATGAAGCTCAGTTTGGCTGGATATGAAATTCTGGGTTGAAAGCTCTTTTTTTAAAGGATGTTGAATATTGGCCCCCACTCTCTTCTGGCTTGTAGAGTCTCTGCCGAGAGATCTGCTGTGAGTCTGATGGGCTTCCCTTTGTGGGTGACCCGACCTTTCTCTCTGGCTGCCCTAAGTATTTTCTCCTTCGTTTCAACCCTGGTGAATCTGATGATTATGTGCCTTGGGGTTGCTCTTCTTGTGGAGTATCTTTGTGGTGTTCTCTGTATTTCCTGGAGTTCAGTATTAACCTGTCTTGCTAGGTTGGGGAAATTTTCCTGGATAATATCCTGAAGAGTGTTTTCCAGCTTAGATTCATTCTCCTGATCACATTCTGGTACACCTATCAAACGTAGGTTGGGTCTCTTCACATAGTCCCACATTTCTTGGAGATTTTGTTCATTCCTTTTTGTGCTTTTTTCTTTAATCTTGGTTTCACGTTTTATTTCATTGAGTTGATCTTCAATTTCAGATATTCTTTCTTCTGCTTGGTCAATTCGGCTGTTGAAACTTGTGCATGCCTCACGAAGTTCTCGTGTTGTGTTTTTCAGCTTCTTCAATTCATTCATATTCCTCTCTAAGTTTTCCATTCTTGTTATCAATTCCTCGAATTTTTTTTCAAATCTTTTTTCGAGGTTCTTAGTTTCTTTGCACTGGTTTAGAACATGTTCTTTTAGTCAATGAAGTTTCTCATTATCCACTTTCTGAAGTCTGATTCCATCATTTTTTTACACTCATTCTCTGTCCAGCTTTGTTCCCTTGCTGGTGAGGAGTTTTGGTCCTTTGTAGGAGGTGAGGTGTTTTGGTTTCGGGTGTTTTCCTCCTTTTTGCGCTGGTTTCTTTCCATCTTTATGGATTTATCCGCCTGTCGTCTTAGAAGTTGCTGATTTTTCAATTGGGTCTCTTTGTGGACGCTGAGATTGTTGATGATGAAGTATTTCTTTTATTTAGTTTTCCTTCTAATGGTCTAGCCCCTCTGCTGTATGAGTGCTGAGTTCCACTCCAGGCTTTGCTTGTCTGGGGTATACCTGTAGCAGCTGCAGAAAAGTGAGCGATAATACCAGGTTCTTCTTCTTCTGTCTTCATTCCAGAATGATGCCCGCCAAATGTCAGTCTGATTAGTCCTGTTTTGTGGTGACTCATTGGATATACAGGGGTAAGGGAACTGCTTGAGGAGACGGTATGTGCTTCATAGGAGCTCCAGTGCTGAGCTGTGAGCTCCGTTGTTCATTCAGGGTTGTCGGAACGTTGTTTATGTCTGCTGCAATAGAACTCATAAAACACCACCCTTTTTTTCCCCCCTTAGATGCTCTGTCTCAGGGAGTTGGGGCTTTCTTTATGAGTATCTGTTGCACTATCCTGCCCAAATAGGACGCAGTCTATTCACTATTTGTCTACCGGGGCTCTGACCTGCTAGCACGTGTTTGCCCTGTTGCTGCTGGGCTCCCATCTGCTGTGGAGCGCTCCCCTCTCCTGGTGGAGTCTCTCTGTTATTGCAGGTTGCCTTGGAAATGGCAGGCTGCGTTTGCCCTTGGTGGTACTTCAGTAGGGTTGGATTGTGTCATTAATGCCAGACGCCCCTCCCTCACCGGGCTGCACTGTCCTAGATGCGGGCAGCAAAACTCTCAGCCCCAAGCACCTCCAGTCGCCGCCCTGCTTTTCCCTGTGAGGGTGGGACCCACCGAGCCCGATCACCCAGCTCCCTGACTCAGAGTCCGTCCTCTCTCTCTCTCTCTCTCTTTCTCTCAGCATGATGAAAGGTCGACTGTCTCACTGGCGCCCCAGTAGCCTGCCGATAGGGCACTGAGATCCATGTGATCTCCCGTGCCTCTGCCCACTGCACCGGCTCAGATCACGCTTCCCAGGAAACTCCTCATCTGGCTCATTGTCCAAGACCCGTTCAATCAGATGGACATGCCAATCTGCCCTTCCAAATCTCAGATGGCCAGTTTAACAAGGCACCCACACCAGTGAGTTTCGTGCCAGGTCCCGCTGCGACGCTTGCTGAAGAGGCCGTGCAAGCCGGCTGCGCTAGCCGGCTGTACTAGCATATAATAATCCCGCGTGTGTATTATTTAGAAAGGCACTTAATTCGTGCCTACCATAAACAGCATACTGACTATTCCATAAAAGTTCATTATTCACTGAATTGTGAATTTTGTGAGCCACTCAGAAAAAAAACAAACAAACCCATTCAAAAATGGGCAAAGGATATGAACAGAAACTTTACAAAAGAAGACATACATGAGGCCAACAAACATATGAAAAAGTACTCATCATCATTGGTCATTAGAGAGATGCAAATCAAAACCACATTGTGATATCATCTCACACCAGTTAGAATGGCGATCATTAAAAAATCTGGAGACAGCAGATGCTGGAGAGGATGTGGAGAAATAGGAACACTCTTACACTTTTGGTGAGAGTGTAAATTAGTTCAACCATTGTGGAAGACAGTGTGGCGATTCCTCAGGGACCTAGAAATAGAAATTCCATTTGACCCAGCAATCCCATTACTGGGTATCTATCCAAAAGACTGTAGATCGTACTACTATAAGGACACATGCACACGAATGTTCATTGCAGCACTGTTTACAATAGCAAAGACCTGGAACCAACCCAAATGCCCATTGATGATAGACTGGACTGGGAAAATGTGGCACATATACACCATGGAATATTATGCAGCAATCAGAAATGATGAGTTTGTGTCCTTTGTAGGGACATGGATTAATCTGGAGAACATCATTCTCAGCAAACTGACACAAGAACAGAAAAAGAAATACCGCATATACTCACTCATAGGCGGGTGAGAAAAATGAGAACACATAGACACAGCGAGGCGGTCTACTATACACTGGGGACTCTTGGGGGAAATGGGGGAGGGACAGCGGGGGGGGCTGGGGGGGATAGCCTGGGGATGAATACCAAGTGTGGGTAAGGGGGAGTAAGGCAGCAAAACACACTGCCATGTGTGTACCTATGCAATTATCTTGCACGTTCTGCACATGTACCCCAAAACCTATAATGCAATAAAAATAAAAAAATAAAAAAATATTGTGAGTCATTAGAAAGCCCAAGAAATAATACAATACTGAAGAATAGATAGGAGTCTATTTCATATGGCCACTCAGAGTATCAGTGAATAATGGACACCACAGTAAGGTTCAGGATCCTGTTTTATATGACCTCTGATTCACTATCGCACTGAATGACACAGCAAAGTATCGTGAGGATTCTGTTCCATAGGAACATTCATTCTGAGTCTTAATGAATAATGCACAGGGGGACAATATTCAGGAGTCTAATTCATAGGGCATCCCTTTCTGAGCTTCAGTGAATAACAAACACCTGTGGTCTAGTCGTTACACTATTTATGATAGCCACAAATAAAGCACCACCCTGAATGATGCACACCTGCGTGACAGTGGGGACTCTACATAAAACCGCTACACATTCAGAGTCTCTGTAAATAATTCACTCCTGGGCAATGGACAGGAGTTATTTTTTTATTCCCACATATTCAGGGTCTCATTCAATAATACACACATTTAGAAGAGTTAAGAGCCTACTTCATATAGCCACCCATTTAGATCCTCAATGAGTCATGCCCAACAGGGTAATATTCGCAACCCTCTCTCATATAGCGGCTCATTCAGGGCCTCACTGAATGATACAACCCTGGTGTGTCATCGGGATTCTAATTCATACTGCAAATCATTCAGAAACTTTCTTATTAATCCACAAAAGAGTAATAGTCAGGTGACAATTTTATATGGCCTCCCATTAAGAGCTTCAGTGAATAATGAACTTTTATGGAGTAGTCAGGATGCTGTTTATGGTAGCCACTAGTTAAGTTCCTTTCTGAATAATACACACCTGGGTGATAGTCAGGAGTCTATTTCATATGATCTCTCATTCTGGGCCTAACTGAAGAATGCACTCCTGGGAAAGTGTCAGGAGTCTATTTGGTATGCACACTCATACAGAACCTGTTTAAATGATGCGATCGTGTAGAATAATTATGAGTCTATGTCGTATGGCTACTGATTCACACAATCACTGAATAACACACACCTGTGGAATAATAAGAAGTCTGTTTCATATGGCCACTCTTTCACAGCCTCACCGCATGTTACACGCTTATGATATAATCTGTAGTCCATTTCTAATGGCCACTCATTCACAGAATTACTGAATAATGCGCACCTGTGGAACAGTAAGAAATTCCTTTTTAATGTCTACTCATTGAGAGCCTCACTGAAGGTACACACCAGGGGAAATGCTCAGGATTCTGTTTTAACTTCTAATTCAGAGTCTCACTGAATAAGGCACATCTTTGGAAGAGTCAGATGTCCTTTACATGTGGCCTCTCATTCGGAGTGTCACTGAATAATGCGGAGTACTCCGGAGTCTATTTCACGTAAACACATATTCAGAGCCTCAGTGTTTAATACACACCTGTGTGATAGTTGTGAATCTACTTAATATCACCAGATATTTAGAGCCTCACTAAATAATACACAGCTGGAGAATAATTTGGAGTCTATTTTCGATGAATATTCATTCAGAGGCTCAGTGAATAATGCACACCTGTGGACTAGCAAGGAGTCTATTTCATTTGGACCCTCATTCATAGCCTCAGTAGATAATATGCACCTGTGATATAGTCAGGAGGTTATTTTATATGGACACTCATTCAGAGCCTCATTGAATAATACACACTTATGGAATAGTCAAAGTCTATTTAATGTGGCCACTCTCTGAGTACCTAACTGAGTTGTTCACACCTGGAGAATGGTCAGGATACTTTTATATGGACACTCAATGTGTACCTCACTGAAAAATTCACACCTGAGGAATACTCAGGAATGTATTTTGTTTGGTCCCTTTTCAGAGCATCAGTGAATAAGACACACTTAGAAAACATTGGGGAGTGTGTTTCATGTGGCCACTCATTGAGAGACTCACGGAAATGTGCACATCTGGAGAATTCTCAAAAGTCTATTTGGAATGGAATGCATTCAGACTCTTTGAATAACAAAAATTCTATGGAATTGTGAGGAATCCATTCCAAATGGGCAAATATTCGGATTCTCAGTGAATCAAGAACAATAAGGTAATAATCAGGAGTCTATTGATCATGCACTCTCATTCATCCACGCGGTGCATAACACACCTCTTTCGAGTACTGTTGGGTCTGTTTATATGGCCAATCGTTTGGAGCCTCACTAAATAGTACACAGCTGAAAACAAGTAAGGGGTGTATTTCAAATGGCCACTCATTCAGAAACTCAGTGAATAATTCAAATATGTTGAGTACTCAGGATCCTTTCTCATATGGAGAATCATTCAGAGTTTCACTGTGAAATACAAAGCTTGGAAATTGTCAGAGTTGTATTTAATATAAACACTCATTACGAGACTCAGTGAATCACGCATGTCTGTGAGATACTTAGGATACTAATTTTTGTTACTTTCAAAATTCTTAGATTATCTGAATATTACCCACTCGTGAAATAACCAGAAATCTATTTAATATTGTGAGTCATTAGAGAGCTTAAGAAATAATACACTACTGTCGAATAGTCAGGAGTCTATTTCATATGGCCACTCAGAGAAACAGCAAATAATGGAAACCATGGTAATACTCAGGATCATGTTTTATATGACCTCTGATTCTGTATCGCACTGAATGACACACCAGGGAATCGTTAGGATTCTGTTCCATGGAAACATTCATTCAGAGCCTTACTGAATAATACACAAGGGGACAATAGTCAGCAGTCAAATTCATATGGCCTCTTTTTCTGAGCTTCAGTGAATAATGAACACATGTGGACTAGTCGTGACGCTATTTAAAATAGACACAAATAAGGTACCTCCTTCAATGATGCACACCTGGGTGACACTCAGTAGTCTACATAAAACCGCTACACAGGGAGACCCGGCAAGATGGCGTCGTAGAAGCGACTCAGGATTGCAGCTCTCAGTGACGACACAGAGGGTGAGTCCTAGCCGCATTCTCGGATGGACTTTTCTAGCCCACAGAGCGTTGAAAGTCCCACAGGACGCTAGTAAAGTAAAACCGGCTAACGCAGCCCTTTGGCGCGGCCGCTTTGGCCGGCGCCGCTTCGGCCGGCGCCGCAGCAGGATCCGGCACGGAACTCACTGGTCTGGGCGCCCTGTTAAACCAGCAATCTGAGACTTTGAAGGGCAGATTGGCGCGTCCATCTGATTGAACGGGACTTGGACAGTGAGCCAGACCAGGAGTTTCATGGGAGTTTCCTGGGAAGCGTGATATGAGCCGGTGAAGTGGGCAGCGGCACGGGAGATCGCACGGATCCCAGTGCCCTATCGGCAGGCTCCTGGGGCGCCAGTGAGAGAGTCGAACTTTAAGCTTGCGGAGAGGGAGGGAGAGAGAGAGAGGACGGACTCTGAGGCAGGGAGCTGGGTAATCGGGCTCAGCGAGTCCCACCCTCACAGGGACAAGCAGGGCAATGACTGGAGATGCTTGGCGCTGAGAGTTTTGCTGCCGGCATCTAGGACGGTGCAGCCCGGTGAGGGAGGGGCGTCCACCACCGCTGACACAATCCGCCCCTATTGAAGTACCGCCCAGGGCCGAAGCAGCCTGCCGTTGCCGAGGCAACCTGCCATAACAGAGAGACTCCCAAGAGAAGGGAGCTCTACACAGCAGAAGGGAGTCCAGCAGCAACAGGGCAGAACCGCGCTAGTGGGTCAGAGCCCCGGCAGGCAAATAGTGAATAGACTGCCACCTAGTGGGGCAGGACAGTGCAACAGATACTCATAAAGAAAGCCCCAACTCCCTGAAACAGTGCATATAAGGGGGGGAAATAAAAGTGTGGTGTTTTATGAGTTCTATTACAGCAGACATAAACAACCTCCCAACAACACTGAATGAACAACGGAGCTCACAGCTCAGCACTGGAGCTACTATAAAGCACAAACCGTCTCCTTAAGCAGCTCCCTGACCCCTGTATATCCAAAGAGTCACCGCAAAAAAAGGACTAATCAGACTGACATTTGGCGGGCATCATTCTGGAACAAAGACAGCAGAAGAAGAAACTGGTATCATCCCTCACTCTTCCACAGCTGCTACAGGTATACTCCAGACAAACAGGGCCTGGAGTGGACCTCAGAACTCATACAGCAGAGGGGCTAGACCACTAGAAGGAAAACTAAGTAACAAAAATACTTCATCATCAACAATCTCAGCATCCACACAGAGACCCAATTGAAAAATCAGCAACTACAAAGACGACAGGCGGATAAATCCATAAAGATGGGAAGAAACCAGCGCAAAAAGGAGGAAAACACCCGAAACCAAAACACCTCACCTCCTACAGAGGACCAAAACTCCTCACCAGCAAGGGAACAAAGCTGGACGGAGAAGGAGTGTGACGAAATGACGGAATCAGACTTCAGAAAGTGGATAATGAGAAACTTCATTGAGCTAAAAGAACATGTTCTAAATCAGTGCAAAGAAACTAAGAACCTTGAAAAAAGATTTGAAAAAAAATTCGAGGAATTGATAACAAGAATGGAAAACTTAGAGAGGAATATGAATGAATTAAAGGAGCTGAAAAACACAACACGAGAACTTCGTGAAGCATGCACAAGTTTCAACAGCCGAATTGACCAAGCAGAAGAAAGAATATCAGAAATTGAAGATCAACTCAATGAAATAAAACGTGAAACCAAGATTAAAGAAAAAAGCACAAAAAGGAATGAACAAAATCTCCAAGAAATGTGGGACTATGTGAAGAGACCCAACCTACATTTGATAGGTGTACCAGAATGTGATCAAGAGAATGAATCTAAGCTGGAAAACACTCTTCAGGATATTATCCAGGAAAATTTCCCCAACCTAGCAAGACAGATCAATACTGAATTCCAGGAAATACAGAGAACACCACAAAGATACTCCGCAAGAAGAGCAACCCCAAGGCACATAATCGTCAGATTCACCAGGGTTGAAACGAAGGAGAAAATACTTAGGGCAGCCAGAGAGAAAGGTCAGGTCACCCACAAAGGGAAGCCCATCAGACTCACAGCAGATCTCTCGGCAGAGACTCTACAAGCCAGAAGAGAGTGGGGGCCAATATTCAACATCCTTAAAGAAAAGAGCTTTCAACCCAGAATTTCATATCCAGCCAAACTGAGCTTCATAAGTGAAGGAAAAATAAAATCCTTCACGAACAAGCAAGTACTCAGAGATTTTGTTACCACTAGGCCTGCTTTACAAGAGCTCCTGAAAGAGGCACTACACATAGAAAGAAACAACCAGTTCCAGCCATCCTAAAAGCATACCAAATGCTAAAGACCATCAACAAAATGAAGAATGTACATGAACCAATGGGCAAAACAGCCAGATAGCATCAAAATGGCAGTATCAAATTCACACATAACAATATTAACCCTGAATGTAAATGGGCTAAATGCACCAATCAAAAGACACAGACTGGCAAATTGGATAAAAAACCAAAACCCATCAGTGTGCTGTATTCAGGAAACCCACCTCACACTCAAAGATACACAAAGGCTCAAAATAAAAGGATGGAGGAAGATTTACCAAGCAAATGGAGAGCAAAAAAAATCAGGAGTTGCAATTCTCATCTCTGATAAAATAGACTTTAAAGCAACGAAGATCAAAAGGGACAAAGAAGGTCACTACATAATGGTAAAAGGATCAATACAACAAGAAGAGCTAACGATTCTAAATATATATGGACCCAATGTAGGAGCACCCAGATATATAAGGCAAGTTCTTAATGACTTACAAAGAGACTTAGACTCCCACACAATAATAGTGGGAGACTTTAACACTCCACTGTCAATAGCAGACAGATCAACCAGACAGAAAATTAACAAGGATATCCAGGACTTGAACTCAGACCTGGAACAAGCAAACCTGATAGACATTTACAGAACTCTCCACCCCAAATCCACAGAATATACATTCTTCTCAGCACCACATCACACCTACTCCAAAATTGTCCACATAATTGGAAGTAAAGCACTCCTCAGCAAATGCAAAACAACGGAAATCATAACAAACAGTCTCTCAGACCATAGTGCAATCAAGTTGGAACTCAGAATTCAGAAAATAACTCAGAACGGCACAGCTTCATGGAAACTGAACAACTGGCTCTTGAATGTTGATTGGATAAACAATGAAATGAAGGCAGAAATAAAGAAGTTCTTTGAAACCAACGAGAACGAAGACACAACGTACCAGAATCTCTGGGACACATTTAAAGCAGTCTGTAGAGGAAAATATATAGCAATAAGTGCCCACATGAGAAAAGTGGAGAGATCCAAAATTGACACCCTATCGTCAAAATTGAAAGAGCTAGAGGAGCAAGATCAAAAAAGCTCAAAACCTAGCCGAAGACAAGAAATAACTAAGATCAGAGCAGAACTGAAGGAGATAGAGACAAGAAAAACCCTTCAAAAAATCAACAAATCTAAGAGCTGGTTTTTTGAAAAGATCAACAAAATAGACAGACCACTAGCCAGACTGATAAAAAAGAAAAGAGAGAACAACCAAATAGATGCAATAAAAAACGATAAAGGGGAAATCACCACAGATTCCACAGAAATTCAAACCATCATCAGAGAATACTACAAACTACTCTATGCACACAAACTAGTAAATCAGGAAGAAATGGATAAATTCCTGGATGCCTGTGTCCTCCCAAGCCTAAACCAGGAGGAAGCCGAAACTATGAATAGACCAATAACAAGGTCAGAAGTTGAGGCAGCAATTAAGAGCCTACCACACAAAAAAAGCCCAGGTCCAGATGGGTTCACAGCTGAATTCTACCAGACACACAAAGAGGATCTGGTACCATTCCTTCTGAAACTATTCCAAATAATCCAAAAAGAGGGAACCCTTCCCAAATCATTTTATGAGACCAACATCATCCTGATACCAAAACCTGGCAGAGACTCAACAAGAAAAGAAAACTTCAGGCCAATATCCATGATGAACATAGATGCAAAAATCTTCAATAAAATACTGGCAAATCGATTGCAACAACACATTAAAAAACTTATCCATCATGATCAAGTAGGATTCATCCCGGGCATGCAAGGCTGGTTCAACATACGCAAGTCTATAAATGTAATTCACCACATAAACAGAACCAAAGACAAAAACCACATGATTATCTCAATTGACGCAGAGAAGGCATTTGACAAAATTCAACAGCCCTTTATGCTAAAAACCCTCAATAAACTTGGTATTGATGGAACATATCTCAAAGTAATAAAAGCTATTTATGACAAACCAACAGCCAATATCATACCTAATGGGCAAAAACTGGAAGCATTCCCTTTGAAATCCGGCACTAGACAAGGATGCCCTCTCTCACCACTTCTATTCAACATAGTACTGGAAGTTCTAGCCAGAGCAATAAGGCAAGAAAAAGAAATAAAGGGTATTCAAATAGGAAAGGTGGAAGCCAAATTGTCTCTATTTGCAGACGACATGATAGTATACCTAGAAGACCCCATCACCTCAGCCCAAAAGCTCCTGCAACTGATAAGCAACTTCAGCAAAGTCTCAGGATATAAAATCAATGTGCAAAAATCACAAGCATTCCTATACACCAATAACAGACTTAAAGAGAACCAAATTAAGAACGAACTGCCATTCACAATCGCTACAAAGAAAATAAAATACCTAGGAATACAACTCACTAGGAATGTAAGGGACCTCTTTAAGGAAAACTACAAACACCTGCTCAACGAAATAAGAGAGGACACAAACAGATGGAGAAACATTCCATGTTCGTGGTTAGGAAGAATCAATATTGTGAAAATGGCTATACTGCCCAAAGTAATTTACACATTCAATGCTATCCCCATCAAACTACCATTGAATTTCTTCATAGAACTGGAAAAAAACACCATGAATTTCATATGGAACCAAAAAAGAGCCCGCATAGCCAAGTCAATTCTAAGCAAAAAGAACACAGCGGGAGGCATCACGCTACCAGACTTCAAACTATACTACAAGGCTACAGTAATCAAAACAGCATGGTACTGGTACCAAAACAGAGATATAGACCAATGGAACAGAACAGAAACATCGGAGGCAACACAACATATCTACAACCATATCATCTTTGATAAACCAGACAAAAGCAGGCAATGGGGAAAGGATTCCCTATTTAATAAATGGTGTTGGGAAAACTGGCTAGCCATGTGCAGAAAGCAGAAACTGGACCCCTTCCTGACACCTTACACTAAAATTAACTCCAGATGGATTAAAGACTTAAATGTAAGACCTGACACCATAAAAACCCTAGAAGAAAATCTAGGCAAAACCGTTCAGGACATAGGAGTAGGCAAGGACTTCATGAACAAAACACCAAAAGCATTGGCAACAAAAGCCAAAATAGACAAATGGGACCTAATCAAACTCCACAGCTTCTGCACGGCAAAAGAAACAGTCACTAGAGTGAATCGACAACCATCAGAATGGGAAAAAATCTTTGCAGTTTACACATCTGACAAAGGGCTGATATCCAGAATTTACAAAGAACTCAAACGGATTTACAGAAAAAAAACAAACAAGCCCATTCAAAAATGGGCAAAGGATATGAACAGACACTTTACAAAAGAAGACATACATGAGGCCAACAAACATATGAAAAAGTGCTCATCATCATTGGTCATTAGAGAGATGCAAATCAAAACCACATTGAGATATCATCTCACACCAGTTAGAATGGCGATCATTAAAAAATCTGGAGATAGCAGATGCTGGAGAGGATGTGGAGAAATAGGAACACTCTTACACTGTTGGTGGGAGTGTAAATTAGTTCAACCATTGTGGAAGACAGTGTGGCGATTCCTCAGGGACCTAGAAATAGAAATTCCATTTGACCCAGCAATCCCATTACTGGGTATCTATCCAAAAGACTGTGAATCGTTCTACTATAAGGACACATGCACACGAATGTTCATTGCAGCACTGTTTACAATAGCAAAGACCTGGAACCAACCCAAATGCCCATCGATGATAGACTGGACTGGGAAAATGTGGCACATATACACCATGGAATATTATGCAGCAATCAGAAATGATGAGTTTGTGTCCTTTGTAGGGACATGGATGAATCTGGAGAACATCATTCTCAGCAAACTGACACAAGAACAGAAAAAGAAATACCGCATATACTCACTCATAGGCGGGTGAGAAAAATGAGAACACATGGACACAGAGAGGCGGTCTACTATACACTGGGGACTGTTGGGGGAAATGGGGGAGGGACAGCGGGGGGGGCTGGGGGGGATAGCCTGGGGATGAATACCAAGTGTGGGTGAGGGGGAGGAAGGCAGCAAAACACACTGCCATGTGTGTACCTATGCAACTATCTTGCACGTTCTGCACATGTACCCCAAAACCTATAATGCAATAAAAATTAAAAAAAAAAAAAAAAAAAAAAAAACCGCTACACATTCAGAGTCTCTGTAAATAATGCACACCTGGGCAATGGACAGGAGTCTTCTTTTTATACTCACTCATTCAGGGTCTCATTCAATAATACACAACTGAAGAAGAGATAACAGCCTAATTTATATAGCCACTCATTTAGATCCTCAATGAGTCATGCCCACCAGGGTAATATTCACAACCCTCTCTCATATAGCGGCTCATTCAGTGCCTCACTGAATGATGCACACCTTGGGTGTCATCGAGATTCTAATCCATACTGACAATCACTCCGAATCTTACTGAATATTTCACAAAGGAACAAGAGTAAGGTGACTATTTAAAAAAAAATTATTGCACTATAGGTTTTGGGGTACCTGTGCAAAACGTGCAAGATAGTTGCATAGGAACACACAAGGCAATGTGTTGTGCTGCCTTCCTCCCCTTCACCCACACTTGGTATTCATCCCCAGGCTACCCACCCCAGCCCCCCCCACTGTCCCTCCTCCATTTCCCCCAACAGTCCCCAGTGTATAGTAGACCACCTCTCTGTGTCCATGTGTTCTCATTATTCTCACGCACCTACAAGTGAGTATATGCAGTATTTCCCTTTCTGTTCTTGTGTCAGTTTGGTGAGAATGATGTTCTCCAGATTCATCCATGTCCTTACAAAGGACACAAACCCATCATTTTTGATTGCTGGATAATATTCCATAGTGTATATGTGCCACATTTTCTCAGTCCAGTCTATCATCGATGGGCATTTGGGTTGGTTCCAGGTCTTTGCTATTGCAAACAGTGCTGCAATAAACATTCGTGTGCATGTGACCTTATAGTAGAACGATTTATAGTCTTTTGGACAGATACCTAGTAATGGGATTGCTGGGTCAAATGGAATTTCTATTTCTAGGTTCCTGAGGAATCGCCACACTTTCTTCCACAATGGTTGAACTAATTTACACTCCCACCAACAGTGTAAGAGTGTTCCTATTTCTCCACATCCTCTCCAGCATCTGCTGTCTCCAGATTTTTTAATGATCGCCATTCTAACTGGTGTGAGATGATATCCCAATGTGGTTTTGATTTCCATCTCTCTAATGACCAATGATGATGAGCATTTTTTCATATGTTTGTTGGCCTCATGTATGTCTTCTTTTGTAAAGTTTCTGTTCATATCCTTTGCCCATTTTTGAATGGGCTTGTTTTTTTCCTGTAAATCTGTTTGAGTTCTTTGTAAATTCTGGATATCAGCCCTTTGTCTGATGTGTAAACTGCAAAGATTTCTTCCCATTCTGATGGTTGCTGATTCACTCTAGAGACTGTTTCTTTTGCCGTGCAGAAGCTTTGGAGTTTGATTAGGTCCCATTTGTCTATTTTGGCTTTTGTTGCCAATGCTTTTGGTGTTTTCTTCATGAAGTCCTTGCCTACTCCTATGTCCTGAACGGTTTTCCCTAGATTTTCTTCTAGGGTTTTTATGGTGTCAGGTCTTATGTTTAAGTCTTTAATTCATCTGGAGTTAATTTTAGTGTAAGGTGTCAGAAACGGGTCCAGTTTCTGCTTTCTGCACATATCTAGCCAGTTTTCCCAACACCATTTATTAAATAGGGAATCCTTTCCCCATTACCGGTTTTTGTCTGGTTTATCAAAGATGATATGGTTGTAGATATGTTGTGTTGCCTCCGATGTTTCTGTTCTGTTCCATTGGTCTATATCTCTGTTTTGGTACCAGTACCATGCTGTTTTGATTACTGTAGCCTTGTAGTATAGTTTGAAGTCTGGTAGCGTGATGCCTCCCGCTGTGTTCTTTTTGCTTAGAATTGACTTGGCTATGCGGGCTCTTTTTTGGTTCCATATGAAATTCATGTTGTTTTTTTCCAGTTCTGTGAAGAAATTCAATGGCAGTTTGATGGGGATAGCATTGATTGTGTAAATTACTTTTGGCAGTATAGCCATTTTCACAATATTGATTCTTCCTAACCACGAACATGGAATGTTTCTCCATCTGTTTGTGTCCTCTCTTATTTCGTTGAGCAGGTGTTTGTAGTTTTCCTTAAAGAGGTCCCTTACATTTCTAGTGAGTTTTATTCCTAGGTATTTTATTTTCTTTGTAGCAATTGTGAATGGCAGTTCGTTCTTAATTTGGTTCTCTTTAAGTCTGTTATTGGTGTATAGGAATGCTTGTGATTTTTGCACATTGATTTTATATCCTGAGACTTTGCTGAAGTTGCTTATCAGTTGCAGGAGCTTTTGGGCTGAGGTGATGGGGTCTTCTAGATACACTCTCATGTCTGCAAATAGAGACAATTTGGCTTCCACCTTTTCTATTTGAATACCCTTTATTTCTTTTCCTTGCCTGACTGCTCTGGCTAGAACTTCCAGTATTATGTTGAATAGAAGTGGTGAGAGAGGGCATCCTTGTCTAGTGCCGGATTTCAAAGGGAATGCTTCCAGTTTTTGCCCATTAAATATGATATTGGCTGTTGGTTTGTCGTAAATAGCTTTTATTACTTTGAGATATGTTTCATAAATACCAAGTTTATTGAGGGTTTTTAGCATAAAGGGCTGTTGAATTTTGTCAAATGCCTTCTCTGCGTCAATTGAGATAATCATGTGGTTTTTGTTTTTGCTTCTGTTTATGTGGTGAATTACATTTATAGACTTGCCTATGTTGAACAAGCCTTGCATCCCCGGGATGAATCCTACTTGATCATGATGGATAAGTTTTTTAATGTGCTGTTGCATTCGATTTGCCAGTATTTTATTGAAGATTTTTGCATCTATGCTCATCATGAATATTGGCCTGAAGTTTTCTTTTCTTGTTGAGTCTCTGCCAGGTTTTGGTATCAGGATGATGTTGGTCTCATAAAGTGATTTGGGAAGGGTTCCCTCTTTTTGGATTATTTGGAATAGTTTCAGAAGGAATGGTACTAGATCCTCTTTCTGTGTCTGGTAGAATTCAGCTGTGAACCCATCTGGACCTGGGCTTTTTTTGTGTGGTAGGCTCTTAATTGCTGCCTCAACTTCTGACCTTGTTATTGGTCTCTTCATAGTTTCGGCTTCCTCCTGGTTTAGGCTTGGGAGGACACAGGCGTCCAGGAATTTATCCATTTCTTCCTGATTTACTAGTTTGTGTGCATAGAGTTGTTTGTAGTATTCTCTGATGATGGTTTGAATTTCTGTGGAATCTGTGGTGACTTCCCCTTTATCGTTTCTTATTTTTTTTTTTTGTGGCGCATAACGGTTTATTGTGTATGTACTACATTTTCTTTTTTTTTTTTTAATTTTTCTTGCATTATAGGACTTGGGGTACATGTGCAGAACGTGCAAGATAGGTGCATAGGTACACATATGGCAGCGTGTTTTGCTGCCTTCCTCCACTTCCCCCACACTTGGCATTTATTATTCCATCCATTTGGTTGTTCTCTCTTTTCCGTTTTATCAGTCTGGCTAGTGGTCTGTCTATTTTGTTGACCTTTTAAAAAAACCTGCTCTTAGATTTATTTATTTTTTGAAGGGGTTTTCTTGTCTCTATCTTATTCAGTTCTGCTCTGATCTTAGTTATTTCTTGTCTTCGGCTAGGTTTTGAGCTTTTCTGATCTTGCTCCTCTAGCTCTTTCAATTTTGACAATAGGGTGTCAATTTTGGATCTCTCCACTCTTCTCATGTGGGCACTTATTGCTATATATTTTCCTCTACAGAATGCTTTAAATGTGTCCCAGAGATTCTGGTACGTTGTGTCTTCATTCTCGTTGGTTTCAAAGAACTTCTTTATTTCTGCCTTCATTTCATTGTTTATCCAATCAACATTCAAGAGCCAGTTGTTCAGTTTCTATGGAGCTGTGCGGATCTGAGTTATTTTCTGAATTCTGAGTTCCAACTTGATTGCACTATGGTCTGAGAGACTGTTTGTTATAATTTCCGTTGTTTTGCACTTGCTGAGGAGTGCTTTACTTCCAATTATGTGGTCAATTTTGGAGTAGGTGTGATGTGGTGCTGAGAAGAATCTATATTCTGTGGATTTGGCGTGGAGAGTTCTGTAAATGTCTATCAGGTTTGCTTGTTCCAGGTCTGAGTTCAAGTCCTGGATATCCTTGTTAATATTCAGTCTGGTTGATCTGTCTGCTACTGACAGTGGAGTGTTAAAGTCTCCCACTATTATTCTGTGGGAGTCTAAGTCTCTTTGTAAGTCCTTAAGAACTTGCCTTATATATCTGGGTGCTCCTACATTGGGTCCATATATATTTAGAATCGTTAGCTCTTCTTGTTGTATCAATCCTTTTACCATTATGTACTGACCTTCTTTGTCCCTTTTAATCTTTGTTGCTTTAATGTCTATTTTATCAGAGATGAGAATTGCAACTCCTGCTTTTATTTTGCTCTCCATTTGCTTGGTAAATCTTCTTCCATCCTTTTATTTTGATTCTTTGTGTATCTTTGCGTGTGAAGTGGGTTTCCTGGATACAACACCCTGATGGGTTTTGGTTTTCTATCCAATTTGCCAGTCTGTGTCTTTTGATTGGTGCATTTAGCCCATTTACATTCAGGGTTAATATTGTTATGTGTGAATTTGATACTGCCATTTTGATGCTAGCTGGCTGTTTTGCCCGTTGGTTCATGTACATTCTTCATTTTGTTGATGGTCTTTACATTTGGTATGCTTTTAGGATGGCTGTAACTAGTTGTTTCTTTCTATGTGTATTGCCTCTTTCAGTAGCTCTTGTAAAGCAGGCCTAGTGTTGACAAAATCTCTGAGTACTTGCTTGTTCGTGAAGGATTTTATTTTTCCTTCGCTTATGAAGCTCAGTTTGGCTGGATATGAAATTCTGGGTTGAAAGCTTTTTTCTTTAAAGATGTTGAATATTGGCTCCCACTCTCTTCTGGCTTGTCGAGTCTCTTCCGAGAGATCTGCTGTGAGCCTGATGGGCTTCCCTTTGTGGGTGACCCGAATTTTCTTTCTGGCTGCCCTTAGTATTTTCTCCTACATTTCAACCCTGGTGAATCTGACGATTATGTTCCTTGGGGTTGCTCTTCTTGCAGAATATCTTTGTGGTGTTCTCTGTATTTCCTGAAGTTGAGTATTGACCTGTCTTGCTAGGTTGGGGAAATTTTCCTGGATAATATCCTGAAGAGTGTTTTCCGGCTTGGATTCATTCTCTTCGTCACATTCTGGTACACCTATCAAACGTAGGTTGGGTCTCTTCACATAGTCCCACATTTCTTGAAGATTTTGTTCATTCCTTTTTGTACTTTTTTCTTTAATCTTGGTTTCTCGTTTTATTTCATTGAATTGATCTTCAACTTCTGATATTCTTTCTTCTGCTTGGTGAATTCGGCTGTTGAAACTTGTGCATGCTTCGCGAAGTTCTTGTGTTGTGTTTTTCAGCTCCCTCAATTCATTCATATTCCTCTCTAAGTTGTCCATTCTTGTTATCAATTCCTCGAATCTTTTTTCAAATCTTTTTTCAAGGTTCTTAGTTTCTTTGCACTGGTTTAGTACATGTTTCTTTAGCTCACTGAAATTTCTCCTTATCCATTTTCTGAAGTCTGATTCCGTCATTTCATCACATTCATTATCCGTCCAGCTTTGTTCCCTTTCTGGTGAAAAGTTTTGGTCCTTCTTTGAATGTGAGATATTTTGGTTTCGGTTGCTTTCCTTTTTTTTTGCGCTGGTTTCTTCCCATCTTTATGGATTTATCCACCTGTCGTCTTAGTAGTTGCTCATTTTTCAATTGGGTCTCTGTGTGGATGCTGAGATTGTTGATGATGAAGTATTTCTCTTACTTAGTTTTCCCTCTAATGGTCTATCCCCTCTGCTGTATGAGTGCTGAGGTCCACTCCAGGCCCTGCTTGTCTGGGTTATACCTGCAGCAGCTGCGGAACAGTGAGTGATGATACAAGTTTCTTCTTCTGCTGTCCTTGTTCCAGAATAATGCCAGCCAAATGTCAGTCTGATTAGTCCTTTTCTGGGGTGACTCCTTGTATATACAGGGGTCAGGGAGCTGCTTGAGGAGACAGTCTGTGATTTATAGGAGCTCCAGTGCTGACCTGTGAGCTCCTTTGTTCATTCAGCATTGTTGAGATGTTGTTTATGTCTGCTGCTATAGAACTCATAACACACCACCCTTCCCCCCCCTTAGATGCTCTGTCTCAGGGAGTTGGGGCTTTCTTTATTAGTATCTGTTGCACTGTCCTGCCCCACTACGTGGCAGTCTATTCACTATTTGCCTGCTGGGGCTCTGACCTGCTAGCGCGGGTCCGCCCTGTTGCTGCTGCGCTCCCTTCTGTGGAGCACGGAGTCTCTCTGTTATGGCAGGTTGCCTCGGCAATGGCAGGCTGTGTCATTCCTGGTCGGTACTTCAGTGGGGGTGGACTGCGTCAACAATGGTGGACGCCTCTTTCTCACCAGGCTGCACCGTCCTAGATGCCAGCAGCAAAAGTCTCAACCCCAAGCATCTCCAGTCACCGCCCTGCTTGTCCCCGTGAGTGTGGGACCCGCCGAGCCCGATCACCCAGCTCCCTGCCTCAGAGTCCGTCCTCTCTCTCTCTCTCTTCCTCTCCCCAAGCTGAAAGGTCAACTCTCTCACTGGCGCCCCTGTAGCCTGCCGATAGGGCACTGGGATCCGTGCGATCTCCCTTGCCGCTGCCGACTACCCCGGCTCAGATCACGGTTCCAAGGAAACTCCTGGTCTGGCTCGTTTTCCAAGTCCCGTTCAATCAGATGAACATGCCAATCTGCCCTTCCAAATCTCAGATTGCCGCTTTAACAGGGCACCCAGACCAGTGAGTGGCACCAGCCGAAGAGGTGGTGGGAGCCGGCTATGTTGGCCGGCTGCGCTAGCGTCCCGAGTCTCTCCCACACCTGGGACTTTCAACGCTCTTTGGGCATAAAAGGAACATCCAAGAATGCTGCTAGGACTCAGCCTCTGCGCCTTCACTGAGAGCTGCTATCCTGAGTCGCCTGTACAATGCCATCTTGCCTCCTCCCCCCCAGGTGACTATTTTATATGTCCTCCCATTAAGAGCTTCCATGAATAATGAACTTTTATGTAGTATTCAGGATGATGTTTACGGTTGCCATGAATTAAGTGCCTTTCTGAATAATACACACCTGGGTGATAGTCAGGGGTCTATTTCATATGATCTCTCATTCTGGGCCTAACTGAAGAATGCACAGGTGGGAAAGTGTCAGCAGTCTATTTGGTATGTACACTCACACAGAACCTGTTTAAATGATGCGAACATGTAAAATATTTAGGAATCTATGTCATATGTCTTTTGATTCACACAATCACTGAATAACGCACACCTGTGGAGAAATAAGAAGTCTGTTTTATATGGACACTCTTTCACAGCCTCAACGCATATTACACACTTGTGATGTAATCTGTAGTCCATTTCTACTGGCCACTCATTCAAAGAATTACTGAATAATGCGCACCTGTGGAACAGTTAGAATTTCTTTTTTAATGGCTACTCATTGACAGCTTCACTGAAGGAACACACCATGGGAAATGCTCAGGATTCTGTTTTAACCTCTAATTCAGAGTCTTACTGAATAAGGCACACCTGTGGAAGAGTCAAGTGTGTTTTTAATGTGGCCTCTCATTCAGAGTGTTCCTGAATAATGTGGAGTTGTCTGGAGTCTATTTCATGTAGCCACATATTCAGAGCCTCAGTGTTTAATACACACCTGTGTGATATTAAGAAATCTAATTAATATCACCAGATATTTAAAGCCTCACTCAATAATACACAGCTGAAGAATAATTTGGAGTCTGTTTTCGATGGATATTCATTCAGAGCCTCGGAGAATAATGCTCACATGTGGAGTAGCCAGGAGTCTATTTAATTTGGACGCTCATTCTTAGCCTCAGTAGATAATATGCACCTGTGATATAGTCAGGAGTTGATTTTATATGGCCTCTCATTCAGAGCCTCATTGAATAATACACACTTAGGGAATAGTCAAGAGTCTCTTTTATGTGGCCACTCTCTGAGTACCTTACTAAGTGGTTCTCACCTGGAGAATGATCAAGATATTTTTATATGGCCATGCAATGTGTACCTCACAAAAAAATTCAAACCTGTGGAACAGTCAGGAATGTATTTTATTTGGTCCCTTTTCAGAGCATCAATGAATAACACACACTTAGAAAACATTGGGGAGTGTGTTCATGTGGCCACTCATTGAGAGACTCACAGCATAATGCACATCTAAAATATTCTCAAGAGTCTATTAAGAAAGGCAATGCATTCAGACCCTTCGAATAACAAAACCTATGGAACTGTGAGGAATTCATTCCAAATGGCCAAATATTCAGAGCCTCAGTAAATCCTGAAAAATAAGTTAATAATCAGGAGTCTATTGATTATGCACTCTCATTTATCCACGTGGTGAATAATACACGTCTTTCGAGTACTGATGGGTCTGTTTATATGGCCACTAATTGGGAGCCTCACTTAATAGTACACAACTGAAAACAAGTCAGGAGTGTTTTTCAAATGGCCACTCATTCAGAAGCTCAGTGAAAAATTCAAAGAGTTTAAGTATTCAGGATTTTTTTTCTCATATGGCGAATCATTCAGAGATTCACTGGGGGATACAAAGCTTGGAAATTGTCAGTATTCTATTTAATATAAACACTCATTATGAGCCTCAGTGAATCACACATGTCTGTGAGATTCTTAGGATACTAATTCTTATTACCCACAAAATTTCTAGATTCCCTGAATATTACCCACTCCTGAAATAACCAGAAGTCTATTTAATATTGTGAGTCATTAGAATGACCAAGAAATAATACACTACTGGGGAATAGTCTGGAGTCTATTTCAAATGGCCACTCAGAGAATCAGTGAATAATGGACGCCACGGTAATACTCAGGATCCTGTTTTATATGACCTCTGATTCAGTATCACACTGAATGACACACCAGGGAACCATCAGGATTTTGTTCCATAGGACCATTCATTAAGAGCCTTATTGAATAATGCACAAGGGGACAATAGTCAGGTGTCTATTTCATATGGCCTCTTTTTCTTAGCTTCAGTGAATAACGAACACCTGTGGACTACTCGTGACGCTATTTAAGGTAGACACAAATAAAGCACCTTTCTGACTGATGCACATTTGTGTGACAGTCAGGAGTCTACATAAAATGGCTACACATTCAAAGTCTCTGTAAATTATGCACACCTGGGCAACGGACAGGAGTCCTTTATTTATTCCCACTTATTCAGGGTCTCATTCAATAATACACACCTATAGAAGAGTTAAGAGCCTACTTCATATAGCCACCCATTTAGATCCTCAATGATTCATGCCCACCAGGGTAATATTCGAAACTTTCTCTCATATATCGTCTCATTTAGTGCCTCACTGAATGACACACACCTGGGTTGTCATCGGGATTCTAATCCATACCGCCAATCATTCAGAATCTTACTGAATAATTCACAAAGGAGCAATAGTCAGGTGACTCTTTTATATGGCCTCCCATTAAGAGCTTCAGTGAATAATGAACTTTTTTTTTTTTTTTTTGAGACGGAGTTTCCCTGCTGTTACCCAGGGTGGAGTGCAATGGTGTGATCTCGGATCACCGCAACCTCCGCCTCCTGGGTTCAGGCAATTCTCCCGCCTCAGCCTCCTGAGTAGCTGGGATTACAGGCACACGCCACCATGCCCAGCTAATTTTTGTATTTTTAGTAGAGATGGGGTTTCACCATGTTGACCAGGATGGTCTCGATCTCTTAACCTCGTGATCCACCCGCCTCGGCCTCCCAAAGTGCTGGGATTACAGGCTTGAGCCACCGTGCCCAGCCCAAATAATGAACTTTTATGGAGTAGTCAGGATGCTGTTTATTTTAGCCACGATGTAAGTGCCTTTCTGAATAATACACACCTGGGTGACAGTCAGGAGTCTATTTCATATGATCTCTCATTCTGGGCCTACCTGAAGAATGCACACCTGGGAAAGTGTCAGGAGTCTATTTGGTATGCACACTCATATTGAACCTGTTTGCATGATGGGAACATGTAGAATAATTAGGAGTCAATGTCATATGCCCACTGATTCACACAATCACTGAATTATGCACACCTGTGGAGTAATTGGAAGTCTGTTTCATATGGCCACTCTTTCACAACCTCACCTCATATTACTCACTTGTGATATAATCTGTAGTCCATTTCGAATGGCCACTCATTCAGAGAATTACTGAATAATGCGCACCTGTGGAAAAGTAAGAAGTCCCTTTTCTATGGCTACTCATTGAGAGCCTCACTGAAGTTACACAACAGGGGAAATGCTCAGGATTCTGTTTTAAACCCTAATTCAGAGTCTCTCTGAATAAATCACACCTGTGGGAGAATCAGGTGTCTTTTTCATGTGGCCTCTCATTCGGAGTGTCACTAAATAATGTGGAGTAGTGTGGAGTCTATTTCATGTAGACACATATTCAGAGCCTCAGTTTTTAATACACACCTGTGTGATAGTAAGGAATCTAATTAATATCACCAGATATTTAGAGCCTCACTGAATAATACATAGCTGGAGAATAATTTAGAGTCTATTTTCGATGGATATTGATTCAGAGCATTGGTGAATAGTGCACACCTGTGGAGTAGCCAGGAGTCTATTTAATTTGGACACTCATTCTTAGCCTCAGTAGATAATATGCACCTGTGATATAGTCAGGAGTTTATTTCATATGGCCACTTATTCAGAGACTCATTGAATAATACACACTTAGGGAATAGTCAAGAGTCTATTTTCTGTGGCCACTCTCTGAGTTACTTACTGAGTGGTTCACAGCTGGAGAATGGTCAGGATACGTTTATATATACACTCAATACGTACCTCACTGAAAAATGTACACCTGTGGAAGTCACGAATGTATCTTCTTTGGTCCCTTTTCAGAGCATCAGTGAATAACCCACACTTAGAAAACATTCTGGAGTGTGTTTCATGTGGACACTCACTGAGAGAATCACGGAATAGTGCACATCTGGAGAATACTCAATAATTTATTTGGAATGTTAATGCATTCAGACTCTTAGAATAACAAAACACCTATGGAATTGTGAGGAATCCATTCCAAATGGCCAAAAGTTCTGAGCCTCAGTGCATCACGAACAATAACATAATATTCAGGAATCTATTGATTATGCACTCTCATTCATCCACTCCATGAATGATACATGTCTTTCGAGTACTGATGGGTCTCTTTATATGGCCACTCATTTAGAACCTCACTAAATTGTACACAACGGAAAACAAGTCAGGGGTGTATTTCAAATGGCCACTCATTCAGAAGCTCAGTGAATAATTCAAAGATGTTGAGTAGTCAGGATCTTTTCTCATGTGGTGAAACATTCAGAGTTTCACTGAGGGATAAAAAGCTTGGAAATTGTCAGAATTCTATTTAATATAAACACTCATTATGAGCCTCAGTGAATCACACATGTCTGTGAGATTCTTAGGATACTAATTCCTATTACCCACAAAATTCCTAGATTCCCTGAATATTACCCACTCGTGAAATAAGCAGAAGTCTATTTAATATTGTGAGTCATTAGAAAGCCCAAGAAAAAATACACTACTGGGGAATAGTCAAGAGTCTGTTTCATATGGCCACTCAGAGAATCAGCGAATAATGGACACCAGGGTAATACTCAGGATCTTGTTTTATATGACCTCTGATTCAGTATTGCACTGAATGACACACCAGGGAATCGTCAGGATTCTCTTCCATGGGAACATTCATTCAGAGCCTTACTGAATCATGCACAAGAGGACAATAGTCAGGATTCTATTTCATAAGCCTCTTTTTCTGAGCTTCAGTGAATAACGAACACCTGTGTACTTGTCCTGACGCTATTTAAGATAGCCACAAATAACGCACCTCCCTGAATGATGCACACTTTTGTGACAGCCAGGAGTCTAGATAAAACAGCTACAAATTCAGAGTCTCTGTAAATAATGCACTCTTCGGCAATGGACAGGACTTCTTTTTTTATTCCCGCTAATTCATGGTCTCATTCAATAATACACACCTGTAGAAAAGGTAAGAGCCTTCTTCATATAGTCACCCATTTAGATCCTCAATGAAACAGGGCCAAAAGGGTAATATTCACAACCCTCTCTCATATGGGGACTCATTCAGTGCCTCACTGAATGATACACACCTGGGGTGTCATCGGGATTCTAATCCATACTGCCAATCAATCAGAACCCTACTTAATAATTCACAAAGGAGCAATAGTTAGGTGACTATTTTATATGGCCTCCCATTAAGAGCTTCAGTGAATAATGAACTTTTATGGAGTAGTCAGGATGATGTTTCTAATAGCCACGAATTAAGTGCCTTTCTGAATAACACACACCTGGGTGATTTTCAGGAGTCTATTTCATATGATCTCTCATTCTGGGCCAAACTGAAGAATGCACACCTGGAAAAGTTTCAGGAGTCTATTTGGTATGCACACTCATACAGAACCTGTTTAAATGATGCGAACATGTAGAATAATTAGGAGTCTGTGTCATATGGCTACTGATTCACACAATCACTGAATAATGCACACCTGTGGAGTAATAAGAAGTCTGTTTCATATGGACACCCTTTCACAGCCTCAACGCATATTACATTCTTGTGATATAATCTGTAGTCCATTTCTAATGGCCACTCATTCACAGAATTACTGAATAATGCACACCTGTGGAACAGTAAGAAGTCTTTTTTTAATGGCTACTCATTGAGAGCTTCACTAAAAAAACACAGCAGGGGAAATGCTCAGGATTCTGTTTTAACCCCTAATTCAGAGTCTTACTGAATAAGGCACACCTGTGGAAGAGTCAGGTGTCTCTTTCATGTGGCCTCTCATTCGGAGTGTCACTGAAAAATGTGAAGTAGTCCGGAGTCTATTCCATGTAGACACATATTCAGAGCCTCAGTGTTTAATACACACCTGTATGATAGTAAGGAATCTAATTAATATCGCCAGATATTGAGAGCCTCACTGAATAATAGACAGCTAGAGAATAATTTGGAGTCTATTTTCGATGGATATTCATTCATAGTCTCAGAGAATAATGCACACATGTGGAGTAGCCAGGAGTCTATTTAATTTGGACGCTCATTCTTAGCCTCAGTAGATAATATGCACCTGTGATATAGTCAGGAGTTTATTTCATATGGCCACTCATTCAGAGCCTCATTGAATAATACACACTTAGGGAAAAGTCAAGAGTCTCTTTTATGTGGCCAATCTCTGAGTACCATACTGAGTTGTTCACACCTGGAGAATGTTCAGGATACTTTTATATGGACACTCAATGTGTACCTCACTGAAAAATTCACACCTGTGGAACAGTCAGTAATGTATTTTATTTGGTCTTTTTTCAGAGCATCAGTGAATAACACACATATAGAAAACATTGGGGAGTGTGTTTCATGTGACCACTCATTGAGAGACTCATGGAATAATGCACATCTGGAGAATTCTCAAGAGTCTATTTGGAATGGCAATGCATTCAGACTCTTTGAATAACAAAAACATATGGAATTGTGAGAAATCCATTCCAAATGGCCAAACATTCGGAGCCTCATTGAATCATAAACAATAAGGTAATAATCAGGAGTCTATTGATTAAGCACTCTCATTCATCCACGCGGTGAATAATACACGTCTTTCGAGTCCTGATGGGTCTGTTTATATGGCCACACATTTGGAGCCTCACTATATAGTACACAACAGAAAACAAGTCAGGGGTGTATTTCAAATGGCCCCTCATTCAGAAGCTCAGTGAATAATTCAAAGATGTTGAGTACTCAGAATCCTTTCTCATATGGTGAATCATTCAGAGTTTCACTGAGGGATACAAAGTTTGGAACTTCTCAGTATTCTATTTAATATAAAAATTCATTATAAGCCTCAGTGAAGCCCACATATCTCTGAGATACTTAGGACTCTGATTCTTATTACCCCCAAAATTCTAGATTTCCTGAATATTACCCACTCATGAAATAACAAGAAGTCTATTTAATATTGTGAGTCATTAGAAAGCCCATGAAATAATACACTACTGGGGAATAGTCAGGAGTCTGTTTCATATGGCCACTCAGAGAATCAGTTAATAATGGACACCACGGTAATACTCAGAATCTTGTTTCATATGACCTCTGATTCAGTATCTCACTGAACGACACACCAGGAAATCGTCAGGATTCTGTTCCATAGGAACATTCATTCAGAGCTTTACTGAATAATGCACAAGGGGACAATATCAGGAGTCTATTTCATATGGCCTCTTTCTGAGCTTCAGTGAATAAGGAACACCTGTGGAGTAGTCGTGACGCTATTTATGATAACCACAAATAAAGCACCACCCTGAATGATGCACACCTGGGTGACAGTTAGGAGTCTACATAAAACGGATACACTTTCAGAGTCTCTGTAAATAATGCACTCCTGGGTAATGGCCAGGAGTCCTTTTTTTATTCCCACTTATTCAGGGTCTCATTCAATAAATACACACCGGTAGAAGAGTTAAGAGCCTACTTCATATAGCCACCCATTTAGAACCTCAATGAGTCATGCCCACCAGGTTAATATTCGCAACCCTCTCTTATATAGTGTCTCATTCAGTGCCTCACTGAATGATACACACCTGGGGTGTCATCGGCATTCTAATCCATACTGTCAATCATTCAGAACCTTACTGAATAATTCACAAAGAGCAATTGTCAGGTGACTATTTTATATGGCTTCCCATTAAGAGCATTAGTGAATAATGAACTTTTATGGAGTAGTCAGGATTCTGTTTATGGTAGCCATCAATTAAGTTCCTTTCTGAATAATACACACCCGGGTGATAGTCAGGAGTCTATTTCATATGATCTCTCATTCTGGGCCTAACTGAAGAATGCACACCTGGGAACGTGTCAGGAGTCTGTTTGGTATGCACACTCATACAGAACCTGTTTAAATGATGCGAACATGTAGAATAATTAGGAGTCTATGTCATATGGCTACTGATTCACACAATCACTGAAAAATGCACACCTGTGGATTAAGAAGAAGTCTGTTTCACATTTGATAAAATCTGTAGTCCATTTCTAATGGCCACTCATTCAGAGAATTACTGAATAATGCGCACCTGTGGAACAGTAAGAAGTCCCTTTTTTTTTGTATTTTGTACTTTGTATTTTGTATTTTTTTATTTTTATTTTTTTTTAATTTTTATTGCATTATAGGTTTTGGGGTACATGTGCAGAACGTGCAAGATAGTTGCATAGGTACACACATGGCAGTGTGTTTTGCTGCCTTCCTTTCCTTCACCCACACTTGGTATTCATCCCCAGGCTATCCCCCCCAGAAGTCCCTTTTTTTTTTTTTTTTTTTTTTTAATTTTTATTGCATTATAGGTTTGGGGGTACATGTGCAGAACAAGCAAGATAGTTCCATAGGTACACACATGGCACTGTGCTTTGCTGCTTTCCTCCCCTTCACCCACACTTGGTATTCATCCCCAGGCTATCCCCCCCAGCCCCCCCTGCTGTCCCTCCCCCATTCCCCCCAACAGTCCCCAGTGTATAGTAGACCGCCTCTCTGTGTCCACGTGTTCTCATTTTTCTCACCCACCTATGAGTGAGTATATGCGGTATTCCTTTTTCTGTTCTTGTGTCAGTTTGCTGAGAATGATGTTCTCCAGATTCATCCATGTCCCTACAAAGGACACAAACTCATAATTTTTGATTGCTGCATAATATTCCATGGTGTATATGTGCCACATTTTCCCAGTCCAGTCTATCATCGTTGGGCATTTGGGTTGGTTCCAGGTCTTTGCTATTGTAAACAGTGCTGCAATGAACATTCGTGTGCATGTGTCCTTATAGTAGAACGATTTATAATCCTTTGGATAGATACCCAGTAATGGGATTGCTGGGTCAAATGGAATTTCTATTTCTAGGTCCCTGAGAAATCGCCACACTGTCTTCCACAATGGTTGAACTAATTTACACTCCCACCAACAGTGTAAGAGTGTTCCTATTTCTCCACATCCTCTCCAGCATCTGCTGTCTCCAGATTTTTTAATGATCGCCATTCTAACTGGTGTGAGATGGTATCTCAATGTGGTTTTGATTTGCATCTCTCTAATGACCAATGACGATGAGCACTTTTTCATATGTTTGCTGGCCTCATGTATGTCTGCTTTCGTAAAGTTTCTGTTCATATCCTTTGCCCATTTTTGAATGGGCTTGTTTGTTTTTTTCCTGTAAATCTGTTTGAGTTCTTTGTAAATTCTGGATATCAGCCCTTTGTCAGATGCGTAAACTGCAAAGATTTTTTCCCATTCTGATGGTTGCCGATTCACTCTAGTGACTGTTTGTTTTGCTGTGCAGAAGCTGTGGAGTTTGATTAGGTCCCATTTGTCTATTTTGGCTTTTGTTGCCAATGCTTTGGGAGTTTTGTTCATGAAGTCCTTGCCTACTCCTATGTCCTGAATGGTTTTGCCTAGATTTTCCTCTAGGGTTTTTATGGTGTCGGGTCTTACGTTTAAGTCTTTAATCCATCTGGAGTTAATTTTAGTGTAAGGTGTCAGGAAGGGGTCCAATTTCTGCTTTCTGCACATGGCTAGCCAGTTTTCCCAACACCATTTATTAAATAGGGAATCCTTTCCCCATTGCCTGTTTTTGTCTGGTTTATCAAAGATAATATGGTTGTAGATGTGTTGTGTTGCCTCCGATGCCTCTGTTCTGTTCCATTGGTCTATATCTCTGTTTTGGTACCAGTACCATGCTGTTTTGATTACTGTAGCCTTGTAGTATAGTTTGAAGTCTGGTAGTGTGATGCCTCCCGCTGTGTTCTTTTTGCTTAGAATTGACTTGGCTATGCGGGCTATTTTTTGGTTCCATATGAAATTCATGGTGCTTTTTTCCAGTTCTGTGAAGAAATTCAATGGTAGTTTGATGGGGATAGCATTGATTGTGTAAATTACTTTGGGCAGTATAGCCATTTTCACGATATTGATTCTTCCTAACCACGAACATGGAATGTTTCTCCATCTGTTTGTGTCCTCTCTTATTTCATTGAGCAGTTGTTTGTAGTTTTCCTTAAAGAGGTCCCTTACATTCCTAGTGAGTTGTATTCCTAGGTATTTTATTTTCTTTGTAGCAATTGTGAATGGCAGTTCGTTCTTGATTTGCTTCTCTTTAAGTCTGTTATTGGTGTATAGGAATGCTTGTGATTTTTGCACATTGATTTTATATCCTGAGACTTTGCTGAAGTTGCTTATCAGTTGCAGGAGCTTTTGGGCTGAGGTGATGGGGTCTTCTAGGTATACTATCATGTCGTCTGCAAATAGAGACAATTTGGCTTCCACCTTTCCTATTTGAATACCCTTTATTTCTTTTTCTTGCCTGATTGCTCTGGCTAGAACTTCCAGTACTATGTTGAATAGAAGTGGTGAGAGAGGGCATCCTTGTCTAGTGCCAGATTTCAAAGGGAATGCTTCCAGTTTTTGCCCATTAAGTATGATATTGGCTGTTGGTTTGTCATAAATAGCTTTTATTACTTTGAGATATGTTCCATCAATACCAAGTTTATTGAGGGTTTTTAGCATAAAGGGCTGTTGAATTTTGTCAAATGCCTTCTCTGCATCAATTGAGATAATCATGTGGTTTTTGCTTTTGCTTCTGTTTATGTGGTGAATTACATTTATAGACTTGCGTGTGTTGAACCAGCCTTGCATCCCCGGGATAAATCCTACTTGATCATGATGGATAAGTTTTTTAATGTGCTGTTGCAATCGGTTTGCCAGTATTTTATTGAAGATTTTTGCATCTATGTTCATCATGGATATTGGCCTGAAGTTTTCTTTTCTTGTTGAGTCTCTGCCAGGTTTTGGTATCAGGATGATGTTGGTCTCATAAAATGATTTGGGAAGGGTTCCCTCTTTTTGGATTATTTGGAATAGTTTCAGAAGGAATGGTACCAGATCCTGTTTGTGTGTCTGGTAGAATTCGGCTGTGAACCCATCTGGACCTGGGCTTTTTTTGTGTGGTAGGCTCTTAATTGCTGCCTCAACTTCAGACCTTGTTATTGGTCTATTCATAGTTTCGGCTTCCTCCTGGTTTAGGCTTGGGAGGACACAGGCATCCAGGAATTTATCCATTTCTTCCTGATTTACTGGTTTATGTGCATAGAGTTGTTTGTACTATTCTCTGATGATGGTTTGAATTTCTGTGGAATCTGTGGTGATTTCCCCTTTATCGTTTTTTGTTGCATCTATTTGGTTGTTCTCTCTCTTCTTTTTTATCAGTCTGGCTAGTGGTCTGTCTATTTTGTTGATCTTTTCGAAAAACCAGCTCTTAGATTTATTGATTTTTTGAAGGGTTTTTCTTGTCTCTATCTCCTTCAATTCTGCTCTGATCTTAGTTATTTCTTGTCTACGGCTAGGTTTTGAGCTTTTTTGATCTTGCTCCTCTATCTCTTTCAATTTTGACGATAGGGTGTCAATTTTGGATCTCTCCATTCTTCTCATGTGGGCACTTATTGCTATATATTTTCCTCTACAGACTGCTTTAAATGTGTCCCAGAGATTCTGGTACGTTGTGTCTTCATTCTCATTGGTTTCAAAGAACTTCTTTATTTCTGCCTTCATTTCATTGTTTATCCAATCAACATTCAAGAGCCAATTGTTCAGTTTCCATGAAGCTGTGCGGTTCTGAGTTATTTTCTGAATTCTGAGTTCCAACTTGAATGCACTATGGTCTGAGAGACTGTTTGTTATGATTTCAGTTGTTTTGCATTTGCTGAGGAGTGCTTTACTTCCAATTATTTGGTCAATTTTGGAGTAGGTGTGATGTGGTGCTGAGAAGAATGTATATTCTGTGGATTTGGGGTGGAGAGTTCTGTAAATGTCTATCAGGTTTGCTTGTTCCAGGTCTGAGTTCAAGTTCTGGATATCCTTGTTAATTTTCTGTCTGGTTGATCTGTCTGCTATTGACAGTGGAGTGTTAAAGTCTCCCACTATTATTGTGTGGGAGTCTAAGTCCCTTTGTAAGTCATTAAGAACTTGCCTTATATATTTGGGTGCTCCTACATTGGGTCCATATATATTTAGAATCGTTATCTCTTCTTGTTGTATCGATCCTTTTACGATTATGTAATGACCTTCTTTGTCCCTTTTGATCTTTGTTACTTTAAAGTCTATTTTATCAGAGATGAGAATTGCAACTCCTGCTTTTTTTTGCTCTCCATTTGCTTGGTAAATCTTCCTCCATCCCTTTATTTTGAGCCTTTGTGTATCTTTGCATGTGAGGTGGGTTTCCTGGATACAGCACACCGATGGGTTTTGGTTTTTTTTTTTTTTTTTTTTTTTTAATTTTTATTGCATTATAGGTTTGGGGGTACATGTGCAGAACGAGCAAGATAGTTGCATAGGTACACACATGGCAGTGTGCTTTGCTGTTTCCTCCCCTTCACCCACACTTGGTATTCATCCCCAGGCTATCACCCCCAGCCCCCCCCTGCTGTCCCTCCCCCATTCCCCCCAACAGTCCCCAGTGTATAGTAGACTGCCTCTCTGTGTCCACATGTTCTCATTTTTCTCACCCACCTATGAGCGAGTATATGCGGTATTTCTTTTTCTGTTCTTGTGTCAGTTTGCTGAGAATGATGTTCTCCAGATTCATCCATGTCCCTACAAAGGACACAAACTCATCATTTTTGATTGCTGCATAATATTCCATGGTGTATATGTGCCACATTTTCCCAGTCCAGTCTATCATCGTTGGGCATTTGGGTTGGTTCCAGGTCTTTGCTATTGTAAACAGTGCTGCAATGAACATTCGTGTGCATGTGTCCTTATAGTAGAACGATTTATAATCCTTTGGATAGATACCCAGTAATGGGATTGCTGGGTCAAATGGAATTTCTATTTCTAGGTCCCTGAGGAATCGCCACACTGTCTTCCACAATGGTTGAACTAATTTACACTCCCACCAACAGTGTAAGAGTGTTCCTATTTCTCCACATCCTCTCCAGCATCTGCTGTCTCCAGATTTTTTAATGATCGCCATTCTAACTGGTGTGAGATGGTATCTCAATGTGGTTTTGATTTGCATCTCTCTAATGACCAATGACGATGAGCACTTTTTCATATGTTTGCTGGCCTCATGTATGTCTGCTTTCGTAAAGTTTCTATTCATATCCTTTGCCCATTTTTGAATGGGCTTGTTTGTTTTTTTCCTGTAAATCTGTTTGAGTTCTTTGTAAATTCTGGATATCAGCCCTTTGTCGGATGCGTAAACTGCAAAGATTTTTTCCCATTCTGATGGTTGCCGATTCACTCTTGTGACTGTTTGTTTTGCTGTGCAGAAGCTGTGGAGTTTGATTAGGTCCCATTTGTCTATTTTGGCTTTTGTTGCCAATGCTTTGGGAGTTTTGTTCATGAAGTCCTTGCCTACTCCTATGTCCTGAATGGTTTTGCCTAGATTTTCTTCTAGGGTTTTTATGGTGTCGGGTCTTACGTTTAAGTCTTTAATCCATCTGGAGTTAATTTTAGTGTAAGGTGTCAGGAAGCGGTCCAATTTCTGCTTTCTGCACATGGCTAGCCAGTTTTCCCAACACCATTTATTAAATAGGGAATCCTTTCCCCATTGCCTGTTTTTGTCTGGTTTATCAAAGATAATATGGTTGTAGATGTGTTGTGTTGCCTCCGATGCCTCTGTTCTGTTCCATTGGTCTATATCTCTGTTTTGGTACCAGTACCATGCTGTTTTGATTACTGTAGCCTTGTAGTATAGTTTGAAGTCTGGTAGCGTGATGCCTCCCGCTGTGTTCTTTTTGCTTAGAATTGACTTGGCTATGCGGGCTCTTTTTTGGTTCCATATGAAATTCATGGTGGTTTTTTCCAGTTCTGTGAAGAAATTCAATGGTAGTTTGATGGGGATAGCATTGATTGTGTAAATTACTTTGGGCAGTATAGCCATTTTCACGATATTGATTCTTCCTAACCACGAACATGGAATGTTTCTCCATCTGTTTGTGTCCTCTCTTATTTCATTGAGCAGTTGTTTGTAGTTTTCCTTAAAGAGGTCCCTTACATTCCTAGTGAGTTGTATTCCTAGGTATTTTATTTTCTTTGTAGCAATTGTGAATGGCAGTTCGTTCTTGGTTTGGTTCTCTTTAAGTCTGTTATTGGTGTATAGGAATGCTTGTGATTTTTGCACATTGATTTTATATCCTGAGACTTTGCTGAAGTTGCTTATCAGTTGCAGGAGCTTTTGGGCTGAGGTGATGGGGTCTTCTAGGTATACTATCATGTCGTCTGCAAATAGAGACAATTTGGCTTCCACCTTTCCTATTTGAATACCCTTTATTTCTTTTTCTTGCCTGATTGCTCTGGCTAGAACTTCCAGTACTATGTTGAATAGAAGTGGTGAGAGAGGGCATCCTTGTCTAGTGCCAGATTTCAAAGGGAATGCTTCCAGTTTTTGCCCATTAAGTATGATATTGGCTGTTGGTTTGTCATAAATAGCTTTTATTACTTTGAGATATGTTCCATCAATACCAAGTTTATTGAGGGTTTTTAGCATAAAGGGCTGTTGAATTTTGTCAAATGCCTTCTCTGCATCAATTGAGATAATCATGTGGTTTTTGTTTTTGCTTCTGTTTATGTGGTGAATTACATTTATAGACTTGCGTATGTTGAACCAGCCTTGCATCCCCGGGATAAATCCTACTTGATCATGATGGATAAGTTTTTTAATGTGCTGTTGCAATCGGTTTGCCAGTATTTTATTGAAGATTTTTGCATCTATGTTCATCATGGATATTGGCCTGAAGTTTTCTTTTCTTGTTGAGTCTCTGCCAGGTTTTGGTATCAGGATGATGTTGGTCTCATAAAATGATTTGGGAAGGGTTCCCTCTTTTTGGATTATTTGGAATAGTTTCAGAAGGAATGGTACCAGATCCTCTTTGTGTGTCTGGTAGAATTCGGCTGTGAACCCATCTGGACCTGGGCTTTTTTTGTGTGGTAGGCTCTTAATTGCTGCCTCAACTTCAGACCTTGTTATTGGTCTATTCATAGTTTCGGCTTCCTCCTGGTTTAGGCTTGGGAGGACACAGGCATCCAGGAATTTATCCATTTCTTCCTGATTTACTAGTTTATGTGCATAGAGTTGTTTGTAGTATTCTCTGATGATGGTTTGAATTTCTGTGGAATCTGTGGTGATTTCCCCTTTATCGTTTTTTATTGCATCTATTTGGTTGTTCTCTCTCTTCTTTTTTATCAGTCTGGCTAGTGGTCTGTCTATTTTGTTGATCTTTTCGAAAAACCAGCTCTTAGATTTATTGATTTTTTGAAGGGTTTTTCTTGTCTCTATCTCCTTCAGTTCTGCTCTGATCTTAGTTATTTCTTGTCTTCGGCTAGGTTTTGAGCTTTTTTGATCTTGCTCCTCTAGCTCTTTCAATTTTGATGATAGGGTGTCAATTTTGGATCTCTCCACTCTTCTCATGTGGGCACTTATTGCTATATATTTTCCTCTACAGACTGCTTTAAATGTGTCCCAGAGATTCTGGTACGTTGTGTCTTCATTCTCATTGGTTTCAAAGAACTTCTTTATTTCTGCCTTCATTTCATTGTTTATCCAATCAACATTCAAGAGCCAATTGTTCAGTTTCCATGAAGCTGTGCGGTTCTGAGTTATTTTCTGAATTCTGAGTTCCAACTTGATTGCACTATGGTCTGAGAGACTGTTTGTTATGATTTCAGTTGTTTTGCATTTGCTGAGGAGTGCTTTACTTCCAATTATGTGGTCAATTTTGGAGTAGGTGTGATGTGGTGCTGAGAAGAATGTATATTCTGTGGATTTGGGGTGGAGAGTTCTGTAAATGTCTATCAGGTTTGCTTGTTCCAGGTCTGAGTTCAAGTCCTGGATATCCTTGTTAATTTTCTGTCTGGTTGATCTGTCTGCTATTGACAGTGGAGTGTTAAAGTCTCCCACTATTATTGTGTGGGAGTCTAAGTCCCTTTGTAAGTCATTAAGAACTTGCCTTATATATCTGGGTGCTCCTACATTGGGTCCATATATATTTAGAATCGTTATCTCTTCTTGTTGTATCGATCCTTTTACCATTATGTAATGACCTTCTTTGTCCCTTTTGATCTTTGTTACTTTAAAGTCTATTTTATCAGAGATGAGAATTGCAACTCCTGCTTTTTTTTGCTCTCCATTTGCTTGGTAAATCTTCCTCCATCCCTTTATTTTGAGCCTTTGTGTATCTTTGCATGTGAGGTGGGTTTCCTGGATACAGCACACCGATGGGTTTTGGTTTTTTATCCAATTTGCCAGTCTGTGTCTTTTGATTGGTGCATTTAGCCCATTTACATTCAGGGTTAATATTGTTATGTGTGAATTTGATACTGCCATTTTGATGCTAGCTGGCTGTTTTGCCCGTTGGTTCATGTACATTCTTCATTTTGTTGATGGTCTTTAGCATTTGGTATGCTTTTAGAATGGCTGGAACTGGTTGTTTCTTTCTATGTGTAGTGCCTCTTTCAGGAGCTCTTGTAAAGCAGGCCTAGTGGTGACAAAATCTCTGAGTACTTGCTTGTTCGTGAAGGATTTTATTTTTCCTTCACTTATGAAGCTCAGTTTCGCTGGATATGAAATTCTGGGTTGAAAGCTCTTTTCTTTAAGGATGTTGAATATTGGCCCCCACTCTCTTCTGGCTTGTAGAGTCTCTGCTGAGAGATCTGCTGTGAGTCTGATGGGCTTCCCTTTGTGGGTGACCCGACCTTTCTCTCTGGCTGCCCTTAGTATTTTCTCCTTTGTTTCAACCCTGGTGAATCTGACGATTATGTGCCTTGGGGTTGCTCTTCTTGCAGAGTATCTTTGTGGTGTTCTCTGTATTTCCTGGAGTTGAGTATTGACCTGTCTTGCTAGGTTGGGGAAATTTTCCTGGATAATATCCTGAAGAGTGTTTTCCAGCTTGGATTCATTCTCTTCGTCACTTTCTGGTACACCTATCAAACGTAGGTTGGGTCTCTTCACATAGTCCCACATTTCTTGGAGATTTTGTTCATTCCTTTTTGTGCTTTTTTCTTTAATCTTGGTTTCTCGTTTTATTTCATTGAGTTGATCTTCAACTTCTGATATTCTTTCTTCTGCTTGGTCAATTCGGCTGTTGATACTTGTGCATGCTTCGCGAAGTTCTCGTGTTGAGTTTTTCAGCTCCTTCAATTCATTCATATTCCTCTCTAAGTTGTCCATTCTCGTTATCAATTCCTCGAATCTTTTTTCAAATCTTTTTTCAAGGTTCTTAGTTTCTTTGCACTGGTTTAGAACATGTTCCTTTAGCTCACTGAAGTTTCTCATTATCCACTTTCTGAAGTCTGATTCCGTCATTACGTCACATTCATTCTCCGTCCAGCTTTGTTCCCTTGCTGGTGAGGAGTTTTGGTCCTTTTTTGGAGGTGAGGTGTTTTGGTTTCGGGTGCTTTCCTCCTTTTTGCGCTGGTTTCTTCCCATCTTTATGGATTTATCCGCCTGTTGTCTTAGTAGTGGCTGATTTTTCAATTGGGTCTCTGTGTGGACACTGAGATTGTTGATGATGAAGTATTTCTGTTACTTAGTTTTCCCTCTAATGATCTATCCTCTCTGCTGTATGAGTGCTGAGGTCCACTCCAGGCCCTGCTTGTCTGGGGTATACCTGCAGCAGCTGCAGAACAGTGAGGGATGATATCAGTTTCTTTTTCTGCTGCCCTTGTTCCAGAATGATGCCAGCCAAATGTCAGTCTGATTAGTCCTTTTCTGGGGTGACTCCTTGGATATACAGAGGTCAGGGAGCTGCTTGAGGAGACAGTCTGTGCTTTATAGGAGCTCCAGTGCTGAGCTGTGAGCTCCGTTGTTCATTCAGGGTTGTTGGGAGGTTATGTCTGCTGCAATAGAACTCATAAAACACCACTCTTTTTTTTTTTTTTTTTTCACCCTTAGATGCTCTGTCTCAGGGAGTTGGGGCTTTCTTTATGAGTATCTGTTGCACTGTCCTGCCCCACTAGGTGGCAGTCTATTCACTATTTGCCTGCCGGGGCTCTGACCTCCTAAGGCGGGTCCGCCCTGTTGCGGCCCGGCGGACTCTCTCTGTTATGGCAGGTTGCCTCGGCAACGGCAGGCTGCGTCAGTCCTGGGCGGTACTTAAGTGGGGGTGCACTTTGTCAGGAATGGTGGACACCCCTCCCTGACCGGGCTGCACCGTCCTAAATGCCGGCAACAAAACTCTCAGCCCCAAGCGCCTCCAGTCGCCGCCCTGCTTGTCCCCGTGAGCGTGGGACCCGCCGAGCCCGATCACCCTGCTCCCTGCCTCAGAGTCCGTCCTCTCTCTCTCTCTCTTCCTCTCCCCAAGCTGAAAGGTCGACTCTCTCACTGGCGCCCCAGGAGCCTGCCGATAGGGCACTGGGATCCGTGCGATCTCCCGTGCCGCTGCCCACTACCCCGGCTCAGATCACGTTTCCCAGGAAACTCCTGGTCTGGCTCATTGTCCAAGTCCCGTTCAATCAGATGGACATGCCAATCTGCCCTTCCAAATCTCAGATTGCCGGTTTAACAGGGCACCCAGACCAGTGAGTTCCGCGCCGGGTCCCGTTGCGGCGCCGGCCGAAGAGGCGGCGGGAGCCGGTTGCGTTAGCCGGCTGCTAGCGTCCCGTGTCTCTCCCACACCTGGGACTTTCAACGCTCTGTGGGCATAAAAGGAACATCCGAGAATGCGGCTAGGACTCACCCTCTGCGCCTTCACCGAGAGCTGCAATCCTGAGTCACCTCTACGACGCCATCTTGCCTCCCTCAGAAGTCCCTTTTTTATGGCTACTCATTGAGAGCCTCACTGAAGGTACACACCAAAAGAAATGCTCAGGATTCTCTTTTAACCCCTAATTCAGAGTCTCACTGATTTGGCACACCTGCAAAAGAATAAGGTGACTTTTTCATATGGCCTTTCATTCGGAGTGTCACTGAATAATTTGGAATAGTCCTGAGTCTTTTTATTTATTTAATTTTTAATTTATATTGCATTATAGGTTTTTGGGTACATGGGAAGAACGTGCAAGATAGTTGCATAGGTACACACATGGCCGTGTGTTTTGCTGCCTTTCTCCCTTTCACCCACACTTGATATTCAGCCTCAGGCTATCCCTCACCAACTCCCCCCCGGGGTCCCTCCCACATTCCCCCAATAGACCCCAGTGTATAGCAGATCGCTTCTCTGTGTCCATGTGTTCTCATTTTCCTCACCCACCTATGAGTGAGTATATGCGGTATTTCTTTTTCTGTTGTTGTGTCAGTTTGCTGAGAATGATGTTCTCCAGATTCATCCATGTCCTTACAAAGGACACAAACTCATCATTTTTCATTGCTGCATAATATTTCATGGTGTATCTGTGCCACATTTTCCCAGTCCAGTCTATCATCATTGGGCATTTGGGTTGGTTCCTGTTCTTTGCTACTGTAAACAGTGCTGCAATGAACATTCGTGTGCATGTGTCCTTATACTAGAACGATTTATATTCCTTTGGATAGATACCCAGTAATGGGATTCCGGGGTCCAATGAAATTTCTATTTCTAGGTCCCTGATAAATTGCCACACTGTCTTCCACAATTGTTGAATTAATTTACAATTCCATACAACAGTGAAAGAGTGTTCCTATTTCTCCACATCCTCTCCAGCATCTGCTGTCTCCAGAATTTTTAATGATCGCAATTCTAACTGGCGTGAGATGGTATCTCAATGTGGTTTTGATTTGCATCTGTCTAATGACCAGTGATGTTGAGCACTTTTTCATATGTCTGCTGGCCTCCTGTATGTCTTCTTCTGTAAAGTGTCTGTTCATATCATTTGCCCATTTTTGAATGGGCTTGTTTGTTTTATTTCCTGTAAATCTGTTTGTGATCTTTGTAAATTCTGGATATCAGCCCTTTGTCAGATGTGTAAACTGCAAAGATTTTTTCCCATTCTGATGGTTGCCAATTCACGCTAGTGACTGTGTCCTTTGCCATGAAGAAGCTGTGTAGTTTGATTAGGTCCCATTTGTCTATTTTGGCTTTTGTTGCCAATGCTTTTGTGTTTTTGTCATAAAGTCCTTGCCTACTCCTATGTCCTGAATGGTTTTGCCTTGATTATCTTCTATTGTTTTTATGGTGTCAGGTCTCAGGTTTTAGTCTTTAATCCATGTGGAATTAATTTTAGTGTAAGTTGTCAGGAAGGGGTCCAGTTTCTGCTTTCTGCACATGGCTAACCAGTTTCCCCAACACAATTTATTAAATAGAAAATCTTTTCCCCATTCCTTGTTTTTGTCTGGTTTATTTTTATAATAATATAATTTTATATAAGATAATATGGTTTATTTTTATAAAAAGATAATTTTATATAAGATAATATGGTTGTAGATATGTTGTGTTGCCTCCGATGGTTCTGTTTTGTTCCATTGGTCTATATCTCTGCTTTGGTACCAGTACCATGCTGTTTTGATTACTGTAGCCTTGTAGTATAGTTTGAAGTCTGTTAGTGTGATGCCTCCCGTTGTGTTCTTTTTGCTTAGAATTGACTTGGCTATGCGGGCTCTTTTTTGGTTCCATATAAAATTCATGGTGGTTTTTCCCAATTCTGTGAAGAAATTCAATGGTAGTTTAATGGGGATAGCATCAATTGTGTAAATTACTTTGGGCAGTATAGCCATTTTCAGGATATTGATTCTTCCTAACCACGAACATGGAATGTTTCTCCATCTGTTTCTGTCCTCTTTTATTTCGTTGAGAAGTGGTTTGTAGTTTTACTTAAAGAGGTCCCTTATATTCCTTGTTAGTTGCATTCCTAGGTATTTTATTTTCTTTGTAGCAATTGTGAATGGCAGTTCATTCTTGATTTGGTTCTCTTTAAGTCTGTTATTGGTGTATAGGAATGCTTGTGATTTTTGAACATTGATTTTATATCCTGAGACTTTGCTTCAGTTGCTTATCAGTTGCAGGTGCTTTTGGGCTGAGGTGATGGGGTCTTCTAGGTATACTATCATGTCGTCTGCAAATAGAGACAATTTGGCTTCCACCTTTCCTATTTGAATACCCTTTATTTCTTTTTCCTGCCTGATTGCTCTGGCTAGAACTTCCAGTACTATGTTGAATAGCAGTGGTGAGAGAGGGCATCCTTGTCTAGTGCCGGATTTCAAAGGGAATGCTTCCAGTTTTTGCCCATTAAGTATGATGTTGGCTGTTAGTTTCTCGTAAATAGCTTTTATTACTTCGAGATATGTTCCATCAATACCAAGTTTATTGAGGGATTTTAGCATAAAGGCTTGTTGAATTTTGTAAAATGCCTTCTCTGCGACTATTGAAATAATCATGTGGTTTTTGTTTTTGCTTCTGTTTATGAGGTGAATTACATTGATAGACTTGCTTATGTTGAACCAACCTTGCATCCCCGGGATGAATCCTACTTGATCATGATGGATAAGTTTTTTATTGTGCTGTTGCAGTCGGTTTGCCAGTATTTTATTGAAGATTTTTGCATCTATGTTCATAATGGATATTGGCCTGAAGTTTTCTTTTCTTGTTGAGTCTCTGTCAGGTTTTGGTATCAGGATGATGTTGGTCTCATCAAATGATTTGGGATGGGTTCCCACTTTTTGTATTATTTGGAATAGTTTCAGAAGGAATGATACCAGATCCTCTTTGTGGTCTGGTAGAATTCAGTTGTGAATCCATCTGCACCTGGGCTTATTTGTGTGGTAGGCTCTTAATTGCTGCCTCAACTTCAGACCTTGTTATTGGTCTATTCATAGTTTCGGGTTCCTCCTGGTTTAGGCTTGAAATGACACAGGCGTCCAGGAGTTTATCCATTTCTTCCTGATTTGCTAGATTATGTGCAGAGAGATGTTTGTAGTATTCTCTGATGATGGCTTGAATTTCTGTGGAATCTGTGGTGATTTCCCCATTATCTTTTTTTATTGCATCTATTTGGTTGTTCTCTCTTTTCCTTTTTATCAGTCTGGCTAGTGGTCTGTCTATTGTGTTGATCTTTTGGAAAAACCAGCTCTTAGATTTATTGATTTTTTGAAGGGTTCTTTTTGTCTCTATCTCCTCCAGTTCTGCTCTGGTCTTAGTTATTTCTTGTCTTCGGCTAGGTTTTGAGCTTTTTTGATCTTGCTCTTCTAGCTGTTTTTATTTTGAAGTTAGGGTGTCAATTTTGGATCTCTCCACTCTTCTCATGTGGGCACTTATTGCTATATATTTTCCTCTACAGACTGCTTTAAATGTGTCCCAGACATTCTGGTATGTTGTGGCTTAATTCTCGTTGGTTTTAAACAACTTCTTTATTTCTGCTTTCATTTCATTGTTTATCCAATCAACATTCAAGAGGCAGGAGTTTAGTTTCCATGAAGCTGTGTGGTTCTGAGTTATTTTCTGAATTCTGAGTTCCAACTTGATTGCACTATGGTCTGAGAGACTGTTATGATTTCAGTTGTTTTGCATTTGCTGAGGAGTGCTTTACTTCCAATTATGTGGTCAATTTTGGAGTAGGTGTGATGTGGTGCTGAGAAGAATGTATATTCTGTGGATTTGGGATGGAGTGTTCTGTAAATGTCTATCAGATTTGCTTGTTCCAGGTCTGAGTTTAAGTCCTGAATATTCTTGTTAATATTCTGTCTTGTTGATCTGTCTGCTATTGACAGAGGAGTGTTAAAGTCTCCCAGTATTATTGTGTGGGAGTCTATGTCTTTTTGTAAGTCATTAAGAACTTGCCTTTTATATCTGGGTGCTTCTACATTGGTCCATTTATATTTAGAATCGTTAGCTCTTCGTGTTGTATCGATCCTTTTACCATTATGTACTGACCTTATTGTCCCTTTTGATCTTTGTTGCTTTAATGTCTATTTTATCAGAGATGAGATTTGCAACTCCTGCTTTTTTTTTACTACCCATTTGCTTGGTAAATCTTCCTCCATTCTTTTATTTTGAGCCATTGTGTATCTTTGCATGTGAGGTGGGTTTCCTGGATACAGCACACCGTTGTGTTTTGGTATTTTATCCAATTTTCCAGTCTGTGTCTTTTGATTGGTGCATTTAGCTTATTTACATTTAGGGTTAATATTGTTATGTGTAAATTTGGTACTGCCATTTTGATGCTAGCTGGCTGTTTTGTCCTTTGGTTGATGTACATTCTTCATTTTATTGATGGTCTTTAGCATTTGGTATGCGTTTAAGATGGCGGGTATTGGTTGTTTCTTTCTATGTGTAGTGCCTCTTTCAGGAGATCTTGTAAAGCAGGCATAGTGGTGACAAAATCTCTGAGTACTTGCTTGTTCATGAAGGATTTTATTTTTCCTTCACTTATGAAGTTCAGTTTGGCTGGATATGAAAATCTGGGTTGAAAGCTCTTTTCTTTAAGGATGTTGAATATTGGCCCCCACTCTCTTCTGGCTTGTAGAGTCTCTGCCGAGAGATCTGCTGTGAGTCTGATGGGCTTCCCTTTGTGGGTGACCCGACCTTTCTCTCTGGCTGCCCTTAGTATTTTCTCCTTCATTTCAACCCTTGTGAATCTGACGATTATGTGCCTTGGGGTTGCTCTTCTTGCGGAGTATCTTTGTGGTGTTCTCTGTATTTCCTGGAGTTGAGTATTGACCTGTCTTGCTAGGTTGGGGAAACTTTCCTGGATAATATCCTGAAGAGTGCTTTCCAGCTTGGATTCATTCTCTTCATCACATTCTGGTTCACATATCAAACGTAGGTTGGGTCTCTTTACATAGTCCCACATTTTCTGGAGATTTTGTTCATTTCTTTTTGTGCTTTTTTTTTTTAATGTTGGCTTCTCGTTTTATTTCATTGTGTTGATCTTCAACTTCTGATATTGTTTCTTCTGCTTGGTCAATTCTGCTGTTGAAACTTGTGCATGCTTCACGGAGTTCTCGTGTTGTGTTTTTCAGCTCCTTATATTCATTCATATTCCTCTCTAAGTTGTCCATTCTCGTTATCAATTCCTCGAATCTTTTTTCAAATCTTTTTTCAAGGTTCTTAGTTTCTTTGCACTGGTTTAGAACATGTTCCTTTAGCTCACTGAAGTTTCTCATTATCCACTTTCTGAAGTCTGATTCCGTCATTTCGTCACATTCATTCTCCGTCCAGCTTTGTTCCCTTGCTGGTGAGGAGTTTTGGTCCTTTTTTGGAGGTGAGGTGTTTTGGTTTCGGGTGCTTTCCTCCTTTCTGCGCTGGTTTCTTCCCATCTTTATGGATTTATCCGCCTGTCGTCTTAGTAGTGGCTGATTTTTCAATTGGGTCTCTGTGTGGACACTGAGATTGTTGATGATGAATTATTTCTGTTACTTAGTTTTCCCTCTAATGGTCTATCCTCTCTGCTGTATGAGTGCTGAGGTCCACTCCAGGCCCTGCTTGTCTGGGGTATACCTGCAGCAGCTGCAGAACAGTGAGGGATGATATCAGTTTCTTTTTCTGCTGCCCTTGTTCCAGAATGATGCCAGCCAAATGTCAGTCTGATTAGTCCTTTTCTGGAGTGACTCCTTGGATATACAGGGGTCAGGGAGCTGCTTGAGGAGACAGTCTGTGCTTTATAGGAGCTCCAGTGCTGAGCTGTGAGCTCCGTTGTTCATTCAGGGTTGTTGGGAGGTTATGTCTGCTGCAATAGAACTCATAAAACACCACTCTTTTTTTTTCACCCTTAGATGCTCTGTCTCAGGGAGTTGGGGCTTTCTTTATGAGTATCTGTTGCACTGTCCTGCCCCACTAGGAGGCAGTCTATTCACTATTTGCCTGCTGGGGCTCTGACCTGCTAGCGCGGGTTTGCCCTGTTTCTGCTGGCCTCCCTTCTGCTGTGGAGCACTCCATTCTCCTGGTGGACTCTGTCTGTTATGGCAGGTTGCCTCGGCAATGGCAGGCTGCGTCAGCCCTGGGCGGTACTTCAGTAGGGGTAGATTGCGTCAGCAATGCCGGACGCTTCTCCCTCACTGGGTTGCACCGTCCTAAATGCTGGCAGCTAATCTCTCAGCCCCGAACACCTCCAGTCACCACCCTGCTTGTCCCCATGAGTGTGGGACCCGCCATGCCCAATCACCCAGCTCCCTGACTCAGAGTCCGTCCTCTCTCTCTCTCTTCCTCTCAGCAAGCTGAAAGGTCGACTCTTCCGCTGGCGCCCCAGTAGCCTGCCAATAGGGCCCTGGGATCTGTGCAATCTTCCGTGCCACTGCCCACTGGGATCCATGTGATCTCCCATGCCGCTGCCAACTTCATCGGCTCAGATCAGGCTTCCCAGGAATCTCCTGGTCTGGCTCATTGTCCAAGTCCCGTTCAATCAGATGGACATGCCAATCTGCCCTTCCAAATCTCTGATTTCCGGTTTAACAGGGCACCCAGACCAGTGAGTTCCATGCCGGGTCCCGCTGCAGCGCCGGCCAAAGCGGCCGCACGAGCCGGCTGCATGAGCCGGCTGTACTAGCGTCCCATGTCTCTCCCACACCTGGGACTTTCAACACTCTTTGGGCAAAAAATGTCCATCCAAGAATGCGGCTAATACTCACCCTCTGAGCCTTCGCTGAGAGCTGCAATCCTGAGTCACTTCTACGACGCCATCTTGCGAGTCCCCCAGAATAAAATCCAGAAGGCTACTTTATATGGACATGCATGCAGAACCTTTTCAAACACTGCACATGTGGGGAATAAACACTAGTCTATTTTTTATGGTGATTCTTTAAAATATCAAGGAATAACAGAAACCTGTGGAGTAAAATGGGGTCTGTTTTATATGGCCACACTTTCAGTATTTCAGTGAATAATATGTATATCTCAATAGTTAAGAATCTCTTTCATATGGCCACTCATTCAGAACCTTGGTGAATAATTCACTTTTTGAAAACAGTCTTCAAATGTCTACAAATTCACGGTCTCTGTAAATAATGCACTTCTGGGCAATAGCCAGGAGTCTCTTTTTTATGCCCACTTATTCAGATTCTCTTTCAATAATACACACCTAAGGAAGTGTTAAGAATCTACTTCATATAGCCACTCATTTAGAGCCTCAGTGAAAAATGCACACAAGGGTTATAGTTTGGAGCCTCTTTTATATGGCCACTTACTCAGTGCCACACTGAATGATACAAACCTGGAAAATCATAAGGATTCTATTCCATACTACCACTCATTAAGAACCTTATAGAATAATACACAATGTGCAATAGGCAGGTGTGTATTTTAGCACTGAATGGCGTCTCATTCAGTGCTTCAGTTAAATAATGAAGTTCTATAAATTAGTCAAGTCCCTGTTTAACAGAGCCACGAATTAAGTGCCTCCATGAATGATACAAACATGGGTGATAGTCAGGAGTCTACTTCATATGACATCACATTCTGGGAATCACTGAAGTATACACACGTGATGGAGTGTCAGCAGGATATGTGGTATGCACAGTCATACACAACCTGTTTAAATAATGCAAACATGGAGAATAATTAGGAGTCTATGTCATATGGCTACTGATTCACACAATCAGTGAATAACGCACACCTGTGAAGTAATAAAAAGTCAGTGTCATATGACCACTTCTTCACAGCCTCACCGCATATCACACAATTGTGATATAATATGGAGTCTATTTTTTATGGCCACTCATTCAGAGGATTACTAAATAATGCACACCTGCTGAATTTTAGTAAGTCTCTTTCCTAATGGCTACTCTTTGAGAGACTCACTGAATGTACACACCTGGGAAATAATCAGGATTCTGTTTTATTCCCTCATTCAAAGTCTCACTGAGTAATGCACACCTGTGGAATAGTCAGGTGTCTTTTTTATGTGGCTTCTCATTCGGAGTGTCACTAAATAATGTGGAGTAATTAGGAGTCTATTTCATGTAGACACATATTCAGAGCCTCAGTGAATAATACACACCCGTGTGATAGTAAGGAATCTAATTAATATGGCCACATATCCAGAACCTCACTGAATAATACGCACCTGCAGAATAATTTGTAGTCTATTTCTGATGGACACTCATTCAGTGCCTCGGTGAATAATGCACACGTGTGGAGTAGCCAGGATTCTATTTCATTTAGACACTCATTCTTAGCCTCAGTGGATAATATGCACCTGTGAAATAATCAGGAGTCTATATTATATGGCCACTAATTCAGAGCCTCAGTGAATAATACACACTTGGAGAATAGTCAAGAGTCTATTTTATACGGCCACTCTCTCAGTACCTTACTGAGTGGTAAACACCTGGGGCATAGTCAGGACAGTTTCATGTGGACACTCAATGAGTGCCTCACAGAATAATGTACACCTGTGGAATAGTCAAAAATCTATTTTATTTGGTCACACTTTCAGAGCCTCAGTAAATAATACACACCTAGAAAACATTGGGGAGTGTGTTTCATGTGGCCACTCATTCAGAGCCTCACAGAATACTGCACACCTGGAGAATTTTCAAGAGTCTATTTGGAATGGCAATGCATTCCGAGACTCTGTGAATAACACACACCTAGGGAATTGTGAGGAATCCATTCCAAGTGGCCACACATTTGGAGCCTCAGTGAGTCCTGCACACAATGGAAATAATCAGGAGTGTATTGCTTATGCCCTCTCATTCAACCCCTCAGTGAATAATGCATGTATGTTGAGTACTGAGGCATCTGTTTCATATGGCCACTCATACCGAACCTCACTGAATAGTACACAACTGAAAAAAAGTCAGGGGTGTATTTCACATGGCCACTCATTCAGAGGCTCAGTCAATAATTCACAGCTTTTGAGTACTCATGAGCCTTTCTCATATGGCAAATCAATCAGAGCCTCACTGAATGATACAAAGCTTGGGAATAGTCAGGATTCTATTTAATATAAATAATCATTATGAGATTACCTGAATCACGCATGTCTGTGGAATACTGAATATACTAAATCCTATTACCCCCCCAATTAATAGATTCCCTGAATATTACACACTTTTGAAATAATCAGAAGTTGATTTCATATGGTGAGTCATTAGGAACCCCGAGAAATAATACACTATTGGGAAACACTCAGGAGTCTATTTAATATGGCCACTCGGAGAATCAGTGAATAATGCACACATGAGGAATACTCCGTGAATATTAGGAGTCTATTTCATATGGCCACACAGAGCCTCAGTGAATGATGCACACCACAATAATCGTCAGAATCCTGTTTCATACGACCACTGATTCAGTATCTCACTGAATAACACAGTGCGGATTCGTCAGGATTCTGTTTCATAGGACCATTCATTCAGAGCCTTACTGAATAATGCACCAGAAGGCAATAGGCAGGAGTCTATTTCATATGACCTCATTTCCAGAGCTTCACTGAATAATGAACACCTATGGAGTAGTCATGACCCTATTTAAGATACCCACAAATTAAGGACCTCTCTGAATGATACACAACTGTGTGACAGTCAGGATTCTACTTAAAACGGCTAAACATTCAGAGTCTCTGTAAATAATGCACACCTGGGCAATACACAGGAGCCTCTTTTTTATGCCCACTTATTCTGAGTCTCATTCAATAATACACACCAGCAGAAGAGTTAAGAGCCTACTTCATATAGCCACACATTTAGATCCTCAGTTAATCATTCACACCAGGGTAATAGTCTGTACCCTCTCTCATATAGCTGCTCATTCAGTGCCTCACTGAATGATACACACCTGGGAAATTATCAGGATTCTATTCCATACTGCCACCCATTCAGAGCCTTATTGAAATACTCACAACGTAGAAATAGTTAGGTGACTAGTTCATATGACCTCTCATTTAGAGATTCAGTGAATAATGAACTTCTATTGAGTAGTCAGTACCCTGTTTATAGTAGCCATGAATTAAGTGCCTCCCTGAATGACACAAACCTGGGTGATAGGAGTCTATTTTATATGATCTCTCATTCTGGGAATAACTGAAAAATACACACCTGGAAAATTTTCAGTAGTCTATTAGGTATGTACACTCATGCAGATCCTGTTTGAATAATGCACAAATCAAAAATAATTAGGAGTCTATGTTATATGGCTACTCATTCAGACAATCAGTAAATAACACACACATGTGGAGTAATAAGAAATCTATTTCATGTGGCCACTCATTCACAGCCTCACCAAATATTATACACTTATGATACAGTCTGAAGCCTATGTCATGTGGCCACTCAGATAATCAGTGAATAATGCACACATGAGGAATACTCTGTGAATATTAGGAGTCTATTTTATATGGCCACTAAGAGCCACAGTGAAGAATGCATACCACGATAATTGTCATGATCCTGTTTAATGTGACCACTGATTCAGTATCTCTCTGAATGATACACACCAGGGAATCCTCAGGATTCTATTCCATAGGAACACTCATTCAGAGTCTTTCTACATAATGCACAATGGAGCAAGAGTCAGGAGGCTGTTTCATATGGCCTCTCTTTCATCAGAGATTCAGTGAATAATAAACAACTGTGGAGTAGTCAAGACCCTATTTAAGATAGCCACAAATGAAGCACCTCCTTAAATAATACACCCCTGTGTGACAATCAGGAGTCTATTTGATATGAACACTCGTAGAGAATCTTTTTAAATAATGCACATGTGAAGAATAATCACTAGTTTATTTTATATGGAGATTTCCTTAGAGAATCATTGAATAACACACACCTGTGAAGTAAAATCGAGTCTATTGCATATGGCCACAATTTCAGTGTTTCAGTGAATAATATATATATCTGGAATAGCCAGGAATCTCTTTCATATGGCCACTCATTCAGGGCCTCAGTGAATATTACACCCCTGGGCAATTCTCTAGTGTCTACTTCAAATGGCCAGGCATTGCGAGTCTCTGAATATAAAGCACACCTGGGGAATAGACAGGAGTCTCTTTCTTAGGCTGACTTATTCACTCTCATTAAGTAATACACAACTGGAAAAGAGGTAAGAGTCTTCTTCATATAGGCACTCATTTAGAGCCTCAGTAAATAATGCATACCTGTGGAACAGACACTGGTCTATTTTGTATGTGCCTGTGTGAGTAGTGCACAATTTTGAAATAATGAGGAGTTTATTTAATATGCCCACTTAATCAGTGTCTCAGTGAATAATAGACACCTTAGGAATATTAAGAAATCCATTTTCTCCAATCACTAACTCAAACACTTATTAAATAATACACACCTGAGGAAGAGTCAGGAGGCTATTTTTTATGAGCAAATTTTATATTAATATAACTAGATAGCGTAGTAAATTTAATCTTTATTTTTTATTTTTTTAATTTCTTTTTTTAATTTTTATTGCATTATAGGTTTTGGGGTACATGTGCAGAACGTGCAAGATAGTTGCATAGGTACACACATGGCAGTGTGTTTTGCTGCCTTCCTCCCCCTCACCCACACTTGGTATTCATCCCCAGGCTATCACCCCCAGCCCCCCCCGCTGTCCCTCCCCCATTTCCCCCAACAGTCCCCAGTGTACAGTAGACCGACTCTCTGTGTCCATGTGTTCTCATTTTTCTCACCTGCCTATGAGTGAGTATATGCGGTATTTCTTTTTCTGTTCTTGTGTCAGTTTGCTGAGAATGATGTTCTCCAGATTCATCCATGAACCTACAAAGGACACAAACTCATCATTTCTGATTGCTGCATAATATTCCATGGTGTATATGTGCCACATTTTCCCAGTCCAGTCTATCATCGATGGGCATTTGGGTTGGTTCCAGGTCTTTGCTATTGTAAACAGTGCTGCAATGAACATTCGTGTGCATGTGTCCTTATAGTAGAAAGATTCACAGTCTTTTGGATAGATACCCAGTAATGGGATTGCTGGGTCAAATGGAATTTCTATTTCTAGGTCCCTGAGGAATCGCCACACTGTCTTCCACAATGGTTGAACTAATTTACACTCCCACAAACAGTGTAAGAGTGTTCCTATTTCTCCACATCCTCTCCAGCATCTGCTGTCTCCAGATTTTTTAATGATCGCCATTCTAACTGGTGTGAGATGATATCTCAATGTGGTTTTGATTTGCATCTCTCTAATGACCAATGATGATGAGCACTTTTTCATATGTTTGTTGGCCTCATGTATGTCTTCTTTTGTAAAGTGTCTGTTCATATCCTTTGCCCATTTTTGAATGGGCTTGTTTGTTTTTTTTCTGTAAATCTGTTTGAGTTCTTTGTAAATTCTGGATATCAGCCCTTTGTCAGATGCGTAAACTGCAAAGATTTTTTCCCATTCTGATGGTTGTCGATTCACTCTAGTGACTGTTTCTTTTGACGTGCAGAAGCTGTGGAGTTTGATTAGGTCCCATTTGTCTATTTTGGCTTTTGTTGCCAATGCTTTCGGTGTTTTGTTCATGAAGTCCTTGCCTACTCCTATGTCCTGAACGGTTTTGCCTAGATTTTCTTCTAGGGTTTTTATGGTGTCAGGTCTTACATTTAAGTCTTTAATCCATCTGGAGTTAATTTTAGTGTAAGGTGTCAGAAAGGGGTCCAGTTTCTGCTTTCTGCACATGGCTAGCCAGTTTTCCCAACACCATTTATTAAATAGGGAATCCTTTCCCCATTGCCTGTTTTTGTCTGGTTTATCAAAGATGATATGGTTGTAGATATGTTCTGTTGCCTCCGATGTTTCCGTTCTGTTCCATTGGTCTATATCTCTGTTTCGGTACCAGTACCATGCTGTTTTGATTACTGTATCCTTGTAGTATAGTTTGAAGTCTGGTAGCGTGATGCCTCCCGCTGTGTTCTTTTTGCTTAGAATTGACTTGGCTATGGGGGCTCTTTTTTGGTTCCATATGAAATTCATGGTGGTTTTTTCCAGTTCTATGAAGAAATTCAATGGTAGTTTGATGGGGATAGCATTGAATGTGTAAATTACTTTGGGCAGTATAGCCATTTTCACGATATTGATTCTTCCTAACCACGAACATGGAACGTCCCTCCATCTGTTTGTGTCCTCTCTTATTTCGTTGAGCAGGTGTTTGTAGTTTTCCTTAAAGAGGTCCCTTACATTCCTAGTGAGTTGTATTCCTAGGTATTTTATTTTCTTTGTAGCGATTGTGAATGGCAGTTCGTTCTTAATTTGGTTCTCTTTAAGTCTGTTATTGGTGTATAGGAATGCTTGTGATTTTTGAACATTGATTTTATATCCTGAGACTTTGCTGAAGTTGCTTATCAGTTGCAGGAGCTTTTGGGCTGAGGTGATGGGGTCTTCTAGGTATACTATCATGTCGTCTGCGAATAGAGACAATTTAGCTTCCACCTTTCCTATTTGAATACCCTTTATTTCTTTTTCTTGCCTGATTGCTCTGGCTAGAACTTCCAGTACTATGTTGAATAGAAGTGGTGAGAGAGGGCATCCTTGTCTAGTGCCGGATTTCAAAGGGAATGGTTCCAGTTTTTGCCCATTAAGTATGATATTGGCTGTTGGTTTGTCGTAAATAGCTTTTATTACTTTGAGATATGTTCTATCAATACCAAGTTTATTGAGGGTTTTTAGCATAAAGGGCTGTTGAATTTTGTCAAATGCCTTCTCTGCGTCAATTGAGATAATCATGTGGTTTTTGTTTTTGCTTCTGTTTATGTGGTGAATTACATTTCTAGACTTGTGTATGTTGAACCAGCCTTGCATGCCCGGGATGAATCCTACTTCATCATGATGGATAAGTTTTTTAATGTGCTGTTGCAATCGATTTGCCAGTATTTTATTGAAGATTTTTGCATCTATGTTCATCATGGATATTGGCCTGAAGTTTTCTTTTCTTGTTGAGTCTCTGCCAGGTTTTGGTATCAGGATGATGTTGGTCTCATAAAATGATTTGTGAAGGGTTCCCTCTTTTTGGATTATTTGGAATAGTTTCAGAAGGAATGGTACCAGATCCTCTTTGTGTGTCTGGTAGAAGTCAGCTGTGAACCCATCTGGACCTGGGCTTTTTTGTGTGGTGGGCTCTTAATTGCTGCCTCAACTTCTGACCTTGTTATTGGTCTATTCATAGTTTCAGCTTCCTCCTGGTTTAGGCTTGGGAGGACACAGGCATCCAGGAATTTATCCATTTCTTCCTGATTTACTAGTTTGTGTGCATAGAGTTGTTTGTAGTATTCTCTGATGATGGTCTGAATTTCTGTGGAATCTGTGGTGATTTCCCCTTTATCGTTTTTTATTGCATCTATTTCGTTGTTCTCTCTTTTCTTTTTTATCAGCCTGGCTAGTGGTCTGTCTATTTTGTTGATCTTTTCAAAAAACCAGCTCTTAGATTTGTTGATTTTTTGAAGGGTTTTTCTTGTCTCTATCTTTTTCAGTTCTGCTCTGATCTTAGTTATTTCTTGTCTTCGGGTAGGTTTTGAGCTTTTTTGATCTTGCTCCTCTAGCTCTTTCAATTTTGACGATTGGGTGTCAAATTTGGATCTCTCCACTTTTCTCATGTGGGCACTTATTGCTATATATTTTCCTCTACAGACTGCTTTAAATGTGTCCCAGAGATTCTGGTACGTTGTGTCTTCGTTCTCGTTGGTTTCAAAGAACTTCTTTATTTCTGCCTTCATTTCATTGTTTATCCAATCAACATTCAAGAGCCAGTTGTTCAGTTTCCATGAAGCTGTGCGGTTCTGAGTTATTTTCTGAATTCTGAGTTCCAACTTGATTGCACTATGGTCTGAGAGACTGTTTGTTATGATTTCCGTTGTTTTGCATTTGCTGAGGAGTGCTTTACTTCCAATTATGTGGTCAATTTTGGAGTAGGTGTGATGTGGTGCTGAGAAGAATGTATATTCTGTGGATTTCGGGTGGAGAGTTCTGTAAATGTCTATCAGGTTTGCTTGTTCCAGGTCTGAGTTCAAGTCCTGGATATCCTTGTTAATTTTCTGTCTGGTTGATCTGTCTGCTATTGACAGTGGAGTGTTAAAGTCTCCCACTATTATTGTGTGGGAGTCTAAGTCTCTTTGTAAGTCATTAAGAACTTGCCTTATATATCTGGGTGCTCCTACATTGGGTCCATATATATTTAGAATCGTTAGCTCTTCTTGTTGTATCGATCCTTTTACCATTATGTAGTGACCTTCTTTGTCCCTTTTGATCTTTGTTGCTTTAAAGTGTATTTTATCAGAGATGAGAATTGCAACTCCTGCTTTTTTTTGCTCTCCATTTGCTTGGTAAATCTTCCTCCATCCTTTTATTTTGAGCCTTTGTGTATCTTTGTGTGTGAGGTGGGTTTCCTGAATACAGCACACTGATGGGTTTTGGTTTTTTATCCAATTTGCCAGTCTGTGTCTTTTGATTGGTGCATTTAGCCCATTTACATTCAGGGTTAATATTGTTATGTGTGAATTTGATACTGCCATTTTGATGCTATCTGGCTTTTTTTCCCATTGGTTCATGTACATTCATCATTTTGGTGATGGTCTTTAGCATTTGGTATGCTTTTAGGATGGCTGGAACTGGTTGTTTCTTTCTATTTGTAGTGCCTCTTTCAGGAGCTCTTGTAAAGCAGGCCTAGTGGTGACAAAATCTCTGAGTACTTGCTTGTTCGTGAAGGATTTTATTTTTCCTTCACTTATGAAGCTCAATTTGGCTGGATATGAAATTCTGGGTTGAAAGCTCTTTTCTTTAAGGATGTTGAATATTGGCCCCCACTCTCTTCTGGCTTGTAGAGTCTCTGCCGAGAGATCTGCTGTGAGTCTGATGGGCTTCCCTTTGTGGGTGACCGGACCTTTCTCTCTGGCTGCCCTAAGTATTTTCTCCTTCGTTTCAACCCTGGTGAATCTGATGATTATGTGCCTTGGGGTTGCTCTTCTTGCGGAGTTTCTTTGTGGTGTTCTCTGTATTTCCTGGAGTTCAGTATTGACCTGTTTTGCTAGGTTGGGGAAATTTTCCTGGATAATATCCTGAAGATTGTTTTCCAGCTTAGATTCATTCTCTTGATCACATTCTGGTACACCTATCAAATGTAGGTTGGGTCTCTTCACATAGTCCCACATTTCTTGGAGATTTTGTTCATTCCTTTTTGTGCTTTTTTCTTTAATCTTGGTTTCACGTTTTATTTCATTGAGTTGATCTTCAATTTCTGATATTCTTTCTTCTGCTTGGTCAATTCGGCTGTTGAAACTTGTGCATGCTTCACGAAGTTCTCGTGTTGTGTTTTTCAGCTCCTTCAATTCATTCATATTCATCTCTAAGTTTTCCATTCTTGTTATCAATTCCTCGAATTTTTTTTCAAATCTTTTTTCAAGGTTCTTAGTTTCTTTGCACTGATTTAGAACATGTTCTTTTAGCTCAATGAAGTTTCTCATTATCCACTTTCTGAAGTCTGATTCCGTCATTTCGTCACACTCATTCTCCGTCCAGCTTTGTTCCCTTGCTGGTGAGGAGTTTTGGTCCTCTGTAGGAGGTGAGGTGTTTTGGTTTCGGGTGTTTTCCTCCTTTTTGCGCTGGTTTCTTCCCATCTTTATGGATTTATCCGCCTGTCGTCTTTGTAGTTGCTGATTTTTCAATTGGGTCTCTGTGTGGATGCTGAGATTGTTGATGATGAAGTATTTCTGTTACTTAGTTTTCCTTCTAGTGGTCTAGCCCCTCTGCTGTATGAGTTCTGAGGTCCACTCCAGGCCCTGTTTTTCTGGAGTATACCTGTAGCAGCTGTGGAAGAGTGAGGGATGATACCAGTTTCTTCTTCTGCTGTCTTTGTTCCAGAATGATGCCCGCCGAATGTCAGTCTGATTAGTCCTTTTTTTGCGGTGACTCTTTGGATATACAGGGGTCAGGGAGCTGCTTAAGGAGACGGTTTGTGCTTTATAGTAGCTCCAGTGCTGAGCTGTGAGCTCCGTTGTTCATTCAGTGTTGTTGGGAGGTTGTTTATGTCTGCTGTAATAGAACTCATAAAACACCACCCTTTTATTTCCCCCCCCCTTATATGCACTGTTTCAGGGAGTTGGGGCTTTCTTTGTGAGTATCTGTTGCACTCTCCTGCCCCACTAGGTGGCGGTCTATTCACTATTTGCCTGCCGGGGCTCTGACCCACTAGCGCGGTTCTGCCCTGTTGCTGCTGGGCTCCCTTCTGCTGTGGAGAGCTCCCGTCTCCTGGGAGTCTCTCTGTTATGGCAGGTTGCCTCGGCAACGGCAGGCTGCTTTGGCCCTGGGTGGTACTTCAATAGGGGCGGATTGTGTCAGCGGTGGTGGACGCCCCTCCCTCACCGGGCTCCACCGTCCTAGATGCCGGCAGCAAAACTCTCAGCGCCAAGAGTCTCCAGTCATTGCCCTGCTTGTCCCTGTGAGGGTGGGACTCGCTGAGCCCGATTACCCAGCTCCCTGCCTCAGAGTCCGTCCTCTCTCTCTCTCCCTCCCTCTCCGGGAGCTTAAAGTTCGACTCTCTCACTGGCGCCCCAGGAGCCTGCCGATAGGGCACTGGGATCCGTGCGATCTCCCGTGCCGCTGCCCACTTCACCGGCTCATATCACGCTTCCCAGGAAACTCCCAGGAAACTCCTGGTCTGGCTCACTGTCCAAGTCCCATTCAATCAGATGGACGCGCCAATCTGCCCTTCAAACTCTCAGATTGCTGGTTTAACAGGGCGCCCAGACCAGTGAGTTCCGTGCCGGGTCCTGCTGCGGAGCCGGCCGAAGCGACACCGGCCAAAGCAGCCGCGCCAGAGGGCTGCGTTAGCCGGTTTTACTTTACTAGCGTCCTGTGGGACTTTCAACGCTCTGTGGGCTAGAAAAGTCCATCCGAGAATGCGGCTAGAACTCACCCTCTGCGCCGTCACTGAGAGCTGCAATCCTGAGTCGCTTCTATGACGCCATCTTGCCGGGTCTCCTATTTTTTTAATTTTTAATTTTTTTTTTTAATTTTTATTGCATTATAGGTTTTGGGGTACATGTGCAGAACGTGCAAGGTAGTTGCATAGGTACACACATGGCAGTGTGTTTTGCTGCCTTTTTCCCCTTCACCCACACTTGGCATTCATCCCCATGCTATCCCTCCCCAGCCCCCCCCGCTGTCCCTCCCCTATTCCCCCCAATAGACCCCAGTGTATAGTAGACCACCTCTCTGTGTCCATGTGTTCTCATTTTTCTCACCCACCTATGAGTGAGTATAGGCGGTATTTCTTTTTCTATTCTTGCATCAGTTTGCTGTGAATGATGTTCTCCAGATTCATCCATGTCCTTACAAAGGACACAAACTCATCATTTTTGAAAGCTGCATAATATTCCATAGTGTAAATGTGCCACATTTTCCCAGTCCAGTCTATCATCGTTGGATATTTGGATAGGTTCCTGTTCTTTGCTATTGTAAACAGTTCTGCAATGAACATTCGTGTGCATGTGTCCTTATAGTAGACTGATTTATAGACCTTTGGATACATACCCAGAAAAGGGATTGCTGGGTCAAATGGAATTTCTATTTCTAGGTCCCTGAGGAATCGCCACACTGTCTCCCACAATGCTTGAACTAATTTAAACTCCCACCAACAGTGTAAGAGTGTTTCTATTTCTCCAAATCCTCTCCAGCATCTGCTGTCTCCAGACTTTTTAATGATCGCCATTCTAACTGGTGTGAGATGATATCTCAATGTGGTTTTGATTTGCATCTCTCTAATGACCAATGATGATGAGCACTTTTTCATATATTTGTTGGCCTCATGTATGTCTTCTTTGGTAAAGTCTCTGTTCATATCCTTTGCCCATTATTGAATGGGCTTGTTTTTTTTCTTTCTATAAATCTGTTTGAGTTCTTTGTAAATTCTGGATATCAACCCTTTATCAGATGTGTAAACTGCAAAGATTTTTTTCCATTCTGATGGTTGCAGATTCACTCTAGTGACTGTTTCTTTTGCCGTGCAGAAGCTGTGGAGTTTGATTAGGTCCCATTTCTCTATTTTGGCTTTTGTTGCCAATGCTTTTGGTGTTTTGTTCATGAAGTCCTTGCCTACTCCTATGTCCTGAATGGTTTTGCCTAGATTTTCTGCTAGGGTTTTTATGGTGTCAGGTCTTACGTTTAAGTCTTTAATCCATCTGGAGTTAATTTTAGTGTAAGGTGTCAGAAAAAGGTCCAGTTTTTGCTTTCTACACATGGCTAGCCAGTTTTCCCAACACCATTTATTAAATAGGGAATCCTTTCCCCATTGCCTGTTTTTGTCTGGTTTATCAAAGATAATATGGTTGTAGATATCTTGTGTTGCCTCCGATGCTTCTGTTCTGTTCCTTTGGTCTATATCTCTATTTTGGTACCAGTACCATGCTGTTTTGATTACTGAAGCCTTGTAGTATAGTTTGAAGTCTGGTAGCGTGATGACTCCCGCTGTGTTCTTTTTGCATAGAATTGACTTGGTTATGCGGGCTCTTTTTTGGTTCCATATGAAATTCATGGCGGTTTTTTCCAGTTCTGTGAAGAAATTCAATGGTAGTTTGATGGGGATAGCATTGATTGTGTAAATTACTGTTGGCAGTATATCCATTTTCACAATATTGATTCTTCCTAACCACTAACATGGAATGTTTCTCCATCTGTTTGTGTCCTCTCTTATATCGTTGAGCAGTTGTTTGTGGTTTTCCTTAAAGAGATCCCTTAAATTCCTTGTGAGTTTTATTACTAGGTATTTTATTTTCTTTGTAGCAATTGTGAATGGCAGTTCGTTCTTAATTTGATTCTCTTTAAGTCTTTTATTAATGTATAGAAATGCTTGTGATTTTTGAACATTGATTTTATATCCTGAGACTTTGCTGAAGTTGCTTATCAGTTGCAGGAGCTTTTGGGCTAAAGTGATGGGGTCTTCTAAGTATACTATTATGGCGTCTGCAAATAGAGACAATTTGGCTTCCACCTTTCCTATTTGAATACCCTTTATTTCTTTTTCTTGCCTGATTGCTCTGGCTAGAACTTCCAGTACTATGTTGAACAGAAGTGGTGAGAGAGGGCATCCGTGTCTAGTGCCGGATTTCAAAGGGAATGCTTCCAGTTTTTGCCTATTAAGTATGACATTGGCTGTTACTTTGTCGTAAATAGCTTTTATTACTTTGAGATATGTTCCATCAATACCAAGTTTATTGAGGGTTTTTAGCATAAAGGGCTGTTGAATTTTGTCAAATGACTTCTCTGCGTCAATTGAGATAATCATGTGGTTTTTGTTTTTGCTTCTGTTTATGTGGTGAATTACATTTATAGACTTGCGTATGTTGAACCAGCCTTGCATGCCCGGGATGAATCCTACTTGATCATGATGGATAAGTTTTTTAATGTGCTGTTGCAATCGATTTGCCAGTATTTTATTGAAGATTTTTGCATCTATGTTCATCATGGATATTGGCCTGAAGTTTTCTTTTCTTGTTGAGTCTCTGCCAGGTTTTCGTGTCAGGATGATTTTGGTCTCATAAAATGATTTGGGAAGGGTTCCCTCTTTTTGGATTATTCGGAAAAGTTTCAAAAGGAATGGTACCAGATCCTCTTTGTGTGTCTGGTAGAAATCAGCTGTGAACCCATCTGGACCTGGGCTTTTTTTGTGTGGTAGGTTCTTAATTGCTGCCTCAACTTCTGACCTTGTTATTGGTCTATTCATGGTTTCGGCTTCCTCCTGGTTTAGGCTTGGGAGGACACAGGTGTCCATGAATTTATCCATTTTTTCCTGATTTACTAGTTTGTGTGCATAGAGTTGTTTGTAGTATTCTCTGATGATGGTTTGAATTTCTGTTCCATCTCTGGTGATTTCCCCTTTATCGTTTTTTATTGCATCTATTTGGTTGTTCTCTCTTTTCTTTTTTATCAGTATGGCTAGTGGTCTGTCTATTTTATTGATCTTTTCAAAAAACCAGCTCTTGGATTTATTGATTTTTTGAAGGGTTTTTCTTGTCTCTATCTCCTTTTGTTCTGCTCTGATCTTAGTTATTTCTTGTCTTCGGCTAGGTTTTGAGCTTTTTTGATCTTGCTCCTTTAGCTCTTTCAATTTTGACGATAGGGTGTCAATTTTGGATCTCTCCACTCTTCTCATGTGGGCACTTATTGCTATATATTTTCCTCTACAGACTGCTTTCAATGTGTCCCAGAGATTCTGGTACGTTTTGCCTTCATTCTCGTTGGTTTCAAAGAACTTCTATATTTCTGCCTTCATTTCATTGTTTATCCAATCAACATTCAAGAGCCAGTTGTTCAGTTTCCATGAAGCTGTGCATATCTGAGTTATTTTCTGAGTTCTGAATTCCAACTTGATTGCACTATGGTCTGAGAGACTGTTTATTATGATTTCCGTTGTTTTGCATTTGCTGAGGGGTGCTTTACTTCCAATTATGTGGTCAATTTTGGAGTAGGTGTGATGTGGTGCTGAGAAAAATGTATATTCTTTGGATTTGGGGTGGAGAGTTCTGTAAATGTCTATCAGGTTTGCTTGTTCCAGGTCTGAGTTCAAGTCCTGGATATCCTTGTTAATATTCAGTCTGGTTGATCTGTCTGCTATTGACAGTGGAGTGTTAAAGTCTCCCACTATTATTCTGTTGGAGTCTAAGTCTCATTGTAAGTCCTTAAGAACTTACCTTATATATCTGGGTGCTCCTACATTGGGTCCATATATATTTAGAATCGTTATCTCTTCTTGTTGTATCGGTCCTTCTACCATTATGTAATGACCTTCTTTGTCCCTTTTTATCTTTGTTGCTTTAAAGTCTTTTATGAGAGATGAGAATTGCAACTCCTGCTTTTTTTGCTCTCCATTTGCTTGGTAAATCTTCCTCCATCCTATTATTATTAGCCTTTGTTTATCTTTGCGTGTGAGGGGGTTTCCTGGATACAGCACCCTGATGGGTTTTGGTTTTTTATCCAACTTGCCAGTCTGTGTCTTTTGATTGGTGCATTTAGCCCATTTACATTCGAGGTTTGTATTGTTATATGTGAATTTGATACTGCCATTTTGATGCTAGCTGGCTGTTTTGCCCATTGGTTCACGTACATTCTTCATTTTGTTGATGGTCTTTAGCATTTGGTATGCTTTTAGGATGGCAGGAACTGGTTGTTTCTTTCTAAGTGTAGTGCCTCTTTCAGGAGCTCTTGTAAAATAGGCCTAATGGTGACAAAATCTCTGAGTACTTGCTTGTTCATGAAGGATTTTATTTTTCCTTCACTTATGAAGCTCAGTTTGGCTGGATATGAAATTCTGGGTTGAAAGCTCGTTTCTTTAAGGATGTTGAATATTGGCCCCCACTCTCTTCTGGCTTGTAGAGTCTCTGCCGAGAGATCTGCTGTGAGTCTGATGGGCTTCCCTTTGTGGGTGACCCGACCTTTCTCTCTGGCTGCCCTTAGTATTTTCTCCTTCTTTTCAACCCTGGTGAATCTGACGATTATGTTCCTTGGGGTTCCTCTTCTTGCGGAGTATCTTTGTGGTGTTCTCTGTATTTCCTGGAGTTGAGTATTGACCTGTCTTGCTAGGTTGGGGAAATTTTCCTGGATAATATCCTGAAGAGTGTTTTCCAGTTTGTAGTCATTCTCTTCGTCACATTCTGGTACACCTATCAAACGTAGGTTAGGTCTATTCACATAGTCCCACATTTCTTGGAGATTTTGTTCATTCCTTTTTGTACTTCTTTCTTTAATCTTGGTTCCTCGTTTTATTTCATTGAGTTGATCTTCAACTTCTGATATTCTTTCTTCTACTTGGTCAATTCTGCTGTTGAAACTTGTGAATGCCTCACGAAGTTATCGTGTTGTGTTTTTCAACTCCTTCAGTTCATTCATATTCCTCTGTAAGTTGTCCATTCTTGTTATCAATTCCTCGAATGTTTTTTCAAATCTTTTTTCAAGGTTCTTAGTTTCTTTGCACTTTTTTAGTACATGTTCCTTTAGCTCACTGAAGTTTCTCATTATCCACTTTCTGAAGTCTGATTCCGTCATTTCCTCACATTCATTCTCCGTCCAGCTTTGTTCCCTTGCTGGTGAGGAGTTTTGGTCCTTTTTTGGAGGTGAGGTGTTTTGGTTTCGGGTGCTTTCCTCCTTTTTGCGCTGGTTTCTTCCCATCTTTATGGATTTATCCCCCTGTCGTCTTAATAGTTGCTGATTTTTCAATTGGGTCTCTGTGTGGACACTGAGATTGTTGATGATGAAGTATTTCTGTTACTTAGTTTTCCCTCTAATGGTCTATCCCCTCTGCTGTATGATTGCTGAGGTACACTCCAGGCCCTGCTTGTCTGGGGTATACCTGCAGCAGCTTCGGAACAGTGAGGGATGATACCAGTTTCTTCTTTTGCTGTCCTTGTTCCAGAATAATGCCAGCCAAATGTTAGTCTGATTAGTCCTTTTCTGGGGTGACTCCTTGGATATACAGGGGTCAGGGAGCTGTTTGAGGAGACAGTCTGTGCTCTATAGTAGCTCCAGTGCTGAGCTGTGAGCTCCGTTGTTCATTCAGGGTTGTTGGGAGGTTGTTTATGTCTGCTGCAATAGAACTCATAAAACACCACCCTTTTTTTTTCTTCCCCTTAGATGCTCTGTCTCATGGAGTTGGGGCTTTCTTTATGAGTATCTGTTGCACTGTCCTGCCCCACTAGGCTGCAGTCTATTCACTATTTGCCTGCCGGGGCTCTGACCTGCTAGCGCGGGTCCACCCTATTGCTGCTGGGCTCCCTCTGCTGTGGAGCGCTCCCAGCTCCTGGGAGACTCTCTGTTATGGCAGGTTGCCTCGGCAACGGCAGGCTGCGTCCATTCTGGGCGGTACTTCAGTGGGGGTTGCCTGCGTCAGCAATGGTGGACGCCCCTCCTTCACCGGGCTGCATCGTCCTACATGCCGGCAGCAGAACTCTCAGCCCCAAGCACTTCCAGTCACCGCCCTGCTTGTCCCCATGAGCGTGGGACCCGCCGAGCCCGATCACCCAGCTCCCTGCCTCAGAGTCCGTCCTCTCTCTCTCTCTTCCTCTCCCCAAGCTGAAATGTCGACTCTCTCACTGGCGCCCCAGTAGCCTGCCTATAGGGCACTAGAATCTGTGTGATCTCCCATGCCGCTGCCCACTACCCTGGCTCAGATCACGCTTCCCAGGAAACTCCTGGTCTGGCTCATTGTCCAAGTCCCGTTCAATCAGATGAACATGCTAATCTGCCCTTCCAAATCTCAGATTGCCGGTTTAACAGGGCACCCAGACCAGTGAGTTCCGCGCCATATCCCACCGTGGCACCGGCTGAAGAGGCTGCGGGAGCCGGCTATGTTAGCCGGGTGTGCTACCGTCCCGTGTCTCTCACACACCTGGGACTTTCAACGCTCTGTGGGCATAAAGGGAACATCTGAGAATGCGGCTAGGACTCACCCTCTGCGCCTTCACTGAGAGCTGCAATCCTGAGTCACCTCTACGACGACATCTTGCCTCCTCCCTATGCAAACCACTCTTTATATGGCTTCTTTTTAGAGCTTCAGTTAAATAATAAACCTCTATGCTGTAGTCAAGTCACTGTTTAAGAGAGCCACAAATTATGTGCCTCCCTGAATGATACACACCTGGGTTATAGTCAGGAGTCTATTTCATATGACCTCTCATTCTGGGAATCACTGAAGAATACACTCATGACCGAGTGTCAGCAGGATATTTGGTATGCACACTCATCCAGAACCTGTTTAAATAATGCAAACATGGAGCATAATTAGGCGTCTATGTCATATGGCTACCGGTTCACACAATCAGTGAATAACACACACCTGTGGAGTAATAAGAAGTCTGTTTCATATGGCCACTCTTTCACAGCCTCACCGAATATTGCACACTTGTGATATAATCTGGAATCTCTTTCTTATGGCCACTCATTCAGAGAATTACTGAATAATGCACACCTGCGGAATAGTCAGAAGTTTCTTTCCTATGGCTGCTCACTGAGAGCCTAACTGAATGTACACACCTGGGAAAATAGGATTCTGTTTTATCTCCTCATTCAGAGTCTCACTGAATAATGCACACCTGTGGAAGAGTCACGTGTCTTTTTTATGTGGCCTCTCATTCAGAGTGTTACGAAATAATGTGGAGTAGTCAAGAATCCATTTCATGTCGACACATATTCAGAGCATCAGTGAATAATGCACACCCTTGTGATAGTAAGGAATCTAATTAATATGGCCATATTTTCAAAGCCTCACTGAATAATACACACCTGGAGAATAATTTAAAGTCTATTTTTGATGGACATTCAATCAGAGCCTAGGTGAATAATGCACACCTGTGGAGTAGCCAGGAGTCTCTTTAATATGGACACTCATTTTTAGCCTCAGTGGATAATATGCACTTGTGAAAGAGTCAGGAGTCTTTTTCATATGGCCACTCATTCAGAGCCTTAGTGAATAATAAACACTTGGGGAAGAGTCAAGAGTCTAATTTATATGGCCAATCTCTCAGTACTTTACTGAGTGGTACACACCTGGGAAATAGTCAAGACAATCTTATATGGAAACTCAATGAGTCCCTCACTGAATAATGCACACCTGTGCAATAGTCAGGAATCTATTTCATTTGGTCACAGTTTTAGAGCATCAGTGAATAATACACATCAAGAAAACATTGGGGAGTGTGTATCATATGGCCACTCATTCAGATCCTCTAGGAATAGTGCACACCTGGAGAATTCAAAAGACTCTATTTAAAATCACAATGCAATCAGATACTCTGTGAATAATTCTCATAGGAAATTGTGAGGGATCCATTCTAAATGGCCACATATTAGGAGCCTCAGTGAATCATGCACACCAGAAAAATAATCAGGAGTCTATTGCTTATGCCCTCTCATTCAGTCCCTCAGTGAATAATGCAGGTATCTCGAGTACTGAGGGGTCTGTTTCATATGGACACTCATTTAGAGCCTCACTGAATAGTACACAACTGAAAAAAAGTTAGGTTTGTATTACACATGGCCAGTTATTAAGAGGCTCAGTGAATAATTCACAGCTGTTGAGTACTCAGGATCCTTTCTCATATGGCGAATCATTCAGAGCCTCACTGAGTGATACACAGCTTGGAAAGAGTCAGGACTCTATTTAATATAAACACTCATTGTGAGCCTCAGTGAATCACTCATGTCTGTGAAATATTTAGGATACTAATTTATATTAACCCCAATTCATAGATTCCCTGAATATTTCAGATTTGTGAAATAATCCAAAGTTTATTTAATATTGCATGTCATTAAAAAGCCCAAGATATAATACACTACTGGGGAATAGTCAGGAGTCTATTTCATATGGCCACTCAGAGAATCAGTGAATAATGCACACCACGGTAATACTTAGGAACCTGTTTCATATGACCACTGATTCAATATCTCACTGAATGACACAGCAGGGAATCGTCAGGATTCTCTTCCATTGGACCATTCATTCAGAACCTTATGGAATAATGCACAAGGGGGAAATAGTCAGGAGTCTATTTCATATGGCCTCGCCTTCTGAGCTTCAGTGAATAATAAACACCTGTGAAGTAGTTATAACCCTATTTAAGATAGCCACAAATAAAGCACCTCCCTGAATGATACACACCTGGGTGACAGTCATGAGTCTACTTAAAATGGCTACACATTCAGAGTTTCTGTAAATAATTCACACCTGGGCAATAGACAGAAGTCTCTTTTTTATGCTCACTTATTCAGAGTCTCATTCAAAAATACACACCTAAGAAAGAGTTATGGATCTTGTTTATATAGCCACTCATTTAGAGCCTCAGTGAATAATGCACACCAGGGTTATAGGATGGAGCTTCCTATGGACACTCATTCAGTGCCTCACCGAATAACACAAGCCGGGGGAATCATAAGGATTCTATTCCATGCTACCACTCATTCAGAGCCTTATAGAATAATTCACAATGGGCAATAGACTTGTGTCTTTTTTATATGGCCTCTCATTTAGTGCTTCTGTTAAATAATGAACTTCTATGGCGTAGTCAAGTCACTGTTTAAGAGAGCCACGAATTAAGTGCCTCCCAGAATGATACACACCTGGGTGACAGTCAGGATTCTATTTCATATGACCTCTCATTCTGGGAATTACTGAAAAATACACACATGACGGAGTGTCAGCAGGTTATTTGGTATGCACATTCCTACAGAACCTGTTTAAATAATGCGAACATGAAGAATAATTAGGAGTCTCTGTCATATGGCTACTGATTCCCACCATCACTGAGTAATGCACACCTGTGGAGTAATAAGAAGTCTATTTTATATGGCCACTCTTTCACAGCCTCACCGCATATTACACGCTTGTAATTTAATCTGAAGTCTATTTCTTATGGCGACTCATTGAGAGAATTATTGAATAATGCACACCTGCTGAATAGTCAGAAGTCCCTTTCCTATGGCCACTCATTGTGAGCCTCACTGAATATACACAACTGGGGAAATAGTCAGAGTTCTGTTTTATCCCCTAATTCAGAGTCTCACTGTATAACGCACACCTGTGAAATAGTCAGGTGTCTTTTTCATGTGGCCTCACATTCGGAGTGTCACTGAGTAATGTGGAGTAGTCAGGAGTCTATTTCATGTAGACACATATTCAGAGCCTCAGTGTATAATACACACCCGTGTGATAGTAAGGAATCGAATTAGTATGGACATATATTTAGAGCCTCACTGAAAAATACACACCTGGAGAATAATTTGGAGTCTATTGTCCATGGATATTCATTCAGAGCCTCAGTGAATAATGCACATTTGTAAAGTAGTCAGGAGTCTATTTCATACGGCCACTCTGTGCATACCCTACTGAGTGGTACACACCTGGGGAATGGTCAGGATAGTTTTATATGGACACTCAATGAGTGCTTCACTGAATAATTCACACCTGTGGAATAGTCAGGAATCTGTTTTATTAGGTCACTCTTCAGAGCCTCAGTGAATATTACACACCTAGAAATCATTGGGAAGTGTGTTTCTGTAGCCACTCATTCAGAGCCTCACGGATTAGTGCACTTTTGTAGACTTCTCAAGAGTCTATTTGGAAGGGCAGTGCATTCAGAGATTCTGTGAATAATAGACACCTATGAAATTTTGAGGAATCCATTCCAAATGGCCAAATATTCTGAGCCTCAGTGAATCATGCACACCAAGGTAATAATCAGGAGTCTATTGTTTATGCACTCTCATTCAAGCACCTCAGTGAATAATGCACGTCTTTCGGGTACTGAGGGGTCTGTTTTATATGGCCACTTATTTGGAGCCTCACTAAATAGTATCCAACTGAAAACAAGTCAGGGGTGTATTTCACATGGCCACTAATTCAGAGGCTAAGTGAATAATTCACAGCTGTGGAGTACCCAGGATCCTTTCTCATATGGTGAATCATTCAGAGCCTCACTGAGTGATACACAACTTGGAAATAGTCAGGATTCTATTTAATATAAACACTCATTATGAGCCTCAGTGAATGACTCATGTCTGTGAAATACTCAGGATTCTAATTCATATTACCCCCCAATTCATAGAGTCCCTGAATATTACACACTCGTCAAAGAATCAGAAGTCTATTTTATATTGTGAGTCATTAGAAAGCCCAAGAAAATAATAGACTACTGGGGAATAGTCAGGAGTGTATTTCATATGGCCACTCAGAGAATCAGAGAATAATGAATACCACTGTAATACTCAGGATCCTGTTTCATATGACCACTGATTCAGTGTCTCACTGAAGGACACACCGGGGAATCGTCAGGATTCTGTTCCATAACACCATTCATTCAGAGCCTTACTGAATAATGCACAAGGGGGCAATAGTCAGGAGTCTATTTCATATGGCCTCTCCTTCCGAGCAACAGTGAAAAACGAACACCTGTGGAGTAGTCATGACCCTATTTAACATAGCCACAAATAAAGCACCTCCCCGAATGATACATACCTGGGTGACAGTCAGGAGTGTGCTGAAAACGGCTACACATTCAGAGTCTCCATAAATAATGCACACAAGGGCAATAGACAGGAGTCTTTTTTTATGCCCACTGATTCAGAGTCTCATTCAATAATATACACCTGTAGAAGAGTTAAGAGACTACTTCATATAGGCACCCATTTCGATCGTCAATTATTAATGCACACAAGTGTAATAGTCTCGACCCCCTCTCATATAGCCACTCATTCAGTGCCTCACTCAATGATACACAACTGGGGAATCATCAGGACTCTATTCCATAATGCCAATCATTCAGATCCTTATTGAATAATTCACAACGGGGCAATAGTCAGGTGACTATTTTATACAGCCTCTCATTTAGAGCTTCAGTGAATAATAAACTTTTATGGAGTAGTCAGGACACTGTTTTTTGTAGCCACGAATTAAGTGCCTCCCTGATAGTCAGGAGTGTATTTCCTATGATCTCTCATTCTGGGAATAACTAAAGAATACACACCTGGGAAATTGTCAGGAGTCTATTTGCTATGCACACTCATGCAGATCCTTTTTGAATAATGCACACATTTAGAATAATTAAAAGTTCATGTCAACTGGCTACTTATTTAGACAATCAGTGAATAATGCACACATGTGGAATAATAAGAAATCTGTTTCATGTGGTCACTCTTTCACAGCCTCACCAAATATTATACACTTATGATATAGACTGGAGTTTCTTTCATGTGGCCACTCAGGGAATCAGTGAATAATGCACACATGAAGAGTATTCTGTGAATATAAGCAGTCTATTTTATATGGCCACAAAGATCAGCACTGAATAATGCATACCACGGTAATAGTCAGGATCCTGATTCATGTGACCACTGATTCAGTAACTCTCTGAATGATACACACCAGGGAATCTTCAGGATTCCATTCCATAGGAACACTCATTCAGAGCCTTACTTAAAATTGCACAATGGGGCAAGAGTCAGGAGTCTATTTCAAATGGCCTCTCATTCAGATATTCAGTGAATAATAAACACCTGTGGAGTAGTCAGAATCCTATTAGGATAGCCACAAATTAAGCACCTCCCTGTATGATACACACCTTTGTGACAGTCAGGAGTCTATTTGACATGTACACTCATACAGAACCTATTTGAATAATGCACATGTGTAGAATAATCACTATCTATTTCTTGTGGTGATTATTTAGAGAATCTTTGAATAACACACATCTGTGAAGTAAAACCGACTCTTTTTTATATGGCCACCGTTTCAGTGTTTCAGCGAATAATATATATATCTGGAATAGCCAAGAATCTCTTTCTTATGGCCACTCGTTCGGGGTGTCAGTGAATAATACACACCTGTAAAATTTTCTAGTGTCTACTTGAAATGGCCACACATTGAGAGTCTTTATATATAATGCCCACCTGGGGAATAGACAGGAGTCTATTCCTTAGGCTCACTTATTCAGACTCATTCAGTAATACACACCTGGAAAAGAGTTAATAGTCTTCTTCATATAGCCACTTCTTTAGAACCTCAGCAAATAATACACACCTATGGAACAGACACTGGTCTATTTTGTATGGCGACAAAATCAAAGCCTGAGTGAGTAATGCTCAACTTTGGAATAATGAGGAGTCTATTCCATATGCCCACTTAATCAGTGTCTCAGTCAATAATACAAACCATAGAAATACCAAGAGATCTATTTCATCTATTCACTGACTTAAAGCCTCATTAAATAATACACACCTGTGGAATAGTCTGGAGGCCTTTTTATATGGCCAAACATTCAGAGTCTCAGTGACTAATACATACCGGGCCATACTCAGGACATTATTACATATGGCCTCTCATTCAGAGATTCACTGAATAAGGAACACCTGTATATTTGTAGAATTCTATTTCATATAGCCACATATTGACAGCATCACTGAATAACATACATGGTAGGGAAAGTCAAGTATCTATGTTGTATAGCCACTCATTTAGAGCCGAACCTAAAAATGCACGCCTGATAAGTATTCAGTAGTCGCTTTCCTATGGCCGCTCATTCAGAGCCTCACTGAATAATACAGACCAATCGAAAAGTCAGGAGTGTATTTCACATTGCCACTCATTCAGAACCTCAGTGGAGAATTATATGTACCTGGGAAATACTCAGGATTCTATTTAATATATCCACTTATTCAGAGACTGACTGAATAATGCACACCTGTGAAATAGTCTGATGTCTATTTGATATGACCGTTCACACAGTGTCTCAGTGGAAAATGCGAAGCTGAGAAATAGTCAAGAGGATTTAGTCAGGAGTCTATTTTATATGGTCACTCATTCAGAAAGTCAGTGAATGATACACAACTGGAGAATAGCCAGAGTCCATGCCATATGGCCACTCAATCTCAGCATTACCAAATAATGAACAATGGAGCGATAGTCAAAAGTCTATTTCATATGGCCTCATATTCAGAGCTTCAGTGCATTACAAACAGCTGTGGAGTAGTCAGGACCCTATTTAAGCTAGCCCAAAATTAAGCATCTCTCTGAATATTACACACATGAGTGATTGTCTGGAGGCTATTTCATGTGGACACTGATACAGAATCTCTTCAAATACTGCACATGTGGCGAATAAACAGTAGTCTATTTTATATGGTAATTTCTTTGGAACATCAAAAAATAACACACACCTGTGGAGTAAATTGGAGTCTATTCCATATGGCCACCCTTTCAGTGTTTAATTGAATAATGTCTATATCTGAATAATCTGGAATCTCTTTTATATGGCCACTCGTTCTGGGCCTCGGTGAATAATACACCCCTTGGAAACAGTCACAAGTCCACTTCAAATGTCTACACATTCAGGATCTCTGTAAATAATGCACACCAGGGCAATAGCCAGGAGTCTCTTTTTTATGCCCACTTATACAGAGTCTAATTCAAAAATACACACCTAAGAAAGAGTTATGAGTCTTGTTTATATAGCCACTCATTAAGAGCCTCAGTTAATAAAGCACACCATGGTTATAGAATGGATCCTCTTTTATATGGCCACTCATTCAGTGCCTCACTGAATGATAAAAACCTGGGGAATCATAAGAATTCTATTCCATACTACCACTCATTCAGAGCCTTATAGAATAATTCACAATGTGCAATAGCCAGGTGTCTAATTTATATGGCCTCTCATTCGGTGCTTCAGTTAAATAATAAACTTCTATGCAGTACTCAAGTCACTGTTTAAGAGGGACACGAAGTAAGTGCCTCCCTGAATGACACACACCTGTGTGATAGTCAGGAGTCTATTTTATGTGACCTCTCATTTTGGGAATCACTGAAGAATACACACATGATTGAGTGTCAGCAGGATATTTCATATGCACACTCATACAGAACCTGTTTAAATAATGGGAACATGGAGAATAATTAGGAGTCTATGTCATATGGCTACTGAATCACACAATCACTGAATAACGCACACATGTGGAGTAATAATAAGTCAGTTTCATATGGCCACTCTTTCACAGCCTCACTGCATATTACACAATTGTGATATAATCTGGAGTCTATTTCTTATGGCCACTCATTCAGAGAATTACTGAATAATTCACACCTGCGGAATAGAAAGAAGTCCCTTTCCTATGGCTCCTCGGTAAGAGCCTCACTGTATGAACACACCTGGGGAAATGATCACGATTCTGTTTTATCCCCTAATTCAGAGTTTCACTGAACTATGCACACCTGTGGCATACTCAGGTGTCTTTTTTATGTGGCCTCCCATTCAGTGTGTCACTGAATATTGTGGAGGAGTCAGGAGTCTATTTCATGTAGCCCCATATTCAGAGCCTCAATGTATAATACTCACCCGTGTGATAGTAAGGAATCTACTTAATATGGCCACATATTTAGAGCCTCACTGAATGATACACACCTGGAGAATAATTTGGAGTTTATTCTCCATGGATATTCATTCAGAGCCTCGCTGAATAATGCACAACTGTGGAGTAGACAGGAGTCTATTTCATTTGGACACTCATTTTTAGGCTCAGTAGATAATATGAACTTGTGAAATAGTCAGGAGTCTATATCACATGGCCACTCATTCAGAGCCTCAGTGAATTAATACCCACTTATGGAAAAGTCAAGAGTCTATTTTATACAGCCACTATCTGAGTACCTTACTGAGTGGTACACACTTGGGGAATGGTCAGGATAGATTTATATGGACACTCAATAAATGCCTCACTGAATAATGCACACCTGTGGAATAGTCAGGAATCTATTTTATTTGGTCACTTTTATTTTTTGAAATTATTTATTTATTTATTTATTGCATTTTAGGTTTTGGGGTACATGTGCAGAACGTTCAACATATTTGTATAGGTACACACATGGCAGTGTGTTTTGCTGCCTTTCTCCCCTTAACCCACATTTGGCATTTCTCTCCCCCCCGTCCCTCCCCTATTCACTCCAGTATACCTCAGTGTGTAATACCTCCCTCCCTGTGTCCAAGTGTTCTCATTTTTCTCACCCGCCAATGGGTGAGAATATGTGGTATTTCCTTTCCTGTTCTTGTGTCAGTTTGCTAAGAATGATGTTCTCCAGATGCATCCATGTCCTTACAAAGGACATAAACTCGTCATTTTTTATTGCTGCATAATATTTCATGGTGTATATGTGCCACATTTTCCCAGTCCACTCTATCATCGATGGGCATTTGGGTTGGTTTTAGGTCTTTGATATTGTAAACAGTGCTGCAATGAACATTCGTGTGCAAGTGTCCTTATAGTAGAACGATTTATAGTCCTTTGGATATATACCCAGTAATGGGATTGCTGGGTCAAATGGAATTTCTATTTCTAGGACCTTGAGGAATCACCACAGTGTCTTCCACAATGGTTGAACTAATTTACACTCCCAACAACAGAGTAATAGTGTTCCTCTTTCTCCACATCCTCTCCAGCGTCTGTTGTCTCCAGATTTTTTAATAATCGCCATTCTAACTGGTGTGAGATGGTATCTCAATGTGGTTTTGATTTGCATCTCTCTTATGACCAGTGATGATGAGCATTTTTTCATGTGTTTGTTGGCCTCATGTATGTCTTCTTTTGTAAAGAGTCTGTTCATGTCCTTTGCCCATTTTTGAATGGGGTTGTTTGTTTTTTTCTGTAAATTTCTTAGAGTTCTTTATAAATTATGGATATAAGCCCTTTATCAGTTGGGTAAACTGCAAAGATTTTTTCCCATTCTGATGGTTGCTGATTCACTCTAGTGACTGTTTCTTTTACTGTGCAAAAGCTGTGGAGTTTGACTAGGTCCAATTTGTCTATTTTGGCTTTTGTTGCCAATGCTTTTGGTGTTTTGGTCATGAGGTCCTTGCCTACTCCTATGACCTGAATGGTTTTGCCTTGATTTTCTTCTAGAATTTTTATGGTGCCAGGTCTTATGTTTAAGTCTTCAATCCATCTGGAGTTAATTTTAGTGTAAGGTGTCAGGAAGGGGTCAAGTTTCTTCCCTCTGCACATGGCTAACCAGTTTTCCCAACACCATTTGTTAAACAGGGAATATTTTCCCCATTGCTTGTGTTTGTCTGGTTTATCTCAGGTGTTTATTTTATATGGCGTCTTATAAAAAGGTTCAGATAAATAATGAACTTTTATGGAGTAGTCAAGTCGCTGTCTAAGAGAGCCACGAATTAAGTGCCTCCAAGAATGATACACACCTTGGTGATAGTCAGGTGTTTATTTTATATGACCTCTCATTCTGGAAATCACTGAAGAATACACACATGATGGAATGTCAGCAAGATATTTGGTATACATACTCATACAAAACCTGTTTAAATAATGAGATCATGGAGAATAATTAGGAGTTTATGTCATATGGCTACTGATTCACACAATCAGTGAATAATGCACACCTGTGGAGTAAAAAGAATTCTGTTTTATAAGGCCACTCTTTCACAGCGTCACCGCATATTACACACTTGTGATATTATCTGGAGTCTATTTCTTATGGCCACTCATTCAGATAATTACTGAATAATGCACACCTGCAGAATAGTCATAAGTCTCTTTCCTATGGCTACTAATTGAGAGCCTTACTAAGTGTACATACCTGGGGAAATAGTCAGAATTCTGTTTTATCCCCTCATTCAGAGTCTCACTAATTAATGCACACCTGTGGAATAGTCAGGTGTCTTTCTCATGTGGCCTCTAATTCGGAGTGTCACTGAATAATGTGGAGTAGTCAGAAGTCTGTTTTCTGTAGAAATATATTCAGAACATCTGTGAATAATACACTCTTGTGTTATAGTAAGGAATCTAATTAATATGGCCACATATTCAGAGCCTCATTTGGACAATAATGAGGAGTCTATTACCGATGGACATTCATTCAGAGCCTCGGTGAAGAATGCACACCTGTAAGGAAGCCAAGAGTCTTTTTTATTTGGACACTCATTCTTAGCCTCAGTGGGTAATATGCACCTGTGAAATAATCAGGAGTCTATTTTATATGGCCTCTCATTCAGAGCCTCAGTGAATAATACACACTTGGGGAATAGTCAAGAGCCTATTTTATATGGCCACAATCTCAGTACTTTACTGAGTGGTACACAGCTGGAGAATTATCAGGACAGTTTCATATGGACACTCAATGAGTGCCTCACTGAATAATGCACACCTGTGGAATAGTCAGAAATCTACTTCATTTTGTCACTCTTTCAGAGCCTCAGTGAGTAATGCACACCTAGAAAACATTAGAGTGTGTTTCATGTGGCCACTCATTCAGAGACTCACGGAATACTGCACACCTGGAGAATTCTCAAGCGTCTATTTGGAATGGCGATGCATTCAGAGACTCTGTGAATAACACACTCCTAGGAAATTGTGAGAAATCCATTCCAAATGGCCACATATTCGGAGGGTAGGTGAATCATGCACACCAAAAAAATAATCAGGAGTCTATTGCTTATGCACTCTCATTCAGCCCCTCAGTGAATAATGCACGTCTGTGGAGTGCTGAGGTGCCTGTTTCATATGGCCACTCATTTAGAGCCTCACTGAATACTACACAACCTTAAAAAGGTCAGGGTTGTATTTCACATGGCCACTAATTCAAAGGTTTATTGAATAAGTCACAGCTGTTGAGTACCCAGGAGCCTTTCTCATGTGGCGAATCATTCAGAGCATCACTGAACAATACACAGCTTGGGAATAGTCAGGATTCTATTTAATATAAATGCCAATTATGAGCCTCAGTGAATCACGAATGTCTGTGGAATACTGAAGATACTAATTCATATTACATCCTGATTCATAAATTCCCTTACTATTACCCACTTGTGAAATAATCAGAAGTCTATTTCATATGGTGAGTTATTAGGAACCCCAAGAAATAATACACTACTAGGGTACAGTCAGGAGTCTATTGCATATGGCCACTCAGAGTCTCAGTGAATAATGCACACATGAAAAATACTCTGTGAATATTAGGAGTCTATTTCTTTTTTTTTTAATTTTTATTGCATTATAGGTTTTGGGGTACATGTGCAGAACGTGCAAGATAGTTGCATAGGTACACATATGGCAGTGTGTTTTGCTGCCTTCCTCTCCTTCACCCACACTTGGCATTCATCCCCAGGCTATCCCTCCCCACACCTCCTTCGCTGTCCCTCCCCAATTCCCCCCAATAGACCCCAGTGTATAGTAGACCACCTCTCTGCGTCCATGTGTTCTCATTTTTCTCACCCTCCTATGAGTGAGAATATGCGGTATTTCTTTTTCTGTTCTTGAGTCAGTTTGCTGAGAATGATGTTATCCAGATTCATCCATGTCCTTACAAAGGACACAAACTCATCATTTTTGATTGCTGCATAATATTCCATGGTGTATATGTGCCACATAGGAGTCTTTTTCATATGGCCTCTCCTTTGGAGCTTCAGTGACTAATGAACACCTGTGGAGTAGTCATGACCCTATTTAAGATAGTCACAAATTAAGCACCTACCTGAGTGATACACACCTCTGTGACCATCATGAGTCTACTTAAAACGGTTACACATTCAGAGTCTCTGTAAAGAATGCACACCTGGGCAATAGACAGAAGTCTCTTTTTTTATGTCCACTTATTCAGAGTCTCATTAAATGATACAACCCTGCAGAGAAGTTAAGAGTCTACTTCATATATCCACCCATTAAGATCCTCAGTGAATAATACACACCAGGGTAATAGTCTGGAGCTTCTCTCATATAGCCACTCATTCAGTGCCTCACTGAATGATACACACCTGGGAAATCATCAGAATTCTATTCCATACTGCCACTCAGTCAGAGCCTTATTGAATAATACACAATGTGGGAATAGTCAGGTGACTCTTTTTTATGGCCTCTCATTTAGAAATTCAGTGAATAATGAACTTCTATGGAGTAGTCAGGACTCTTTTTATGGTAGCCATAAATTAAGTGCCTCCCTGAATGATACACACCTGGGTGACAGTCAGGAATCTATTTCATATGATCTCTCATTCTGGGAATAACTAAAGAATACACACCACGGAAACTGGCAGGAGTCTATTTGGCAGGTACACTCATGCAGAACCTCCTTTAATAATGCACACATGGAGAATATTTAGGAGCCCATGTCATATGGCTATTCATTCAGACCATCAGTCAATAATGCACACATGTAGAGTAATAAAATGTCTGTTTCACGTGGCCACTCTTTCACAGGCTCACTGAATATTATACACTTATGATGTAGTCTGGGGGTTATTTCATGTGGCCACTCAGAGAATCAGTAAATAATGCACACATGAGGAATACTCTGTGAATATTAAAAGTCTACTTTATATGGCCATTCAGAGCCACAGTGAATAATGCATACCATGGTAATAGTCGGTATCCTGTTTCATGTTACCACTGATTCAGTATCTCTCTGAATGATACACAACAGGGAATCTTCAGGATTCTATTTCATAGGAACACTCATTCAGGGCCTTACTAAATAATGCACAGCCGTGCAAAAGTCAGGAGTCTATTTTGTATGGCCTCTTATTCAGGGTTTCAGTGAATAGTAAACACCTGTGAAGCAGTCAGCACCCTGTTTAAGGTAGCCATAAATTAAGCACCTAAAAATCGAGTCTATTCTATATGGCCACCATTTCGGTGTTTCAGCGAACAATATATATAGCTGGAGTATCCAAGAATCTTTTTTATATTGCCACTCTTTCAGGGCCTCAGTGAATAACACACCCCTGAGAAATGGTCTAGTGTCTACTTCAAATGGCCACACATTGAGAGTCTCTGTATATAATGCACACCTGGGGAATAGGCAGGATTCTCTTCTTTAGGCTCACTTATTCAGTCTCATTCAGTAATACACACCTGGAATAGAGTTAAGTGTCTTATTCATATAGCCACTCATTTAGAGCCTCAGTGAATAACACACAGCTCTGGAACAGACACTGATCTATTTTGTATGGCCACAAAATCAAAGCCCGAGTGAGAAATGCACAACTTTGGAATAATGAGGAGTTCATTCCATATGCCTACTTAATCAGTGTCTCAGTCAATAGTACACACCTTAGAAATAGAAAGGGATGAAAATGGCATCGTAGAAGCGACTCAGGATTGCAACTCTCAGTGAAGGCGCAGAGGGTGAGTTCTAGCCGCACTCTTGGATGGACATTTTTTGCCCACAGAGCGTTGAAAGTCCCAGGTGTGGGAGAGACATGGAATGCTATTAAAGCCGGCTAATGCAGCCGGCTCACGTGGCTGCTTCAGCCGGCGCTGCAGGGGGACCCGGCATGGAACTCACTGGTCTGGGTGCCCTGTTAAACCGGCAATCTGAGATTTGGACGGGCAGATTGGCATGTCCATCTGATTGAATGGTACTTGGACAGTGAGCCAGACCAGGAGTTTCCTGGGAAGCATGATCTGAGCCAGTGCAGTGGGCAGTGGCACGGGAGATTGCACGGATCCCAGTGCCCTATCAGCACGCTACTGGGGCGCCAGTGAGAGAGTCAACCTTTCAGCTTGTAGAGAGGGAGAGAGAGAGAGAGAGAGGACAGACTCTGAGGCAGGGAGCTGGGTGATCGGGCTCGGCAGGTCCCACCCTCATGGAGACAAGCAGGGTGGCGACTGGAGGTGCTTGGGACTGAGAGTTTTGCTGCTGGCAGCTAGGACGGTGCAGCACGGTGAGGGACGGGCATCCGCCATTGCTGACAAAATCCACCCCTACTGAAGTACCGCCCAGGGCTAATGCAGCCGGCCGTTGCCGAGGCAACCTGCCATAACAGAGACTCCACCAGGAGTGGGGAGCGCTCCACAGCAGAAGGGAGCCCAGCAGCAAAAGGGCGGACCGGCGCTAGAAGGTCAGAGACTGAGCAGGCAAATAGTGAATAGACTGCCACCTAGTGGGGCAAAACAGTGCAACAGATACTCATAAAGAAACCCCAACTCTATGAGACAGAGCATCTAAGGGGGAAAAAAAAGGGTGGTATTTTATGAGTTCTATTGCAACAGATATAAACAACCTCCCAACAACCCTGAATGAACAACGGAGCACACAGCTCAGCACTGGAGCTCCCATAAAGCACAGACGGTCTCGTTAAGCAGCTCCCTGACCCATGTATATCCAAAGAGTCACCCCAAAAAAGGACTAATCAGACTGACATTTGGCGGGCATCATTCTGGAACAAAGACAGCAGAAGAAGAAATTGGTATCATCCCTCACTGTTCCACAACTGCTACAGGTAAAATCCAGACACGCAGGGCCTGGAGTGGGCCACAGTACGCATACAGCAGAGGGGCTAGACCATTAGAAGAAAAACTAAGTAACAGGAATACTTCAACATCAACAATCTCAGCATCCACACAGAGACCCAATTGAAAAATCAGCAACTACTAAGACGACAGGCGGATAAATCCATAAAGATGGGAAGAAACCAGCGCAAAAAGAAGGAAAACACCCGAAACCAAAACACCTCACCTCCTACAAAGGACCAAAACTCCTCACCAGCAAGGGAACAAAGCTGGATGAAAAATGAGTGTGACGAAATGACGGAATCAGACTTCAGAAAGTGGATAATAAGAAACTTCATTGAGCTAAAACAACATGTTCTAAATCAGTGAAAAGAAACAAAGAACCTTGAAAAAAGATTTGAGGAATTGATAACAAGAATGGACAACTTAGAGAGGAATATGAAGGAATTGAAGGAGCTGACAAACACAACACGAGAATTTCGTGAAGCATGCACAAGTTTCAACAGCCGAATTCACCAAACAGAAGAAACAATATCAGAAGTTAAAGATCAACTCAATGAAATAAAACGTGAAACCAAGATTACAGTAAAAAGCACAAAAAGGAATAAACAAAATCTCCAAGAAATGTGGGACTATGTGAAGAGACCCAACCTACGTTTGATAGGTGTACCAGAATGTGATGAAGAGAATGAATCCAAACTGGAAAACACTCTTCAGGATATTATCCAGGAAAATTTCCCCAACCTAGCAAGACAGGTCAATACTCAACTCCAGGAAATACAAAGAACACCACAAAGATACTCCACAAGAAGAGCAACAACAAGGCACATAATCATCAGATTCACCAGGGTTGAAATAAAGCAGAAAATACTAAGGGCAGAGAGAGAGAAAGGTCGGGTAACCCACAAAGGGAAGCCCATCAGACTCACAGCAGATCTCTTGGCAGAGACTCTACAAGCCAGAAGAGAGTGGGGTCCAATATTCAAAATCCTTAAAGAAAAGAATTTTCAACCCAGAATTTCATATCCAGCCAAACTGAGCTTCATAAGTGAAGGAAAAATAAAATCCTTCATGAACAAGCAAGTACTCAGAGATTTTGTCACCATTAGGCCTGCTTTACAAGAGCTCCTGAAAGAGGCACTACATATAGAAAGAAACAACCAGTTCCAGCCATCCTAAAAGCATACCAAATGCTAAAGACCATCAACAAAATGAAGAATCTATATGAACCAACGGGCAAAACAGCCAGTTAGCATCAAAATGGCAGTATCAAATACACACATAACAATATTAACCCTAAATGTAAATGGGGTAAATGCACCAATCAAAAGACACAGACTGACAAATTGGATAAAAAAAACAAAACCCATCGGTGTGCTGTATCCAGAAACCCCACCTCACACGTAAAGATACACAAAGGCTCAAAATAAAAGGATGGAGAAAGATTTACCAAGCAAATGGAGAGCAAAAAAAAGCAGGAGTTCCAATTCTTGTCTATGATAAGGTAGACCTTAAAGCAACACAGATCAAACGGGACAAGGAGGGTCATTACATAATGGTAAAAAAATCAATACAACAAAAAGAGCTAACGATTCTAAATATATATGGACCCAATGCAGTAGCACCAAGATATATAAGGCAAGTTCTTAATGACTTACAAAAAGACTTGGACTCCCACACAATAATAGTGGGAGACTTTAACACTCCACTGTCAATAGCAGACAGATCAACCAGACAGAAAATTAACAAGGATATCCAGGACGTGAACTCAGACCTGGAAAAAGCAAACCTGATAGACATTTACAGAACTCTCCACCCCAAATCCACAGAATATACATACTTCTCAGCAACACATCACACCTATTCCAAAATAGACCACATAATTGGAAGTAAAGCACTCCTCAGCAAATGCAAAACAACGGAAATCATAACAAACAGTCTCTCAGACCATGGTGCAATCAAGTTGGAATTCAGAATTCAGAAATTAACTCAGAACCGCACAGCTTCATGAAAACTGAACAACTGGCCCTTGAATGTTGACTGGATAAACAATGAAATGAAGGCAGAAATAAAGAAGTTCTTTGAAACCAACTAAAATGAAGACACAACGTACCAGAATCTCTGGGACACATTTAACGCAGTCTGTAGAGGAAAATATATAGCAATAAGTGCCCACATGAGAAGAGTGGAGAGATCCAAAATTGACACCCTATCGTCAAAATTGAAAGAGCTAGAGGAGCAAGATCAAAAAAGCTCAAAACCTAGCCGAAGACAAGAAATAACTAAGATCAGAGCAGAACTGAAGGAGATAGAGACAAGAAAAACCCTTCAAAAAATAAATAAATCTAGGAGCTGGTTTTTTGAAAAGATGAACAAAATAGACAGACCACTAGCCAGACTGATAAAAAAGAAAAGAGAGAACAACCAAATGGATGCAAAAAAAAACGATAATGGGGAAATCACCACAGATTCCACAGAAATTCAAACCATCATCAGAGAATACTACAAACAACTCTATGCACATAAACTAGTAAATCAGGAAGAAATGGATAAATTCCTGGATGCCTGTGTCTTCCCAAGCCTAAACCAGGAGGAAGCCAAAACTATGAATAGACCAATAAAAAGGTCTGAAGTTGAGGCAGCAATTAAGAGCCTACCACACAAAAAAAAGCCCAGGGCCAGATGGGTTCACAGCTGAATTCTACCAGACACACAAAGAGAATCTGGTACCATTACTTCTGAAACTATTCCAAGGAATCCAAAAAAAAGGAACCATTCCCAAATCATTTCATGAGACCAACATCATCCTGATACCAAAACCTGGCAGAGACTCAACAAGAAAAGAAAACTTCAGGCCAATATACATGATGAACATAGATGCAAAAATCTTCAATAAAATACTGGCAAACCGATTGCAACAGCACACTAAAAAAATTATCCATCATGATCAAGTAGGATTCATCCTGGGGATGCAAGGCTGGTTCAACATACGCAAGTCTATAAATGAAATTCACCACATAAACAGAAGCAAAAACCAAAACCACATGATTATCTCAATTGACGAAGAGAAGGCCTTTGACAAAATTCAACAGCCCTTTGTGCTAATAACCCTCAATAAACTTGGTATTGATGGAACATATCTCAAAGTAATAAAAGCTATTTAGGACAAACCAACAGCCAATATCATAATTAATGGGCAAAAACTGGAAGCATTCCCTTTGAAATCTGGCACTAGACAAGGATGCCCTCTCTCACCGCTCTTATTCAACATAGTAGTGGAAATTCTAGCCGGAGCAATCAGGCAAAAAAAAAGAAATAAAGGGTATTCAAATAGGAAAGGTGGAAGCCAAATTGTCTCTATTTGCAGACGATATGATAGTATACCAAGAAGACCCCATCACCTCAGCCCAAAAGCTCCTGAAACTGATAAGCAACTTCAGCAAAGTCTCAGGATATAAAATCAATGTGAAAAAATCACAAGCATTCCTATACACCAATAACAGACTTAAAGAGAACCAGATCAAGAACGAACTGCCATTCACAATTGCTAAAAAGAAAATAAAATACCTAGGAATGTAACTCAGAAGGAACGTAAGGGACCTCTTTAAGGAAAACTACAAACCACTGCTCAACGAAATAAGAGAGGACACAAACACATGGAGAAACATTCCATGTTCGTGGTTAGGCAGAATCCACATCGTGAAAATGGCTATACTGCCCAAAGTAATTTACACAATCAATGCTATCCCCATCAAACTACCATTGAATTTATTCACAGAACTGGAAAAAACCACCATGAACTCCACATGGAACCAAAAGTGAGCCCGCTTAGCCAAGTCAATTCTAAGCAAAAAGAACACAGCGGGAGGCATCACACTACCAGACGTCAAACTATACTAGAAGGCTATAGTAATCAAAACAGCATGGTACTGGAACCAAAACAGAGATATAGACCAATGGAACAGCACAGAAGCATCAGAGGAAACACAACATATCTACAACCATATTGTCTTTGATAAACCAGACAAAAACAAGCAATGGGGAAAGGATTCTCTGTTTAATAAATGGTGTTGGGAAAACTGGCTAGCCATGTGCAGAAAGCAGAAACTGGACCCCTTTCTGACACCTTACACTAAAATTAACTCCAGATGGATTAAAGACTTAAACGAAAGACCTGACACCATTAAAACCCTAGAAGAAAATCTAGGCAAAACCGTTCAGGACATAGGAGTAGGCAAGGACTTCATGAACAAAACACCAATAGCATTGGCAACAAAAGCCAAAATAGACAAATGGGACCTAATCAAGCACCACAGCTTCTGCACGGCAAAAGAAACAGTCACTAGAGTGAATCGACAACCATCAGAATGGGAAAAAATCTTTGCAGTTTACACATCTGACAAAGGGCTGATATCCAGAATTTATAAAGAACTCAAACAGATTTACAGAAAAAAAAAACAAACAAGCCCATTCAAAAATGGGCAAAGGGTATGAACAGAAACTTTACAAAAGAAGACATATATGAGGCCAACAAACATATGAAAAAGTGCTCATCATCATTGGTCATTAGAGAGATGCAAATCAAAACCACATTGAGATATCATCTCACACCAGCTAGAATGGTGATCATTAAAAAATCTGGAGACAGCAGATGCTGGAGAAAATGTGGAGAAATAGGAACACTCTTACACTGTTGGTGGGAGTGTAAATTAGTTCAACCATTATGGAAGACAGTGTGGCGATTCCTCTGGGACCTAGAAATAGAAATTCCATTTGACCCAGCAATCCCATTACTGGGTATCTATCCAAAAGACCATAAATCGTTCTACTATAAGGACACATGCACACGAATGTTCATTGCAGCACTGTTTACAATAGCAAAGACCTGGAACCAACCCAAATGCCCAACGATGATAGACTGGACTGGGAAAATGTGGCACATATACACCATGGAATATTATGCAGCAATCAAAAATGATGAGTTTGTGTCCTTTGTAAGGACATGGATGAATCTGGAGAACATCATTCTCAGCAAACTGACACAAGAACAGAGAAAGAAATACTGCATATACTCACTCATAGGTGGGTGAGAAAAATGAGAACACATGGACACAGAGAGGTGGTCTACTATACACTGGGGACTGTAGGGGGAAATGGGGGAGGGACAGCGGGTGGGGCTGGGGGGGATATTCTGTGGATGAATACCAAGTGTGGGTGAAGGGGAGGAAGGCAGCAAAACACACTGCCATGTGTGTACCTATGCAACTATCTTGCACGTTCTGCACATGTACCCCAAAACCTGTAATGCAATAAAAATTAAAAAAAAAAAAGAAAAAGTGCTCATCATCACTGGTCATTAGAGAGATGCAAATCAAAACCACATTGAGATATCATCTCACACCAGTTAGAATGGCAATCATTAAAAAATCTGGAGACGGCAGATGCTGGAGAGCATGTGGAGAAATAGGAACACTCTTACACTGTTGGTGGGAATGTAAATTAGTTCAACCCTTGTGGAAGACAGTGTGGCGATTCCTCAGGGACCTAGAAATAGAAATTCCATTTGACCCAGCAATCCCGTTACTGGGTATCTATCCAAAAGACTACAAATCGTTCTACTATAAAAACACATGCACACGAATGTTCATTGCAGCACTGTTTACAATAGCAAAGACCTGGAACCAACCCAAATGCCCATCGATGATAGACGGGACTGGGAAAATGTGGCACATATATACCATGGAATATTATGCAGCAATCAAAAATGATGAGTTTGTGTCCTTTGTAAGGACATGGATGAATCTGGAGAACATCATTCTCAGCAAAGTGACACAAGAACAGAAAAAGAAATACTGCATATACTCACTCATAGGTGGTTGAGAAAAATGAGAACACATGGACACAGAGAGGCGGTCTACTATACACTGGGGACTGTTGGGGGAAATGGGGGAGGGACAGTGGGGGGGCTGGGGGGTATAGCCTGGGGATGAATACCAAGTGTGGATGAAGGGGAGGAAGGCAGGAAAACACACTGCCATGTGTGTACCTATGCAACTATCTTGCACGTTCTGCACATGTTCCCCAAAACTTATAATGCAATAAAATTTTTAAAAAAATATCTGGAGATAGCAGGTGCTGGAGAGGATGTGGAGAAATAGGAACACTCTTACACTGTTGGTGGGAGTGTAAATTAGTTCAACCATTGTGGAAGACAGTGTGGCGATTCCTCAGGGACCAAGAAATAGAAATTCCATTTGACCCAGCAATCCCGTTACTGGGTATCTATCCAAAGGACTATAAATCGTTCTACTCTAAGGACACATGCACACGAATGTTCATTGGAGCACTGTTTACAAAGCAAAGAACTGTAACCAACCCAAATGCCCATCGATAATAGACTTGACTGGGAAAATGTGGCACATATGCACCATGGAATATTATGCAGCAGTCAAAATGATGAGTTTGTGTCCTGTGTAAGGACATGGATGAATCTGGAGAACATCATTCTCAGCAAACTGACACAAGAACAGAAAAAGAAATACCGCATATACTCACTCATAGGCGGGTGAGAAAAATGAGAACACATGGACACAGGGAGGCGGTCTACTATACACTGGGGTCTATTGGAAGGAATGGGGGAGGGACAGCGGGGGGGGCTGGGGAGGCATAGCCTGGGGATGAATGCCATGTGTGGGTGAAGTGGAGGAAGGCAGCAAAACACACTGCCATGTGTGTATTTATGCAACTATCTTGCACGTTCTGCACATGTACCCCAAAGTCTATAATGCAATAAAAATTTTAAAAAGAAAAAAAAAATAAATGTCAAGTAAAAAGATATAAAAATAGAAAAGAAAGAAATAGAAAGGGATCTATTTTTTTCTTTTTTTCTTTTTTTTCTGCTAGCTACTCCAAGCTCCAGCAATGCATTAACAACATAAAGACAAATTTACCCCCACAGAAACATAGATACATGAGGAGGCGTCCAGCTATTTATACAAAGTTCAATCTCCATTTTATTTTTAATCCAGTTCATCTTTCTTTCTTAAGTTAGAATTTAAATACCAAATTCTGTGAGGCTAGAGGTCATTTTAAACAAAACATCTAAAACCCAAAAGCCTTTCTGGGCATTTGTATTACTTTAAACTGTTAAACAGTACATCGCATTCACGGATATATTCCTACAACTTCACCACAACTTCGTACTTTCTGTTGCAAGCCAGACTGCCTCATATAGTCAGTTTCTTCTGTCCAGTAGCATAGCTAACTTGCAGGGTAATCAGGCCAGACTCTGACAAATCTTTTTTTTTTTTTTTTTTGGAAAGAAAAAGAGAGAAAGAAAAAGAGGAAGAGAGAACATGAATATTGCTTTATTCTATAAATGGGTATTAATAATGGCCGATCATTATTTTGTGTATTTAAAATGGAGAATGTATATTTTATTTATCTAAAGTAGAGAGTTCTACAAGTGCTTATTAAGTTTACTTGTTACTGATCTGAGTTCAGATTCTGGATATCCTTATTAATTTTCTGTTCTGATGAGTCTGAATCTCTTTATGGGTCTTATGTATCTCGGTGTTAGGATGCATTGATCCTTGTGCCACTCTATCTTTGTTGGTTTGAAATCTGTTTTATCAAATGCATGAATTGCAACTCCTTTTGTTTATTTATCTGTTTTTGTTCTCTATTTGGTGGGTAAATATTTCTCCAACCCTTTGTTTTTAGTCTTTGTGTATCTTTGGATATGAAATGGGTCAGGATATAGTATACCGTTAGGATTTGGCTGTACCTTTAATTAGAAAATTAAGTTGATTTCAATTTAAGATTACTGCCATTTGATGTTAACTGGCTATTTTATACATTTGTTGATGTAAATTCTTCTTTATGTTGATGCTCTTTACTTTTTGGTATATTTTTAGAAAGGCTAATTCTGGTTGTTCCTTTCTGTGTATAATGCTTCTTTCAGAAGTTTTTGTAAAGCAGGCCTGGTGGTAATAAAATCTCTGAGTACTTGCTTGTTTATAAAAGATTTTATTTTTCCTTCAATTGTGAAGCTTAGTTTGGCAGGATATGAAATTCTGGGCTAAAATTCTGTTCTTTGAGGATGTTAAATATTGGCCCCCACTCACTTCTGGCTTGTAGGGTTTCTACTGAGAGATCCGCTGTAAGTCTAACGGGCTTCCTTTGGGGGTAACCTGACCTTTCTCTCTGGCTGCCCTTAGTATTTTCTTCTTCGTTTCAACCCTGGTGAATCTAATGATTATGTGTCTTGGGGTTGCTCTTCTTAAGGAATATCTTTGTGGTGTTCTCTGTATTACCTGAGGTTGAATGGTATCCTGCTTTGCTAGATTGGGAAAATTCTTCTGGATAATAACCTGAAGAGTATTTTCCAGCTGGATTCATTCTCTCCATCACATTCAGGTACACCTATCAAACGTAGATTAGGTCTTTTAACATAGTCCCATAATTCTTGGAGACTTTGCTCATTCCTTTTTATCCTTTTTTCTCTATTTTTGTCTTCTGGTTTCATTTCATTAAGTCGGTCTTCGACCTCTGGTATTGTTTCTTCTGCTTGATCAATTCGGCTATTCAAACTTGTGCATATTTCACTAAGTTTTTGTGTTGTATTTTTCAACTCCATTAGTTCATTTATATTCCTTTCTACATTGTCCATTGTTTTTAAAATTTCGTCTAACCTTTTTTCAAAGTTCTTAGTTTCTTTACATTGGGTTAGAACAAGTTGTTTTAATTCCCAGAAGTTTTTTACCATCCACCTTCTAAAGCCTCCTTCAGATGCTGGAACACAGTCCTCTTCCATTAGGGTTTCTTCCGTTGCTGATGAGGAATTACTATCCCCTGTAGAGGGAGAGGGGTTCTGACTTTCAGTTTTCTCGGCCTTTTTAGGCTGTTTTTTTCCCTTTATTGTGAATTTATCCATCTGATATCTTTACAATTAGCGCCTTTCTGATTAAGTTTCTGAGAGGATGTCCAATTTATTGATTCCCAGTGCTGGAATCCGAGCAACCCACTGTGCCAGCCAAAACAGCAGTGATAAGACTGATGGTGCTCTTCTGCCTGGGAATCTCCGGTCTGGCTTCCTTCTTGAGTCCGCAACAAGCGGCTCTGCCTTCCCAGAGCTCCAAACACCAGTCAGTAGGGGAACCAGTCCCGCTTACTGTGCACGGAAAGCTGACGGGCCGAGGCGACGACAAAACCGCTGCACCGGCCACAGAGGTCGTGCTGGAGACCCGCGAGGCTCCTCTACTGGAAATCTTCTGGTCTGTGGGCGACGAAAATTCCTCTGAAAATGTGGTGTCCTCACGTTTTCCGAGCTTTCACTGAGAGCTACAATCCCGAGCTGTTAGCGATCAGACATCTTGGATCTCTCTCGAAAGGGATCTATTTCTTGCAATCACTAAGTCAAAGCTTCATTAAAGAATACACACCTGTGGAAGAGTCAGGAGGCTATTTCATATGAGCAAACATTCAGAGACTCAGTGAATAATACATACCGGGGCATACTCAGGACCTTGTCACATATGGCCTCTCATTCAGAGTTTCACTGAATATTGATCACCTTGGGGAATGTCAGCATTTTTTTTCATAAAGACACTCTTTCAGAGCCAAACCTAAAAATGCACTTTTGCGAGTATTCAGGAGTCTCTTTCCTATATCCAGTCATTAAGAGCCTGATTAAATAATACAAATCTATGGAAATGCCAGGAGTGTATTTTACATGGCCACTCTTCAGAGCCTCATTGAATCATACATACCTGGGGAATACTGACGAGTGTATTTCATAGAGCCACTCATTCAGAAACTCGTGGAATAATGCACACCTGAGAAATAGTCTGGAGTCTATTGGATATGATGGTTCATTCAGTGCCTCAGTGGAAAATGCACATGGGAGAAATAGTTAAGAGGCTATTTTATGTAGTCACTCATCAATACCCTTAGTAAGTAATACACAGCTGGGAAATAGGAGTCAATTTCATGTGACCAATTATTCAGAAACTCAGTAAATGCTACACACCTGTGGACTAGTTAGAGTCTGTGATATATGGCGGCTCAATCAGAACATTACAGATTGATGCACACCTCGGAATTAGTCAGGATTCTATTTCATATCACCATTCTTTAGAAGCCTCATTGAATAATGCACATCTGATCAGTAGTCAGGAGGCTATGTCATATGAACATGCATTCATAGCCTCAGTGAATAATGCATACCTGTGGAGTATCCAGGAGTGTATTTCACACAGCCACTCATTCAGAATCTCAGTTAATAATACACAACTATTGAACAGTCAGCATTTCATTTCATAAGGCGACTGACTCACAGCCTCAGTGAATAATGCACAAATGTACAGTACCCAGAAGTCTATTTCATAAAGCCACTCATTTAGAAATTCACTGAATAATAAAAATATTTGCGGGGGGAAGGAGGCAAGATGGCGTCGTAGAGGTGACTCAGGATTGCAGCTCTCACTGAAGGCGCAGACGGTGAGTGCTAGCCGCAATCTCGGATGTTCCTTTTATGCCCACAGAGCGTTGAAAGTCCCAGGTGTGGGAGAGACACGGGACACTAGCACAGCGGGATAACGCAGCCGGCTCCCGCCGCTTCTTCACCCTGTGTCACAGCGGGACCCAGCATGGAACTCACTGGTCTGGGTGCCCTGTTAAACCGGCAATCTGAGATTTGGAAGGGCAGAATGGCATGTTCATCTGATTGAACGGGATATGGACAATGAGCCAGACCAGGAGTTTCCTTGGAAGCATGAACTGAGCCGGGGTAGTGGGCAGCAGCATGGAAGATCGAACGGATCCCAGTGCCCTATCGGCAGGCTACTGGGGCACCAGTGAGAGAGTCGACCTCTCAGCTTGGGGAGAGAAAGAGAGAGAGAGAGGACAGACTCTGAGGCAGGAAGCTGGGTGATCGGGCTCGGCAGGTCCCACGCTCCCGGGGACAAGCAGGGTGGCGACTGGAGATGCTTGGGGCTGAGAGTTTCACCACTGGCATCTAGGACGGTGCAGCCCGGTGAGGGAGAGGCGTCCACCATTGTTGACGCAGTCCACCCCCACTGAAATACCGCCCAGGACTGACGCAGCCTGCCGTTGCCAAGGCAACCTGCCATAACAGAGAGACTCCGTGCTCCACAGCAGAAGGGAGCCCAGCAGCAAGAGGGTGGACCCGCGCTAGCAGGTCAGAGCCCCGGCAGGCAAATAATAAATAGACTGCCGCCTAGTGGGGCAGGAGAGTGCAAAAGACACGCATAAAGAAAGCCCCAACTCCCTGAGACAGAGCATCTAAGAGGGGGGAAAGGGTGGTGTGTTATGAGTTCTATAGCAGCAGACATAAACAACCACCCAACAATGCTGAATGAAAAACGGAGCTCACAGCTCAGCACTGAAGCCCCTATAAAGCACAGACTGTTTCCTCAAGCAGCTCCCTGACTCCTGTATATCCAAGGAGTTACCCCAGAAAAGGACTAATCAGACTGACATTTGGCTGGCATAATTCTGGAACAAGGACAGCAGAAGAAGAAACTGGTATCATCCCTCACTGTTCCACAGCTGCTGCAGGTATATCCCAGACAAGCAGGGCCTGAAGTGGACCTCAGCACTCATACAGCAGAGGGGATAGATCATTAGAGAAAAAACTAAGTAACAGAAATACTTCATCATCAACAATCTCAGAATACACAAAGAGACCCAATTGAAAAATCAGCAACTACTAAGAAGACAGGCGGATAAATCCATAAAGATGGGAAGAAACCAGCGCAAAAAAGAGGAAAGTACCCGAAACCAAAACACGCCACCTCCAAAAAAAAACCAAAACTCCTCACCAGCAAGGGAACAAAGCTGGATGGAAAATGAATGTGACGAAATGATGGAATCAGACTTCAGAAAGTGGATAATGAGAAACTTCAGTGAGCTAAAGGAACATGTCCTAAACCAGTGCAAAGAAACTAAGAACCTTGAAAAAAGATTTGACAAAAGATGTGAGGAATTGATAACGAGAATGGACAACTTAGAGAGGAATATGAATGAATTGAAGGAGCTGAAAAACACAACACGAGAACGTCGCGAAGCATGCAAAAGTTTCAACAGCCGAACTGACCAAGCAGAAGAAAGAATATCAGAAGTTGAAGATAAACACAATGAAATAAAACGAGAAGCCAAGATTAAAGAAAAAAGTACAAAAAGGAATGAACAAAATCTCCAAGAAATGTGGGACTATGTGAAGAGACCCAACCTAGGTTTGATAGGTGTACCAGAATGTGATGAAGAGAATGAATCCAAGCTGGAAAACACTCTTCAGGATATTATCCAGGAAAATTTCCCCAACCTAGCAAGAGAGGTCAATACTCAACTCCAGGAAATACAGAGAACACCACAAAGATACTCCGCAACAAGAGCAACCCCAAGGCACATAATAGTCAGATTCATCAGGGTTGAAACGAAGGAGAAAATACTAAGGGCAGCCAGAGAGAAAGGTCGGGTCACCCACAAAGGGAAGCCCATCAGACTCACAGCAGATCTCTCGGCAGAGACTCTACAAGCCAAAAGAGAGTGGGGGCCAATATTCAACATCCTGAAAAAAAAGAACTTTCAACCAGAATTTCATATCCAGCGAAACTGAGCTTCATAAGTGAAGGAAAAATAAAATCATTCACGAACAATCAAGTACTCAGAGATTTTGTCACCACTACGCCTGCTTTACAAGAGCTCCTGAAAGAGGCACTACACATAGAAAGAAACAACAAGTTCCAGCCATTCTAAAAGCATACCAAATGATAAAGACAATCAACAAAATGAAGAATGTACAGGAACCAATGGGAAAACAGCCAGATAGCATCAAAATGGCAGTATCAAATTCACACATAACAATATTAACCCTGAATGTAAATGGGCTAAAAGCTTCAATCAAAAGACACAGACTGGCAAATTGGATAAAAAACCAAAACCCATCAGTGTGCTGTATCCAGGAAACCCACCTCACACGCAAAGATACAGAAAGGCTCAAAATAAAAAGATGGAGGAAGATTTACCAAGCAAATGGAGAGCAAAAAAAAAGCAGGAGTTGCAATTCTCATCTCTGATAAAATAGAGTGTAAATCAACAAAGATCAAAAGAGACAAAGAAGGTCACTACATAATGGTAAAAAGATCGATACAACAAGAAGAGCTAACGATTCTAAATATATATGGACCCAATGTAGGAGCACCCAGATATATAAGGCAAGTTCTTAATGACATACAAAGAGACTTAGACTCCCACACAATAATAGTGGAAGACTTTAACACTCCACTGTCAATAGCAGACAGATCAACCAGACAGAAAATTAACAAGAATATCCAGGACTTGAACTCAGACCTGGAACAACCAAACCTGATAGACATTTACAGAACTCTCCACCCCAAATCCACAGAATATACATTCTTCTCAACACCACATCACACCTACTCCAAAATTGACCACATCATTGGAAGTAAAGCACTCCTCAGCAAATGCAAAACAACGGAAATCATAACAAACAGTCTCTCAGACCATAGTGCAATCAAGTTGGAACTCAGAATTCAGAAAATAACTCAGAACCGCACAGCTTCATGGAAACTGAACAACTGGCTCTTGAATGTTGATCGGATAAACAATGAAATGAAGGCAGAAATAAAGAAGTTCTTTGAAACCAACGAGAATGAAGACATAACGAACCAGAATCTCTGGGACACATTTAAAGCAGTCTGTAGAGGAAAATATATAGCAATAAGTGCCCACATGAGAAGAGTGGAGAGATCCAAAATTGACACCCTATCGTCAAACTTTAAAGAGCTAGAGGAGCAATATCAAAAAAACTCAAAACCTAGCTGAAGAGAAGAAATAACTAAGATCAGAGCAGAACTGGAGGAGATAGAGACAAGAAAAACCCTGAAAAAATCAAAAAATCTAAGAGCTGATTTTTTGAAAAGATCAACAAAATAGACAGAGCACTCCCAGACTGATAAAAAAGAAAAGAGAGAACAATCAAATACATGCAATAAAAAACGATAAAGGGGAAATCACCACAGATTCCACAGAAATTCAAACCATCATCAGAGAATACTACAAACAACTCTATGCACAGAAACTAGTAAATCACGAAGAAATGGATAAATTCCTGGACGCCTGTGTTCTCTCAAGCCTAAACCAGGAGGAAGCCGAAACTATGAATAGACCAATAACAAGGTCAGACGTTGAGGCAGCAATTTAGAGCCTACCACACAAAAAAAAGCCCGGGTCCAGATGGGTTCACAGCTGAATTCTACCAGACACACAAAGAGGATCTGGTGCCATTCCTTCTGAAACTATTCCAAATAATCCAAAAAGAGGAAACCCTTGCCAAATCATTTTATGAGAACAACATCATCCTGATACAAAACCTGGCAGAGAGTCAACAAGAAAAGAAAACTTCAGGCCAATACCCATGATGAACATAGATGCAAAAATCTTCAATAAAATAATGGCAAATCGATTGCAGCAGCACATTAAAAACTTATCCATCATGATCAAGTAGGATTCATCCCGGTGATGCAAGGCTGGTTCAACATATGCAAGTCTATAAATGTAATTCACCACATAAACAGAAGCAAAAACAAAAACCACATGATTATCTCAATTGATGCAGAGAAGGCATTTGACAAAATTCAACAGCCCTTTATGCTAAAAACCCTCAATAAACTTGGTATTGATGGAATGTATCTCAAATTAGTAAAAGCTATTTACGACAAACCAACAGCCAATATCATACTGATTGGGCAAAAACTGGAAGCATTCCCTTTGAAATCTGGCACTAGACAAGAATGCACTCTCTCACCACTTGTATTCAACATAGTACTGGAAGTTCTACCCAGAGCAATCAGGCAAGAAAAAGAAATAAAGGGTATTCAAATAGGAAAGGTGGAAGCCAAATTGTCTCTATTTGCAGACGACATGATAGTATACCTAGAAGACCCCATCACCTCAGCCCAAAAGCTCCTGAAACTGATAAGCAACTTCAGCAAAGTCTCAGGATATAAAATCAATGTGCAAAAATCACAAGCATTCCTATACACCAATAACAGACTTAAAGATAACCAAATTAAGGATGACCTGCCATTCACAATTGCTACAAAGAAAATAAAATACCTAGGAATACAACTCACAAGGAACGTAAGGGACCTCTTTAAGGGAAACTACAAACCACTGCTCAATGAAATAAGAGAGGACACAAACAGATGGGGAAACATTCCATGTTCGTGGTTAGGAAGAATCAATATTGTGAAAATGCCTACACTGCCCAAAGTTATTTACACATTCAATGCTATCCCCATCAAACTACCATTGAATTTCTTCACAGAACTGGAAAAACCACCATGAATTTCATATGGAACCAATAAAAAGCCCGCATAGCCAAGTCAATTCTAAGCAAAAAGAACACAGCTGGAGGCATCACGCTACCAGACTTCAAACTATACTACAAGGCTACAGTAATCAAAATAGCATGGTATTGGTACCAAAACAGAGATATAGACCAATGGAACAGAACAGAAGCATTGGAGGCAACACAACATATCTACGACCATATTATCTTCGGTAAACCAGACAAAAACAGCAATGGGGAAAGGATTCCCTATTTAATAAATGGTGTTGGGAAAAATGGCTAGCCATGTGCAGAAAGCAGAAACTGGACCCCTTTCTGACACCTTACACTAAAATTAACTCCAGATGGATTAAAGACTTAAACGTAAGTCCTGCCACCATACAAACCCTAGAAGAAAATCTAGGCAAAACCGTTCGGGACATAGGAGTAGGCAAGGACTTCATGAACAAAACACCAAAAGCATTGGCAACAAAAGCCAAAATAGACAAATGGGACCTAATCAAACTCCAAAGCTTCTGCACGGCAAAAGAAACAGTCACTAGAGTGAATCGGCAACCATGAGAATGGGAAAAAATCTTTGCAGTTTACACATCTGACAAAGGGCTGATATCCAGAATTTACAAAGAACTCAAACAGATTTACAGAAAAAAAAAAAACAAGCCCATTCAAAAATGGGCAAAGGATATGAACAGAAACTTTACAAAAGAAGACATACATGAGGCCAACAAACATATGAAAAAGTGCTCATCATCATTGGTCATTAGAGAGATGCATATCGCTGGGGAGGCAAGATGGCATCGTAGAGGTGACTCAGGATTGCAGCTCTCGGTGAAGGCGCAGAGGGTGAGTCCTAGCCGCATTCTCGGATGTTCCTTTTATGCCCACAGAGCGTTGAAAGTCCCAGGTGTGGGAGAGACACAGGACGCTAGCAGCCGGCTACCGCAACCGGCTCCCGCCGCCTCTTCGGCCGGCGCCGCAGCGGGACCCGCGCGGAACTCACTGGTCTGGGTGCCCTGTTAAACCGGCAATCTGAGATTTGGAAGGGCAGATTGGCATGTCCATCTGATTGAACGGGACTTGGAAAATGAGCCAGACCAGGAGTTTCCTGGGAAGCGTGATCTGAGACGGGGTAGTGGGCAGTGGCACGGGAGATCGCACGGATCCCAGTGCCCTATCGGCAGGCTCCTGGGGCGCCAGTGAGAGAGTCGACCTTTCAGCTTGGGGAGAGGAAGAGAGAGAGAGAGAGGACGGACTCTGAGGCAGGGAGCAGGGTGATCGGTCTCGGCGGGTCCCACGCTCACGGGGACAACCAGGGCAGCGACTGGAGGCGCTTGGAGCTGAGAGTTTTGTTGCCGGCATTTAGGACGGTGCAGCCCGGTCAGGGAGGGGCGTCCACCATTCCTGACGAAGTGCACCCCCACTTAAATACCACCCAGGACTGACGCAGCCTGCCGTTGCCAAGGCAACCTGCCATAACAGAGAGAGTCCGCCGGGACGCAACAGGGCGGACCCGCCTTAGGAGGTCAGAGCCCCGGCAGGCAAATAGTGAATAGACTGCCACCTAGTGGGGCAGGACAGTGCAACAGATACTCATAAAGAAAGCCCCAACTCCCTGAGACAGAGTATCTAAGGGTGAAAAAAAAAAAAGAGTGGTGTTTTATGAGTTCTATTGCAGCAGACATAACCTCCCAACAACCCTGAATGAACAACGGAGCTCACAGCTCAGCACTGGAGCTCCTATAAAGCACAGACTGTCTCCTCAAGCAGCTCCCTGACGGCTGTATATCCAAGGAGTCACCCCAGAAAAGGACTAATCAGACTGACATTTGGCTGGCATCATTCTGGAACAAGGGCAGCAGAAAAAGAAACTGATATCATCCCTCACTGTTCTGCAGCTGCTGCAGGTATACCCCAGACAAGCAGGGCCTGGAGTGGACCTCAGCACTCATACAGCAGAGAGGATAGATCATTAGAGGGAAAACTAAGTAACAGAAATACTTCATCATCAACAATCTCAGTGTCCACACAGAGACCCAATTGAAAAATCAGCCACTACTAAGACGACAGGCGGATAAATCCATAAAGATGGGAAGAAACCAGCGCAAAAAGGAGGAAAGCACCAGAAACCAAAACACCTCACCTCCAAAAAAGGACCAAAACTCCTCACCAGCAAGGGAACAAAGCTGGACGGAGAATGAATGTGACGAAATGACGGAATCAGACTTCAGAAAGTGGATAATGAGAAACTTCAGTGAGCTAAAGGAACATGTTCTAAACCAGTGCAAAGAAACTAAGAACCTTGAAAAAAGATTTGAAAAAAGATTCGAGGAATTGATAACGAGAATGGACAACTTAGAGAGGAATATGAATGAATTGAAGGAGCTGAAAAACTCAACACGAGAACTTCGCGAAGCATGCACAAGTTTCAACAGCTGAATTGACCAAGCAGAAGAAAGAATATCAGAAGTTGAAGATCAACTCAATGAAATAAAACAAGAAACCAAGATTAAAGAAAAAAGCACAAAAAGGAATGAACAAAATCTCCAAGAAATGTGGGACTATGTGAAGAGACCCAAGCTACGTTTGATAGGTGTACCAGAATGTGACGAAGAGAATGAATCCAAGCTGGAAAACACTCTTCAGGATATTATCCAGGAAAATTTCCCCAACCTAGCAAGACAGGTCAATACTCAACTCCAGGAAATACAGAGAACACCACAAAGATACTCTGCAAGAAGAGCAACACCAAGGCACATAATCGTCAGATTCACCAGGGTTGAAACGAAGGAGAAAATACTAAGGGCAGCCAGAGAGAAAGGTCGGGTCACACACAAAGGGAAGCCCATCAGACTCACAGCAGATCTATCGGCAGAGACTCTACAAGCCAGAAGAGAGTGGGGGCCAATATTCAACATCCTTAAAGAAAAGAGCTTTCAACCCAGAATTTCATATCCAGCGAAACTGAGCTTCATAAGTGAAGGAAAAATAAAATCCTTCACGAACAAGCAAGTACTCAGAGATTTTGTCACCACTAGGCCTGCTTTACAACAGCTCCTGAAAGAGGCACTACACATAGAAAGAAACAACCAGTTCCAGCCATCCTAAAAGCATACCAAATGCTAAAGACCATCAACAAAATGAAGAATGTACATGAACCAAAGGGAAAAACAGCCAGCTAGCATCAAAATGGCAGTATCAAATTCACACATAACAATATTAACCCTGAATGTAAATGGGCTAAATGCACCAATCAAAAGACACAGACTGGCAAATTGGATAAAAAACCAAAACCCATCGGTGTGCTGTATCCAGGAAACCCACCTCACATGCAAAGATACACAAAGGCTCAAAATAAAGGGATGGAGGAAGATTTACCAAGCAAATGGAGAGCAAAAAAAAGCAGGAGTTGCAATTCTCATCTCTGATAAAATAGACTTTAAAGTAACAAAGATCAAAAGGGACAAAGAAGGTCATTACATAATGGTAAAAGGATCGATACAACAAGAAGAGATAACGATTCTAAATATATATGGACCCAATGTAGGAGCACCCAGATATATAAGGCAAGTTCTTAATGACTTACAAAGAGACTTAGACTCCCACACAATAATAGTGGGAGACTTTCACACTCCACTGTCAATAGCAGACAGATCAACCAGACAGAAAATTAACAGGGATATCCAGGACTTGAACTCAGACCTGGAACAAGCAAACCTGATAGACATTTACAGAACTCTCCACCCCAAATCCACAGAATATACATTCTTCTCAGCACCACATCACACCTACTCCAAAATTGACCACATAATTGGAAGTAAAGCACTCCTCAGCAAATGCAAAAAAACTGAAATCATAACAAACAGTCTCTCAGACCATAGTGCAATCAAGTTGGAACTCAGAATTCAGAAAATAACTCAGAATCGCACAGCTTCATGGAAACTGAACAACTGGCTCTTGAATGTTGATTGGATAAACAATGAAATGAAGGCAGAAAGAAAGAAGTTCTTTGAAACCAATGAGAATGAAGACACAACGTACCAGAATCTCTGGGACACATTGAAAGCAGTCTGTAGAGGAAAATATATAGCAATAAGTGCCCACATGAGAAGAGTGGAGAGATCCAAAATTGACACCCTATCGTCAAAATTGAAAGAGCTAGAGGAGCAAGATCAAAAAAGCTCAAAACCTAGCCGAAGACAAGAAATAACTAAGATCACAGCAGAACTGAAGGAGATAGAGACAAGAAAAACCCTTCAAAAAATCAATAAATCTAAGAGCTGGTTTTTCGAAAAGATCAACAAAATAGAGAGACCACTAGCCAGACTGATAAAAAAGAAGAGAGAGAACAACCAAATAGATGCAATAAAAAACGATAAAGGGGAAATCACCACAGATTCCACAGAAATTCAAACCATCATCAGAGAATACTACAAACAACTCTATGCACATAAACCAGTAAATCAGGAAGAAATGGATAAATTCCTGGATGTCTGTGTCCTCCCAAGCCTAAACCAGGAGGAAGCCGAAACTATGAATAGACCAATAACAAGGTCTGAAGTTGAGGCAGCAATTAAGAGCCTACCACACAAAAAAAGCCCAGGTCCAGATGGGTTCACAGCCGAATTCTACCAGACACACAAAGAGGATCTGGTACCATTCCTTCTGAAACTATTCCAAATAATCCAAAAAGAGGGAACCCTTCCCAAATCATTTTATGAGACCAACATCATCCTGATACCAAAACCTGGCAGAGACTCAACAAGAAAAGAAAACTTCAGGCCAATATCCATGATGAACATAGATGCAAAAATCTTCAATAAAATACTGGCAAACCGATTGCAACAGCACATTAAAAAACTTATCCATCATGATCAAGTAGGATTTATCCCGGGGATGCAAGGCTGGTTCAACATACGCAAGTCTATAAATGTAATTCACCACATAAACAGAAGCAAAAACAAAAACCACATGATTATCTCAATTGATGCAGAGAAGGCATTTGACAAAATTCAACAGCCATTTATGCTAAAAACCCTCAATAAACTTGGTATTGATGGAACATATCTCAAAGTAATAAAAGCTATTTATGACAAACCAACAGCCAATATCATACTTAATGGGCAAAAACTGGAAGCATTCCCTTTGAAATCTGGCACTAGACAAGGATGCCCTCTCTCACCACTTCTATTCAACATAGTACTGGAAGTTCTAGCCAGAGCAATCAGGCAAGAAAAAGAAATAAAGGGTATTCAAATAGGAAAGGTGGAAGCCAAATTGTCTCTATTTGCAGACGACATGATAGTATACCTAGAAGACCCCATCACCTCAGCCCAAAAGCTCCTGCAACTGATAAGCAACTTCAGCAAAGTCTCAGGATATAAAATCAATGTGCAAAAATCACAAGCATTCCTATACACCAATAACAGACTTAAAGAGAACCAAATCAAGAATGAACTGCCATTCACAATTGCTACAAAGAAAATAAAATACCTAGGAATACATCTCACTAGGAATGTAAGGGACCTCTTTAAGGAAAACTACAAACAACTGCTCAATGAAATAAGAGAGGACACAAACAGATGGAGAAACATTCCATGTTCGTGGTTAGGAAGAATCAATATCGTGAAAATGGCTATACTGCCCAAAGTAATTTACACAATCAATGCTATCCCCATCAAACTACCATTGAATCTCTTCACAGAACTGGAAAAAACCACCATGAATTTCATATGGAACCAAAAAAGAGCCCGCATAGCCAAGTCAATTCTAAGCAAAAAGAACACAGCGGGAGGCATCACGCTACCAGACTTCAAACTATACTACAAGGCTACAGTAATCAAAACAGCATGGTACTGGTACCAAAACAGAGATATAGACCAATGGAACAGAACAGAGGCATCGGAGGCAACACAACACATCTACAACCATATTATCTTTGATAAACCAGACAAAAACAGGCAATGGGGAAAGGATTCCCTATTTAATAAATGGTGTTGGGAAAACTGGCTAGCCATGTGCAGAAAGCAGAAATTGGACCCCTTCCTGACACCTTACACTAAAATTAACTCCAGATGGATTAAAGACTTAAACGTAAGACCCGACACTATAAAAACCCTAGAAGAAAATCTAGGCAAAACCATTCAGGACATAGGAGTAGGCAAGGACTTCATGAACAAAACTCCCAAAGCATTGGCAACAAAAGCCAAAATAGACAAATGGGACCTAATCAAACTCCACAGCTTCTGCACAGCAAAACAAACAGTCACTAGAGTGAATCGGCAACCATCAGAATGGGAAAAAATCTTAGCAGTTTACGCATCCGACAAAGGGCTGATATCCAGAATTTACAAAGAACTCAAACAGATTTACAGGAAAAAACCAAACAAGCCCATTCAAAAATGGGCAAAGGATATGAACAGAAACTTTACGAAAGCAGACATACATGAGGCCAGCAAACATATGAAAAAGTGCTCATTGTCATTGGTCATTAGAGAGATGCAAATCAAAACCACATTGAGATACCATCTCACACCAGTTAGAATGGCGATCATTAAAAAATCTGGAGACAGCAGATGCTGGAGAGGATGTGGAGAAATAGGAACACTCTTACACTGTTGGTGGGAGTGTAAATTAGTTCAACCATTGTGGAAGACAGTGTGGCGATTCCTCAGGGACCTAGAAATAGAAATTCCATTTGACCCAGCAATCCCATTACTGGGTATCTATCCAAAGGATTATAAATCGTTCTACTATAAGGACACATGCACACGAATGTTCATTGCAGCACTGTTTACAATAGCAAAGACCTGGAACCAACCCAAATACCCAACAATGATAGACTGGACTGGGAAAATGTGGCACATATACACCATGGAATATTATGCAGCAAGCAAAAATGATGAGTTTGTGTCCTTTGTAGGGACATGGATGAATCTGGAGAACATCATTCTCAGCAAACTGACACAAGAACAGAAAAAGAAATACCGCATATACTCGCTCATAGGTGGGTGAGAAAAATGAGAACATGTGGACACAGAGAGGCGGTCTACTATACACTGGGGACTGTTGGGGGGAATGAGGGAGGGACAGCAGGGGGGGCTGGGGGGGATAGCCTGTGGATGAATACCAAGTGTGGGTGAAGGGGAGGAAAGCAGCAAAGCACACTGCCATGTGTGTACCTATGCAACTATCTTGCTCGTTCTGCACATGTACCCCCAAACCTATAATGCAATAAAAAAAAAAAAATTAAAAAAAAAAAAAAAAACTTATCCATCATGATCAAGTAGGATTTATCCCAAGGATGCAAGGCTGATTCAACATACGCAAGTCTATAAATGTAATTCACCAAATAAACAGAAGCAAAAACAAAAACCACATGATTATCTCAATTGATGCAGAGAAGGCATTTGACAAAATTCAACAGCCCTTTATGCTAAAAACCCTCAATAAACTTGGTATTGATGGAACATATCTCAAAGTAATAAAAGCTATTTATGACAAACCAACAGCCAATATCATACTTAATGGGCAAAAACTGGAAGCATTCCCTTTGAAATCTGGCACTAGACAAGGATGCCCTCTCTCACCACTTCTATTCAACATAGTACTGGAAGTTCTAGCCAGAGCAATCAGGCAAGAAAAAGAAATAAAGGGTATTCAAATAGGAAAGGTGGAAGCCAAATTGTCTCTATTTGAAGACGACATGATAGTATACCTAGAAGACCCCATCACCTCAGCCCAAAAGCTCCTGCAACTGATAAGCAACTTCAGCAAAGTCTCAGGATATAAAATCAATGTGCAAAAATCACAAGCATTCCTATACACCAATAACAGACTTAAAGAGAACCAAATCAAGAACGAACTGCCATTCACAATTGCTACAAAGAAAATAAAATACCTAGGAATACAACTCACTAGGAATGTAAGGGACCTCTTTAAGGAAAACTACAAACAACTGCTCAATGAAATAAGAGAGGACACAAACAGATGGAGAAACATTCCATGTTCGTGGTTAGGAAGAATCAATATCGTGAAAATGGCTATACTGCCCAAAGTAATTTACACAATCAATGCTATCCCCATCATACTACCATTGAATTTCTTCACAGAACTGGAAAAAAGCACCATGAATTTCATATGGAACCAAAAAAGAGCCCGCATAGCCAAGTCAATTCTAAGCAAAAAGAACACAGCGGGAGGCATCACGCTACCAGACTTCAAACTATACTACAAGGCTACAGTAATCAAAATAGCATGGTACTGGTACCAAAACAGAGATATAGACCAATGGAACAGAACAGAGGCATCGGAGGCAACACAACACATCTACAACCATATTATCTTTGATAAACCAGACAAAAACAGGCAATGGGGAAAAGATTCCCTATTTAATAAATGGTGTTGGGACAACTGGCTAGCCATGTGCAGAAAGCAGAAACTGGACCCCTTCCTGACACCTTACACTAAAATTAACTCCAGATGGATTAAAGACTTAAACGTAAGACCCGACACCATAAAAACCCTAGAAGAAAATCTAGGCAAAACCATTCAGGACATAGGAGTAGGCAAGGACTTCATGAACAAAACCCCGAAAGCATTGGCAACAAAAGCCAAAATAGACAAATGGGACCTAATCAAACTCCACAGCTTCTGCACAGCAAAACAAACAGTCACTAGAGTGAATCGGCAACCATCAGAATGGGAAAATATCTTTGCAGTTTACGCATCTGACAAAGGGCTGATATCCAGAATTTACAAGAACTCAAACAGATTTACAGGAAAAAAACAAACAAGCCCATTCAAAAATGGGCAAAGGATATGAACAGAAACTTTACAAAAGCAGACATACATGAGGCCAGCAAACATGAAAAAGTGCTCATCGTCATTGGTCATTAGAGAGATGCAAATCAAAACCACATTGAGATACCATCTCACGCCAGTTAGAATGGCGATCATTAAAAAATCTGGAGACAGCAGATGCTGGAGAGGATGTGGAGAAATAGGAACACTCTTACACTGTTGGTGGGAGTGTAAATTAGTTCAACCATTGTGGAAGACAGTGTGGCGATTCCTCAGGGACCTAGAAATAGAAATTCCATTTGACCCAGCAATCCCATTACTGGGTATCTATCCAAAGAATTATAAATCGTTCTACTATAAGGACACATGCACACGAATGTTCATTGCAGCACTGTTTACAATAGCAAAGACCTGGAACCAACCCAAATGCCCAACGATGATAGACTGGACTGGGAAAATGTGGCACATATACACCGTGGAATATTATGCAGCAATCAAAAATGATGAGTTTGTGTCCTCTGTAGGGACATGGATGAATCTGGAGAACATCATTCTCAGCAAACTGACACAAGAACAGAAAAAGAAATACCGCATATACTCACTCATATGTGGGTGAGAAAAATGAGAACACGTGGACACAGAGAGGTGGTCTACTATACACTGGGGACTGTTGGGGGGAATGGGGGAGGGACAGCAGTGGGGGGCTGGGGGGGATAGCCTGGGGATGAATACCAAGTGTGGGTGAAGGGGAGGAAAGCAGCAAAGCACACTGCCATGTGTGTACCTATGCAACTATCTTGCTCGTTCTGCACATGTACCCCCAAACCTATAATGCAATAAAAATTTAAAAAAAAAAAAAAAAGAGAGATGCATATCAACACCACATTGAGATACCATCTCACACCAGTTAGAATGTCGATCATTAAAAAATCTGGAGACAGCAGATGCTGGAGAGGATGTGGAGAAATAGGAACACTCTTACTCTGTTGGTGGGAGTGTAAATTAGTTCAAGCTTTGTGGAAGACAGTGTGGCGATTCCTCAGGGACCTAGAAATTGAAATTCCATTTGACCCAGCAATCCCATTACTGGGTATCTATCCAGAAGACTATAAATCGTTCTACTATAAGGACACATGCACACGAATGTTCATTGCAGCACTGTTTACAATAGCAAAGACCTGGAACCAACCCAAATGCCCATCGATTATATTCTTGACTGGGAAAACGTGGCACATATGCACCATGGAATATTATGCAGCAATCAAAAATGATGAGTTTGTGTCCTTTGTAAGGACATGGATGAATCTGGAGAACATCATTCTCAGCAAACTGACACAAGAACGGAAAAAGAAATACTGCATATACTCACTCATAGGTGGGTGAGAAAAATGAGAACACATGAACACAGAGAGGTGGTCTACTATACACTGGGCACTGTTGGGGGAAATGGGGGAGGGACAGCGGGGGGGGCTTGGGGTGATAGCCTGTGGATGAATACCAAGTGTGGGTGAAGTGGAGGAAGGCAGCAAAGCACACTGCCATGTGTGTACCTATGCAACTATCTTGCACGTTCTGCACATGTACCCCAAATCCTATAATGCAATAAAAATTAAAAAAAAATTACAAGGAAAAAAAATATTTCAGATAGACATCATCATGTTTCATATGGTCCCACAAGGAGAGCCTCACTGAATAATAAACACCTGGAAAAGATTGAGGATTCTACTTTAATGGCCACTCATTTGCAGCCTCAGTGAATAATGCACTCATGTGGAATAGATACTAGTCTGTTTTATATGGCCACAAAATCAAAGCCTGAGTGAGTAATACCCAACTTTGGAATAGTGAGTAGTCAATTTCATATGTCCATATATTCAGAGTCTGAGTCAACAATACACACCTGGGGAATAGACAGAATTCTATTTCATATGGTAACTAAGTCAAAGACTCATTTATTAATACACACCTGTGGATGAGTCAGGAGGGTATTTCATATGGCCAAAGTTACAGAGCCTCAGTAAATAAGGCATATCTGGGGAATACTCAGGACCCTATTACATATGGCCTCTTCTTCAGAACTTCACTGAATATGGAACACCTGTATTGTAGTCGGAATTCTATTTCATATAGCCACATATTCAGAGCCTCACTGAATAACATACACCTTGGGGACAGCCAAGTTTCTATTTCGTATAACCACTCATTTAGAGCCAAACCTAAAAATGCACGCCTGGGGAGTATTCATTTGTCACTTTCCTATGGACCCACATTCAATGGCTCACTGAATAATACTGAACTATGAAAAGGTCAGGAGTGTATTTTACATGGCCACTCATTCAGAACCTCAGTGAAGAATCATATATACCTGGGGAATTCTCAGGTTTCTATTTAATATAACGACTTATTTAGAGACTCATTGAATAATGCACACCTTGGAAAGAGTCTGGAGTATATTTGATATGACTGTTCACCCACTGCCTCAGTGGAAAAACACACAGCTGAGAAATAGCCAAGAGGATGTAGTCAGGAGTCTATTTTATATGGTCACTCATTCAGAAACTCACTGAATGATACACAACTGGGGAATACTCAGGGTCCATGCCATGTGGCCACTCAATCAGAGCATTACCGAATAATGCACAATGAGGCAATAGTCAGGAGTCTATTACGTATGGACTGTTATTCAGAGCTTTGTTGCATAATAAAGAGCTGTGGAGTAGTCAGGACCCTATTTAAGGTAGCCACAAAATAAGCATCTCCCTGAATGATACACACATGTGTGATTGTCAGGAGGCTATTTGATATGGACACTCATACAGAACCTCTTCAAATACTGCAAATGTGGGGAATAAACACTAGTCTATGTCATAGAATGTTTCGTTGGGAATATCAAGAAGTAACGCACACCTGTGAAGTAAAATTGGGTCTATTTAATAAGGCCAATCTTTTAGTATTTCAGCGAATAATATGTATATCTGAATAGTCAGGAATCTCTTTCATATGGTCACTCATTCAGGGCCTCAATGAATAATACACCCCTTGGAAACAGTCAATCATCTACTTCAAATGTCTACACATTCAGAGTCTCTGTAACTAATGCACACCAGGGCAATAGCCAGGAATCTCTTTTTATGCCCACTTATTTAGAGTCTTATTCAATAATAAACACCTAAGAAAGAGTTAAGTGTCTACTTTATAAAGCCACTCATTTAGAGCCTCAGTGCATAATGCAAACCAGTGTTATATTCTGGAGCCTCTTTTATATGGCCACTCATTCAGTGTCTCACTTAATGATACAATCCTGGGGAATCATAGGGATTCTATTCCATGCTACCACCCATTCAGAGACTTATATAATAATTCACAACGGGCAATAGTCAGGTGTCTATTTTATATGGCGTCTTATAAAAAGGTTCAGATAAATAATGAACTTTTATGGAGTAGTCAAGTCACTGTTTAAGAGAGCCATGAATTAAGTGCCGCCATGAATAATACACACCTGGGTGATAGGAGTTTATTTCATATGACCTCTCATTCTGGAAATCACTGAACAATACACACATGTCAGAGAGTCTGCAAGATATTTGGTATGCACACTCATACAAAACCTGTTTATATAATGAGATCATGGAGAATAATTAGAAGTTTATGTCTAATGGCTACTGATTCACACAATAAGTGAATAACACAAACCTGTGGAGTAAGAAGAATTATGTTTTATAAGGCCACTCTTTCACAGCGTCACCACATATTACACACTTGTGATATTATCTGGAGTCTATTTCTTATGGCCACTCATTCAGATAATTACTGAATAATGCACCCCTACGGAATAGTTATAAGTCTCCTTCCTATGGCTACTCATTGAGAGCCTCACTGAATGTACACACCTGGGGAAATAGTCAGGACTCTGTTTTAACCCCTCATTCAGAGTCTCACTGAATAATGCACACCTGTGGAATAGTCAGGTGTCTTTCTCATGTGGCCTCTAATTCGAAGTGTCACTGAATAATGTGGAGTAGTCAGGAGTCTGTTTCCTGTAGAAATATATTAAGAGCATCAGTGAATAATACACACTTGTGTGATAGTAAGGAATCTAATTAATATGGCCACATATTAGAGCCTCACTGAATAATACACACCTGGACAATAATTAGGAGTCTATTTCCGATGGACATTCATTCAGAGCCTCTGTGAATAATGCACACCTGTAAAGTAGCAAGGAGTCTTTTTTATTTCGACACTCATTCTTAGCCTCAGTGGATAACATGCACCTGTGAAATAATCAGGAGTCTATTTCATATGGACACTCATTCAGAGCCTCAGTGAATAATGCACACTTGGGGAATAGTCAAGGGTCCATTTTATATGGCCACTCTCTCAGTACCTTACTGAGTGGTACACAGCTGGGGAATAGTCAGGACAGTTTCATGTGGACACTCAATGAGTGCCTCACTAAATAATGCACACCTGTGGAATAGTCAGGAATCTATTTCATTTTGTCACTATTTCAGAGCCTCCATGAGTAATACACACCTAGAAAACTTTAGAGAGTGTGTTTCATGTGGCCACTCATTCAGAGCCTCATGGAATAGTGCACACCTGAAGAATTGTCAAGAGTCTATTTGGAATGGCGATGCATTCCGAGACTCTGTGAATAACACACTCCTAGGAAATTGTGAGAAATTCATTCCAAATGGCCACATATTCGGAGGCTCAGTGAATCACACACACCAAAAAATAATCAGGAGTTTATAGCTTATGCCCTCTCATTCAGCCCCTCAGTGAATAATGCACATCTGTCGAGTACTTAGGGGTCTGTTTCATATGGCACTCATTTGGAGCCTCACTGAATAGTACACAACCTGAAAAAAGGTCAGGTGTGTATTTCACATAGCCACTAATTCAAAGGTTTAGTGAATAATTCAAAGCTGTTGAGTATGCAGGAGCCTTTCTCATATGGCAAAACATTCATAGCCTCACTGAACGATACACAACTTGGGAATAGTCAGGATTCTATTTAATATAAATGTTAATTATGAGCCTCAGTGAATCATGAATGTCTGTGGAATACTGAAGATACTAATTCATATTATATCCCGATTCAAAGATTCCCTTAATGTTACACACTTGTGAAATAATCAGAAGTCTATTTCATGTGGTGAGTTATTAGGGACCCCAAGAAATAATACACTACTAGGGTACAGTCAGGAGTCTATTGCATATGGCCACTCAGAGTATCAGTGAATAATGCACACATGAAAAATACTCTGTGAATATTAGGAGTCTATTTCATATGGCCACACAGAGCCTCAGTGAATAATGCACACGAAGGTAATAGTCAGGATCCTGTTTCATATGACCACGGATTCAGTAACTTTCTGAATGACACACCAGGGAAGCATCAGGATTCTGTTCCATAGGACCATTCATTCAGAGCCCTACTAAATATTGCACAAGGGGGCAATAGTCAGGAGTCTATTTTATATGACCCCTCCTTCAGAGCTTCAGTGAATAATGAACTCCTGTAAAGTAGTCATGACCCTATTTAAGATAGCCACAAATTAAGCACCTCACTGGGTGATACACACCTGGGTGGCAGTCTGGAGCCTACTTAAAACTGTTACACATTCAGAGTCCCTGTAAATAATGCACACCTGGGCAATAGACAGGAGTCTCTTTATTATGCCCACTTATTCAGAGCCTCATTAAATAATAGACACCTGCAGAGAAGTTACAAGTCTACTTCATATATCCACCCATTTAGATCCTCAGTGAATAATGCACACCAGGGTAATAGTCTGGAGCCTCTCTCATATAGCCATTCATTCAGTAACTCACTGAATGATACACACCTGGGAAATCATCAGGATTCTATTCCATACTGCCACTCAGTCAGAGCCTAATTGAATAATTCACAATGGGGCAATAGTCAGGTGATATGTAATATGGCCTCTCATTTAGAACTTTAGTGAATAATGAACTTCTTTGGAGTAGTCAGGACTCTGTTTATGGAAGCCACGAATTAAACGCCTTCCTGAATGATACACACTTGGGGGATAGTCAGGAATTTATTTCATATGATCTCTCATTCTGGGAATAACTAAAGAATACACACCTCGGAAACTGTCAAGAGTATATTTGGCATGCACACTCATGCAGAACCTCTTTGAGTAATGCACACATGGAGAATATTTAGGAGTCCATGTCATATGGCTATTCATTCGGACCATCAGTGAATAATGCACACATGTAGAGTAATAAAAAGTCTGTTTAATGTGGCCACTCTTTCACAGCCTCACCGAATATTATGCACTTATGATATAGTCTGGGGTGTATTTCATGTGGCCACTCAGAGAATAAGTGAATAATGCACACATGAGGAATAGTCTGTGAATATTAAAAGTCTATTTTATATGGCCACTCAGAGCAGCAGTGAATAATGCATACCACGGTAATAGTCGGTATCCTGTTTCATGTTACCACTGATTCAGTATCTCTCTGAATGATACACACCAGGGAATCTTCAGGATTCTATTTCGTAGGAACACTCATTCAGGGCCTTACTAAATAATGCACAGCGGGGCAAAAGTCAGGAGTCTATTTTATATGGCCACTTATTCAGAGTTTCAGTGAATAATAAACACCTGTGAAGTAGTCAGCACCCTTTTTAAGATAGCCACAAATTAAGCACCTAAAAATTGAGTCTATTCTATATGTCCACCATTTTGGTGTTTCAGCGAATAATATGTATATCTGGAGTAGCCAAGAATCTCTTTTATGTTGCCACTCTTTCAGGGCCTCTGTGAATTATACACCCCTGAGAAATTGTCTAGTGTCTACTTCAAATGGCCACACATTGAGAGTCTCTGTATATAATGCACACGTGGGGAATAGACAGGAGTCTCTTCTAGGCTCACTTATTCAGTCTCATTCAGTAATACACACCTGGAATAGAGTTAAGAGTCTTATTCATATAGCCACTCATTTAGAGCCTCAGTGAATAACACACACCTCTGGAACAGACACTGGTCTATTTTGTATGGCCACAAAATCAAAACCCGAGTGAGAAATGCACAACTTTGGAATAATGAGGAATTCATTCCATATGCCTACTTAATTAGTGTCTCAGTCAACAGTACACACCTTAGAAATGGGAAGGGATCTATTTCATGTAATCACTAACTCAAAGATTCATTAAATAATACACACCTGGGATCTAGCTTCCAAGATGGCATTGTAGAGGGAACTCAGCATTGCAGCTCCCAGTGAAAGTGCAGAGGGTGAGTGCTAGCCGCATTCTCATACAAATCTTTTGTGCCCACAAAACATTGAAAGTCCCAGGTGTGGGAGAGACCCGGGAAGCCAGCACAGCCAGCTCGCATAGCCTGCTCGCATGGCCGACTCGCATGGCTTGGCTGGCACTGCAGCACCTTGGCTCCCGCACAAAACTCATTGGTCTGGGTGCCCTGTTAAACCAGCAATCTGAGATTTTGAAGGGAAGATTGACATGTCCAACTGATTGAACGGGACTTGGACAAAGAGCCAGACCAGAAGATTTTTGGGAGCGTGATCTGAGCTGGCACAGTGGGCAATGGCATGGGAGATGGCAGGGATCACAGTGCCCTATCAGCAGGCTACTGGGGCGCCAGTGAGAGATTCGACCATTCACCTTGGGGAGAGGAAGAGAGAGAGAGAGGACGGATTCTGAGGCAGGGAGCTGGGTGATTGGGCTCGGTGGGTCCCACCCTCACAGGGACAAGCAGGGTGGCGATTGGAGGTGCTCGGGGCTGAGAGCTTTGCTGCTGGCACAGTTGAATCTAGTACAGTGCAGCTAGGTGGGGGAAGGGCATCCACCACTACAGACGCAATCCGCCCCTACTGAAGTACCACCCAGTGCTGACGCAGCCTGCCATTGCCGAGGCAACCCACCATAATAGAGAGACTCCCTCAGCTGGGCAGAGAACCACAGCAGAACGGGGCCAGCAGCATCAGGGCAGACCCACACTACCAGGGCAAAGCCTCAGCGGGAAAATAGTGAACAAACTACCTCCTAGCCTGGTAGGACAGTAAAACAGATAGGCATAAAGAATGCCCCAACACCCTGAGACAGAGCAACTAAGGGGAAAAAAACGGGGGGGTTGTTTTATGAGTTCTGTTGCAGCAGACATAAACACATCCTCCCAACAACCCTGAATGAACAATGGAGCTCACAGCTCAGCACTGGAGCTCCCATAAAGCAGAGACCATACCCTCAAGCAGATCCCTGACCCCGGAATATCAAAGAGTCAGCCCAAAAAAAGACTAATCACACTGACATTTGGCGGGCATCATTCTGGAAAAAAAGAAAGCAGAAAAAGAAATCTGGTAGCATCCCTCACTGTTCTGCAGCTGCTAGAGGTGAACCCCAGACAAACAGGGCCTGGAGTGGACCTCAGCCCTCATACAGTAGAGGGGCTACACCGTTGGAAGGAAAACTAAGTAACAGAAATACTTCATCATAAACAATCTGGGCATCCACTCAGAAACCCAATTGAAAAATCAGCAACTACTAAGACGATAGGTGAATAAATCCACAATGATGAGATAAAACCAGCGCAAAAAGAAGGAAACCACCCGAAACCAAAACACCTCACCTCCCACAAAGGAACAAAACTCCTCACCAACAAGGGAACAAAGCTGGATGGAGAATGATTGTGATGAAATGATGGAACCAGACTTCAGAAAGTGGATAATGAGAAACTCCAGTGAGCTAAAAGAACATGTTCTAAATCAGTGCAAAGAAACTAAGAACGTTGAAAAAAGACTTGAGAAAAGATCTGAGGAATTGATAACAAGAATGGACAACTTAGAGAGGAATATGAATGAATTGAAGAAGCTGAAAAACACAACACGAGAACTTCGTGAAGCATGCACAAGTTTCAACAGCCGAATTGACCAAGCAGAAAAAAAACATCAGAAGTCGAAGATCAACTCAATGAAATAAAACGAGAAACCAAGATCAAAGAAAAAAAGCACAAAAAAGAATAAAATCTCCAAGAAATGTGGGACTATGTGAAGAGACCCAACCTACCTTTGATAGGTGTACCAGAATGTGATGAAGAAAGAGAATGTATCCAAGTTGGAAAATACTCTTCAGGATATTATCCAGAAAAATTTCGCCAACCTAGCAATACAGATCAATACTCAATTACAGAAAATACAGAGAACCCCACAAAGATACTCCACAAGAAGAGAAACCCCAAGGCACATAATCGTCATATTCACCAGAGTTGAAATGAAGGAGAAAATACTAAGAACAGCAAGAAAGAAAGGTCGGGTCACCCACAAAGGAAAGCCCATCAGACTCACCAAAGACGTCTTGGCGGAGACTCTACAAGCCAGAAGAGAGCGGGGGCCAATATTCAACATTCTTAAAAAAAAAAACTTTCAACCCAGAATTTCATATCCAGCCAAACTGAGTTTTATAAGTGAAGGAAAAATAAATTCCTTCATGAACAAGCAAGTACTCAGAGATTTTGTCACCACTAGGCCTGCTTTACAAGAGCTCCTAAAAGAGGCACTACACATAGAAAGAAACAACCAGTACCAGCCATTCTAAAAGCATACCAAATGCTGAAGAGCATCAACAAAATGAAGAATCTACATGAACCAATGGGCAAAACAGCCGGCTAACATCAAAATGGCAGTATCAAATTCACACATAACAATATTAACCCTAAATGAAAATGGGCTAAATGCACCAATCAAAAGACACAGACTGGCAAATTGGATAAAAAACCAAAACCCATCAGTGTGCTGTATCCAGGAAACCCATCTACCAAGGAAGTATACACAAAGGCTCAAAATAACGGAATGGAGGATGATTTACAAAGAAAATGGAGAGCAAAAAAAAGCAGGAGTTGCAATTCTCTTCTCTGATAAAATTGACTTTAAAGCAACAAGAATCAAAAGGGACAAAGAAGGTCATTACATAATCGTAAAAGGATCAATACAAGAAAAAGAGCTAACGATTCTAAATATATACGGACCCCATGAGAAAGCACCCAGATATGTAAGTCAAGCTCTTAATGACTTACAAAGAGACTTGGACTCCCACACAATAATAGTGGGAGACTTTAACACTCCACTGTCAATAGCAGACAGATCAACCGGATAGAAAATTAACAAGGATATCCAGGACTTAAACTCAGACCTGGAACAAGCAAACCTGATAGACATTTACAGAACTCTCCACTCCAAATCCACACAATATACATTCTTCTAAGCACCACATTACACCTACTCCAAAATTGACCACATAATTGGAAGTAAAGCACTCCTCAGCAAATGCAAAACAACTGAAATCATAACAAACAGCTCTCAGACCATAGTGCAATCAAGTTGGAACTCAGAATTCAGAAAATAACTCAGAACGGCACAGCTTCATGGAAACTGAACAACTGGCTCTTGAATGTTGATTGGATAAACAATGAAATGAAGGCAGAAATAAAGAAGTTCTTCGAAACCAACGAGAATGAAGACACAACGAACCAGAATCTCTGGGACACATTTAAAGCAGTCTTTAGAGGAAAATATATAGCAATAAGTGCCCACATGAGAAGAGTGGAGAGATTCAAAATTGACACCCTATCGTCAAAATTGAAAGAGCTAGAGGAGCAAGATCAAAAAAGCTAAAAACCTAGCCGAAGACAAGAAATAACTAAAATCAGAGCAGAACTGAAGGAGTTAGAGACAAGAAAACCTTTCAAAAAATAAATAAATCTAAGAGCTGTTTTTCTGAAAAGATCAACAAAATGGACAGACCACTAGCCAGACTGATAAAAAAGAAAAGAGGGAACAACCAGATAGATGCAATAAAAAATGAAAATGTGGAAATCACCACAGATTCCACAGAAATGCAAACTATCATCAGAGAATACTACAAACAACTCTATGCACATAAACTAGTACACCAGGAAGAAATGGATAAATTCCTGAACACCTGTGTCCTCCCAAGCCTAAACCAGGAGGAAGCCGAAACTATGAATAGACCAATAACAATGTCTGAAATTGAGGCAGAAAATAAGAGCCTACCACACAAAAAAGCCCAGGTCCAGATGGGTTCACAGCCGAATTCTACCAGACACACAAAGAGTATCTGGTACCATTTCTTCTGAAACTACTACAAATAATTCAAAAAGTGTGAACCCTTCCCAAATCATTTTATGGGACCAACATCATCCTGATACCAAAATGCTGCAGAGACTCAACATGAAAAGAAAACTTCAGGCCAATATCCATGATGAACACAGATGCAAAAATCTTCAATAAAATGCTGGCAAACCGATTGCAACAGCATACTAAAAAACTTATCCATCATGATCAAGTAGGATTCATCCCGGTGATGCAAGGCTGGTTCAACATATGCAAGTCTATAAATGTAATTCACCACATAAACAGAAGCAAAAACAAAAACCACATGATTATCTCAATTGACGCAGAGAAGGCATTTGACAAAATTCAACAGCCCTTTATGCTAAAAACCCTCAATAAACTTGGTAGTGATGGAACATATCTCAAAGCATAAAAGCTATTTACGAAAAACCAACAGCCAATATCATAATGAATGGGCAAAAACTGGAAGCATTCCCTTTGAAATATGGCACTAGACAAGGATGCCCTCTTCCACCACTCCTGTTCAACATAGTACTGGAAGTTCTAGCCAAAGCAATCAGACAAGAAAAAAAACAAAGAGTATTCAAATAAAAAAGGTGGAGGACAAATTGTCTCTATTTGCAGACGACATGATAGTATACCTAGAAGACCCCATCACCTCAGCCCAAAAACTACTGAAAGTGATAAGCAACTATAGCAAAGTCTCAGGATACAAAATCAATGTGCAAAAATTACACGCATTCTGTACACCAATAACAGACTTAAAGAGAACCAAATCAAGGACGAACTGCCATTCACAATTGCTACAAAGAAAATAAAATACCTAGGAATACAACTCACAAGGAACGTAAGGGACCTCTTCAAGAAAAACTACAAACCACTGCTCAACGAAATAAGAGAGGACACAAACAGATGGAGAAACATTCCATGTTCAAGGCTGGTAAGAATCAATATTGTGAAAATGGCTATAATGCCCAAAGTAATTTACACAATCAATGCTATCCCCATTAAACTATCATTGAATTTCTTCAGAGAACTGGAAAAAACCACCATGAACTTCATATGGAACCAAAAGAGAGCCCGCATAGCCAAGTCACTTCTAAGCAAAAAGACCACAGCGGGAGACATCACACTACCAGACTTCAAACTGTACCACAAGGCTACAGTGATCAAAACAGCATGGCACTGGTACCAAAACAGAGATATAGACCAATGGAACAGAACAGAGGCATCGGAGGCAACACAACATACCTACAACCATATAATCTTTGATAAACTAGACAAAAACAAGCAATGGGGAAAGGATTCCCTGTTTAATAAATGGTATTTGGAAAACTGGCTAGCCATGTGCAGAAAGCAGAAACTGGACCCCTTCCTGACACCTTACACTAAAATTAACTCCAAATGGATTAAAGACTTAAACATAAGACCTGACACCATAAAAACTCTAGAAGAAAATCTAGGCAAAACCATTGAGGACATAGGAGTAGGCAAGAATTTCATGACCAAAACACCAAAAGCATTGGCAACAAAAGCCAAAATAGACAAATGGGACCTAATCAAACTCCACAGCTTCTGCACAGCAAAAGAAACAGTCACTAGAGTGAATCGGCAACCATCAGAATGGGAAAAAATCTTTGCAGTTTATGCATCTGACAAAGGGCTGATATCCAGAATTTACAAAGAACTCAAACAGATTTACAGGAAAAAAACAAACAAGCCCATTCAAAAATGGGCAAAGGATATGAACAGACACTTTACAAAAGAAGACATACATGAGGCCAACAAACATATGAAAAAGTGCTCATCATCACTGGTCATTAGAGAGATGCAAATCAAAACCACATTGAGATACCATCTCACACCAGTTAGAATGGCAATCATTAAAAAATCTGGAGACAGCAGATGCTGGAGAGGATGTGGAGAAAGAGGAACACTCTTACACTGTTGGTGGGAGTGTAAATTAGTTCAACCATTGTGGAAGACAGTGTGGCGATTCCTCAGGGACCTAGAAATAGAAATTCCATTTGACCCAGCAATCCAATTACTGGGTATATATCCAAAGGACTATAAATCGTTCTACTATAAGGACACATGCACACGAATGTTCATTGCAGCACTGTTTACAATAGCAAAGAACTGGAACCAACCCAAATGCCCAACGATGATAGACTGGACTGGGAAAATGTGGCACATATACACCATGGAATATTATGCAGCAATCAAAAATGAAGAGTTTGTGTCCTTTGTAAAGACATGGATGAATCTGGAGAACATCATTCTCAGCAAACTGACACAAGAACAGAAAAAGAAATACCACATATACTCACTCATAGGCGGGTGAGAAAAATGAGAACACATGGACACAGAGAGGCGGTCTACTATACACTGGGGTCTATTGGGGGTAATGCGGGAGGGACAGCGGGGGGGGAGCTGGGGAGGGATAGCCTGGGGATGAATGCCAAGTGTGGGTGAAGGGGAGGAAGGCAGCAAAACACACTGCCACTTGTGTACCTATGCAACTATCTTGCACATTCTGCACATGTACCCCAAAACCTATAATGCAATTAAAAAAAAAAAGAACACATGCACACGTATGGTCATTGCAGCACTGTTTACAATAGCAAAGACCTGAAACAAACCGAAATGCCCATCGATGATAAACTGGACTGGGAAAATGTAGCACATATACACCATGGAATATTATGCAGCAATCAAAAATGATGAGTTTTTGTCCTTCGTAAGAACATGGATGAATCTGGAGAACATCATTTTCAGCAAACTGACACAACAACAGAAAAGAAAATATTCCATATTCTCACTCATAGCCGAGTGAGGAAAAAGAGATTACATGGACACAGGGAGGGAATCTACTACACACTGGAGTCTATTGGGGAGAATGGAGGAGGGACAGCAGGGGAAAAGCTGAAGAGGAATAGCCTGGGGAGAAATGCCGAATGTGGGTGAAGGGGAGAAAGTTAGCAAAAAACAAAGCCAAGTGTGTACCTATGCAACTATCTTGCACGTTCTGCACATGTACCCCTAAACCTAAAATGCAATAAAAAATTTAAATTTCACAAAAGAAGAATTCAGAACAAGCAATACTCAGGTGTCTATTTTATATGGCGTCTCAGTTAAATAATAAACTTTTATGGAGTGTTCAAGTCACTGTTTAAGAGAGCCACGAATTAAGTGCCTTCTGGAATTATACACATTTGGGTGATAATCAGGAGTCTATTTTATATGACCTCTCATTCTAGCAATCACTGAACAATACACAAATGACTACGTGTCAGCAGGATATTTGGTATGCACACTCATACATAACGTTTTTAATTAATGCAAACATGGAAAATAATTAGAAGTCTATGTCTTATGGCTACTGATTCACACAACCAGTGAATAACGCACACGTGTGGAGTAATAAGAAGTCTATTTTATATAGCCACTCTTTCACAGCCTCACAGCATATTACACACTTGTGATATAATCTGGAGTCTATTTCTCCTGGCCACTCATTCAAAGAATTACTGAATAATGCACACCTGCAGAATAGTCAGAAGTCTCTTTTCTATGGCTACTCATTGAGAGCCTCACTGAATGTACACACCTGGAAAAGAGTCAGGATTCTGTTTTATTCCCTCATTCAGAGTCTCACTGAGTAATGTACACCTGTGGAATAGTCAGGTGTTTTTTCATGTGGCCTCTCATTCGGAGTGTCACTGAATAATGTGGAGTAATCAGGAGTCTATTTTATGTAGACACATATTCTAGCCTCAGTTAATAATACACACCCATGTGATAGTGAGGAATCTAATTAATATGGCCACATATTCAGAGCCTCACTGAATAATACACACCTGGAAAATAATTTGGAGTCTATTTTCGATGGACATTCATTCAGAGCCTCAGTGAATAATGCACACCTGTGGAGTAGCCAAGAGTCTATTTCAATTGGACACTCATTCATAGCCTCAGTGCATGATATGCACATGTGAAATGGTCAGGAGTCTATTTCATATGGCCACTCATTCAGAGCCTCAGCGAATAATACACACTTGGGGAATAGTCAAGAATCTATTTTATATGGCCACTCTCTCAGTAACTTACTGAGTGATATACACCTGGGGAATAGTCAGGACAGTTTCATATGGACACTCAATAAGTGCCTCACTGAATAATGCACACCTGTGGAATAGTCAGAAATCTATTTCATTTGGTTACACTTTCAGAGCCTCATTGAATAATACACACCTAGAAAACATTGGGGGGTGTGTTTCATGTGGCCACTCATTCAGAGCCTCAAGGAATAGTGAACCCCTGGAGAATTATGAAGAGTCTATTTGGAATGGCAATGCATTTAGAGACCCTGTGAATAACACACCCCTAGGAAATTGTGAGGAATCCATCTTAAATGGCCACATATTCAGAGCCTCAGTGAATCATGCACACCAAGGTAATAATCAGGAGTCTATTGCTTATGCTCTCTCATTCAGCACCTCAGTGAATAGTGCACGTCTGTCGAATACTGAGGGATTTGTTTCATATGGCCCCTCAATTCGAGCCTCACTGAATAGTACACCACTGGAGAAAAGTCAGGGGTGTATTTCACATGGCTACTCATTCAGAGGCTCAGTGAATAATTCACAGCTGTTGAGATCTCAGGAGCCTTTCTCATATGGTGAATCATTCAGAGCCTCACTGAATGATACACATCTTGGGAATAGTCAGGATTCTATTTAATATAAACCCTGATTATCATTCTTAGTGAATCACACATGTCTGTGGAATAGTGAGGGTACTAATTCATATTACCCCCAATAAATAAATTTTCTGAATATTACACACTTGTAAAATAATCAGAAGTCTATTCCATATGGTGACTCATTAGGGACCCCAAGAAGTAATACACTACTGGAGAATTGTCAGAAGTCTATTTCATATGGCCACTCAGAGAATCAGTGAATAATGCACACATGAGGAATACTCTGTGATTATTAGGAGTCTATTTTATATGGTCACTCAGAGCCAAAGTGAATAATGCACACCACGGTAATAGGATCCTGTTTTATCTGACCACTGACTCAGTATCTCTCTGAATGGTACACACCAAGAAATCTTCAGGATTCTATTTTATAGGAACACTCATTCAGAGCCTTACTAAATACTGCACAGTGGGGCAAGGCTTAGGAGTCTATTTCATATGGCCTGTCATTCAGAGATTCAGTGAATAATCAACACCTGTGGAGTAGTCAGAACCCTATTTAAGATACTCACAAATTAAACCTCGCCTTGAATGATACACACCTGTGTGACCATCAGGAGTCTATTTGATATGGAAACTCATACAGAACCTCTTTGAGTAATGCACATGTGAACAATGATCACTAGTCTATTTCATATGGTGATTCCTTTAGAGAATCATTGAATAACACACACCTGTGAAGTAAAATCTTGTCTATTTCATATGGTCACAATTTCAGTGTTTCAGTGAGTAATATATATATCTGGAATTGCCAGGAATCTCTTTCATATGGCCATTCATTCAGGGCCTCAGTGAATAATACACACTTGGGAAATTGTCTAGTGTCTACTTTAAATGGCCAGGCATTGAGAGTCTCTGAATATAAAGCACACCTGGGGAATAGACAGGAGTCTCTTTCTTAGGCTTACTTACTCAGTCTCATTCAGTAATACACACCTGAAAAAGAGTTAATAGTCTTCTTCATATAGCCACTCATTTTGAGCCTCAGTAAATAATGCACACCTGTGGAACAGACACTGGTCTATTTTGTCTGTGCCTGTGTGAGTAGTGCACAATTTTGAAATAATGAGGAGTCTATTTAATATGCCCACTTAATCAGTGTCTCAGTGAATAATACACACCTTAGTAATATTAAGAAATCTATTTCATCTAATCACTAACTCAAAGCCTTATTAAATAATACACACCTGTGGAAGAGTCAGGAGGCTATTTTATATAGCCAAACATTCAGAGCCTCAGTGACTAATACATACCGGGGCATACTCAGGACACTATTACATATTGCCTCTCATTCATAGATTCACTGAATAATGAACACCTTGGGGAAAGTCAGGATTCTATTTCTTTTTTTTTTTTTTTTTTTTTTTTTTTTTTTTATTTATTTTTATTGCATTATAGGTTTGGGGGTACATGTGCAGAACGAGCAAGATAGTTGCATAGGTACACACATGGCAGTGTGCTTTGCTGCTTTCCTCCCCTTCACCCGCACTTGGTATTCATCCCCAGGCTATCCCCCCCAGCCCCCCCCTGCTGTCCCTCCCCCATTCCCCCCAACAGTCCCCAGTGTATAGTAGACTGCCTCTCTGTGTCCACATGTTCTCATTTTTCTCACCCACCTATGAGCGAGTATATGCGGTATTTCTTTTTCTGTTCTTGTGTCAGTTTGCTGAGAATGATGTTCTCCAGATTCATCCATGTCCCTACAAAGGACACAAACTCATCATTTTTGATTGCTGCATAATATTCCATGGTGTATATGTGCCACATTTTCCCAGTCCAGTCTATCATCGTTGGGCATTTGGGTTGGTTCCAGGTCTTTGCTATTGTAAACAGTGCTGCAATGAACATTCGTGTGCATGTGTCCTTATAGTAGAACGATTTATAATCCTTTGGATAGATACCCAGTAATGGGATTGCTGGGTCAAATGGAATTTCTATTTCTAGGTCCCTGAGGAATCGCCACACTGTCTTCCACAATGGTTGAACTAATTTACACTCCCACCAACAGTGTAAGAGTGTTCCTATTTCTCCACATCCTCTCCAGCATCTGCTGTCTCCAGATTTTTTAATGATCGCCATTCTAACTGGTGTGAGATGGTATCTCAATGTGGTTTTGATTTGCATCTCTCTAATGACCAATGACGATGAGCACTTTTTCATATGTTTGCTGGCCTCATGTATGTCTGCTTTCGTAAAGTTTCTATTCATATCCTTTGCCCATTTTTGAATGGGCTTGTTTGTTTTTTTCCTGTAAATCTGTTTGAGTTCTTTGTAAATTCTGGATATCAGCCCTTTGTCGGATGCGTAAACTGCAAAGATTTTTTCCCATTCTGATGGTTGCCGATTCACTCTAGTGACTGTTTGTTTTGCTGTGCAGAAGCTGTGGAGTTTGATTAGGTCCCATTTGTCTATTTTGGCTTTTGTTGCCAATGCTTTGGGAGTTTTGTTCATGAAGTCCTTGCCTACTCCTATGTCCTGAATGGTTTTGCCTAGATTTTCTTCTAGGGTTTTTATGGTGTCGGGTCTTACGTTTAAGTCTTTAATCCATCTGGAGTTAATTTTAGTGTAAGGTGTCAGGAAGGGGTCCAATTTCTGCTTTCTGCACATGGCTAGCCAGTTTTCCCAACACCATTTATTAAATAGGGAATCCTTTCCCCATTGCCTGTTTTTGTCTGGTTTATCAAAGATAATATGGTTGTAGATGTGTTGTGTTGCCTCCGATGCCTCTGTTCTGTTCCATTGGTCTATATCTCTGTTTTGGTACCAGTACCATGCTGTTTTGATTACTGTAGCCTTGTAGTATAGTTTGAAGTCTGGTAGCGTGATGCCTCCCGCTGTGTTCTTTTTGCTTAGAATTGACTTGGCTATGCGGGCTATTTTTTGGTTCCATATGAAATTCATGGTGGTTTTTTCCAGTTCTGTGAAGAAATTCAATGGTAGTTTGATGGGGATAGCATTGATTGTGTAAATTACTTTGGGCAGTATAGCCATTTTCACGATATTGATTCTTCCTAACCACGAACATGGAATGTTTCTCCATCTGTTTGTGTCCTCTCTTATTTCATTGAGCAGTTGTTTGTAGTTTTCCTTAAAGAGGTCCCTTACATTCCTAGTGAGTTGTATTCCTAGGTATTTTATTTTCTTTGTAGCAATTGTGAATGGCAGTTCGTTCTTGATTTGCTTCTCTTTAAGTCTGTTATTGGTGTATAGGAATGCTTGTGATTTTTGCACATTGATTTTATATCCTGAGACTTTGCTGAAGTTGCTTATCAGTTGCAGGAGCTTTTGGGCTGAGGTGATGGGGTCTTCTAGGTATACTATCATGTCGTCTGCAAATAGAGACAATTTGGCTTCCACCTTTCCTATTTGAATACCCTTTATTTCTTTTTCTTGCCTGATTGCTCTGGCTAGAACTTCCAGTACTATGTTGAATAGAAGTGGTGAGAGAGGGCATCCTTGTCTAGTGCCAGATTTCAAAGGGAATGCTTCCAGTTTTTGCCCATTAAGTATGATATTGGCTGTTGGTTTGTCATAAATAGCTTTTATTACTTTGAGATATGTTCCATCAATACCAAGTTTATTGAGGGTTTTTAGCATAAAGGGCTGTTGAATTTTGTCAAATGCCTTCTCTGCATCAATTGAGATAATCATGTGGTTTTTGTTTTTGCTTCTGTTTATGTGGTGAATTACATTTATAGACTTGCGTATGTTGAACCAGCCTTGCATCCCCGGGATAAATCCTACTTGATCATGATGGATAAGTTTTTTAATGTGCTGTTGCAATCGGTTTGCCAGTATTTTATTGAAGATTTTTGCATCTATGTTCATCATGGATATTGGCCTGAAGTTTTCATTTCTTGTTGAGTCTCTGCCAGGTTTTGGTATCAGGATGATGTTGGTCTCATAAAATGATTTGGGAAGGGTTCCCTCTTTTTGGATTATTTGGAATAGTTTCAGAAGGAATGGTACCAGATCCTCTTTGTGTGTCTGGTAGAATTCGGCTGTGAACCCATCTGGACCTGGGCTTTTTTTGTGTGGTAGGCTCTTAATTGCTGCCTCAACTTCAGACCTTGTTATTGGTCTATTCATAGTTTCGGCTTCCTCCTGGTTTAGGCTTGGGAGGACACAGGCATCCAGGAATTTATCCATTTCTTCCTGATTTACTGGTTTATGTGCATAGAGTTGTTTGTACTATTCTCTGATGATGGTTTGAATTTCTGTGGAATCTGTGGTGATTTCCCCTTTATCGTTTTTTACTGCATCTATTTGGTTGTTCTCTCTCTTCTTTTTTATCAGTCTGGCTAGTGGTCTGTCTATTTTGTTGATCTTTTCGAAAAACCAGCTCTTAGATTTATTGATTTTTTGAAGGGTTTTTCTTGTCTCTATCTCCTTCAGTTCTGCTCTGATCTTAGTTATTTCTTGTCTTCGGCTAGGTTTTGAGCTTTTTTGATCTTGTTCCTCTAGCTCTTTCAATTTTGACGATAGGGTGTCAATTTTGGATCTCTCCACTCTTCTCATGTGGGCACTTATTGCTATATATTTTCCTCTACAGACTGCTTTCAATGTGTCCCAGAGATTCTGGTACGTTGTGTCTTCATTCTCATTGGTTTCAAAGAACTTCTTTATTTCTGCCTTCATTTCATTGTTTATCCAATCAACATTCAAGAGCCAATTGTTCAGTTTCCATGAAGCTGTGCGGTTCTGAGTTATTTTCTGAATTCTGAGTTCCAACTTGATTGCACTATGGTCTGAGAGACTGTTTGTTATGATTTCAGTTGTTTTGCATTTGCTGAGGAGTGCTTTACTTCCAATTATGTGGTCAATTTTGGAGTAGGTGTGATGTGGTGCTGAGAAGAATGTATATTCTGTGGATTTGGGGTGGAGAGTTCTGTAAATGTCTATCAGGTTTGCTTGTTCCAGGTCTGAGTTCAAGTCCTGGATATCCTTGTTAATTTTCTGTCTGGTTGATCTGTCTGCTATTGACAGTGGAGTGTTAAAGTCTCCCACTATTATTGTGTGGGAGTCTAAGTCCCTTTGTAAGTCATTAAGAACTTGCCTTATATATCTGGGTGCTCCTACATTGGGTCCATATATATTTAGAATCGTTATCTCTTCTTGTTGTATCGATCCTTTTACCATTATGTAATGACCTTCTTTGTCCCTTTTGATCTTTGTTACTTTAAAGTCTATTTTATCAGAGATGAGAATTGCAACTCCTGCTTTTTTTTGCTCTCCATTTGCTTGGTAAATCTTCCTCCATCCCTTTATTTTGAGCCTTTGTGTATCTTTGCATGTGAGGTGGGTTTCCTGGATACAGCACACCGATGGGTTTTGGTTTTTTATCCAATTTGCCAGTCTGTGTCTTTTGATTGGTGCATTTAGCCCATTTACATTCAGGGTTAATATTGTTATGTGTGAATTTGATACTGCCATTTTGATGCTAGCTGGCTGTTTTGCCTGTTGGTTCATGTACATTCTTCATTTTGTTGATGGTCTTTAGCATTTGGTATGCTTTTAGGATGGCTGGAACTGGTTGTTTCTTTCTATGTGTAGTGCCTCTTTCAGGAGCTCTTGTAAAGCAGGCCTAGTGGTGACAAAATCTCTGAGTACTTGCTTGTTCGTGAAGGATTTTATTTTTCCTTCACTTATGAAGCTCAGTTTCGCTGGATATGAAATTCTGTGTTGAAAGCTCTTTTCTTTAAGGATGTTGAATATTGGCCCCCACTCTCTTCTGGCTTGTAGAGTCTCTGCTGAGAGATCTGCTGTGAGTCTGATGGGCTTCCCTTTGTGGGTGACCCGACCTTTCTCTCTGGCTGCCCTTAGTATTTTCTCCTTCGTTTCAACCCTGGTGAATCTGACGATTATGTGCCTTGGGGTTGCTGTTCTTGCAGAGTATCTTTGTGGTGTTCTCTGTATTTCCTGGAGTTGAGTATTGACCTGTCTTGCTAGGTTGTGGAAATTTTCCTGGATAATATCCTGAAGAGTGTTTTCCAGCTTGGATTCATTCTCTTCGTCACATTCTGGTACACCTATCAAACGTAGGTTGGGTCTCTTCACATAGTCCCACATTTCTTGGAGATTTTGTTCATTCCTTTTTGTGCTTTTTTCTTTAATCTTGGTTTCTCGTTTTATTTCATTGAGTTGATCTTCAACTTCTGATATTCTTTCTTCTGCTTGGTCAATTCGGCTGTTGATACTTGTGCATGCTTCACGAAGTTCTCGTGTTGAGTTTTTCAGCTCCTTCAATTCATTCATATTCCTCTCTAAGTTGTCCATTCTCGTTATCAATTCCTCGAATCTTTTTTCAAATCTTTTTTCAAGGTTCTTAGTTTCTTTGCACTGGTTTAGAACATGTTCCTTTAGCTCACTGAAGTTTCTCATTATCCACTTTCTGAAGTCTGATTCCGTCATTTCGTCACATTCATTCTCCGTCCAGCTTTGTTCCCTTGCTGGTGAGGAGTTTTGGTCCTTTTTTGGAGGTGAGGTGTTTTGGTTTCGGGTGCTTTCCTCCTTTTTGCGCTGGTTTCTTCCCATCTTTATGGATTTATCCGCCTGTTGTCTTAGTAGTGGCTGATTTTTCAATTGGGTCTCTGTGTGGACAGTGAGATTGTTGATGATGAAGTATTTCTGTTACTTAGTTTTCCCTCTAATGATCTATCCTCTCTGCTGTATGAGTGCTGAGGTCCCCTCCAGGCCCTGCTTGTCTGGGGTATACCTGCAGCAGCTGCAGAACAGTGAGGGATGATATCAGTTTCTTTTTCTGCTGCCCTTGTTCCAGAATGATGCCAGCCAAATGTCAGTCTGATTAGTCCTTTTCTGGGGTGACTCCTTGGATATACAGAGGTCAGGGAGCTGCTTGAGGAGACAGTCTGTGCTTTATAGGAGCTCCAGTGCTGAGCTGTGAGCTCCGTTGTTCATTCAGGGTTGTTGGGAGGTTATGTCTGCTGCAATAGAACTCATAAAACACCACTCTCTTTTTTTTTTTTTTTTCACCCTTAGATGCTCTGTCTCAGGGAGTTGGGGCTTTCTTTATGAGTATCTGTTGCACTGTCCTGCCCCACTAGGTGGCAGTCTATTCACTATTTGCCTGCCGGGGCTCTGACCTCCTAAGGCGGGTCCGCCCTGTTGCGTCCCGGCGGACTCTCTCTGTTATGGCAGGTTGCCTCGGCAACGGCAGGCTGCGTCAGTCCTGGGCGGTACTTAAGTGGGGGTGCACTTTGTCAGGAATGGTGGACGCCCCTCCCTGACCGGGCTGCACCGTCCTAAATGCCGGCAACAAAACTCTCAGCCCCAAGCGCCTCCAGTCGCCGCCCTGCTTGTCCCCGTGAGCGTGGGACCCGCCGAGCCCGATCACCCTGCTCCCTGCCTCAGAGTCCGTCCTCTCTCTCTCTCTCTCTTCCTCTCCCCAAGCTGAAAGGTCGACTCTCTCATTGGCGCCCCAGGAGCCTGCCGATAGGGCACTGGGATCCGTGCGATCTCCCGTGCCACTGCCCACTACCCCGGCTCAGATCACACTTCCCAGGAAACTCCTGGTCTGGCTCATTGTCCAAGTCCTGTTCAATCAGATGGACATGCCAATCTGCCCTTCCAAATCTCAGATTGCCGGTTTAACAGGGCACCCAGACCAGTGAGTTCCGCGCCGGGTCCCGCTGCGGCGCCGGCCGAAGAGGCGGCGGGAGCCGGTTGCATTAGCCGGCTGCTAGCGTCCCGTGTCTCTCCCACACCTGGGACTTTCAACGCTCTGTGGGCATAAAAGGAACATCCGAGAATGCGGCTAGGACTCACCCTCTGCGCCTTCACCGAGAGCTGCAATCCTGAGTCACCTCTACGACGCCATCTTGCCTCCCTCTGAATAATGAACTTCTATGGAGTTCTCAAGTCACTGTTTAACACAGCCACGAATTAAGTGCCTCCATGAATGATACACACCTGGGTGATAGTCAGGAGTCTATTTTATATGACCTGTCATTCTGGGAATCACTGAAGTATACACACATGATGGAGTGTCAGCAGGATATGTGGTATGCACAGTCATACAGAACCTGTTTAAATAATGCGAACATGGAGAATAATTAGGAGTCTATGTCATATGGCTACTGATTCACACAATCAGTGAATAATGCACACCTGTGAAGTAATAAGAAGTCAGTGTCATATGGCCCCTCCTTCACAGCCTCATCGCATATTACACAGTTGTGATATAATATGGAGTCTATTTCTTATTGCTACTCATTCAGAGAATTACTGAATAATGCACACCTGCTGAATTGTAAGAAGTCTCTTTACTACTGGCTACTCTGAGTCTCACTGAATGTACACACCTGGAAAATAGTCAGGATTCTGTTTTATTCCCTCATTCAGAGTCTCACTGAGTAATGTAAACCTGTGGAATAGTCAGGTGATTTTTTATGTGGCCTCTCATTTGGGGTGTCACAAAATAATGTGGAGTAATTAGGAGTCTATTTCATGTAGACACATATTCAGAGCCTCAGTGAATAATACACACTCATGTGATAGTAAGGAATCTAATTAATATGGCCACATATCCAGAGCCTCACTGAATAATACACACCTGCAGAATAATTTGTAGTCTATTTCTGATGGACACTCATTCAGTGCCTCGGTGAATAATGCACACGTGTGGAGTAGCCAGGAGTCTATGTCATTTAGACACTCATTCTTAGCCTCAGTGGATAATATGCACCTGTGAAATAATCAGGAGTCTATATTATATGGCCACTAATTCAGAGCCTCAGTGAATAATACACACTTGGGGAATAGTCAAGAGTCTATTTTATATGGCCACTCTCTCAGTACCATACTCAGTGGTACACACCTGGGGAATAGTCAGGACAGTTTCATGTGGACACTCAATGAGTGCCTCACTGAATAATGCACACCTGTGGAATAGTCAAAAATCTATTTTATTTGGTCACACTTTCAGAGCCTCAGTAAATAATACACACCTAGAAAACATTGGGGAGTGTGTTTCATGTGGCCACTCATTCAGAGCCTCACGGAATAGTGCACACCTGGAGAATATTTAAGAGTCTATTTGGAATGGCAATGCATTCAGAGACTCTGTGAATAACACACACCTAGGGAATTGTGAGGAATCCATTTCAAGTGGCCACATATTTGGAGTCTCAGTGAGTCATGCACACCAAAGAAATAATCAGGAGTCTATTGCTTATGCCCTCTCATTCAAACCCTCAGTGAATAATGCACGTATGTCGAGTACTGAGGCATCTGTTTCATATGGTCACTCATATCGATCCTCACTGAATAGTACACAACTGGAAAAAAGTCAGGGGTGTATTTCACATGGCCACTCATTCAGAGGCTGAGTCAATAATTCACAGCTGTTGAGTACTCAGGAGCCTTTCTCATATGGCGAATCATTCAGTGCCTAACTGAATGATGCAAAGCTTGGGAATATTGAGGATTCTATTTAATATAAATACTCATGAGATTAAGGGAATCACGCATATCTGTGGAATTCTGAGTATACTAAATTATATTACACCCCAAATCATAGATTCCCTGAATATTACACACTTTTGAAATACCCATAAGTCGATTTCATATGGTGAGTCATTAGGAACCCTGAGAAATTATACACTATTTGGAAATACTCAGGAGTCTATTTAATATGGCGACTCGGGGAATCAGTGAATAATGCACACATGAGGAATGCTCCGTGAATATTAGGAGTCTACTTCATATGGCCACACGGAGCCTCAGTGAATAATGCACACCACAATAATAGTCAGGATCCTGTTTCATATGACCACTGATTCAGTATCTCACTGAATAACACACTGGGGAATCGTCAGGCTTCTGTTCCATAGGACCATTCATTCAGAGCCTTACTGAATAATGAACAAAGGGGCAATAGTCAGGAGTCTATTCCATATGGCCTCATTTTCAGAGCTTCACTGAATAATGAACACCTGTGGAGTAGTCATGACCCTATTTAAGACAGCCACAAATTAAGCACCGCTCCAAATGATACACACCTGTGTGACAGTCAAGAGTCTACTTAAAACGGCTAAACATTCAGAGTCTCTGTAAATAATGCACACCTGGCCAATGGACAGGAGTCTTTTTCTTATGCCCACTTATTCAGTCTCATTCAATAATACACACCAGCAGAAGAGTTAAGAGCGTACTTCATACAGCCACACATTTAGATCTTCAGTTAATAATTCACACCAGATTAATAGTCTGGACCCTCTCTCATATAGCTACTCATTCAGTGCCTCACTGAATGATACACACCTGGGAATTATCAGGATTCTATTCCATATTGCCACACATTCAGAGCCTTATTGAAATACTCACAACGTGGAAATAGTTAGGTGACTAGTTTATATGGCCTCTCATTTAAAGCTTCAGTGAATAATGAACTTCTATTGAGTACTCAGTACCCTGTTTATACTAGCCAAGAATTAAGTGCCTCCCTGAATGACACAAACCTGGGTGATAGGAGTCTATTTTATATAATCTCTCATTCTGGGAATAACTGAAGAATACACACCTGGAAAATTTTCAGTAGTCTATTTGGTATGTACACTCATGCAGATCCTGTTTAAATAATGCACACATAAAAAATCATTAGGAGTCTATGTTATATGGCTACACATTCAGACAATAAGTGAATAAGTAATAAGAAATCTGTTTCATATGGCCACTCTTTCACAGCCTCACCGAATATTATACACTTATGATACAGTCTGCAGTCTATGTCATGTGGCAACTCAGAGAATCAGTGAATAATGCACACATGAGGAATACTCTGTGAATATTAGGAGTCTATTTTATATGGCCACTCAGAGCTGCAGTGAATAATGCATACCACGATAATTGTCATAATCCTGTTAAATGTGACCACTGATTCAGTATCTCTGTGAATGATACACATCAGGGAATCCTCAGGAATATATTTCTTTTTTTTTTAATTATTATTGCATTATAGGTTTTGGGGTACATGTGAAGAACGTGCAAGATAGTTGCATAGGTACACACATGGCAGTGTGTTTTGCTGCCTTCTTCCCCTTCAAGTACACTTGGTATTCATCCCCAGGCTATCCCACCCAGCCTCCCACGCTGTCCCTCCCCCATTTCCCCAAACAGCACCCAGTGTATAGTAGACCGCCTCTCTGTGTCCATGTGTTCACATTTCTCTCACCCACTTATGAGTGAGTATATGCGGTATTTCTTTTTCTGTTCTTGTGTCAGTTTGTTGAGAATGATGTTCTCCAGATCCATCCACGTAGTTACAAAGGACACAAATTCATCATTTTTGATTGCTGCATAATATTCCATGGTGTACATGTGCCACACTTTTCCAGTCCAGTCTATCATCGATGGGCATTTGGGCATTCCAGGTCTTTGCTATTGTAAACAGTGCTGCAATGAACATTCGTGTGCATGTGTCCTTATAGTAGAACGATTTATAGTCTTTTGGATAGATCCCCAGTAATGGGATAGCTGGATCAAATGGAATTTCTTTCTCTAGGTCCCTGAGGAATCACCACACTGTCTTCCACAATGGTTGAACTAATTTACACTCCCACCAACAGTGTAAGAGTGTTCCTATTTCTCCACATCCTCTCCAGCATCTGCTCTCTCCAGATTTGTTAATGATCGCCATTCTAACTGGTGTGAGATGATATCTCAATGTGGTTTTGATTTCATCTCTCTAATGACCAATGATGATGAGCACTTTTTCATATGTTTGTTGGCCTCATGTATGTCTCCTTTTGTAAAGTTTCTGTTCATATCCTTTGCCCATTTTTGAATGGGCTTGTTTTTTTCTGTAAATCTGTTTGAGTTCTTTGTAAATTCCGGATATCAGCCCTTTGTCAGATGTGTAAACTGCAAAGATTTTTTCCCATTCTGATGGTTGCCGATTCACTCTAGTGACTGTTTCTTTGGCCGTGCAGAAGCTGTGGAGTTTAATTAGGTCCCATTTGTCTATTTTGGCTTTTGTTGCCAATGCTTTTGGTGTTTTGTTCATGAAGTCCTTGCATACACCTATGTCCTGAACGGTTTCGCCTAGATTTTCTTCTAGGGATTTTATGGTGTCAGGTCTTACGTTTAAGTCTTTAATCGATCTGGAGTGAATTTTAGTGTAAGGTGTCAGAAAGGGGTAAAATTTCTGCTTTCTGCACATGGCTAGCAAGTTTTCCGACACCATTTATTTATTTATTTATTTATTTATTATTATTTTTTAATTTTTATTGCATTATAGGCTTGGGGGTACATGTGCAGAACGAGCAAGAGAGTTGCATAGGTACACACATGGCAGTGTGCTTTGCTGCTTTCCTCCCCTTCACCCACACTTGGTATTCATCCCCAGGCTATCATCCCCAGCCCCCCCCGCTGTCCCTCCCCCATTCCCCCCAACAGTCCCCAGTGTATAGTAGACCGCCTCTCTGTGTCCACGTGTTCTCATTTTTCTCACCCACCTATGAGTAAGTATATGCGGTATTTCTTTTTCTGTTCTTGTGTCAGTTTGCTGAGAATGATGTTCTCCAGATTCATCTATGTCCCTACAAAGGACACGAACTCATCATTTTTGATTGCTGCATAATATTCCATGGTGTACATGTGCCACATTTTCCCAGTCCAGTCTATCATCGTTGGGCATTTGGGTTGGTTCTAGGTCTTTGCTATTTTAAACAGTGCTGCAATGAACATTCGTGTGCATGTGTCCTTATAGTAGAACGATTTATAGTCTTTTGGATAGATCCCCAGTAATGGGATTGCTGGGTCAAATGGAATTTCTATTTCTACGTCCCTGAGGAATCACCACACTCTCTTCCACAATGGTTAAACTAATTTACACTCCCACCAACAGTGTAAGAGTGTTCCTATTTCTCCACATCCTCTCCAGCATCTGCTGCCTCCAGATTTTTTAATGATCGCCATTCTAACTGGTGTGAGATGATATCTCAATGTGGTTTTGATTTGCATCTATCTAATGACCAATGACGATGAGCACTTTTTCATATGTTTGCTGGCCTCATGTATGTCTGCTTTCGTAAAGTTTCTGTTCATATCCTTTGCCCATTTTTGAATGGGCTTGTTTGTTTTTTTCCTGTAAATCTGTTTGAGTTCTTTGTAAATTCTGGATATCAGCCCTTTGTCAGATGAGTGAACTGCAAAGATTTTTTCCCATTCTGATGGTTGCCGATTCACTCTAGTGACTGTTTGTTTTGCCGTGCAGAAGCTGTGGAGTTTGATTAGGTCCCATTTGTCTATTTTGGCTTTTATTGCCAATGCTTTTGGTGTTTTGTTCATGAAGTCCTTGCCTACTCCTATGTCCTGAATGGTTTTCCCTAGATTTTCTTCTAGGGTTTTTATGGTGTCAGGTCTTACGTTTAAGTCTTTAATCCATCTGGAGTTAATTTTAGTGTAAGGTGTCAGGAAGGGGTCCAGTTTCTGCTTTCTGCACATGGCTAGCCCGTTGTCCCAACACCATTTATTAAATAGGGAATCCTTTCCCCATTGCCTGTTTTTGTCTGGTTTATCAAAGATAATATGGTTGTAGATTTGTTGTCTTGCCTCCGATGCCTCTGTTCTGTTCCATTGGTCTATATCTCTGTTTTGGTACCAGTACCATGCTGTTTTGATTACTGTAGCCTTGTAGTATAGTTTGAAGACTGGTAACGTGATGCCTCCTGCTGTGTTCTTTTTGCTTAGAATTGACTTGGCTATGCGGGATCTTTTTTGGTTCCATATGAAATTCATGGTGCTTTTTTCCAGTTCTGTGAAGAAATTCAATGGTAGTTTGATGGAAATAGCATTGACTGTGTATATTACTTTGGGCAGTATAGCCATTTTCACAATATTGATTCTTCCTAACCAGGAACATGGAATGTTTCTCCATCTGTTTGTGTCCTCTCTTATATCGTTGAGCAGTTGTTTGTAGTTTTCCTTAAAGAGGTCCCTTACATTCCTAGTGAGTTGTATTCCTAGGTATTTTATTTTCTTTATAGCAATTGGGAATGGCAGTTCATTCTTAATTTGGTTCTCTTTAAGTCTGTTATTGGTGTATAGGAATGCTTGTGATTTTTGCACATTGATTTAATATCCTGAGACTTTGCTGAAGTTGCTTAACAGTTGCAGGAGCTATTGGGCTGAGGTGATGGGGTCTTCTAGGTATACTATCATGTCGTCTGCAAATAGAGACAATTTGTCTTCCACCTTTCCTATTTGAATACCCTTTATTTCTTTTTCTTGCCTGATTCCTCTGACTAGAACTTCCAGTACTATGTTGAATAGAAGTGGTGAGAGAGGGCATCCTTGTCTAGTGCCGGATTTCAAAGGAATGCTTCCAGTTTTTGCCCATTAAGTATGATATTGGCTGTTGGTTTGTCGTAAATAGCTTTTATTACTTTGAGATATGTTCCATCAATACCAAGTTTATTGAGGGTTTTTAGCATAAAGGGCTGTTGAATTTTGTCAAATGCGTTCTCTCGGTCAATTGAGATAATCATGTGGTTTTTGTTTTTCCTTCTGTTTATGTGGTGAATTACATATATAGACTTGCGTATGTTGAACCAGTCTTGCATCCCCTGCATGAATCCTACTTGATCATGATGGATAAGTTTTTTATTGTGCTGTAGCAATCGATTTGCCACTATTTTATTGAAGATTTTTGCATCTATGTTCATCATGGATATTGGCCTGAAGTTTTCTTTTCTTGTTGAGTCTCTGCCAGGTTTTGGTATCAGGATGATGTTGGTCTCCTAAAATGATTTGGGAAGGGTTCCCTCTTTTGGGATTCTTTGGAATAGTTTTAGAAGGAATGGTACCAGATCCTCTTTGTGTGTCTGGTAGAATTCAGCTGTGAACCCATCTGGACCTGGGCTTTTATTGTGAGGTAGGCTCTTAATTGCTGCCTCAACTTTTGACCTTGTTATTGATCTATTGATAGTTTTGGCTTCCTCCTGGTTTAGGCTTGGGAGAACACAGGCGTCTAGGAATTTATCCATTTCTTCCTGATTTACTAGTTTGTGTGCATAGTTGTTTGTAGTATTCTCTGATGATGGTTTGAATTTCTGTGGAATCTGTGGCGATTTCCCCTTTATCATTTTTTATTGCATCTATTTGGTTGTTCTGTCTTTTCTTTTTTATCAGTCTGGCTAGTGGTCTGTCTATTTTGTTGATCTCTTCAAAAAACCAGCTCTTAGATTTATTTATTTTTTGAAGGGTTTTCTTGTCTGTGTCTCCTTCAGTTCTGCTCTGATCTTAGTTATTTCTTGTCTTCGGCTAGGTTTTGAGCTGTTTTGATCTTACTCAACTAGCTCTTTCAATTTTGACAATACGGTGTCCATTTTGGATCTCTCCACTCTTCTCATGTGGGCACTTATTGCTATATATTTTCTTCTACAGACTGCTTTCAATGTGTCCCACAGATTCTGGTAAGTTGTGGCTTCATTTTAGTTGGTTTCAAAGAACTTCTTTATTTCTGCCTTCATTTCATTGTTTATCCAATGAACATTCAAGAGCCAGTTGTTCAGTTTCCATGAAGCTGTGCGGTTCTGAGTTAATTTCTGAATTCTGAGTTCCAACGTGATTGCACTATGGTCTGAGAGACTGTTTGATATGATTTCCGTTGTTTTGCATTTGCTGAGGAGTGCTTTACTTCAAATGATGTGGTCAATTTTGGAGTAGGTGTGATGTGGTGCTGAGAAGCATGTATATTCTGTGGATTTGGCGGGAGAGTTCTGTAAATGTCTATCAGGTTTGCTTGTTCCAGGTCTGAGTTCAACTCCTGGATATCCTTGTTAATTTTCAGTCTGGTTGATCTGTCTGCTATTGACAGTGGAGTGTTAAAGTCTCCCACTATTATTGTGTGGGAGTCTAAGTCTCTTTGTAGGTCAATAAGAACTTGCCTTATATATCTGGGTGCTCCTACATTGGGTTCATATATATTTAGAATTGTTAGCTCTTCTTGTTGTATCGATCCTTTTACCATTATGTAATGACCTTCTTTGTCCCTTTTGATCTTTGTTGCTTTAAAGTCTATTTTATCAGAGATGAGAATTGCAATGCCTGCTTTTTTTTGCTCTCCATTTGCTTGGTAAATCTTCCTTCATCCTTTTATTTTGAGTCTTTGTGTATCTTTGCGTGCGAGGTGGGTTTCCTGGATAAAGCACACCGATGGGTTTTGGTTTTTTATCCAATTTGCCAGTCTGTGTGTTTTGATTGGAGCATTTAGCCCATTTACATTCGGGGTTAATATTGTTATGTGTGAATTTGGTACTGCCATTTTGATGGTCGCTGGCTGTTTTGCCCATTGGTTCATGTACAGTCTTCATTTTATTGATGGTCTTTAGCATTTGGTATGCTTTTGGGATGACTGGAACTGGTTGTTTCTTTCTATGTGTAGTACCTCTTTCAGGAGCTGTTGTAAAGCAGGCCTAGTGGTGACAAAATCTCTGAGTACTTGCTTGTTCGTGAAGGATTTTATTTTTCCTTCACTCATGAAGCTCAGTTTGGCTGGATATGAAATTCTGGGTTGAAAGCTCTTTTCTTTAAGGATGTTGAATATTGGCCCCTACTCTCCTCTGGCTTGTAGAGTCTCTGCTGAGAGATCTGCTGTGAGTCTGATCGGCTTCCCTTTGTGGGTGACCCGACCTTTCTCTCTGGCTGCCCTTAGTATTTTCTCCTTCATTTCAACCCTGATGAATCTGACGATTATGTGCCTTGGGGTTGCTCTTCTTGCGGAGTATCCTTGTGGTGTTCTCTGTATTTCCTGGAGTTGAGTATTGACCTGTCTTACTAGGTTGGGGAAATTTTCCTGGATAATATCCTGAAGTGTTTTCCAGCTTGGATTCATTCTCTTCGTCACATTCTGTTACACCTATCAAACGTAGGTTGAGTCTCTTCACATAGTCCCACATTTCTTGGAGATTTTGTTCATTCCTTTTTGTACGTTTTTCTTTAATCTTGGTTTCTCGTTTTATTTCATTGAGTTGATCTTCAACTTCTGATATTCTTTCTTCTGCTTGGTCAATTCGGCTGTTGAAACTTGTGCATGCTTCGCGACGTTCTCCTGTTGTGTTTATCATCTCCTTCAATTCATTCATATTCCTCTCTAATTTGTCAATTCTTGTTATCAATTCCTCGAATCTTTTTCAAATCTTTTTTCAAGGTTCTTAGGTTCTTTGCACTGGCTTAGTACATGTTCCTTTAGCTCACTGAAGTTTCTCATTATCCACTTTCTGAAGTCTGATTCCGTCATTTTGTCACATTCATTCTTCGTCCAGCTTTGTTCCCTTGCTGGTGAGAAGTTTTTGTCCTCTTTTGGAGGTGAGGTGTTTTGGTTTCGAGTGCTTTCCTCCTTTTTGCCCTGGTTTCTTCCCATCTTTATGGATTTATCCACCTGTCATCTTAGAAGTTGCTGATTTTTCAATTGGGTCTCTGTGTGGACACTGAGATTGTGTTTGATGAAGTATTTCTGTTACTTAGTTTTCCCTCTAATGGTCTATCCCCTCTGCTGTATGAGCGCTGAGGTCCACTCCAGGCCCTGCTTGTCTGGGGTATACCTGCAGCAGCTGCCGAAGAGTGAGGGATGATACCAGTTTCTTCTTCTGCTGTCCTTGTTCCAGAATAATGCCAGCCAAATATCAGTCTGATTAGTCCTTTTCTGGTGTGACTTCTTGGATATACAGGGGTCAGGGAGCTGCTTGAGGAGACAGTCTGTGATTTATAGGAGCTCCAGTGCTACTCTGTGAGCTCCGTTGTTCATTCAGCATTGTTGGAAGGTTGTTTATTTCTGCTGCTATAGAACTCATAAAACACCACCCTTTTTTCCCCCCCTTAGATGCTCTGTCTCCGGGAGTTGGGGCTTTCTTTATGAGTATCTGTTGCACTGTCCTGCCCCACTAGGTGGCAGTCTATTCACTATTTACCTGCCGGGGCTCTGACCTGCTAGCGTGGGTCCACCCTGTTGCTGCTGGGCTCCCTTCTGCTTTGGAGCATGGAGTCTCTCTGTTATGGCAGGTTGCTTTGGCAACGGCGGGCTGCGTCTATCCTGGGCAGTACTTCAGTGGGGGTGGACTGCGTCACCTATGGTGGACGCCCCTCCCTCACCAGGCTGCACCGTCCTAGATGCCAGCAGCAAAACTCTCAGCCCCAAGCATCTCCAGTCACCGCCCTGCTTGTCCCCGTGAGCTTTGGACCCGCCGAGCCGGATCACCCAGCTCCCTGCCTCAGAGTCCGTCCTCTCTCTCTCTCTCTTCCTCTCCCCAAGGTGAAAGGTCGACTCTCTCACTGGTGCCCCAGTAGCCTGCCGATAGGGCACTGGGATCCATGCGATCTCCCGTGCCGCTGCCCACCACCCCTGCCCAGATCAGGCTTTCCAGGAAACTCCTGGCCTGGCTCATTGTCCAAGTCCCGTTCAATCAGATGAACATGCCAATCTGCCCTTCCAAATCTCAGATTCCTGGTTTAACAGGGCACCCAGACCAGTGAGTTCCACGCCAGGTCCCACCCCGGCATCTGCCGAAGAGGCAGTGGGAGCCAGCTGTTTTAGCCGGCTGCTAGCGTCCCGTGTCTCTCCCACACCTGGGACTTTCAATGCTATGTGGGCATAAAAGGAACATCCGAGAATGCAGCTAGGACTCACCCTCTGCACCTTCACTGAGAGCTGCAATCCTGAGTCACCTTTACGACGCCATCTTGACTCCTCCTCCCAGGAATCTATTTCATAGGAACACTCATTCAGAGTTTTCTACATAATTCACAATGGGGCAAGAGTCATGAGGCTATTTCATATGGCCTCTCTTTCAGAGGTTCAGTGAATAATAGACAACTGTGGAGTAGTGAGGACCCTGTTTAAGATAGCCACTATTTTTTTTTAATTTTTATTGCATTTTAGGTTTTGTGGTACATGTGCAGAACGTGCAAGATTGTTTCATAGGTACACATATGGCAGTGTGTTTTGCTGCATTCCTCCCCTTTACCCACATTTGGCATTTCTCCCCAGGCAAGCCATCCCCAGCTCACCCCCTGCTGTCGGTCCCCTATTCCCCCCAAAAGAACCCAGTGTGTAGTAACCCCCTCCCTGTGTCCATTTGTTCTCATTTTTCTCACCCACATATGAGTGAGAATATGTGGTATTTCCTTTTCCGTTCTTGCATCAGTTTGCTGAGAATGATGTTCTCCAGATTCATCCATGTCCTTACAAATTACATAAACTCATCATGTTTGATTGCTGCATAATGTTCCATGGTGTATATCTGCAACATTTTCACAGTCCAGTATATCATCGATGGACATTTGGGTTGGTTCCAGGTCTTTGCTATTGTAAACAGTGCTGCAATGAACATTCATGGGGAGGACTGGCAAGATGGCGTCATAGACATGACTCAGGATTGCAGCTCTCAGTGAAGGTGCAGAGGGTGGGTCCTAGCCACATTCTCCGATGGACCTTTTTTGCCCACAGAGCGTTGAAAGTCCCAGGTGTGGGAGAGACACGGGACGCTAGTACAGCCAGCTAGCGCAGCCGGCTCGCTCGGCCACTTCGGCTGGTGCCACAGAAGGACCCAGCATGGAACTCACTGGTCTGGGTGCCCTTTTAAACCGGCAATCTGAGATTTGGAAGGGCAGATTGGCATTTCCATCTGATTGAACGGGACTTGGACAGTGAGCCAGACCAGGAGTTTCCTGGGAAGCGTGATCTGAGCTGGTGCAGTGGGCAGCAGCATGGGAGATCGCATGGATCCCAGTGCCCTATCAGCAGGCTACTGGGGCGGCAGTGACAGAGTCGACCTTTCAGCTTGCTGAGAGGAAGAGAGAGAGAGAGAGAGGACAAACTCTGAGGCAGGGAGCTGGGTGATCAGGCTTGGCGGCTCCCAACCTCACAGGGACAAGCAGGGCAGTGACTGGAGGCGCTTGGGGCTGAGAGTTTTGCTGCCAGCATCTAGTACAGTGCAGCCTGGTGACGGAGGAGAATCCGCCATTACTGACACAATCCGCCCCTACTGAAGTACTGCCCAGGGCTGACGCAGCTTGCCATTGCCGAGGCAACCTGCCATAAGAGAGAGACTTTACCAGGAGTGGGGAGTGCTCCACAGCTGAAGGGAGTCCAGCAGCAACAGTGTGGACCCTCGCTAGCAGGTCAGAGCCCTGGCAGGCAAATAGTGAATAGACTGCCTCCTAGTGGGGCAGGACAGTGCAACAGATACTAAAAAAGAAAGCTCCAACTCCCTGACACAGAGCATCTAACGGGCGGGAAAAAGGGTGGTGTTTTATGAGTTCTATTGCAGAAGACATAAACAAACGCCCAACAACCCTGAATGAACAATGGAGCTCACAGCTCAGCACTGGAGTTTCTATAAAGCACAGACCGTCTCCTCAAGCATCTCCCTGACCCCTGTATATCCAAAGAGTCACCCCAAGAAAAGACTAATCAGACTGACATTTGGCGGGAATCATTCTGGAACAAAGAAAGAAGAAGAAGAAACTGGTATCATCACTCACGGTTCTGCAGGTGCTACAGGTATACACCAGACAAGCAGGGCCAAGAGTGGACCACAGCACTCATAAAGCAGATGGGCTAGACCATTAGAAAGAAAATTAAGTAACAGAAATACTTCATCATCAACAATCTCAGCATCCACACAGAGACCCAATTGAAAAATCAGCAACTACTAAGATGACAGGCGGATAAATCCATAAAGATGGGAAGAAACCAGCGCAAAAAGGAGGAAAACACCCACAACCAAAATACCTCACCTCCAAAAAAGGACCAAAACTCCTCACCAGCAAGGGAACAAAGCTGGACGGAGAATGAGTGTGACGAAATGATGGAATCAGACTTCAGAAAGTGGATAATGAGAAACCTCAGTGAGCTAAAAGAACATGTTCTAAACCAGTGCAAAGAAACTATGAACGTTGAGAAAAGATTTGAAAAAAGATTTGAGGAATTGATAACAAGAATGGACAACTTAGAGAGAAATATGAATGAATTGAAGGAGCTGAAAAACACAACACAAGAATTTCACGAAGCATGCACAAATTTCAAAAGCCGAATTGACCAAGCAGAAGAAAGAATACCACGGCAAAAGAAACAGTCACTAGAGTGAATCGGCAACCATCAGAATGGGAAAAAATCTTTGCACTTTACCCATCTGACAAAGGGCTGATATCCAGAATTTACAAAGAACTCAAACAGATTTACAGAACAAAAACAAACAAGCCCATTCAAAAATCGGCAAAGAATATGAACAGACACTTTACAAAAGAAGACATACATGAGGCCAAAGGATATGAACAGAAACTTTACGAAAGCAGACATACATGAGGCCAGCAAACATATGAAAAAGTGCTCATCGTCATTGGTCATTAGAGAGATGCAAATCAAAACCACATTGAGATACCATCTCACACCAGTTAGAATGGCGATCATAAAAAAATCTGGAGACAGCAGATGCTGGAGAGGATGTGGAGAAATAGGAACACTCTTACACTGTTGGTGGGAGTGTAAATTAGTTCAACCATTGTGGAAGACAGTGTGGCGATTCCTCAGGGACCTAGAAATAGAAATTCCATTTGACCCAGCAATCCCATTACTGGGTATCTATCCAAAGGACTATAAATCGTTCTACTATAAGGACACATGCACACGAATGTTCATTGCAGCACTGTTTACAATAGCAAAGACCTGGAACCAACCCAAATGCCCAACGATGATAGACTGGAGTGGGAACATGTGGCACATATACACCATGGAATATTATGCAGCAATCAAAAATGATGAGTATGTGTCCTTTGTAGGGACATGGATGAATCTGGAGAACATCATTCACAGCAAACTGACACAAGAACAGAAAAAGAAATACCGCATATACTCACTCATAGGTGGGTGAGAAAAATGAGAACACGTGGACACAGAGAGGCAGTCTACTATACACTGGGACTGTTGGGGGAATGGGGGAGGGACAACAGGGGGGGATGTGGAGGATAGCCTGGGGATGAATACCAAGTGTGGGTGAAGGGGAGGAAAGCAGCAAAGCACACTGCCATGTGTGTACCTATGCAACTATCTTGCTCGTTCTTCACATGTACCCCCAAACCTATAATGCAATAAAAATTAAAAAGAAAAAAAAATCTGGAGACAGCAGATGCTGGAGAGGATGTGGAGAAATAGGAACACTCTTACACTATTGGTGGGAGTGTAAATTAGTTCAACCATTGTGGAAGACAGTGTGGCGATTCCTCAGGGACCTAAAAATAGAAATTCCACTTGATCCAGCAATCCCATTACTGGGTATCTATCCAAAGGACTATAAATCGTTCTACTATAAGGACACATGCACACGAATGTTCATTGCAGCACTGTTTACAATAGCAAAGAACTGGAACCAACCCAAGTGCTCAAAGATGATAGACTGGACTGGAAAAATGTGGCCCACATACACCATGGAATATTATGCAGCAATCAAAAATGATGAGTTTGTGTCCTTTGTAAGGATATGGATAAATCTGGAGAACATCATTCTCAGCACACTGACAGAAGAACAGAAAAAGAAATACCGCATATACACACTCATAGGTGGGTGAGAAAAATGAGAACACATGGACACAGAGAGTTGGTCTACTATACAATGGGGACTATTGGGGGGAATCTGGGAGGGACAGCAGGGGCGGGTGGGAGGAATAGCCTGGGGATGAATGCCAAGTGTGGGTGAAGGGAAGGAAGGCAGCAAAACACACTGCCATGTGTGTACCTATGCAACTATCTTGCACGTTCTGCACATGTACCTTAAAACCTATAATGCAATAAAAATTAAAAAAAAAAGAAAGAAAGAATATCAGAAGTTTAAGATCAACTCAATGAAATAAAACGAGAAACCAAGATTAAAGAAAAAAGCACAAAAAGAATGAACAAAATCTCCAAGAAATGTGGGACTATGTGAAGAGACCTAATCTACGTTTGATAGGTGTACCAGAATGAGATGAAGAGAATTAATCCAAGCTGGAAAACACTCTTCAGGATATTATCCAGGAAAATTTCCCCAACCTAGCAAGACAGGTCAATACTCAACTCCAGGAAATACAGAGAACACCACAAAGATACTCCGCAAGAAGAGCAACCCCAAGGCACATAATCGTCAGATTCACCAGGGTTGAAATGAAGGAGAAAATACTAAGGGCAGCCAGAGAGAAACGTCGCGTCACCCACAAAGGGAAGCCCATAAGACTCACAGCAGATCTCTCAGCAGAGACTCTACAAGCCAGAAGGGAGTGGGGGCCAATATTCAACATCCTTAAAGAAAAAAACTTTCAACCCAGAATTTGATATCCAGCCAAACTGAGCTTCATACGTGAAGGAAGAATAAAACCCCAACAAGCAAATACTCAGAGATTTTGTCACCACCAGACCAGCTTTACAAGAGCTCCTGAAAGAGGCACTACAAATAGAAAAAATCAACCAGTACCAGCCATCCTAAAAGCATACCAAATGCTAAAGATCATCAACAAAATGAAGTATGTACATGAACCAATGGGCAAAACAGCCAGCGACCATCAAAATGGCAGTATCAAATTCACACATAACAATATTAACCCTAAATGTAAATGGGCTAAATGCACCAATCAAAAGACACAGACTGGCAAATTGGATAAAAAAAAAACCCATCGGTGTGCTGTATCCAGAAACCCCATCTCACACGCAAGGATACACAAAGACTCAAAATAAAAGAATGGAGGAAGATTTACCAAGCAACTGGAGAGCAAAAAAGCAGGAGTTGCAATTCTCGTCTCTGATAAAATAGACTTTAAAGCAACAAAGATCAAAAGGGACAAAGAAGGTCATTACATAATGGTAAAAGGATCGATAACACAAGAAGAGCTAATGATTCTAAATATATATGGACCCAATGTAGGAGCACCAAGATATATAAGGCAAGTTCTTAATGACTTACAAAGAGACTTAGACTCCCACAAAATAATAGTGGGAGATTTTAACACTCCACTGTGAATAGCAGACAGATCAACCAGACAGAAAATTAACAAGGATATCCAGGACGTGAACTCAGACCTGAAACAAGCAAACCTGATAGACATTTACAGAACTCTCCACCCCAAATCCACAGAATATACATTCTTCTCAGCACCACATCACACCTACTCTAAAATTGACCACATAATTGGAAGTAAAGCACTCCTCAGCAAAGGCAAAACAACTGAAATCATAACAAACAGTCTCTCAGACCATAGTGCAATCAAGTTGGAACTCAGAATTCAGAAATTAACTCAGAACCGCACAGCTTCATGAAAACTGAACAACTGGCTCTTGAATGTTCATTGGATAAACAATGAAATAAAGGCAGAAATAGAGAAGTTCTTTGAAACCAACGAGAATGAAGACACAATGTACCAGAATATCTGGGACACATTTAAAGCAGTCTGTAGAGGAAAATATATAGCAATAAGTGCCCATATGAGAAGAGTGGAGAGATCCAAAATTGACACTCTGTTGTCAAAATTGAAAGAGCTAGAGGAGAAAAATCAAAAAACTCAAAACCGAGCCGAAGACAAGAAATAACTAAGATCAGAGCAGAACTGAAGGAGATAAGAGACAAGAAAAAGTGTTCAAAAAATCAATAAATCTAAGAGCTGTTTTTTTGAAAAGATCAACAAAATAGACCACAAGCCAGACTGATAAAAAAATAAGAGAGAGAACAAGCAAATAGATGCAATTAAAAACCATTCAGGACATAGGAGTCGGCAAGGACTTCATGAACAAAACCCCAAAAGCATTGGCAACAAAAGCCAAAATAGACAAATGGGACCTAATCAAACTCCACAGCTTCTGCACGACAAAAGAAACAGTCACTAGAGTGAATCAGCAACCATCAGAATGGGAAAAAATCTTTGCAGTTTACACATCTGACAAAGGGCTGATATCCAGAATTTACAAAAACTCACACAGATTTACAGAAAAAAACAAACAACCCCATTCAAAAATGGGCAAAGGATATGAACAGAAACTTTACAAAAGGAGACATACATGAGGCCAACAAACATATGAAAAAGTGCTCATCATCATTGGTGACTAGAGAGATGAAAATCAAAACCACATTGAGATATCATCTCACACCAGTTAGAATGGCGATCATTAACAAATCTGGAGACAGCAGATGCTGGAGAGGATGTGGAGAAATAGGAACACTCTTACACTGTTGGTGGGAGTGTAAATTAGTTCAACCATTGTGGAAGACAGTGTGGCGATTCCTCAGGGACCTAGAAATAGAAATTCCATTTGACCCAGCAATCCCATTACTGGGTATCTATCCAAAAGACTACAAATCGTTCTACTATAAGGACACATGCACACGAATGTTCATTGCAGCACTTTTTACAATAGCAAAGACCTGGAACCAACCCAAATGCCCATCGATGATAGAGTTGACTGGGAAAATGTGGCACATATACACCATGGAATATTATGCAGCAATCAAAAATGATGCGTTTGTGTCCTTTGTAAGGACATGGATGAATCTGGAGAACATCATTCTCAGCAAACTGACACAAGAACAGAAAAAGAAATACCGCATATACTCACTCATATGTGGGTGAGAGAAATGAGAACACATGGACACAGAGAGGCGGTCTACTATACACTGGGGTCTATTGGGGGGAATGGGAGAGGGACAGCGGGGGGTGCTGGGGAGGGATAGCCTGGGGATGAATGCCAAGTGTGGGTGAAGGGGAGGAAGGCAGCAAAACACACTGCCATGTGTGTACCTATGCAACTATCTTGCACGTTCTGCACATGTACCCCAAAACCTATAATGTAATAATTTTTTTTTTAAAAAAAAGAACATTCATATGCATGTGTTCTTATAGTAGAACGATTTATAGTCCTTTGGATATATACCCAGTAATTGGATTGCTGGGTCAAATGAAATTTCTATTTCTATGTCCTTGAGGAATTGCCACACTGTCTTCCACAATGGTTGAACTAATTTATATTCCCACAAACAGTGAAAGAGTGTTCTTATTTCTCCACATCCTCTCCAGTATCTGCTTTCTCCAGATATTTTAATGATCACCATTCTAACTGGCGTGAGATGGTATCTCAATGTTGTTTTGATTTTCATCTGTCTAATGACCAGTGATATTGAGCATTTTTTCATGTGTTTGTTGGCCTCATGTGTGTCTTCTTTTGTAAAGTGTCTGTTCATATCCTTTGCACATTTTTGAATGGGCTTGTTTGTTTTTTTTTTGTTTTTTTCTGTAAATCTGTTTGAGTTCTTTGTAAGTTCTGGATATTTGCCCTTTATTAGTTGAGGAAACTGCAAGGATTTTTTTCCAATCTATTGGTTGCCGATTAACTCCCGTGACTGTTTCTTTTGCCGTGCAAAAGCTGTGGAGTTTTATTAGGTCCCATTTGTCTACTTTGGCTTTTTTTGCTATTGCTTTTGGTGTTTTGGTCATGAAGTCCTTGCCCACTCCTATGCCCTGAATAGCCACAACTTAAGCACCTACCTAAATGATACACACCTGTGTGACAGTCAGGAGTTTATTTGACTAAAAATGCACTCCTTTGAGTATTCAGGATACTCTTTCCTTTGTCCACTTATTCACAGCCTCATTGAATAATACACATCTGTGGAAATGTCAAAATTGTTTTCCATGTGGCCACTCATTCAGAGCCTCATTGTATGATACATACCTGGGGAATACTCAGGAGTCTATTTCATATGGCCACTCATTCAGAAACTCATGAAATAATGCACACCTGTGAAATGGTCTGGAGTCTATTTGATATGATGTTTCATTCAGTGCCTCAGTGGAAAATGCACATGGGAGGTATAGTAAAGTGGCTATTTTATGTAGCCACTCATCCACATCTTTAGTAGGTAATACACACCTGGGGAATAGTCAGGAGTCTATTTCATGTGGCCAATTATTCAGAAACTCTCTGAGTTTCACACCTGTGAAACAGTTTGAGTCTATGACATATGGACGCTCAAACAGAGCATAACTGATTGATTCACACCTGGGAATTAGTCAGGATTCTATTTTATATCACCGTTGTTTAAGAGCCTCATTGAGTAAAGCACATCCTGTCAGTAATCAGGAGGCTGTGTTATATGAACACTCATTCATAACCTCAGTGAAGAATTCACACCTGTGGAGTAGCCAGGAGTGTATTTCACACAGCCACACATTCAGAGCCTCGGTGAATAATACACACCTGTGGAATGGTCAGCATTTTATTTTATAATACCACTGACTTATAGCCTCAGTGAATAATGAACAAATGTAGAGTACTCACCAGTCTATTTCATAAAGCCACTCATTCAGATATTCACTGAATAGTAAAAATATTTGGGATAGACACTACACTGTTTCATATGATCACACAAAGAGAGCCTCACTGAGTAATACACACCTGGAAAAGAGTTAGGAGTCTACTTTATATGGCCACTCATTTACAGCCTAAGTGAATAATGCACGTGTGTGGAATTGACACTAGTGTATTTTATATGGCCACAAAATTAAATCCTGAGTGAGTAATGCACAACTTTAGAATAGTCAGTAGTCTATTCCATATGCCCATATATTCAGAGTCTGAGTCAATAATACACACCTGAGGAATAGTCAGAATTCTATTTCATATGGTCACTAACTCAAAGACTCATTAAATGATACACACCTGTGGACTACTCAGGAGACTATTTTATATGGCCAAAGTTTCAGATCCTCAGTGAATAATGCATATCTGGGGAATACTCAGGACGCTATTACATATGGCCTCTTCTTCAGAGTGTCAATGAATAAGGAACACCTGTATTGTAGTCAGTGTTCTATTTTATATAGTCAAATATTCAGAGCCTCACTGAATAAGATACACCTTGGGTAAAGTCAAGTTTTTCTGTCTTACAGCCACTCATTTAGAGCTGAACCTAAACATGCACGCCTGAGAAATATTAAGTAGTTGCTTTCCTATGGTCACTCATTCAGAGACTCACTGAATAATACAGACCTATGGAAAAGTCAGGAGTGTATTTCATATGGCCACTCATTGAGAACCTCAGTGAAGAATCATATATACCTAAAAAATACTCAGGATTTTAATTTATATAGCCACGTATTCAGAGACTCACTGAATAATACACACCTGGGGAATAGTCTGGTGTATATTTGATGTGACTGTTCACCCAGTGCCTCAGTGAAAAATGTACAGCTGAGAAAGAGTCAAAAAGATGTAGTCAGGAGTCTATTTTATATGGTCACTCATTTAGAAACTCACTGAATGACACACAACTGAATAATAAACAAAAAGTCCATGCCATACGGTCACTCAATTACAGCATTACCAAATAATGCACAATGAGAAAATAGTCAGGATCCTATTTCATATTGCCTCATATTCAGAGCTTCAGTGCATAATAAAGAGTTGTGGAGTAGTCAAGACCCTATTTAAGGTAGCCACAAACTAAGCACCTTTCTGAATTATACACATATGTGTGATTGCCAGGAGTTTATTTGATGTGGAATACTCTGTGAATATTAAAAGTCTATTTTATATGGCCACTCAGAGCCACAGTGAATAATTCATACCACGGTAATAGTCAGGATCCTCTTTTATGTGACCACTGAATCAGTATCTCTCTGAATGATACACACAAGGGAATCTTCAGGATTCTATTCCATAGAAACACTCATTCAGAGCCTTACAAAATAATGCACAACAAGGCAAGAGTCAGGAGTCCATTTCTTATGGCCTCTCATTCAGAGATTCAGTGAATAATAAACACCTGTGAAGTAGTCAGGACCCTATTTAAGATAGCCACAAATTAAGCACATCGCTGAATGAGACAAACCTGTGTGACAGTCAGGAGTCTATTTGATATGGACACTCATAGAGAACCTTTTTGAATAATGCACATGTGAAGAATAATTATTTGTCTATTTCATATGTTGACTTTTTTTAAAGAATCATTGAATAACACATACCTGTGAAGTAAAATTGTGTCTATTTTATATACCACGATTTCTGTGTTTCAGTTAATAATATATATATCTGGAATAGCCAAGAATCTCTTTCAAATGGCCACTCGTTCAGAGTCTCAGTGAATAATACACCCCTGGGAAACTGTCTAGTGTCTACTTCAAAGGACCACACATTGAGAGTCTCTGTATATAATGCACAACAGGGGAATAGACAGGAGTCCCTTTCTTAAGCTCACTTATTCAGTATCATTTAGTAATACACACCTCGAAAAGAGTTAAGGGTCTTCTTCATATAGCCACTCATTTAAAGCCTCATTAAGTAATGCACACCTGTGGAACAGACACTGGTCTACTTGGTATGGCCACAAAATCAAATCTTGTGTGATTAATACAAAACTGTGGAATAATGCAAAGTCGATTTCATATGCCCAGTTAATCAGGGACTCAGTCAATAATACACACCATAGGAATAGTAAGGGATCTATTTCATCTAATCACTAACTCAAAGACTCATTAACTAATACACATCTGTGGAAGAGTCAGGAGGCTATTTTATATGGCCAAACATTCAGAGCCTCAGTGACTAATACATACTGGGGCATACTCAGGACACTATTACATATGGCCTCTCATTCATAGCTTCACTGAATAATGAAAATCTGGGGGAAAGTCAGGATTCTATTTTATAAAGACACTCTTTAAGAGCCAAACCTTAAATTGCACTTTTGAGAATATTCAGGAGTCTCTTTCCTATGTCCACTCATTCAGAGCCTCATTGAATAATACATATATATGGAAATGTCAGGAGTGTATTTCACATGGTCACTCATTCAGAGCCTCATTGAATCATACACACCTGGATAATACTCAGAAGTCTATTTCATATGGCTACTCATTCAGAAACTCGTGGAATAATGCACACCTGTGAAATAGCCTGGAGTCTATTTGATATGATGGTTCATTCAGTGCCTCAGTGGAAAATGCACATAGGAGAAATAGTTAAGTGGCTATTTTATTTAGTCACTCATCCATACCTTTAGTAAGTAATACTCTCCTGGGGAATAGTCAGGAGTTTATTTCATGTGGCCAACTATTCAGAAACTCATTGAATGCTACAAACCTGTGGACTAGTTAGAGTCTATGACATGTGGCCGCTCAATCAGAGAATTACTGATTGATGCACACCTGGGAATTTGTCAGTATTCTGTTTCATATCACCATTTTTGAAGAGCCTCATTGAGTAATGCACATCTGGTCAGTAACCAGGAGGCTATGTCATATGAACACTCATTCATAGCCTAATGGAATAATGCACACCTGTGGATTAGCCAGGAGTGAATTTCACACAGCAACACATTCAGAGCTTCTGTTTATAATACACACCTATGGAACAGTCAGCATTTTATTTCATAAAGCCACTGACTCATAGCCTCAATGAATAATGCACAAATATACAGTACACAGCAGTCTATTTCATAAAGTTGCTCATTCAGATATTCACTGAATAATGAAAGTATTTGGTATAGACATCATCCTGTTTCATATGATCACAAAAGGAGAGTCTCACTGAGTAATACAAACCTGGGGAAGAGTTAGGACTCTACTTTATATGGCCACTAATTTACAGCCTCAGTGAATAATGCATGCCTGTGGAATAGACACTAGTCTATTTTATATGGCTACAAAATGAAAGCCTGAGTGAGTAATGCACAACTTTAGAATAGTCAGTAGTCTATTTCATATGCCCATATATTCAGAGTATGAGTCAATAATACACACCTGGGTAATTGTCAGAGGTCTATTTCATATGATCACTAACTCAAATACTCATTAAATGATACACACCTGTGGACTAGTCAGGAGACAATTTCATACGGGCAAAATTTCAAAGCCTCAGTGAATAATTCATATCTGGGGAATACTCAGAACGCTATTACATATGGCCTCTCATTCAGAGCTTCACTGAATTAGGAACACGTGTATTGCAGTCAGAATTATATTTCATATAGGCACATATTTAGAGCTACACTGAATAACATACACCTTGGGGAAAGTCAAGTTGTGATGTCGTATAGCCACTCATTTAGAGCGGAACCTAGAAATGCATGCCTGAGAAGTATTCAGTAGTAGCTTTCCTATGGCCACTCATTCAGAGCCTCACTGTATAATACAGACCTTTCGAAAAGTAAGGAGTGGGGAGGGAGGAGACAAGATGGCGTCGTAGAGGCAACTCAGGATTGCAGCTCTCAGTGAAGGCACAGAGGGTGAGTCCTAGCCGTATTCTCGGATGTTCCTTTTATGCCCACAGAGCGTTGAAAGTCCCAGGTGTGGGAGAGACACGGGAGGCTAGCAGCTGGCTAACGCAGCCGGATCCCGCTGCCTCTTCAGCCGGCGCCGGGGCGGGAACTGGCATGGAAGTCACTGGTCTGGGTGCCCTGGTAAACCTGCAATCTGAGATTTGGAAGGGCAGATTGGCATATTCATCTGATTGAGCGGGACTTGGACAATGAGCCAGACCAGGAGTTTCCTGGGAAGCGTGATCTGAGCTGGGGTAGTGGGCAGCAGCATGGGAGATTGCACAGATACCAGTGACCTATCGGCAGGCTACTGGGGCGCCAGTGAAAGAGTCGACCTTTCACCTTGGGGAGAGGAAGAGAGAGAGAGAGAGGAAAGACTCTGAGGCAGGGAGCTGGGTGACCGGGCTCGGCAGGTCCCACGATCATGGGGACAAGCAGGGCGGTGACTGGAGGTGCTTGGGGCTGAGAATTTTGCTGCTGGCATCTAGGATGGTGCAGCCCGGTGAGGGAGGGGCGCACACCATTGCTGACTCAGTCCACCCACACTGAAGTACCGCCCAGGACTGACGCAGCCCACCGTTGCCAAGGCAACCTGCCATAAGAGAGAGACTCCACGCTCCACAGCAGAAGGGAGCACAGCAGCAACAGGGCAGACCCGCGCTAACAGGTCAGAGCCCCGGCACGCAAATAGTGAATAAACTGCCGCCTAGTGGGGCAGAACAGTTCAACAGATACTCATAAATAAAACCCCAACTCCCTGAGACAGAGCATCTAAGGGGGGGAAAAAAGGGTGGTGTTTTATGAGTTCAATAGCAACAGACATAAACAACCTCCCAACAACCCTGAATAAACAACGGAGCTCACAGCTCAGAACTGGAGCTCCTATAAAGCACAGACTGTATACTTAAGCAGCTCCCTGACCACTGTATATCCAAGGAGTCACCCCAGAAAAGGACTAATCACACTGACATTTGACTGGCATTATTCTGGAACAAGGACAGCAGAAGAAGAAACTGGTATCATCCCTCACTCTTCGGCAGCTGCTGCAGGTATACCCCAGACAAGCAGGGCCTGGAGTGGACCTCAGCACTCATACAGCATAGGGGATAGACGATTAGAGGGAAAATTAAGTAACAGAAATACTTCATCATCAACAATCTCAGCTTCAAAACAGAGACCCAATTGAAAAATCAGCAACTACTAAGACGACAGATGGATAAATCCATAAAGATGGGAAGAAACCAGCGCAAAAAGGAGGAAAGCACTAGAAACCAAAACACCTCACATCCAAAAAAGGACCAAACCTCCTCACCAGCAAGGGAACAAAGCTGGACGGAGAATGAGTGTGACGAAATGACGGAATCAGACTTCAGAAAGTGGATAATGAGAAACTTCAGTGAGCTAGAGGAACATGTACTAAACCAGTGCAAAGAAACTAAGAACCTTGAAAAAAGATTTGAAAAAAGATTCGAGGAATTGATAACAAGAATGGACAACTTAGAGAGGAATATGAATGAATTGAAGGAGCTGAGAAACACAACATGAGAACTTCGCAAAGCATGCACAAGTTTCAACAGTCGAATTGACCAAGCAGAAGAGGGAATACCAGAAGTTGAAGATCAACTCAATGAAATAAAACGAGAAACCAAGATTAAAGAAAAAAGTACAAAAAGGAATGTACAAAATCTCCAAGAAATGTGGGACTATGTGAAGAGACCTAACTTACGTTTGATAGGTGTACCAGAATGTGATGAAGAGAATGAATCCAAGCTGGAAAACACTCTTCAGGATATTATCCAGGAAAATTTCCCCAACCTAGCAAGACAGGTCAATACTCAATTCCAGGAAATACAGAGAACACCACAAAGATACTCCGCAAGAAGAGCAACCCCAAGGCACATAATCGTCAGATTCACCAGGTTTGAAACGAAGGAAAAAATACTAAGGGCAGCCAGAGAGAAAGGTCAGGTCACCCACAAAGGGAAGCCCATCAGACTCACAGCAGATCTCTCGGCAGAGACTCTACAAGCCAGAAGAGAGTGGGGGCCAATATTCAACATCCTTAAAGAAAAGAGCTTTCAACCCAGAATTTCATATCCAGCCAAACTGAGCTTCATGAGTGAAAGAAAAATAAAATCCTTCACGAACAGGCAAGTACTCAGAGATTTTGTCACCACTAGGACTGCTTTACAATAGCTTCTGAAAGAGGCACTACACATAGAAAGAAACAACCAGTTCCAGCCATTCTAAAAGCATACCAAATGCTAAAGACCATCAAAAAAATGAAGAATGTACATGAACCAATGGGCAAAACAGCCAGCTAGCATCAAAATGGCAGTATCAAATTCACAAATAACAATAATAACCCTGAATGTAAATGGGCTAAATGCACCAATCAAAAGACGTAGACTGGCAAATTGGATAAAAAAACAAAACCCATCAGTGTGCTGTATCCAGGAAACCCACCTCGCACGCAAAGATACCCAACGGCTCAAAATAAAAGGATGGAGGAAGATTTACCAAGCAAATAGAGAGCAAAAAAAAAGCAGGAGTTGCAATTCTCATCTCTGATAAAATAGACTTTAAAGCAACAAAGATCAAAAGGGACAAAGAGGACAGGCGCAGTGGCTCAAATCTATAATCCCAGCACTTTGGGAGGCCGAGGCGGGTGGATCACGAGGTGAAGAGATCGAGACCGTCCTGGTCAACTTGGTGAAACCCCGTCACTACTAAAGATACAAAAAATTAGCTGGGCATGGTGGTACGTGCCTGTAATCCCAGCTACTCGGGAGGCTGAGGCAGGAGAATTGCCTGAATCCAGGAGGTGGAGGTTGCGGTTAGCTGACATCGCACCATTGCACTCTAGCCTGGGTAAAAAGAGCGAAACTCCGTCTCAAAAAAAAAAAGGGGACAAAGAAGGTCATTACATAATGGTAAAAGGATCGATACAACAAGGAGAGCTAATGATTCTAAATACATATGGACCCAATGTAGGACCGCCCAGATATATAAGGCAAGTTCTTAATGACTTACAAAGAGACTTAGACTCCCACACAATAATAGTGGGAGACTTTAACACTCCACTGTCAATAGCAGACAGATCAACCAGATTGAAAATTAACAAGGATATCCAGGACTTGAACTCAGACCTGGAACAAGCAAACCTGATAGACATTTACAGAACTCTCCACCCCAAATCCACAGAATATACATTCTTCTCAGCACCACATCACACCTACTCCAAAATTGACCACATAATTGGAAGTAAAGCACTCCTCAGCAAATGCAAAACAACGGAAATCATAACAAACAGTCAATCAGACAATAGGGCAATCAAGTTGGAACTCAGAATTCAGAAAATAACTCAGAACCGCACAGCTTCATGGAAACTGAACAACTGGCTTTTGAATGTTGATTGGATAAACAATGAAATGAAGGCAGAAATAAAGAAGTTCTTTGAAACCAACGAGAATGAAGACACAACGTACCAGAATCTCCTTGACACATTGAAAGGAGTCTGTAGAGGAAAATATATAGCAATAAGTGCCCACATGAGAAGAGTGGAGAGATCCAAAATTGACACCCTATTTTCAAAATTGAAAGAGCTAGAGGAGGAAGATCAAAAAAGCTCAAAACCTAGCCGAAGACAAGAAATAACTAAGATCAGAGCAGAACTGAAGGAGATACAAACAAGAAAAACCCTTCAAAAAATCAATAAATCCAAGAGCTGGTTTTTTGAAAAGATCAATAAAATAGACACTAGCCAGATTGATAAAAAAGAAAAGAGAGAACAACCAAATATTTGCAATAAAAAACGATTAAGGGGAAATCACCACAGATTCCACAGAAATTCAAACCATCATCAGAGAATACTACAAACAACTCTATGCACACAAACTAGTAAATCAGGAAGAAATGGATAAATTCCTGGACGCCTGTGTCTTCCCAAGCCTAAAGCAGGAGGAAGCCGAAACTATGAATAGACCAATAACAAGGTCAGAAGTTGAGGCAGCAATTAAGAGCCTACCACACAAAAAAAGCCCAGGTCCAGATGGGTTCACAGCTGAATTCTACCAGACACACAAAGAGGATCTGGTACCATTCCTTCTGAAACTATTCCAAATAATCCAAAAAGAGGGAACCCTTTGCAATTCATTTTATGAGACCAACATCATCCTGATACCAAAACCTGGCAGAGACTCAACAAGAAAAGAAAACTTCAGGCCAATAACCATGATGAACATAGATGCAAAAATATTCAATAAAATACTGGCAAATCGATTGCAAGAGCACAATAAAAAACTTATCCATCATGATCAAGTAGGATTCATCCAGGGGATGCAAGGCTGGTTCAACATACGCAAGTCTATATATGTAATTCACCACATAAACAGAAGCAAAAACAAAAACCACATGATTATCTCAATTGACGCAGAGAAGGCATTTGACAAAATTCAACAGCCCTTTATGCTAAAAACCCTCAATAAACTTGGTATTGATGGAACATATCTCAAAGTAATACAAGCTATTTACGACAAACCAACAGCCAATATCCTACTGAATGAGCAAAAACTGGAAGCATTCCCTTTGAAATCCGGCACTAGACAAGGATGCCCTCTCTCACCACTTCTATTCAACATAGTACTGGAAGTTCTAGCCAGAGCAATCAGGCAAGAAAAAGAAATAAAGGGTATTCAAATAGGAAAGGTGGAAGCCAAATTGTCTCTATTTGCAGACGACATGATAGTATACCTACAAGACCCCATCACCTCAGCCCAAAAGCTCCTTCAACTGATAAGCAACTTCAGCAAAGTCTCAGGATATAAAATCAATGTGCAAAAACCACAAGCATTCCTATACACCAATAACAGACTTAAAGAGAACCAAATTAAGAACGAACTGCCATTCTCAATTACTACAAAGAAAATAACATACCTAGGAATACAACTCACAAGGAATGTAAAGGACCTCTTCAAGAAAAACAACCAACAACTGCTCAACGAAATAAGAGAGGACACAAACAGATGGAGAAACATTCCATGTTCGTGGTTAGGAAGAATCAATATTGTGAAAATGGCTATACTGCCCAAAGTAATTTACACAATCAATGCTATCTCCATCAAACTGCCATTGAATTTCCTCACAGAACTGGAAAAAACCACCATGAATTTCATATGGAACCAAAAAAGAGCCCGCATAGCCAAGTCAATTATAAGCAAAAAGAACACAGCGGGAGGCATCACGCTACCAGACTTCAAACTATACTACAAGGCTACAGTAATCAAAACAGCATGGTACTGGTACCAAAACAGAGATATAGACCAATGGAACAGAACAGAAGCATCGGAGGCAACACAACATATCTACAACCATATCATCTTTGACAAACCATACAATAACAGGCAATGGGGAAAGGATTCCCTATTTAATAAATGGTGTTGGGAAAACTGGCTAGCCATGTGCAGAAAGCAGAAACTGGACCCCATTCTGACACCTTACACTAAAATTAACTCCAGATGGATTAAAGACTTAAATGTAAGACCTGACACCATAAAAACCCTAGAAGAAAATCTAGGCAAAACCATTCAGGACATAGGAGTAGGCAAGGACTTCATGAACAAAACACCAAAAGCACTGGCAACAAAAGCCAAAATAGACAAATGGGATCTAATCAAACTCCACAGCTTCTGCACGGCAAAAGGAACAGTCACTAGAGTGAATCGGCAACCATCAGAATGGGAAAAAATCTTTGCAGTTTACACATCTGACAAGGGGTTGATATCCAGAATTTACAAAGAACTCAAACAGATTTACAGGAAAAAAACAAACAAGCCCATTCAAAAATGGGCAAAGGATATGAACAGAAACTTTACAAAAGAAGACATACATGAGGCCAACAAACATATTAAAAAGTGCTCATCGTCATTGGTCATTAGAGAGATGCAAATCAAAACCACATTGAGATACCATCTCACACCAGTTAGAATGGCGATCATTAAAAAACCTGGAGACAACAGATGCTGGAGAGGATGTGGAGAAATAGGAACACTCTTACACTGTTGGTGGGAGTGTAAATTAGTCCAACCATTGTGGAAGACAGTGTGGCGATTCCTCAGGGACCTAGAAATAGAAATTCCATTTGACCCAGCAATCCCATTACTGGGTATCTATCCAAAGGATTATAAATCGTTCTACTATAAGGACACATGCACACGAATGTTCATTGCAGCACTGTTTACAATAGCAAAGACCTGGAACCAACCCAAATGCCCAACGATGATAGACTGGACTGGGAAAATGTGGCACATATACACCATGGAATATTATGCAGCAATCAAAAATGATGAGTTTGTGTCCTTTGTGGGGACATGGATGAATCTGGAGAACATCATTCTCAGCAAACTGACACAAGAACAGAAAAAGTAATACCGCATATACTCACTCATAGGTGGGTGAGAAAAATAACAGATGGACACAGAGAGGCGGTCTACTATACACTGGGGACTGTTGGGGGGAATGGGGGAGGGACAGTGGGGGGGACTGGGGTGGATAGCCTGGGGATGAATGCCAAGTGTGGGTGAGGGGGAGGAAGGCAGCAAAGCACACTGCCATGTGTGTACCTATGCAACTATCTTGCTCGTTCTGCACATGTACCCCCAAACCTATAATGCAATAAAAATTTAAAAAAAAAAAAAAAAAAAGAAATTCCATTTGACCCAGCAATCCCATTACTGGGTATCTATCCAAAAGACTATAAATCGTTCTACTGTAAGGACACATGCACACGAATGTTCATTGCAGCACTGTTTACAATAGCAAAGACCTGGAACCAACCCAAATGCCCATCGATGATAGACTGGACTGGAAAAATGTGGCACATATACACCATGGAATATTATGCAGCAATCAAAAATGATGAGTTTGTGTCCTTTGTAAGGACATGGATGAATCTGGAGAACATCATTCTCAGCAAACTGACACAAGAATAGAAAAAAAATACTGCATATACTCACTCATAGGTGGGTGAGCAAAATGAGAACACATGGACACAGAGAGGCGGTCTACTATACACTGGGGACTGTTGAGGGAAATGGAGGAGGGACAGCGGGGGGGCCTGGGGGTATATCCTGAGGATGAATTCCAAGTGTGGGTGAAGGGGAGGAAGGCAGCAAAACACACTGCCATGTGTGTACCTATGCAACTATCTTGCACGTTGTGCACATGTACCCCAAAACTTACAATGCAATAAAAATTTTTAAAAAAATTAATAAATAAAATAAAGGTAGTAATGATCAGATTTGGTCAATAGAATAAAAGCAAGACTTAGTACATGAAGAAAAAACAAAAAGAAAAGTCAGGAGTGTATTTCACATGGTCACTCATTGAGAACCTCAGTGAAAATTATATGTACCTGGGGTATACTCATGATTCTTTTTAATATAACCACTTATTCAGAGAATCACTGAATGAGGCACACCTGGTTAATAGTCTGGAGTCTTGACATCATGTTCACCTAGTGCCTCAGTGGAAAATTCACAGCTGAGAAATAGTCAAGAGGATATAGTCAGGAGTCTATTTAATATGGTCACTCATTCAGAAACTCACTGAATGATACACAACTGGGGAATAGTCAGAGTCCATGCCATATGGCCACTAAATCACAACATTACCAAATAATGCACAATGGGGCAATAGTCAAGAATCTATTTCATATGGCCTCTTATTCAGAGCTTCAGTGCATAATAAACAGCTGTGAAGTAATCAGAACCCTATTTAACGTCACCCCAAATTAAGCACCTCCCTGAATGATACACACAGTTGTGATTTTCAGGAGACTATTTGATATGGACACTCATACAGAACCTCTTTGAATACTGCACATTTGGGGAATAAACACTAGTCTATTTCATGTGGTGATTCGTTTGAAATATCAAGAAATAATGCACACCTGTAGAGTAAAATGGGGTCTATTTCTAATGGCCACTCTTTCGGTGTTTCAGAGAACAATACGTATATCTGTATAGACAGGAATCTTTTTCATATGGCCAGTACTTCAGGGCCTCGGTGAATAATACACCAATTGGAAAAAGTCAAGAGTCTACTTCAAATGTCTATACATTCAGGGTCTCTGTAAATAATGCCCACCTGGGCAATAGTCAGGAGTCTCTTTTTTCTGCCCAGTTATTCAGAGTCTTATTTAATAATACACACCTAAGGAAGAGTTAAGAGTCTATTTCATATAGCCACTCATTGAGAGCCTCAGTGAATAATGCACATCAAGTTTATAGTCTGAAGCCTCTTTACATGGCCACCCATTTGTGACTCACTGGATGATACAAACCTCGGGAATCCTAAGGATTCTATTCCAAACTACCACTCATTCAGAGCCTTATAGAACAATTCACAACGGGCAATAGGCAGGTGTCTATTTTATATGGCTTCTCATTCAGTGCTTCAGTTAAATAATGAACGTCTATGGAGTAGTCAAGTAACTGTTTAAGAGAGCCACGAAATAAGTGCCTCCCTGAATGGTACACTCCTGGGTGATAGTCAGGAGTTTATTTTATATGACCTCTCATTCTGGGAATCACTGAAGAATACACACATGACGAAGTGTCAGCAGAATATTTGGTATGCAAACTCATATAGAACCTGTTTAAATAATGTGAACATGGAGAATAATTAGGAGTCTATGTCATATGGCTACTGATTCTTCTTTTTTTTCTGGAAAGGAAAAGAGAGGAAGAAAAAGAGGAATAGAGAACAGGAATATCGCTTTATTCTATAAATGGGTATTAATAATGGCCGATCATTATTTTGTGTATTTAAAATGGAGAATGTATATTTTATTTATCTAAAGTGGAGAGTTCTACAAGTGCTTATTAAGTTTACTTGTTACTGATCTAAGTTCAGATTCTGAATATCCTTATTAATTTTCTGTTTCGTTGAGTCCGAATCTCTTTATGGGTCTTATGTATCTGGGTGTTAGGATGCATTGATCCTTATACCACTCTATATTTGTTGGTTTGAAATCTGTTTTATCAAATGTATGAATTGCAACTCCTTTTTGTTTATTTATTTGTTTTTGTTCTCTATTTTGTTGGTAAATCTTTCTCCAACCCTTTGTTTATAGTCATTGTGTATCTTTGGATATGAAATGGGTCTGGATATAGTATACCGTTAGGTTTGGCTGTATCTTTTAATTAGAAAATTTAGTCGATTTCAATTTAAGATTACTGCCATTTGATGTTAACTGGCTATTTTATCCATTTGTTGATGTAAATTCTTCTTTATGTTGATGCTCTTTACTTTTTGGTATATTTTTAGAAAGGCTAATACTGGTTGTTCCTTTCTGTGTGTAATGCTTCTTTCAGTCGTTTTTGTAAAGCAGGCCTGGTGGTAATAAAATCTCTGAGTACTTGCTTGTTCATAAAAGATTTTATTTTTCCTTCAATTGTGAAGCTTTGTTTGGCAGGATATGAAATTCTGGGCTGAAAGTTCTGTTCTTTGAGAATGTTAAATATTGGCCCCCACTCTCTTCTGGCTTGTAGGGTTTCTACTGAGAGATCTGCTGTAAGTCTAATAGGCTTCCCTTTGTGGGTAGCCAGACTTTTTTCTCTGGCTGCCCTTATTATTTTCTCCTTTATTTCAACCATGGTGAATCTAATGATTATGTGTCTTGGGGTTGCTCTTCTTAAGGAATATCTTTGTGGTGTTCTCTGTATTACCTGAGGTTGATTGGTATCCTGCTGTGCTAGATTGGGAAATTCTCCTGGATGATATCCTGAAGAGTATTTTCCAGCTGGGATTCATTCTCTCCATCACATTCAGGTACACCTATCAAGCGTAGATTGGGTCTTTTCACATAGTTCCATAATTCTTGGAGACTTTGCTCATTCCTTTTTATCCTTTTTTCTCTATTCTTGTCTTCTCGTTCCATTTCATTAAGTCGGTCTTCGACCTCTGATACCCTTTCTTCTGCTTGATCAATTCAGCTATTCAAACTTGTGCATATTTTACTAAGTTCTCGTGTTGTATTTTTCAACTCCATTAGTTCATTTATTTTCCTCTCTATACTGTCCATTCTTTTTAACATTTCGTCTAATCTTTTTTCAAAGTTCTTAGTTTCTTTACATTGGGTTAGAACAAGTTGTTTCAATTCCCAAAAGTTTTTTACCATCCACCTTCTAAAGCCTCCTTCAGATACTGGAACACAGTCCTCTTCCATTAGGGCTTGTTTCATTGCTGATGAGGTATTACTATCCCCTGTAGAGGGAGAGGGGTTCTGACTTTCGGTTTTCTTGGCCTTTTTAGGCTGTTTTTTTCCCCTTTATTGTGAATTTATCCATCTGATATGTTTACAATTAGCGCCTTTCTGATTAAGTTTCTGAGAGGATGTCCAATTTATTGATTCCCAGTGCTGGAATCCAAGCAACCCATTGCGCCGGCCAAAACAGCAGTGATAAGACTGATGGTGCTCTTCTGCCTGGGAATCTCTGGTCTGGCTTCCTTCTTGAGTCCGCAACAAGCGGTTCTACCTTCCCGGAGCTCCAAACACCGGTCAGTAGGGGAACCAGTCCCGCTCACTGTGCACGAAGAGCTGCCACGCCAAGGCGATGACAAAACCGCTGCGCTGGCCACAGAAGTCGCGCTGGCAACCCGCGGGGCTCCTCCACTGGAAATCTTCTGGTCCGTGGGCGATGAAAATTCCTCTGAAAATGTGGTGTCCTCACGTTTTCCGAGCTTTCACTGGGAGCTACAATCCCAAGCTGTTAGTGATCAGCCATCTTGGATCTCATGGCTACTGATTCACACAATCAGTGAATAATGCACACTTGTGTAGTAATAAGAAGTCTGTTTTATATAGCCACTCTTTCACAGCCTCACCGCATATTACACACCTCTGATATAATCTGGACTCTATTTCTTATGGCCACTCATTCAGAGAATTACTGAGTAATGCACACCTGCGGAATAGTCAGAAGTCCCTTTCTTATGACTACTCATTGAGAGAATCACTGAATGTACACACCTGGGGAAATAGTCAGGATTTCTTTTTATCCTTTTATTATGAGTCTACCTGAGTAACGCACAACTGTGAAATAGTCAGGTGTCTTTCTCATGTGTCCTCTCATTTGGAGTGTCACTGAATAATGTGGAGTAGTCAGGATTCTATTTCATGTAGACACATATTCAGAGCCTCAGTGAATAATACACAACCGTGTGATAGTAAGGAATCTAATTAATATCGCCACATATTTAGAGCCTCACTGAATAATACACACCTGCAGAATAATTCTGAGTTTATTTTCGGTGGACTTTCATTCAGAGACTCGGTGAATAATGCACACCTGTGGATTAGCCAGGATTCTATTTAATTTGGACCCTCATTCTTAGCCTCAGTGGATAATATGCACCTGTTAAATAGTCAGGAGTCTATTTAATATGGCCAATTATTCAAAGCCTCAGTGAATGATGTACACTTGGGGAATAGTCAAAAGTCTGTTTTATTTTGCCATTTCTGTGGAATACTGAGGATTCTAATTCATATTACCCCCTGATTAATAGATTCCATGAAAATAACACACTTGTAAAATAAGCAGATGTCTATTTCATATGGTGTGTTATTAGGAACCCCAAGAAATAATACACTACTGAGAAATAGTCAGGAGTCTATTTCATATGGCCACTAAGAGAATCAGTGAATAATGCACACATGAGTAATACTCAGTGAATATTAGAAGTCTATTTTATATGGCCACACAGAGCCTCAGTGAATAATGCACACCATGGTAATAGTCAGGATCCTGTTTTATAGGACCACTGATTTACTATCTCACTGAATGACACACAGGAGAATTGTCAGAATTCTGTTCCATTGGACCATTCATTCAGTGCCTTACTGAATAATGCACAAGGGGGAAATAGTCAGGAGTCTATTTCATATGGCCTCTCCTTCGGAGTTTCAGTGAATAATGAACACCTGTGGAGTAGTCATGGCCCTATTTAAGATAGCCAAAAATTATGCACTTCCCTGAATGATACACACTTTTGTGACAGTCAGGAGTCTACTTAAAATGGCAACACATTTAGAGTCTCTGTAAATAATGCAAACCTGGGCAATAGATAGGAGTCTCTTTTTTATGCCCAGTTATTCAGAGTCTCATTAAAAATACACACCTGCAGAAGAGATAAGAGTCTACTTCATATAGCCACTCATTTAGTTCCTTAGTGAATAATGCACACAAGAGTAAGAGTCTGGAGCCTCTCTCGTATAGCCGCTCATTCAGTGTCTCACTGAATGATACACTCCTGGGGAATTGTCAGGAATTTATTCAGTATTGCCACTCATTCAGAACCTTACTGAATAAGACACAACGGGGTAATAGTCAGCTGACTATTTTATATGGCCTCTCATTTAAAGTTTCACTGAATAATGAACTTCTCTGGAGTAGTCAGGACGCTGTTTCTGGTAGCCACGAATTAAGTGCCTCCCTGAGTAATACACACCTGGGTGATAGTCAGGACTCTATTACATATGATCTCTCATTCTAGGAATAACTGAAGAATACACACCTGGAAAAGTGTCAAGGGTCTATTTTGCATATGCATTCATGCAGAACCTGTTTGAGTGATGCACACATGGAGAATAATTAGGAGTCTATGTCAGATGACTACTCATTCAGACAATCAGTGAATAACGCACACACGTGGAGTAATAAGATGTCTGTTTCATGTGGTCACTCTTTCACAGCCTCACCAAATTTTATACACTTATGATAGAGTTTGGAATCTATTTCATGTGGGCAATCAGAGAATCAGTGAATAATGCACCCATGAGAAATACTCTGTGAATATTAAAAGTCTATTTTATATGGCCACTCAGAGCCGCACTGAATAATGCATACCATGGTAATAGTCAATATCCTGTTTCATGTGACCACTGATTCAGTATCTCTCTGAATAATACACACCAGGGAATCTTCAGGATTCTATTCCATAGGAACCCTCATTCAGAGCCTTACTAAATAATGCACAATGAGGCAAGAGTCAGGAGTCAATTTCATATAGCCTCTCATTAAGAGATTCAGTGAATAATAAACACCTGTGGATTAGTCAAGGCCCTATGTAAGATAGCCACAAAATAAGCACCTTCCTAAATGATACACACCTGTGTGACAGTCAGGAGTCTATTTGTTATGGACCCTCACACAGAACCCCTTTGAATAATGCACATGTAAAGAATAATCACTAGTATATTTCATATGTTAATTTCTTTAAAGAATCATTGAATAACGCACACCTGTGAAGTAAAATTCAGTCTATTTTATATACCACCATTTCAGTGTTTCAGTGAATGATATATATATCTGGAATAGCCAAGAATGTCTTTTATATTGCCACTCATTCAGGGCCTCAGTGAATAATACACCCCTGGGAAATTGTCTAGTGTTTGCTTCAAATGACCACACATTGAGAGTCTCTGTATATAATGCACACCTGGGAAAAAGACAAGAGTCTCTTTCTTAGGTTCAATTATTCAGTCTCATTCAGTAATACACACCTCAAAACAAGTTAATGGTCTTCTTCATATAGCCACTCATTTAGAGCCTCAGTAAATAATGCACACCTGTGGAACAGACACTGGTCTACTTTGTATGGCCACAAAATCAAAACTTGAGTTAGTAATGCAAAACTGTGGAATAATGAAAAGTCGATTTCATATGCCCAATTAATCAGTGTCTCAGTCAATAATACACACCTTAGGAATAGTAAGGGATATATTTTTTCTAATCACTAACTCAAAGTGTCTTTAAATAATACACACCTGTGGAAGAGTCAGGAGGCTATTTCATATGGCCAAACATTCAGAGCCTCAGTGACTAATACATAACGGGGCATACTCAGGACACTGTTACATATGGCCTCTCATTCAGAGCCTCACTGAATAATGAAAATCTGGGGGAAAGTCAGGAATTTATTTTATATAGACACTCTTTAAAGCCAAACCTAAAAATGCACTTTTGCGAGTATTCAGGGGTCTCTTTCCTATGTCCACTCATTCAGAGCCTCATTGAATAATACATATCTATGGAAATGTCATGAGTGTATTTCACATGGCCAGTCATTCAGAGCCTCATTGAATTATACATACCTGGGGTATACTCAGGAGTCTATTTCACATGGCCACTCATTCAGAAACTCGTGGAATAATGCACACCTGCGAAATAGCCTGGAGTCTGTTTGATATGATGGTTCATTCAGTGCCTCAGTAAAAAATGCACACGGGAGAAATAGTTAAGTGGCTAAATTATGTAGCCACTCATCCATACCTTTAGTAAGTAATACTCTCCTAGGGAATAGTCAGGAGTCTATTCCATGTTGCCATTTATTCAGAAACTTATTGATTGCTACACACATGTGGACTAGTTAGAGTCTATGACATGTGGCCTCTCAATCAGAGCATTACTGATTGATGCACACCGGGGAATTTGTCAGGATTCTGTTTCATATCACCATTTTTAAGAGCCTCATTAAGTAATGCACATCTGGTCAGGAATCTGTTGGCTATGTCATATGAACACTCATTCATAGCCTCAGTGAATAAGGCACACCTGGAAATTAGCCAGGAGTGTATTTCACACAGCCACCCATTCAGAGCCTCAGTGAATAATACATACCTGTGGAACAGTCAGCATTTTATTTCATAAGGCCACTGACTCATAGCCTCAATTAATAAAGCACAAATGTACAGTACTCAGCAGTCAATTTCATAAAGCCACTCATTCAGAGATTCACTGAATAATAAAATTATTTAGTATAGACATCATCTTGTTTCATATAATCACACAAGGAGAGCCTCACTGAGTAATACACACCTGAAGAAGAGTAAGGAGTCTACTTTATATGGCAACTCATTTACAGCCTCAGTGAATAATTTATGCATGTAGAATAGACACTAGTCTATTTTATATGGCCACAAAACCAAATTCTGGATGAGTAATACACCACTTTGGAATAGTCAGTAGTCTATTCCATATGCCTATATATTCAGAGTCTGAGTCAATAATATACACCTGGGGAATAATCAGAATTCTATTATATATGGTCACTAACTCAAAGACTCATTAAATGATACACACCTGTGTACTAGTCAGGAGACTATTTCATATGGCTAAAGTTTCAGAGCCTCAGTGAATAATGCATATCTGGGGAACACTCAGGAAGCTATTACTCATGGCCTCTTTTTCAGAGCTTCACTGAATAAGTAACACCTGTATTGTAGTCAGAATTCTATTTTATATAGCCACATATTCAGAGACTCACTGAATAACATACACCTTGGGGAAAGTCAAGTTTCTATGTCGTATAGCCACTCAATTAGAGCCGAACCTAAAATTTCACGCCTGAGGAGTATTCAGTAGTCACTTTCCTATGGCCACTCATTCAGATCCTCACTGAATAATACAAACCTATGGAAAAGTCAGGAGTGTATTTCACATGGCCACTGATTCAGAACATCAGTGAAGAATTATATATACCTGGGAAATACTCGGGATTCTCTTTAATATAGCCACTTATTCAGAGACTCACTGAATGATGCACACCTGGGGAATAATCTGGAGTCTATTTGATATGACTGTTCACCCAGTGACTCAGTAGAAAATGCACAGCTGAGACATAGTCAAGAGGATATAGTCAGGAGTCTATTTTATGTGGTCACTCATTCAGAAACTCACTGAATGATACACAACAGAGAAATAGTCAGAGTCCATGTCGTATGGCCAATCAATCGCAGCATTACCGAATAATGCACAATGGGGCAATAGTCCGGAAACTATTTCATATGGCCTATTATTCAGAGCTTCAGTACATAATAAACAGCTGTGGATTAGTGTGGATTCTATTTAAAGTAGCCTCAAAATAAGCACCTCCCTGAATGATACACACATAAGTGATTGTCAGGAGTTTATTTGATATGGACACACATACAAACCTCTTTGAATACTGCACATGTGGAGAATAAACAGTAGCCTATTTTATATGGTGATTCGTTTAGAATATCAAAGAATAACGTACAACTGTGGAGTAAAATGGAGTCTATTTCATATGGCCACTCTTTCAGTTTTTCACGGAATAATATGTATATCTGAATAGTCAGGAATCTCTTTAATATGGCCAGATGTTCAGGGCCTCAGTGAATAATACACCCCTTGGAAACAGTCAAGAGTCTACTTCAATTGTCTACACACTCAGGGTCTCTGTAAATAATGCAAACCTGGGCAGTAGACAGGAGTCCCTTTTTTATGCCCACTTATTCAAAGTCTCATTCAATAATACACACTTAATAAAAGTTAAGAGTCTAGTTTATACAGCCACTCATTTAGAGCCTCAGTGAATAATGCACACGAGGGTTATAGTCTAGATCCTTTTTTATATGGCCACTCATTACGTGCCTCACGGAATGATACAAAGCTGTTGAATCAAAGGAATTCTATTCCTTACTACCACTCATTCAGAGCCTTATAAAATAATTCACAACAGGCAAGAGTCAGGTGTCTATTTTATATGGCTCTCATTCAGTGCTTCAGTTAAATTATGAACTTCTATGGAGTAGTCATGTCACTGTTTAAAAGAGTCATGAATTAAGTGCCTCCCTGAATGGTACACACCTGGGTGATAGTTAGCAGTCTATTTCATATGACCTCTCATTTTGGGAATCACTAAAGAATACACACATGAGGAAGTGTCAGCAGTATATTTGGTATGCACACTCATTCAGAACGTGTTTAAATAATGTGAACATAAAAATAATAAGGAGTCTATGTCATATGGCTACTGATTCACACAATCAGTGAATAATGCTCACCTGTGGAGTAATAAAAATCTGTTTCATATGGCCACTCTTTCACAGCCTCAATGCATATTACACACTTGTGATGTAATCTGGAGTCTATTTCTTATAGCCACTCATTCAGAGAATTACTGAATAATGCACATCTGTGTAATAGTCAGAAGTCCCTTTTTTATGGCTACTAATTGAGAGCCTCACTTGACGTACACACCTGGGAAAATAGGATTCTCTTTTTCCCCTCATTCAGAATCTCACTGAATATTGCAAACCTGTGGAATAGTCAGGTATCTTTTTTCATGTGGCCTCTCATTCGGAGTATCACTGAATAATGTGGAGTAGTCAGGAGTCTATTTCCTGTAGACACATATTCAGAGACTCAGTGAATAATACACACCCATGTGATAGTCAGGAATCTAATAAATATGGCCACATATTCAGAGCCTCACTGAATAATACACACTTGGAGAATAATTTGGAGTCTATTTCCGATGGACATTCATTCAGAGCCTCGGTCAATAATGCACAACTGTGGAGTAGCAAGGAGTCAATTTCATTTGGACACTCATTCTTAGCCTCAGTGGATAATATGCACCTGTCAAATTGTCGGGAGTCTATTTCATGTGGCCACTTTCTCTGTACCTAACTGAGTGGTACACACCTGGGGAATAGTCAGGACAGTTTCATATGGACACTCAATGAGTGTCTCACTGAAAAGCGCACACCTTTGGAATAGTCAGGAATCTATTTCATTTTGTCACACTTTCAGAGCCTCAGTGAAGGGTACACACCTAGAAAACTTTAGGGAGTGTGATTTATGTGTCCACTCATTTAGAGCCTCACAGAATACTGCACACCTGAAGAATTCTCGAGTCTATTTGGAATGGCAATGCATTCAGAGATTCTTTAAAAAACACACTCCTAGAAAATTGTGAGGAATCCATTCCAAATGGCCACATATTCGGAGCCTCAGGGAATTATTCACACCAAGGAAATAATCAGGACTCTATTGCTTATGCCCTCTCATTCAGACCCTCAGTGAATAATGAACATCTGTCGAGTACTGAGTGGTCTGTTTCATATGGCCACTCATTTCAAGCCTCACTAAATAGTACACAACTGAAAAAACCTCACGAGTGTATTTTACATGGCCACTCATTCAGAGGCTCAGTGAATAATTCACAGCGGTTGAGTACTCAGGAGACTTTTTCATATTGTGAATCATATGAAGCCACACTGAAGGATACACAGCTTGGGAAGAGTCATGATTCTATTTAACATGAATGCTCATTATAAGCCTCAGTGAATCACACATGTCTGTGTTATACTGAGGATACTAATTTATTTTCACTCCAATTCATAGATTCCCTGAATATTCCACACTTGTGAAATAATCCAAAGTCTATTTCATATGGTGAGTAATTAGGAACCCCCAAAAATAATACAGTACTAGGGAATAGTCAGGAGTCTTTCATATGGCCACTCAGAGAATCGTGAATAATGCACACATGAAAAATACTGAGTGAATATTAGGAGTCTATTTCATATAAGCACACAGGGCCTCAGTGAATAATGCACAACACGATAATAGTCAGGATCCTATTTCATATGACCACTGATTCAGTATCTCTCTGATTGACACACCGGAGAAACGTCAGAATACTTTTCCATAGGACGATTCATTCAGAGCCTTACTGAATAATGCACAAGGGGGCAATAGTCAAGAGTCTATTTCATATGGCCTCTCCTTCGGAGCTTCAGTGAATAATGACCATCTGTGGAGTAGTCAGGACGCTATTTAAGATAGGCACAAATTAAGCACCAAGGAATGATACACACCTTGGTGAAACTCAGGAGTCTACTTCAAACGGCTGCACATTTAGAGTCTCTGTAATTAATGCACACCTGGGCAGTAGACAGGAGTCTCTTTTTTATGTCCACTTATTCAGAGTCTCATTCAATAATACACACCTGTAGAAGAGTTAAGAGTCTACTTCATATAGCCACCCATTTATATCCTCAGTGAATAATGCACACAAGTTTAATAGTCTGAACCCTCTCTCATATAGTGGCTCATTCAGTGCCTCACTGAATAATACACACCTGGAGAATCATCAGGATTCTATTCCATACTACCACTCAGTCAGAGACTTATAGAATAATTCACAACATGCAATAGTCTGGTGTCTATTTTAAATGGCCTCTCATTCAGTGCTTCATTTAAATATTGAACTTCTATGGAGTGATCGAGTCACTCTTTAAGAGAGCCACGAATTAAGTGCTTCTCTGAATGATACACACCTGGGTGAAAGTCAGGAATATATTTTATATTACCTCTCATTCTGGGAATCACTGAATAATACACACATGACAGAATGTCAGAAGGATATTTGATATGCACACTCATAAAGAACCTGTTTGAATAATGCGAACATGGAGAATAATTAGGAGTCTATATCATATGGCTACTGAATCACACAATCAGTGAATAACACTCACCTGTGGAGTAATAAAAAGTCTGTTTCATATGGCCACTCTTTCACAGCCTCAATGCATATTACACATTTGTGATGTAATCTGGAGTCTATTTCTTATGGCCGCTCATTCAGAGAATTACTGAATAATGCACACCTGTGTAATAGTCAGAAGTCCCTTTCCTATGGCTACTCATTGGGGGCCTCACTGAAGATACACACCTGGGGAAATAGTCAGGATTCTCTTTTATCCCCTCATTCAGAGTCTCACTGAATAATGCACACCTATGAAAAGTTCAGGTGTTTTTTCATGTGGCCTCTCATTCGGAGTGTCACTGAATAATGTGGAGTAAGTCAGAGTCTATTTCCTGTAGACACATATTCAGAGCCTCAGTGAATAATACACACCCGTGTGATAGTCAGGAATCTAATTAATATGGCCACATATTCAGTGCATCACTGAATAATACACACCTGGAGAATAATTTTGAGTCCATTTCCGATGGACATTCATTCAGAACCTCGGTCAATAATGCACAACTGTGTAGTAGCCAGTAGTCAATTTCATGTGGACACTCATTCTTAGCCTAAGTGGATAATATACACCTGTGAAATTGTCGGGAGTCTATTTCATATGACCAAGCTCTCAGTACCTAACTGAGTGGTACACACCTGGGGAATAGTCAGAACAGTTTCATATGGACACTCAATGAGTGTCTCACTGAATAATGCACAAATTTGGAATAGTCAGGAATCTATTTCATTTTGTCACACTTTCAGAGCATCAGTGAAGGGTATACACCTAGAAAACTTTAGGGAGTGTGTTTCATGTGGCCACTTATTCAGAGCATCACGGAATAGTGCACACCTGGAGAATTCTCAAGAGTCTATTTGGAATGGCAATGCATTCAGAGACTCTGTGAATAACACACTCCTAGGGAATTGTGAGGAATCCATTCCAAATGACCGCATATTTGGAGACTCAGTGAATTATGCCCACCAAGGAAATAATTAGGAGTCTATTGCTTATGCTCTCTCATTCAGTCCCTCAGTGAATAATGCAGGTCTGTCGAGTACTGAGGCATCTGTTTCATATGGGCCCTCATTTCGAGCCTCACTGAATAGTACACAACTGAAAAAACCTCATGGGTGTATTTCACATGGCCACTCATTCAGAGGATCAGTGAATAATTCACAGCTGTGGGGTACTCAGGAGACTTTCTCATAAGGTGAATCATTTAAAGCCCCTCTGAATGATACACAGCATGGGAATAGTCATGATTCTATTTAACATAAGTGCTGATGATGAGCATCAGTGAATCACAGATGTCTGTGTTATATGGAGGATACTAATTCATTTTCACCCCAATTTATAGATTCCCTGAATATTACACACTTGTGAAATAATCAAAAGTCTATTTCATATGGTGAGTAATTAGAAACCCCAAGAAATAATACAGTACTGGGGAATAGTCAGGCGTCTATTTCATATGGCCACTAAGGGAATCAGTTAATAATGCACACATGAAAAATACTCAGTGAATATTAGGAGTCTATTTCATATAACGACACAAAGCCTCAGTAAATAATGCACAATATGGTAATAGTCAGGATCCTGTTTCATATGACCATGGATTCAGTATCTCTCTGAATGACACACTGGAGAATCATCAGGATTATTTTCCACAGGAGCATTCATTCAAAGCCTTACTGAATAATGCACAAGGGGGCAATAATCAGGAGTCTAATTCATATGGCCTCTCATTCAGAGCTTCAGTTAATAATGAACATCTGTGGAGTAGTCAATACGCTATTTAAGATAGGCACAAATAAAGCACCTCCCTGAATGATACACACATGCATGACAGTCAGGAGTCTACTTAAAATGGCTACACATTCAGAGTCTCTGTAATTAATGCACACCTGGGCAGTAGACAAGAGTCTCTTTTTTATGTCCACTTATTCAGAGTCTCATTCAATAATACACAACTGCAGAACAGTTAAGAGTCTACTTCAGAGGTGACTCAGGATTGCAGCTCTCAGTGAAGGCGCAGAGGGTGAGTCCTAGCCGCATTCTCGGATGTTCCTTTTATGCCCACAGAGCGTTGAAAGTCCCAGGTGTGTGAGAGACACGGGACGGTAGCGCAGCCGGCTAACGCAGCCGGCTCCTGCCGCCTCTTCGGCAGGCGCCGCGGCGGGACCTGGCGCAGAACTCACTGGTCTGGGTGCCCTGTTAAACTGGCAATCTGAGATTTGGAAGGGCAGATTGGCATGTTCATCTGATTGAAAGGGACTTGGACAATGAGCCAGATCAGGAGTTTCCTGGGAAGAGTGATCTGATCCAGGGTAGTGGGCAGCAGCACGGGAGATCACACGGATCCCAGTGCCCTATCGGCAGGCTACTGGGGCGCCAGTGAGAGAGTCAACCTTTCAGCTTGGGGAGAGGAAGAGAGAGAGAGAGTGGACGGACTCTGAGGCAGGGAGATGGGTGATCGGGCTCGGCGGGTCCTGTGCTCATGGGGACAAGCAGGGTGGCGACTGGAGGTGCTTGGGGCTGAGAGTTCTGCTGCTGGCATCTAGGACGGTGCAGGCCGGTGAGAAAGGGGCGTCCAACATTGCTGACGCAGTCCACCCTCACTGAAGTACCGCCCAAGACTGACGCAGCCCGCCGTTGTCGAGGCAACCTGCCATAACAGAGAGTCTCCCAGGAGCCGGGAGCGCCCCACAGCTGAGGGAGCCCAGCAGCAATAGGGCAGACCCACGCTAGCAGTTCAGAGCCCCGGCAGGCAAATAGTGAATAGAATGCCGCCTAGTGGGGCAGGACAGTGCAACAGATACTCATAAAGAAAGCCCCAACTCCCTGAGACAGAGCATCTAAGCGGGGAAAAAAAAAGGGTGGTGTTTTATGAGTTCTATTGCAGCAGACATAAACAACCTCCCAACAACGCTGAATGAACAACGGAGCTCACAGCTCAGCACTGGAGCTCCTATAAAGCACAGACGGTCTCCTCAAGCAGCTCCCTGACCCCTGTATATCCAAGGAGTCACCCCAGAAGAAAACTAATCAGACTGATATTTGGCTGGCATTATTCTGGAACAAGGACAGCAGAAGAAGAAACTGGTATCATCCCTCACTGTTCCGCAGCTGCTGCAGGTATACCCCAGACAAGCAGGGCCTGGAGTGGACCTCAGCACTCATACAGCAGAGGGGATAGACCATTAGAGGGAAAACTAAGTAACAGAAATACTTCATCATCAACAATCTCAGTGTCCACACAGAGACCCAATTGAAAAATCAGCAACTACTAAGATGACAGATGGATAAATCCATAAAGATGGGAAGAAACCAGCGCAAAAAGGAGGAAAGCACTCGAAACCAAAACACCTCACATCCAAAAAAGGACCAAACCTCCTCACCAGCAAGGGAACAAAGCTGGATGGAGAATGAGTGTGACAAAATGACGGAATCAGACTTCAGAAAGTGGATAATGAGAAACTTCAGTGAGCCAAAGGAACATGTACTAAACCAGTGCAAAGAAACTAAGAACCTTGAAAAAAGATTTGAGAAAAGATTCGAGGAATTGATAACAAGAATGGACAACTTAGAGAGGAATATGAAAGAATTGAAGGAGCTGAAAAACACAACACGAGAACTTCACAAAGCATGCACAAGTTTCAACAGTCGAAGTGACCAAGCAGAAGAAAGAATATCAGAAGTTGAAGATCAACTCAATGAAATAAAACGAGAAACAAAGATTAAAGAAAAACGTACAAAAAAAATGAAGAAAATCTCCAACAAATGTGGGACTATGTGAAGAGACCCAACCTACGTTTGATAGGTGTACCAGAATGTGACGAAGAGAATGAATCCAAGCTGGAAAACACTCCTCAGCATATTATCCAGGAATATTTCCCCAACCTGGCAAGACAGGTCAATACTCAACTCCAGGAAATACAGAGAACACCACAAAGATACTCCGCAAGAAGAGCAACCCCAAGGCACATAATCGTCAGATTCACCAGGGTTGAAACGAAGGAGAAAATACTAAGGGCAGCCAGAGAGAAAGGTCGGGACACCCACAAAGGAAAGCCCATCAGACTCACAGCAGATCTCTCGGCAGAGACTCTACAAGCCAGTAGAGAGTGGGGGCCAATATTCAACATCCTTTAAGAAAACAGCTTTCAACCCAGAATTTCATATCCAGCCAAACTGAGCTTCATAAGTGAAGGAAAAATAAAATCCTTCACGAAAAAGCAAGTACTCAGAGATTTTGTCACCACTAGGCCTGCTTTACAAGAGCCCCTGAAAGAGGCACTACACATAGAAAGAAACAACCAGTTCCAGCCATCCTAAAAGCATACCAAATGCTAAAGACCATCAACAAAATGAAGAATGTACATAAACCAACGGGCAAAACAGCCAGCTAGCATCAAAATGGCAGTATCAAATTCACACATAACAATATTAACCCTGAATGTAAATGGGCTAAATGCACCAATCAAAAGACACTGACTGGCAAATTGGAAAAAAAACCAAAACCCATCAGTGTGCTGTATCCAGGAAACCCACCTCACACGCAAAGATACACAAAGGCTCAAAATAAAAGGATGGAGGAAAATTTACCAAGAAAATGGAGAGCAAAAAAAAGCAGGAGTTGCAATTCTCATCTCTGATAAAATAGACTTTAAAGCAACAAAGATCAAAAGGGACAAAGAAGGTCATTACATAATGGTAAATGGATTGATACAACAAGAAGAGCTAACGATTCTAAATATATATGGACCCAATGTAGGAGCACCCAGATATATAAGGCAAGTTCTTAATGACCTACAAAGAGACTTAGACTCCCATACAATAATAGTGGGAGATTTTAACACTCCACTGTCAAGAGCAGACAGATCAACCAGACATAAAATTAACAAGGATATCCAGGACTTGAACTCAGACCTGGAACAAGCAAACCTGATAGACATTTACAGAACTCTCCACCCCAAATCCACAGATTACACAATTTTCTCAGCACCACATCACACCTACTCCAAAATTAACCACATAATTGGAAGTAAAGCACTCCTAAGCAAATGCAAAACAACGGAAATCATAACAAACAGTCTCTCAGACCATAGTGCAATCAAGTTGGAACTCAGAATCCAGAAAATAACTCAGAACCGCACAGCTTCATGGAAACTGAACAACTGGCCCTTGAATGTTGATTGGATAAACAATGAAATGAAGGCAGAAATAAAGAAGTTCTTTGAAACCAACGAGAATGAAGACACAACGTACCAGAATCTCTGGGACACATTGAAAGTAGTCTGTAGAGGAAAATATATAGCAATAAGTGCCCACATGAGAAGAGTGGAGAGATCCAAAATTGACACTCTATCAACAAAATTGAAAGAGCTAGAGGAGCAAGATCAAAAAAGCTCAAAACCTTGCCGAAGACAAGAAATAACTAAGATCAGAGCAGAACTGAAGGAGATAGAGACAAGAAAAACCCTTCAAAAAATCAATAAGTCCAAGAGCTGGTTTTTCGAAAACATCAATAAAATAGACCACTAGCCAGACTGATAGAAAAGAAAAAAGAGAACAAACAAATAGATGCTGGGGGGGATAGCCTGGGGATGAATACCAAGTGTGGGTGAAGGGGAGGAAAGCAGCAAAGCACACTGCCATGTGTGTACCTATGCAACTATCTTGCTTGTTCTGCACATGTACCCCCAAACCTATAATGCAATAAAAATTAAAAAAAAAAAAAAAAAAAAAAAAAAAAAAACAATAAACGGGAAATCACCACAGATTCCACAGAAATTCAAACCATCATCAGAGAATACTACAAACAACTCTATGCACACAAACTAGTAAATCAGGAAGAAATGGATAAATTCCTGGACGCCTGTGTCCTCCCAAGCCTAAACCAGGAGGAAGCCGAAACTATGAATAGACCAATAACAAGGTCAGAAGTTGAGGCAGCAATTAAGAGCCTACCACACAAAAAAAGCCCAGGTCCAGATGGGTTCACAGCCGAATTCTACCAGACACACAAAGAGAATCTGGTACCATTCCTTCTGAAACTATTCCAAATAATCCAAAAAGAGGGAACCCTTCCCAAATCATTTTATGAGACCAACATCATCCTGATACCAAACCTGGCAGAGACTCAACAAGAAAAGAAAACTTCAGGCCAATATCCATGATGAACATAGATGCAAAAATCTTCAATAAAATACTGGCAAATCGATTGCAACAGCACATTAAAAAACTTATCCATCATGATCAAGTAGGATTCATCCCGGGCATGCAAGGCTGGTTCAACATACACAAGTCTATAAATGTAATTCACCACATAAACAGAAGCAAAAACAAAAACCACATGATTATCTCAATTGACGCAGAGAAGGCATTTGACAAAATTCAACAGCCCTTTATGCTAAAAACCCTCAATAAACTTGGTATTGATGGAACATATCTCAAAGTAATAAAAGCTATTTACGACAAACCAACAGCCAATATCATACTTAATGGGCAAAAACTGGAAGCATTCCCTTTGAAATCCGGCATTAGACAAGGATGCTCTCTCTCACCACTTCTATTCAACATAGTACTGGAAGTTCTAGCCAGAGAAATCAGGCAAGACAAAGAAATAAAGGGTATTCAAATAGGAAATGTGGAAGCCAAATTGTCTCTATTTGCAGACGACATGATAGTATACCTAGAAGACCCCATCACCTCAGCCCAAAAGCTCCTGAACTGATAAGGAACTTCAGCAAAGTCTCAGGATATAAAATCAATATGCAAAAATCACAAGCAATCCTATACACCAATAACAGACTTAAAGAGAACCAAATCAAGAACGAACTGCCATTCACAACTGCTACAAAGAAAATAAAATACCTAGGAATACAACTCACAGGGAATGTAAGGAATCTCTTTAAGGAAAACTACAATCAACTGCTCAACGAAATAAGAGAGTACACAAACAGATGGAGAAACATTCCATGTTCGTGGTTAGGAAGAATCTATATTGTGAAAATGGCTATACTGCCCAAAGTAATTTACACAATCAATGCTATCCCCATCAAACTACCATTGAATTTCCTCACAGAACTGGAAAAAACCACCATGAATTTCATATGGAACCAAAAAAGAGCCCGCATAGCCAAGTCAATTCTAAGCAAAAAGAACACAGCGGGAGGCATCCCGCTACCAGACTTCAAACTATACTACAAGGCTACAGTAATCAAAACAGCATGGTACTGGTACCAAAATAGAGATATAGACCAATGGAACAGAACAGAAGCATCGGAGGCAACACAACACATCTACAACCATATTATCTTTGATAAACCAGACAAAAACAGGCAATGGGGAAAGGATTCCCTATTTAATAAATGGTGTTGGGAAAACTGGCTAGCCATGTGCAGAAAGCAGAAACTGGACCCCTTTCTGACACCTTACACTAAAATTAACTCCAGATGGATTAAAGACTTAAACATAAGACCTGACGCCATAAAAACCCTAGAAGAAAATCTAGGCAAAACCATTCAGGACATAGGAGTAGGCAAGGACTTCATGAACAAAACACCAATAGCATTGGCAACAAAAGCCAAAATAGACAAATGGGACCTAATCAAACTACACAGCTTCTGCACGGCAAAAGAAACAGTCACTAGAGTGAATCGGCAACCATCAGAATGGGAAAAAAATCTTTGCAGTTTACAAATCTGACAAAGGGCTGATATCCAGAGTTTACAAAGAACTCAAACAGATTTACAGAAAAAAAAACAAACAAGCCCATTCAAAAATGGGCAAAGGATATGAACAGGAACTTTACAAAAGAAGACATACATGAGGCCAACAAACATATGAAAAAGTGCTCATCATCAGTGGTCATTAGAGAGATGGAAATCAAAACCACATTGAGATATCATCTCACACCAGTTAGAATGGCGATCATTAAAAAATCTGGAGAGAGCAGATGCTGGAGAGGATGTGGAGAAATAGGAACACTCTTACACTGTTGGTGGGAGTGTAAATTAGTTCACCCATTGTGGAAGACAGTGTGGCGATTCCTCAGGGACCTAGAAATAGAAATTCCATTTGACCCAGCAATCCCATTACTGGGTATCTATCCAAAAGACTATAAATCGTTCTACTATAAGGACACATGCACACGAATGTTCATTGCAGCACTGTTTACAATAGCAAGACCTGGAACCATCCCAAATGCCCATCGATGATAGACTGGACTGGGAACATGTGGCACATATACACCATGGAATATTATGCAGCAATCAAAAATGATGAGTTTGTGTCCTTTGTAAGGACATGGATGAATCTGGAGAACATCATTCTCAGCAAACTGACACAAGAACAGAAAAAGAAATACCGCATATATTCACTCATAGGTGGGTGAGAAAAATGAGAACACTACGACACAGAGAGGCGTTCCACTATACACTGGGGACTTTTGGAGGAAATGGGGGAGGGACAGCGGGTGGGACTGGGGGGGGTAGCCTGGGGATGAATACCAAGTTTGGGTGAAGGGGAGGAAGGCAGCAAAACACACTGCCATGTGTGTACCTATGCAACTATCTTGCACGTTCTGCACATGTACCCCAAAACCTATAATGCAATAAAAATTTAAAAAAAGAGTCTACTTCATATAGCCACCCATTTATATCTTCAGTGAATAATGCACACCAGTGTAGTAGTCTGGGCCCTCTCTCATATAGGCGCTCATTCAGTGCCTCACGGAATGATACATACCTGGAGAATCATCAGGATTCTATTTTATACTACCACTCAGTCAGAGACTTATAGAATAATTCACAACAGGCAATAACCTGGTGTCTATGTTTAATGGCCTCTCATTCAGTGCCTCATTTAAATATTGAACTTCTAAAGTGTAGTCAAGTCACTCTTTAAGAGAGCCAAGAATTAAATGCCTCTCTGAATGATACACATCTTGGTGAAAGTCAGGAATATATTTCATATTACCTCTCATTCTGGGAATCACTGAATAATACACACATGACAGAATGTAAGAAGGATATTTGGCATGCACACTCATAAAGAACCTGTTTGAATAATGCGAACATGGAGAATAATTAGAAGTCTATGTCATATGGTTACTGATTCACACAATCAGTGAATAACGTTCACCTGTGGAGTATTAAAAAGTCTCTTTCATATGGCCACTCTTTCACAGCCTCACCGCATATTACACACTTGTGATGTAATCTGGAGTCTATTTCTTATGGCCACTCATTCAGAGAATTACTGAATAATGGACACCTGCATAACAGTCAGAAGTCCCTTTCCTATGGCTACTAATCGAGAGCCTCACTGAAGGTACAAACCTGGGGAAATAGTCAGGATTCTTTTTTATCCCATCATTCAGAGTCTCACTGAATAATGCAAACGTGTGGAATAGTCAGGTTTTTTTTCATGTTTCCCCTCATTCGGAGTGTCACTGAATAATGTGGAGTATTCAGGAGTCTATTTCCTGTAGACACATATTCAGGGCCTCAGTGAATAATACACACCCGTGTGATAGGAATCTAATTATTATGGCCACATATTCAGAGCCTCCCTGAATAATACACACCTGTAGAATAATTTGGAGTCTATTTTCAATGGACATTCATTCAGAGCCTCGGTCAATAATGCACAGCTCTGAAGTAGCCAGGTGCCAATTTCATTTGGACACTAATTCTTAGCCTCAGTGGATAATATGCACCTGTGAAATTGTCGGGAATAATTAACACCTGTTGAGTACTCAGGAGACTTTCTCATATGGTGAATTATTTTAAGCATCACTGAATGATACACAGCTTGGGAATAGTCATGATTCTATTTAACATAAATGCTCATTATGAGCCTCAGTGAATCACACATGTCTATGTTTTACAGAGGATACTAATTCATTTTCACTCCAATTCATTGATTCCCTGAATATTACACACGTGAAATAATCAAAAGTCTATTTCATATGGTGAGTAATTAGGAACCCCCAAAATAATACAGTACTGGGGAATAGTCAGGAGTCTTTCATATGGCCACTGAGAGAATCAGTGAATAATGCACACATGAAAAATACTCAGCGAATATTAGGAGTCTATTTCATATAACCACACAGAGCCTCAGTGAATAATGCACAACACGGTAATAGTCAGGATCTTTTTTATATGACCACAGATTCAGTACCTCTCTGAATGAGACACCGGAGAATCGTCAGGATTCTTTTCCATAGGTCCATTCATTCAGAGTCTTACTGAATAATGCACAAGGGGGCGATAGTCAGGAGTCTATTATATATGGCCTCTGCTTCGGACCTTCAGTGAATAATGAACATCTGTGGAGAAGTCAGGACGCTATTTAAGACAGGCACAAACTAAGCACCTCCCTGAATAATACACACCTTGGTGAAAGTCAGGAGTCTACTTCAAACGGCTTCATATTCAGGGTGTCTGTAATGAATGCACACCTGGGCAGTAGACAGGAGTCTGTTTTCTTATGCCCACTTATTCAGAGTCTCATTCAATAATACACACCTGCAGAAGAGTTAAGAGTCTACTTCAGATAGCCACCCATTTATATCCTCAGTGAATAATGCACACCAGTGTAATAGTCTGGACCCTCTCTCATATAGCCGCTCATTCAGTGCCTCACTAAAATGATACACACCTGGAGAATCATCAGGATTCTATTCCATACTACCACTCAGTCAGAGACTTATAGAATAATTCACAACAGGAAATAGTCAGGTGTCTATTTTAAATCGCCTCTCATTCAGTGCTTCATTTAAATATTGAACCTCTATGGAGTGGTCGAGTCACTCTTTAAGAGAGCCACGAATTAAGTGCCTTTCTGAATTATACACACCTGGTTGAAAGTCAGGAATATATTTCATATTACCACTCATTCTTGGAATCACTTAATAATACACACATGACAGAATGTGAGAAGGATATTTGGTATGCTCACTCATAAAGAACCTGTTTGAATAATGCGAACATGGAGAATAATTAGGAGTCTATGTCATATGTCTACTGATTCACACAGTCAGTGAATAACGCTCACCTGTGGAGTAATAAAAAGTCTGTTTCATATGGCCACTCTTTCACAGCCTCAACGCATATTACACACTTGTGATGTAATCTGGAGTCTATTTCTTATGGCCACTCATTCAGAGAATTACTGAATAACGCACACCTGTGTAATAGTCAGAAGTCCCTTTCCTATGGCTACTAATTGAGAGCCCCACTTAATGTACAAACCTGGGGAAATAGTCAGAATTCTCTTTTTTCCCCTCATTCAGAGTCTCACTGAATAATGCCCACCTGTGGAATAGTCAGGTGTCTTTTTTATGTGATCTCACATTCGGAGTGTCACTGAATAATGTGGAGTATTCAGGAGTCTATTTCCTGTAGACACATATTCAGAGCCTCAGTGGATAATATACACATGTGTGATAGTCAGGAATCTAATTAATATGGCCACATATTCAGAGCATCACTGAATAATACACACCTGGAGAATAATTTGGAGTCTATTTCCGATGGACATTCATTCAGAGCCTCGGTCAATAATGCACACCTCTGGAGTAGCCAGTAGTCAATTTCATTTGGACACTCATTCTTAGCCTCAGTGGATAATATTCACCTGTAAAATAGTCAGGAGTCTATTTCATATGGCCACTCTTTCAGTACCTTACTGAGTGGTACATACCTGGGGAATAGTCAGGACAGTTTCATATGGACACTCAATGAGTGTCTCACTGAATAATGCACATCTTTGGAATAGTCAAGTATCTATTTCATTTTGTCACCCTTTCAGAGCCTCAGTGAAGAGTACACACCTAGAAAACTTTAGGGAGTGTGTTTCATGTGGCCACTCATTCAGAGCATCAGGGAATAGTGCACACCTGGAGAATTCTCCAGAGTCTATTTGGAATGGCAATGCATTCAGAGACTCTTTGAATACCACACTCCTAGGGATTTGTGAGGAATCTATTCCAAATGGCCACATATTCGGAGCCTCAGTGAATTATGGACACCAAGGAAATAATCAGGAGTCTATTGCTTATGCCCACTCGTTCAGCCCCTCAGTGAATAATGCACATATGTCGAGTACTGAGTGGTCTGATTCATATGGATACTCATTTCGAGCCTCACTGAATTGTACATAACTGAGAAAACGTCAGGGGTGTATTTCACTGGCCACTCATTCAGAGGTTCAGTGAATAATTCACAGCTGTTGAGTACTCAGGAGACTTTCTCATATGGCGAATTATTTTTGGCCTCACTGATCTATACACAGCTTGGGAATAGTCATTATTCTATTTAACATAAATGCTCATTATGAGCCTCAGTTAATCAAACATGTCTTTATTATACTGATGGTACTAATTTATTTTCACCCCAATTCATAGATTCCATGAATATTACACACTTGTGAAATAATCAAAAGTCTATTTCATATGGTGAGTTATTAGGAACCCCTAGAAATAATATAGTACTGGGGAATAGTCAGGAGTCTATTTTATATGGCCACTCAGAGGATCAGTGAATAATGCACACGTGAAAAATACTCAGTGAATATTAGGAGTCTATTTCATATAACCATACAGAGCCTCCGTGAATAATGCACAGCATGGTAATAATCAGGATCCTCTTTCATATGACCACTGATTCAGTATCTCTCTGAATGACACACAAGCAAATTTTCAGGATTCTTTTCCATAGGACCATTCATTCAGAGCCTTACTGAATAATGCTCAAGGGGTCAATAGTCAGGAGTCTATTTCCTATGGCCTTTCCTTTGGAGCTTCAGTGAATAGTGAACACCTGTGGAGTAGTCGGGATGCTATTTAAGATAGGCACAAATTAAGCACCTCCCTGGATGATACACACCTGTGTTACATTCAGGAGTCTACTTAAAACAGCTACACATTCAGAGTCTCTGTAATTAATGCACACCTGGAGAGTAGAGAGGAATGTCTTTTTTATGTCCACTTATTCAGAGTCTCATTGAATAATACACACCTGCAGAAGAGTTAAGAGTCTACTTCTTATAGCCACCCATTTATATCCTCAGTGTATAATGCACACCATTGTAATATTCTAGACCCTCTCTCATATAGCCGCTCATTCAGTGCCTCACTGAATAATACACACCAGGAGAATCATCAGGATTCTATTCCATACTGCCACTTATTCAGAGATTTATTGAATCATTCACAACGGGGCAACAGTGTGGTGACTATTTTATATGGCCTCTCATTTAGAGATTCAGTGAATAATGAACTTCTATGGAGTAGTCAGGAGGCTGTTTATGGTAGCCACGAACTAAGTGCCTCCCTGAATAATTCACACCTGGGTGATAGTCAGGAGTTTATTGTATATGAATTCTCATTCTGGAAATAACTGAAGAATACACACCTGGTAAAGTTTCAGGATTCTATTTGGTATGCCCACTTTTGCAGAACCTGTTTGAATAATGCACAGATGAAGAATAAATAGGAGTCCATATTTTATGGATACTTATTCAAACAATCAGTGAATAATGCACACATGTGGAGTAAAAATAAGTCTCTTTCATGTGGCCACTCTTTCACAGCCTCGCCGAATGTTATACACTTTTGATATAGTCTGGAGTCGATTTCATGTTGCCACTCAGAGAATCAGTGAATAATGCACACATCAGAAATACTCTGTGAATATTTAAAGTTTATTTTATATTTCCACTCAGAGCCGCAGTGAATATTTCATACCAGGGTAACAGTCAGGATCCGGTTTCATGTGACCACTGATTCAGTATCTTTCTGAATGATACACACCAGGAAACCTTCAAGATTCTATTCCATAGGAACATTCATTCTGAGCCTTACCAAAAAATGCACAATGAAGCAAAAATCAGGAGTCTATCTCATATGGCCCCTCATTCAGAAATTAAGTTAATAATAAACTCCTGTGGAGTAGTCAGGACCCTATTTAAGATAGCCACAAATTAAGCACCTCCCTGAATGATACACATCTGCTTGACTGTCAGGAGTCTATTTAATATGGTCATTCATAAAGAACCTCTTTGAATAAAGCACATGTGAACAGTAATCACTAGTCCATTTCAGGTGGTGATTCCTTTAGAGAATCATTGAATAACACACACCTGGGAAGTAAAATAAGGTCTATTTCATATAGCCACCATTTCAGTGCTTCAGTGAATAATAAACATATCAGGAATATCCAGGAATCTTTTTCATATGGCCACTCGTTCAGGGACATAGTGAATAATACACCCCTGGGAAATTGTCTAGTGTCTACTTCAAGTGGCCACACATTGGGTGTCTCTTTATAAAATGCACACCTGGGGAATACACAGGAGTCTCTTTCGTAGACTCGCTTATTTAGTTTCATTCAGTAATACACACCTGAAAAAAGTTAAAAGTCTTCTTCATATTGCCAATCAATTAGAGCCTCAGTAAATAATGCACACCTGTGGAACAGACACTGGTCTATTTTGTACGGCCACAAAATCAAAGCCTGAGTTAGTAATGCACAACTTTGGAATAATGAGGAGTCTATTTCATATGCCCACTTCATGAGTTTCTCAGTCAATAATACACACCTTAGGAATAGTAAGGGATCTATTTCATCTAATCACTAACTCAAATCCTCTTTAAATAATACACACTTGTGGAAGAGTCAGGAGGTTATTTTATATGGCCAAACATTCAGAGTCTCACTGACTAATACATACCAGGGAATACTCAGGACACTATTACACATTGCTTGTCATTCAGAGATTCACTGAATAATGAAGACCTGGGGGAAAGTCAGAATTCTATTTCATAAATACCCTCTTTCAGAGCCAAACCTAAAAATGCACTTTTGCGAGTATTCACAAGTCTCTTTCTTTTTCTCTCTCTCTCTCTTTTTTTTGTGTCTTAAAACAAATGCTCTTTATTGTAAACATTTCCTCAAATACATACAAAAAATTTATAAAAATCTCATGTACCTATTATATACTTTAACCAATGAACAATTAATGTCTAATCTTGTTTCATCTATATTCAAATTTATTGTATAGATTGCTTTTTTTAAAAAAAAATACGTGGTATCAAAGTCAAATCTACAGATCCTTGTATATTTGGAGAGGTCTAGTTTCTACTCCTATCTTCTCCGTTCTCTTCTCACTGTTTAAAAAATGGATTTTGCTTTCTACTTACATACACACATGCACACACACACGCATGCACTCACGAACACACACGTACAGTTTGTTTTGGTTTTGCTTAACAATATATCCTAGAGTTAATAACATAGCCGTAGGTATAGATATTTTATATTTTTTCAAGACTTCATAGTATTTCACTATGTGTATATGTATCTTTGTTATGGAACCCAACCCCCTACTGTTGGGCATCTGGGTTTTTCTTTTTTCAGTTTTTTTCTATTATAAATGATGCTGTAATGAATAGGTTTGTGTTATGTCCTTTTCATGCTTTTGTCTCTGTATATTTGAAATAGATTCCTAGAAATGGGATTGCTGAGTCACATAATAAATTCACATAAAATTTTGACGCATGTTTCTTCTTAGACTTAATTTCTGAGATAATTTTTTTTTAAATATCAAACTCTTGTTATATTCCTATCTAAGTCTATCAGCTTTCGAATAAAATCTTCCTTTAGTCCAATCATCCCGTTTCTGTATATTTCCAATTATAATTTATGTTGTTCTTTCACGGTTTCCATCTATTTTGGTTTGGCTCTTTGAAGAAAGGGCTTTGTTATTATTATATTTGTATTGTGTCTTCTCTTCCATTCTTCAATTCTCTTCCGCAGAACTCTTTTTATTTTAATTTTTATTGCATTATAGGTTTGGGGGTATATGTGCAGAACGTGCAAGATAGTTGCATAGGTACACACATGGCAGTGTGTTTTGCTGCCTTCCTCCCCTTCACCAACACTTGGTATTCATCCACAGGCTATCCAACCCGGCCCCCCCGCTGTACCTCCCCCATTTCCCCCAACAGTCCCCAGTGTATAGTAGACCGCCTCTGTGTCCATGTGTTCTCATTTTTCTCACCTGCCTATGAGTGAGTATATGCAGTATTTCTTTTTCTGTTCTTGTGTCAGTTTGCTGAGAATGATGTTCTCCAGATTCATCCATGTCCTTACAAAGGACACAAACTCATCATTTTTGATAGCTGCATAATAATCCATGGTGTATATGTGCCACATTTTCCCAGTCCAGTCTATCATCGATGGGCATTTGGGTTGGTTCCAGGTCTTTGCTATTGTAAACAGTGCTGCAATGAACATTCGTGTGCATGTGTCCTTAGAGTAGAATGATTTATAGTCTTTTGGAGAGATACCCAGTAATGGAATTGCTGGGTCAAATGGAATTTCTATTTCTAGGTCCCTGAGGAATCACCACACTGTCTTCCACAATGGTTTAACTAATTTACACTCCCACCAACAGTGTAAGAGTGTTCCTATTTCTCCACATCCTCTCCAGCATCTGCTGTCTCCAGATTTTTTAATGATTGCCATTCTAACTGGCGTGAGATGGTATCTCAATGTGGTTTTGATTTCCATCTCTCTAATGACCAATGACGATGAGCACTTTTTCATATGTTTGCTGGCCTCATGTATGTCTGCTTTCATAAAGTTTCTGTTCATATCCTTTGCCCATTTTTGAATGGGCTTGTTTGTTTTTTTCCTGTAAATCTGAGTTCTTTGTAAATTCTAGATATCAACCCTTTGTCAGATGTGTAAACTGCAAAGATTTTTTCCCATTCTGATGGTTGCCGATTCACTCTAGTGACTGTTTCTTTTGCCGTGCAGAAGCTGTGGAGTTTGATTAGGTCCCGTTTGTCTATTTTGGCTTTTGTTGCCAATGCTTTTGGTGTTTTGTTCATGAAGTCCTTTCCTACTCCTATGTCCTGAATGGTTTTGCCTATACTTTCTTTTAGGGTTTTTATGGAGTCAGGTCTTATGTTTAAGTCTTTAATCCATCTGGAGTTAATTTTAGTGTAAGGTGTCAGGAAGGGGTCCAGTTTCTGCTTTCTGCACATGTCTAGCCAGTTTTCCCAACACCATTAATTAAATAGGGAATCCTTTCCCCATTGCCTGTTTTTGTCTGGTTTATCAAAGATAATATGGTTGTAGATGTGTTGTTTTGCCTCCGATGCCTCTGTTCTGTTCCATTGGTGTATATCTCTGTTTTGGTACCAGTACCATGCTGTTTTGATTACTGTAGCCTTGTAGTATAGTTTGAAGTCTGGTACCGTGATGCCTCCTGCTGTGTTCTTTTTGCTTAGAATTGACTTGGCTATGCGGGCTCTTTTTTGGTTCCATATGAAATTCATGGTGGTTTTTTCCAGTTCTGTGAAGAAATTCAATGGTAGTTTGATGGGGATAGCATTGATTGTGTAAATTACTTTGGGCAGTATAGACATTTTCACGATACTGATTCTTCCTAACCACGAACATGGAATGTTGCTCATCTGTTTGTGTCCCCTCTTATTTCGTTGAGCAGTTGTTTGTAGTTTTCCTTAAGGAGGTCCCTTACATTCCTAGTGAGTTGTATTCCTAGGTTTTTTATTTTCTTTGTAGCAATTGTGAATGGCACTTCGTTCTTAACTTGGTTCTCTTTAAGTCTGTTATTGGTGTATAGGAATGCTTGTGATTTTTGAACATTGATTTTATATCCTGAGACTTTGCTGAAGTTGCTTATCAGTTGCAGGAGCTTTTGGGCTGAGGTGATGGGGTCTTCTAGGTATACTATCATGTCGTCTGCAAATAGAGACAATTTGGCTTCCACCTTTCCTATTTGAATAGGCTTTATTTGTTTCTATTTTTTTTTTTTTTTGCCTGATTGCTCTGGCTAGAACTTCCAGTACTATGTTGAATAGAAGTGGTGAGAGAGGGCATCCTTGTCTAGTGCCGGATTTCAAAGGGAATGCTTCCAGTTTTTGCCCATTAAATACGATATTGGCTGTTGGTTTGACGTAAATAGCTTTTATTACTTTGAGATATGTTCCATCAATACCAAGTTTATTGAGGGTTTTTAGCATAAAGGGCTGTTGAATTTTGTCAAATGCCTTATCTGCCTCAATTGAGATAATCATGTGGTTTTTGTTTTTGCTTCTGTTTATGTGGTGAATTACATTTATAGACTTGCGTATGTTGAACAAGCCTTGCATCCCCGGGATGAATCCTACTTGATCATGATGGATAAGTTTTTTAATGTGCTGTTGCAATCGATTTGCCAGTATTTTATTGAAGATTTTTGCATTTATGTTCATCATGGATATTGGCCTGAAGTTTTCTTTTCTTGTTGAGTCTCTGCCAGGTTTTGGTATCAGGATGATGTTGGTCTCATAAAATGATTTGGGAAGGGTTCCCTCTTTTTGGATTATTTGGAATAGTTTCAGAAGGAATGGTACCAGATCCTCTTTCTGCGTCTGGTAGAATTCAGCTGTGAACCCATCTGGACCTGGGCTTTTTTTGTGTGGTAGGCTCTTAATTGCTGCCTCAACTTCAGACCTTGTTATTGGTCTATTCATAGTTTTGGCTTCCTCCTGGTTTAGGCTTGGGAGGACACAGGCGTCCAGGAATTTATCCATTTCTTCCTGATTTACTAGTTTGTGTGCATAGAGTTGTTTGTAGTATTCTCTGATGATGGTTTAAATTTCCGTGGAATCTGTGGTGATTTCCCCTTAATCGTTTTTTATTGCATCTATTTGGTTGTTCTCTCTTTTCATTTTTGTCAGTCTGGCTAGTGGTCTGTCTATTTTTTTGATCTTTTCAAAAAACCAGCTCTTAGATTTATTGATTTTTTGAAGGGTTTTCTTGTCTCTATCTCCTTCAGTTCTGCTCTGATCTTAGTTATTTCTTGTCTTCGGCTCGGTTTTGAGCTTTTTTGATCTTGCTCCTGTAGCTCTTTCAATTTTGATGATAGGGTGTCAATTTTGGATCTCTCCACTCTTCTCATATGGGCACTTATTGCTATATATTTTCCTCTACAGACTGCTTTCAATGTGTCCCAGAGATTCTGGTACATTGTGTCTTCATTCTCGTTGGTTTCAAAAAAACTTCTTTATTTCTGCCTTCATTTCATTGTTTATCCAATCAACATTCAAGAGCCAGTTTTTCAGTTTCCATGAAGCTGTACAGTTCTGAGTTAGTTTCTGAATTCTGAGTTCCAACTTGATTGCACTATGGTCTGAGAGACTGTTTGTTATGATTTCACTTGTTTTGCATTTGCTGAGGACTGCTTTACTTCCAATTATGTGGTCAATTTTGGAGTAGGTGTGATGAGGTGCTGAGAAGAATGTATATTCTGTGTATTTGGGGTGGAGAGTTTTGTAAATGTCTATCAGGTTTGCTTGTTCCAGGTCTGAGTTCAATTCCTGGATATCCTTGTTAATTTTCTGTCTGGTTGATCTGTCTGCTATTGACAGTGCAGTTTTAAAATCTCCCACTATTATTGTGTGGGAGTCTAAGTCTCTTTGTAAGTCATTAAGAACTTGCCTTATATATTTGGGTGCTCCTACATTGGGTACATATGTATTTAGAATCATTAGCTCTTCTTGTTGTATCGATCCTTTTATCATTATGTAATGACCTTCTTTGTCCCTTTTGATCTTTGGTGCCTTAAAGTCTATTTTATCAGAGATGAGAATTGCAACTCCTGCTTTTTTTTGCTCTCCATTTGCTTGGTAAATCTTCCTCCATACTTTTATTTTGAGCCTTTGTGTATCTTTGCATGTGAGGTGGGTTTCCTGGATACAGCACACTGATGGGTTTTGGTTTTTTATCCAATTTGCCTGTCTGTGTCTTTTGATTGGTGCATTTAGCCCATTTACATTCAGGGTTAATATTGTTATGTGTGAATTTTATATTGCTGTTAATTCTATCTGGCTGTTTTTCACGTTGGTTCATGTACATTCTTCATTTTGTTGATGGTCTTTAGCATTTGGTATGCTTTTAGGATGCCTGGAACTGGTTGTTTCTTTCTATGTGTAGTGCCTCTTTCAGGAGCTCTTGTAAATCAGGCCTAGTGGTGACAAAGTCTCTGAATACTTGCTTGTTCGTGAAGGATTTTATTTTTCCTTCACTTATGAAGCTCAGTTTCGCTGGATATGAAATTCTGGGTTGAAAGCTCTTTTCTTTAAGGATGTTGAATATTGGCCCCCACTCTCTTCTGGCTTGTAGAGTCTCTGCCGAGAGATCTGCTGTGAGTCTGATGGGCTTCCCTTTGTGGGTGACCTGACCTTTCTCTCTGGCTGCCCTTAGTATTTTCTCCTTCATTTCAACCCTGGTGAATCTGACGATTATGTGCCTTGGGGTTGCTCTTCTTGCAGAGTATCTTTGTGGTGTTCTCTGTATTTCCTGGAGTTGAGTATTGACCTGTCTTGCTAGGTTGGGGAAATTTTCCTGGATAATATCCTGAAGAGTGTTTTACAGCTTGGATTCATTCTCTTCGTCACATTCTGGTACACCTATCAAACGTAGGTTGGGTCTCTTCACATAGTCCCACATTTCTTGAAGATTTTGTTCATTCCTTTTTGTGCTTTTTTCTTTAATCTTGGTTTCTCGTTTGATTTCATTGCGTTGATCTTCAACTTCTGATATTCTTTCTTCTGCTTGGTCAATTCGGCTGTTGAAACTTGCGCATACTTCGCGAAGTTCTCGTGTTGTGTTTTTCAGCTCCTTCAATTCATTCATATTCCTCTCTAAGTTGTCCATTCTCGTTATCAATTCCTCGAATCTTTTTTCAAATCTTTTTTCAAGGTTCTTAGTTTCTTTGCACTGGTTTAGGACATGTTCCTTTAGCTCACTGAAGTTTCTCATTATCCACTTTCTGAAGTCTGATTCCGTCATTTCGTCCCATTCATTCTCCGTCCAGCTTTGTTCCCTTGCTGGTGAGGAGTTTTGGTCCTTTTTTGGAGGTGAGGTGTTTTGGTTTCGGGTGCTTTCCTCCTTTTTGCCCTGGTTTCTTCCCATCTTTATGGATTTATCCGCCTGTCGTCTTAGTAGTGGCTGATTTTTCAATTGGGTATCTGTGTGGACACTGAGATTGTTGATGATGAAGTATTTCTGTTACTTAGTTTTCCCTCTAATGATCTATCTTCTCTGCTGTATGAGTGCTGAGGTCCACTCCAGGTCCTGCTTGTCTGGGGTATACCTGCAGCAGCTGCAGAACAGTGAGGGATGATATCAGTTTCTTTTTCTGCTGCCCTTGTTCCAGAATGATGCCAGCCAAATATCAGTCTGATTAGTCCGTGTCTGGGGTGACCCCTTGGATATACATGTGTCAGGGAGCTGCTTGAGGAGACAGTCTGTGCTTTCTAGGAGCTCCAGTGCTGAGCTGTGAGCTCCGTTGTTCATTCAGGGTTGTTGGGAGGTTATGTCTGCTGCAATAGAACTCATAAAACACCACTCTTTTTTTTTTTTTCATCCTTAGATGCTGTGTCTCAGGGAGTTGGGGCTTTCTTTATGAGTATCTGTTGCACTGTCCTGCCGCACTAGGTGGCAGTCTATTCACTATTTGCCTGCCGGGGCTCTGACCTGCTAACGCGGGTCCACCCTGTTGCTGCCTGGCGGACTCTCTCTGTTATGGCAGGTTGCCTCGGCAACGGCAGGCTGCGTCAGTCCTGGGCAGTACTTAAATGGGGGTGCACTTCGTCAGCAATGGTGGACGCCCCTCCCTGACTGGGCTGCACCGTCCTAAATGCCGGCAACAAAACTCTCAGCCCCAAGCGCCTCCAGTCGCCGCCCTGCTTGTCCCCGTGAGCGTGGGACCCGCCGAGCCAGATCACCCAGCTCCCTGCCTCAGAGTCCGTCCTCTCTCTTTCTCTTTTCCTCTCCCCAAGCTGAAAGGTCGACTCTCTCACTGGCGCCCCAGGAGTCTGCCGATAGGGCACTTGGATCCGTGCGATCTCCCATGCCGCTGCCCACTACCCCGGCTCAGATCACGCTTCCCAGGAAACTCCTGGTCTGGCTCATTGTCCAAGTCCCGTTCAATCAGATGGACATGCCAATCTTCCCTTCCAAATCTCAGATTGCCGGTTTAACAGGGCACCCAGACCAGTGAGTTTTGCACCGGGTCCCGCTGCGGCACTGGCTGAAGAGGCGGCAGGAGCCGGTTGCGTTAGCTGGCTGCTAGCGTCCCGTGTCTCTCCCACACCTGGGACTTTCAATGCTCTGTGGGCATAAAAGGAACATCCGAGAATGCGGCTAGGACTCACCCTCTGTGCCTTCACTGAGAGCTGCAATTCTGAGTCACCTCTATGACGCCATCTTGCCTCCTCTATTTTTCTTATATAATATTTTTTTTAATTTTTATTGCATTTTAGGTTTTGGGGTACATGTGCAGAACGTGCAATATAGTTGCATAGGTACACACATGGCAGTGTGTTTTGCTGCCTTCCTCCACTTAACCATATTTGGCATTTCTCCCCAGGCTATCCCTCCTCCCCAGCTCCTCCCCACTGTCCCTCCCCTATTCCCCCCAATAGAGCCCAGTGTGTAGGACCCCTCTCCCTGTGTCCATGTGTTCTCATTTTCTCACCCGTCTGTGAGTGAGAACATGTGGTATTTCCTTTTCTGATCTTGTGTCAGTTTGCTGAGAATGATGTTCTCCAGATTCATTCATGTCCTTACAAAGGACATAAACTCGTCATTTTGGATTGCTGCATAATATTGCATGGTGTATATGTGCCATATTTTCCCAGTCCAGTCTATCATCGATGGGCATTTGGGTTGGTCCCAGGTCTTTGCTATGTAAACAGTGCTGCAATGAACATTTGTGTGCATGTGTTCTTATAGTAGAACGATTTATAGTCCTTTGGATATATACCCAGTAATGGGATTGCTGGGTAAAATGGAATTTCTATTTCTAGGTCCTTGAGGAATCCCCACAGTGTCTTCCACAATGGTTGAACTAATTTACACATCCAACAACAGTGTAAGAGTGTTCCTCTTTCTCCACATCCTCGCCAGCGTCTGTTGTCTCCAGATTTTATAATGATGGCCATTCTAACTGGCATGAGATAATATCTCAATGTGGTTTTGATTTGCATCTCTCTAATGACCAGTGATGATGAGCATTTTTTCATGTGTTTATTGGCCTCATGTATGTCTTCTTTTGTAAACTGTCTGTTCATGTCCTTGGACCATTTTTGAATGGGATTGTTTGTTTTATTCCTGTAAATATGTTTGAGTTCTTCATAAATTCTGCATATCAGCCCTTTGTCAGTGGGGTAAACTGCAAAGACTGTTTCCCAATCTGTTGGTTGCTGATTAACTCTAGTGACGGTTTCTTTTGCCGTGCAAAAGCTGTGTAGTTTGATTAGGTCCCATTTGTCTATTTTGGCTTTTGTTGCCAATGCTTTTGGTGTTTTGGCCATGAAGTCCTTGCCTACTCCTATGTCCTGAATGGTTTGGCCTAGATTTCCTTTTAGAATTTTTATGGTGCCAGGTGTTATGTCTTCAATCCATCTGAAGTTAATTTTAGTGTAAGGTGTCAGGAAGCGGTCCAGTTTCTGCATTCTGCACATGGCTAACCAGTTTTCCCAACACCATTTGTTACACAGGGAATCCCTTCCCCATTGCTAGTTTTTGTCTGGTTTATCAAAGATTATATGGTTGTAGATATGTTGATTTGCCTCTGATGCCTCTGTTCTGTTCCATTGGTCTATATCTCTGTTTTGGTACCAGTGCCATGCTGTTTTGATTACTGTAACTATATAGTATAGTTTGAAGTCTGGTAATGTGATGTCTCCCGCTGTGTTCTTTTTTCTTAGAATTGATATGGCTATGCGGCCATTTTTTTTGTTGTTGTTGTTAAATATGAAGTTCACGGTGGTTTTCCCCAGTTCTGTGACGAAATTCAATGGTAGTTTGATGGGGATAGCATTGATTGTGTAAATTACTTTGGGCAGTATAGCCATTTTTACAACATTGATTTTTCCTAACCATGAACATGGAATGTTTCTCCATCTGTTTGTGTCCTCTCTTATTTCATTGAGCAGTGATTTGTAGTTTTCCTTGAAGAGGTCCCTTACGTTCCTTGTAAGTTGTATTCCTAGGTATTTTATTCTCTTTGTAGAAATTGTGAATGGCAGTTCATTCTTGATTTGGTTCTCTTTAAGTCTGTTATTGGGGTATAAAAATGCTTGTGATTTTTGCACATTGATTTTATATCCTGAGACTTTGCTCAAGGTGCTTATCAGTTTCAGCAGTTTTTGGGCTGAGGTGATGGGGTCTTCTAGGTATACTATCATGTCGTCTGCAAATAGAGGCAATTTGGCTTCCACCATTCCTATTTGAATAAACTTTTTTTCTTTTTCTTGCCTGATTGCTCTGGCTAAAATTTCCAGTACTATGTTGAATAGGAATGGTGAGAGTGGGCATCCTTGTCTAGTGCCAAATTTCAAAAAGAATGCTTCCGGTTTTTGCCCATTAAGTGTAATACTGGGTGTTGCTTTGGCATAAATACCTTTTTTTTTTAATTTTTATTGCATTATAGGTTTTGGGGTACATGTGCAGAACGTGCAAGATAGTTGCATAGGTACACATGTGTCAGTGTGTTTTACTGCCTTCCTCCCCTTCACCCAAACTTGGCATTCATCCCCAGGCTATCCCTCCCAGGCCCCCCTCCGCTGTTTCTCCCCCATTCCACCCAATAGACTCCAGTGTGTAGTAGACAGCCTCTCTGTGTCCATGTGTTCTCATTTTCCTCACACCCCTATGAGTGAGTATGTGTGGTATTTCTGTTTCTGCTCTTGTGTCAGTTTGCTGAGAATGATGTTCTCCAGATTCATCCATGTCCTTATGAAGGACACAAACTCATCATTTTTGATTGCTGCATAATATTCCATGGTGTATATCTGCCACATTTTCCCAGTCCAGTCTATCATCGTTGGGCATTTCGGTTGCTTCCAGGTCTTTGCTATTGTAAACAGTGCTGAAATGAACATTCGTGTGCATGTGTCCTTATAGTAGAAAGATATATAGTCCTTTGGATATATACCCAGTAATGGGATTGCTGGGTCAAATGGAATTTCTATTTCTAGGTCCTTGAGGAATCGCCACACTGTCTTCCACAATGGGTGAACTAATTTACACTCCCACCAACAGTGTAAGAGTGTTCCTATTTCTCCACATCCTATCCAGCATCTGCTGTCTCCAGATTTTTTAATGATTGCAATTCTAAATGGCATGAGATGGTATCTCAATGTGGTTTTGATTTGCATCTCTCTAATGACCAGTAATGATGAGCATTTTTTCATGTGTTTGTTGGCCTCATGTATGTCTTCTTTGGTAAAGTGTCTGTTAATATCCTTTGCCCATTTTTGAATAGGCTTGTTTGTTTTTTTCCTGGAAATCTGTTTGAGTTCTTTGTAAATTCTGGATATCAGCACTTTGTCTGATGTGTAAACTGCAAAGATTTTTTCCCATTCTGATGGTTGCCGATTCACTCTAGTGACTGTTTGTTTTGCCGTGCAGAAGCTCTGTAGTTTGATTAGGTCCCATTTGTCTATTTTGGCTTTCGTTGCCAATGCTTTTGGTGTTTTCTTCATGAAGTCCTTGCCTACTCCTATGTCCTGAATGGTTTTGCCTAGATTTTCTTCTAGGGTTTTTACGGTGTCAGGTCTTATGTTTAAGTCATTAATCCATCTGGAGTTAATTTTAGTGTAAGGTGTCAGGAAGGGACTTGTCTCTGCTTTATGCACATGTCTAGCCAGTTTTCCCAACACCATTTATTAAATAGGGAATCCTTTCCCCATTGCTTGTTTTTGTCTGGTTTATCAAAGATAATATGGCCGTTGATAGGTTGTGTTGCCTCCGATGCTTCTGTTCTGTTCCATTGGTCTAAATCTCTGTTTTGGTACCAGTATCATGCTGTTTTGATTACTGTAGCCTTGTAGTATAGTTTGAAGTCTGGTAGTGTGATGTCTCCCGCTGTGTTCTTTTTGCTTATAATTGACTTGGCTATGCGGGCTCTTTTTTGTTTTCATATGAAATTCATGGTGGTTTTTTCCAGTTCTGTGAAGAAATTCAATGGTAGTTTGATGGGGATAGCATTGATTGTGTAAATTACTTTGGGCAGGATAGCCATTTTCACGATATTGATTCTTCCTAACCACGAACATGGAATGTTTCTCCATCTGTTTATGTCCTCTCTTATTTCATTGAGCAGTGGTTTGTAGTTCTCCTTAAAGAGGTCCCTTACATTCCTTGTGAGTTGTATTCCTTGGTATTTTATTTTCTTTGTAGCAATTGTAAATGGCATTTCGCTCTTGATTTGGTTCTCTTTAAGTCTGTTATTGGTGTATAGAAATGCTTGTGATTTTTGAACATTGATTTTACATCCTGAGACTTTGCTGAAGTTGCTTATCAGTTGCAGGAGCTTTTGGGCTGAGGTGATGGGGTCTATTAGGTATACTATCATGTCGTCTGCAAATAGAGACAATTTGGCTTCCACCTTTCCTATTTGAATACCATTTATTTCTTTTTCTTGCCTGATTGCTCTGGCTAGAACTTCCAGTACTATGTTGAATAGGAGCAGTGAGAGAGGGCATCCTTGTCTAGTGCCAGATTTCAAAGGCAATGCTTCCAGTTTTTGCCCATTAAGTATGATATTGGCTGTTGGTTTGTCATAAATAGCTTTTATTACTTTGAGATATGTTCCATTGATACCAAGTTTATTGAGGGTTTTTGTCATAAAGGGCTGTTGAATTTTGTCAAATGCCTTCTCTGCGTCAATTGAGATAATCATGTGTTTTTTGTTTTTGCTTCTGTTTATGTGATGAATTACATTTATAGACTTGCGTATATTGAACCAGCCTTGCATCCCCGGGATGAATCCTACTAAATCATGATGGATAACCTTTTTAATGTGCTGTTGCCATCGGTTTGCCAGTATTTTATTGAAGATTTTTGCTTCTATGTTCATCATGGATATTGGCCTGAAGTTTTTTCTTGTTGAGTCTCTGCCAGGTTTTGGTATCAGGATGATGTTGGTCTCATAACATGATTTGGGAAGGGTTCCCTCTTTCTGGATTATTTGGAATAGTTTCAGAAGGAATGGTACCAGATACTCTTTGTGTGTCTGGCAGAATTCAGCTGTGAACCCGTCTGGACCTGGGTTTTTTTTTTGTGGTATGCTCTTAATTGCTGCCTCAACTTCAGACCTTGTTATTGGTGTATTCATAGTTTCGGATTCCTCCTGGTTTAGGCTTAAGAGAACACAGGCGTCCAGGAATTTATCCATTTCTTCCTGATTTACTAGTTGATGTGCATTGAGTTGTTTGTAGTTTTCTCTGATGATGGTTGGAATTTCTGTGGAATCTCTGTTGATTTCCCCATTATCGTTTTTTATTGCATCTGTTTGGTTGTTTTCTCTTTTCTTTTTTATCAGTGTGGCTAGTGGTCTGTCTATTTTGTTGATCTTTTCAAAAAACCAGCTATTAGACTTATTGATTTTTTGAAGGGTTTTTCTTCTTTCTATCTATTTCAGTTCTGCTCTGATCATAGTTATTTTTTGCCTTCGGCTAGGTTTTGAGCTTTTTAATCTTGCTCCTCCAGCTCTTTCAATTTTGACGATAGGGTGTCGATTTTGGATCTCTCCACTCTTCTCATGTGGGCACTTATTGCTATATATTTTCCTCTACAGACTGCTTTAAATGTGTCCCAGAGATTCTGGTACGTTGTGTCTTCATTTTCATTGGTTTCAAAGAACGTCTTTATTTCTGCCTTCATTTCGTTGTTTATCCAGTCAACATTCAAGGGCCAGTTGGTCAGTTTCCATGAAGCTGTGCGGTTCTGAGTTATTTTCTGAATTCTGAGTTCCAACTTGATTGCACTATGGTCGGAGAGACTGTTTGTTATGATTTCTGTTGTTTTGCATTTGCTGAGGAGTGCTTTGCTTCCAATTATGTGGTCAATTTTGGAGTAGGTGTGATGTGGTGCTGAGAAGAATGTATATTCTGTTGATTTGGGGTGGAGAGTTCTGTAAATGTGTATCAGGTTTTCTTGTTCTAGGTCTGAGTTAAAGTCCTGAATATCCTTGTTAATTTTCTGTCTGGTTGATCTGTCTGCTATTGACAGTGGAGTGTTAAAGTCTCCCACTTTTATTGTGTGGGAGTCCAAGTCTCTTTGTAAGTCATTAAGAACTTGCCTTATATATCTGGGTTCTCCTGCATTGGGTCCATATGTATTTAGAATCGTTAGCTCTTCTTGTTGTATCGATCCTTTTACCATCATGTAATGACCCTCCTTGGCCCTTTTTATTTTTGTTGCTTTAAAGTCTACCTTATCAGAGACGGGAATTGCAACTCCTGCTTTTTTTTGCTCTCTATTTGCTTGGTAAATCTTCCTTCATCCTTTTATTTTGAGCCTTTGTGTATCTTTGCGTGTCAGGTGGGTTTCCTGGATACAGCACACCGATGGGTTTTGGTTTTTTTTTCCAATTTGCCAGTCTGTGTCTTTTGATTGGTGCATTTAGCCATTTACATTTAGGGTTAATGTTGTTATGTGTGAATTTGATACTGCCATTTTGATGCTAGCTGGCTGTTTTGCCCATTGGTTTACGTAGATTCTTCATTTTGTTGATGCTCTTTAGCATTTGTTATGCTTTTAGAATGGCTGGTACTGGTTGTTTCTTTCTATGTGTAGTGCCTCTTTCAGGAGCTCTTGTAAAGCAGGCCTAGTGGTGACAAAATCTCTGAGTACTTGCTTGTTAATGAAGAATTTTATTTTTCCTTCACTTATGAAGCTCAATTTGGCTGGATATGAAATTCTGGGTTGAAAGTTCTTTTCTTAAAGGATGTTGAATATTGGCCCCCACTCTCTTCTGGCTTGTAGAGTCTCTGCCGAGAGATCTGCTGTGAGTCTGATGGGCTTCACTTTGTGGGTGACCCGACCTTTCTTTCTGGCTGTCCTTAGTATTTTCCCCTTCATTTCAACCCTGGTGAATCTGACGATTATGTGCCTTGGGGTTGCTCTTCTTGCAGAGTATCTTTGTGGTGTTCTCTGTATTTCCTGGAGTCGAGTATTGACCTGTCTTGCTAGGTTGGGGAAATTTTCCTGGATAATATCCTGAAGAGTGTTTTTCAGCTTGGATTCATTCTCTTCGTCACATTCTGGTACACCTATCAAACGTAAGTTGGGTCTCTTCGCATTGTCCCACATTTCTTGGAGATTTTGTTCATTCTTTTTTGTGCTTTTTTCTTTAATCTTGGTTTCACGTTTTATTTCATTGAGTTGATCTTCAACTTCTGGTATTCTTTCTTCTGCTTGGTCAATTCGGCTGTTGAAACTTGTGCATGCTTCACGAAGTTCTCGTGTTGTGTTTTTCAGCTTCTTCAATTCATTCATATTCCTCTCTAAGTTGTCCATTCTTGTTATCAATTCCTCGAATCTTTTTTCAAATCTTTTTTCAAGATTCTTAGTTTCTTTGCACTGATTTATAACATGTTCTTTTAGCTCAATGATGTTTCTCATTATCCACTTTCTGAAGTCTGATTCCGTCATTTCGTCACACTCATTCTCTGTCCATCTTGTTTCCCTTGCTGGTGAGGAGTTTCAGTTCTTTGTAGGAGGTGAGGTGTTTTGGTTTCGGGTGTTTTCCTCCTTTTTGCGCTGGTTTCTTTTCATCTTTATGGATTTCTCCGCCTGTCGTCTTAGTAGTTGCTGATTTTGCAATTGGGTCTCTTTGTGGATGCTGAGATTGTTGATGATGAAGTATTTCTGTTACTTAGTTTTTCTTCTAATGGTCTAGCCCCTCTGCTATATGAGTGCTGAGGTCCACTCCAGGCCCTGCTTGTCTGGATTATACCTGTAGCAGCTGTGGGACAGTGAGGGATGATACCAGTTTCTTTTTCTGCTGTCTTTTTTCCAGAATGATGCCCACCAAATGTCAGTCTGATTAGTCCATTTTTTGGGGTGACTCTTTGGAGGTACAGGGGTCAGGGAACTGCTTAAGGAGACGGTCTATGCTTTATAGGAGCTCCAGTGCTGAGTTGTGAGCTCCATTGTTCATTCAGGGTTTTTGGGAGGTTGTTTATGTCTGCTGCAATAGAACTCATAAAACACCACCCTTTTTTTCCCCCCTTAGATCCTCTGTCTCAGGGAGTTGGGGCTTTATTTATGAGTATCTGTTGCACTGTCCTGCCCCACTAGGTGGCAGTCTATTCACTATTTGCCTGCCACGGTTCTGACCTGCTAGCGCGGGTCTGCCCTGTTGCTGTGGAGCCCTCCGCCCTCCTGGTGGCGTCTCTCTGTTATGGCAGGTTTCCTCGGCAATGGCAGGCTGCGTCAGCCCTGGGTGGTACTTCAGTAGGGGCAGATAGCGTCAGCAATGGTGGACGCCCCTCCCTCACCGGGCTGCACCGTCCTCGATGCCGGCAGCAAAACTCTCAGCCCCAAGCATCTCTAGTCACCACCCTGCTTGTCCCCGTGAGGGTGGGACCGCTGAGCCCTATCACCCAGCTCACTGCCTCAGAGTCTGTCCTCTCTCTCTCTCACTCCCTCTCTGCTAGCTGAAAGGTCGACTCTCTCACTGGCGCCCCAGTAGCCTGCCGATAGGGCACTGGGATCCGTGTGATCTCCCGTGCCGCTGCCCATTTCACCGGCTCAGATCACGCTTCCCAGGAAACTCCTGGTCTGGCTCACTGTCCAAGTCCCATTCAAACAGATGGACATGCCAATCTGCCCTTCCAAATCTCAGATTGCCAGTTTAACAGGGCACCCAGACCAGTGAGTTCCATGCTGCGTCCTGCTGCGGCCCCGGCTGAAGCGGTGAGCCAGCTGCGTTATCTGGCAAAGCGTCTCGTGTCTCTCCCACACCTGGCACTTTCAACGCTCTGTGGACAGAAAAGGTCCATCCGAGAATGCGGTAGGACTCACCCTCTGTGCCTTCACTGAGAGCTGCAATCCTGAGTTGCTTCTACGACGCCATCTTGCGAGTCTCCCCCAGCATAAATAGCTTTTATTACTTTGAGATATTTTCCATAAATACCGAGTTCATTGAGAGTTTTTAGAATAAAGCCCTGTTGAATTTTTTCAAATGCCTTCTCTGCATCAATTGAGATAATCATGTGGTTTTTGTTTTTGGTTCTGTTAATGTGTAGAATGAGGTTTATAGACTTGCATATGTTTAACCAGCCTTGCATGCCCGGGAAGAATACTACTTGATTATGATGGATAAGTTTTTTAATGTGCTGTTGCAATCGGTTTGCCAGTACTTTATTGAAAATTTTTGCATCTATGTTCATCATGGATATTGGCCTGAAGTTTTTTGTTGTTGTTGAGTCTCTGCCTTGTTTTGGTATCTGGATGATATTGGTCTCATAAATTGATTTGGGATGTGTTCCCTCCTTTGGTTTATTTGGAATAATTTCAAAGGAATGGTACCAGCTCCTCTTTGTGTGTCTGGTAGAATTCGGCTGTGAACCCATCTGGACCTGGGCTTTTTTTGTTTGGTAGGCTCTTAATTGCTCCCTCGACTTCAGAACTTGTTATTGGTCTATTCATAGTTTTGGCTTCCTCCTGGTTTACGCTTGGGAGGACAGAGGTGTCCAGGAATTTACCCATGTCTTCCTGGTTTACTCCTTTATGTGCATAGAGTTGTTTGTAGTATTCTCTGATGATGGTTTGAATTTCTGTGGAATCTGTGATGATTTCCTCTTTATCATTTTTTATTGCATCTATTTGGTTGTTCTCTCTCTTCTTTTTTATCAGTCTGGGTAGGGGTCTGTCTATATTGTTGATCTTTTCGAAAAACCAGCTCTTGGATTTATTAATTTTTGAAGGGATTTTCTTGTCTCTATCTCCTTCCGTTCTGCTGTGATCTTTGCTATTTCTTGTCTTCAGGTAGGTTTTGAGTTTTTTTGATCTTGCTCCTCCAGCACTTTCAATTTTGATGATAGGGTGTCAATTTTGGATCTCTCCACTCTTCCCATGTGGGCACTTATTGCTGTATATTTTCCTCTACAGACTGCTTTAAATGTGTCCCAGAGATTCTGGTATGTTGTGTCTTCATTCTTGTTGGTTTTGAGAAACTTCTTTATTTCTGCCTTCATTTCATTGTTTATCCAATCAACAGTCAAGAGGCAGTTGTTCAGTTTTCATGAAGCTGTGCAGTTCTGAGTTATTTTCTGAATTCTGAGTTCCAACTCTATTGCACTCTGGTCTGAGAGACTGTTTGTTATGATTTCAGTTGTTTTGCATTTGCAGAGAAGTGTTTTACTTCCAATTATGTGATCAATTTTGGAGTAGGTATGATGTGGTGCTGAGAAGAATGTATATTCTGTGGATTTGGGATGGAGAGTTCTTTATATGTCTATCAGGTTTGCTTGTTCCAGGTCTGAGTTCAAGCCTTGGATATCCTTGTTAATTTTCTGTCTGGTTGATCTGTTTGATATTGACAGTGGTGTGTTAAAGTCTCCCACTATTATTGTGTGGGAGTTTAAGTCTCTTTGTAAGTTCTTAAGAACTTGCCTTATATATCTTGGTGCTCCTGTATTGGGTCCATATATATTTAGAATCGTTATCTCTTCTTGTTGTATCGATCCTTTTACCATTACATAATGACCTTCTTTGTCTCTTTTGATATTTGTTGCTTTAAAATCTATTTTATCAGAGATGAGAATTGCAACTCCTGCTTTTCTTTGCTCTCCATTTGCTTCGTTAATCTTCCTTCATCCCTTTATTTTGAGCCTTTGTGAATCTTTGCGTGTGAGATGGGTTTCCTTGATACAGCACACCAATGGGTTTTGTTTTTATATCCAATTTGCCAGTCTGTGTCTTTTGGTTGGTGCATTTAGCCCATTTACATTTAGAGTTAATATTGTTATGTGTGAGTTTGATACTGCCATTTTGATACTATCTGGCTGTTTTGTCCCTTGGTTGATGCAGATTCTTCATTTTGTTGATGCTCTTTAGCATTTGATATGTTTTTTAGAATGGCTTGTACTGGTTCTTTCTTTCTATGTGAAGTGCCTCTTTCAGGAGCTCTTGTAAAGCAGGCCTGGTGGAGACAAAATCTCTGAGTACTTGCTTGTTAGCAAAAGATTTTATTCTTCCTTTACTTATGAAGCTCAGTTTGGCTGGATATGAAATTCTGGGTTGAAAGTTCTTTTCTTTAAGGATGTTGAATATTGGCCCCCACTCTCTTCTGGCTTGTAGAGTATCTGCCAAGAGATCTGCTATGAGTCTGATGGGCTTCCCTTTGTGGTGACCCGACCCTTCTCTCTGGCTGCCCTTAGTATTTTCTCCTGCATTCCAACCCTGGTGAATCTGACGATTATGTGCCTTGGGTTTGCTCTTCTTGCAGAATACCTTTGTGCTGTTCTCTGTATTTCCTGGAGTTGAGTATTGACCTGCCTGGTAAGTTGGGGAAATTTTCGTGGATAATATCCTGAAGAGTGTTTTCCAGCTTGGATTCATTCTCTTTGTCACATTCTGGTACATCTATCATACGTAGGTTGGGTCTCTTCACATAGTCCCACATTTCTTGGAGATTTTGTTCATTCCTTTTGTGCTTTTTTCTCTAATCTTGGATTCTCTTTTTAATTCATTGAGTAGATCTTCGACTTCTGATATTCTTTCTTCTGCCTGGTCAATTCGGCTGTTGAAAGTTGTGCATGCTTCATGATGTTCTTGTGTTGTGTTTTTCAGCTCCTTCAATACATTCATATTTCTCTCTAAGTTTTCCATTCTTGTTATCATTTCCTCGAATCTTTTATCAAATATTTTTTCAAGGTTCTTAGGTTCTTTACATTGATTTAGAACATGTTCTTTTAGCTCATTGAAGTTTCTCATTATCCACTTTCTGAAGTCTGATTCCATCATTTCATCACTCTCATTCTCTGTCCAGCTTTGTTTTCTTGCTGGTGAGGAGTTTTGTTCCTTTGTAGGAGGTGATGTGTTTTGTTTTCGGGTGTTTTCCTCCTTTTTGCGCTGGTTTCTTCCCATCTTTGCGGATTTATCCACCTGTTGTTTGAGTAGTTGCTGACTTTTCAATTGGGTCTCTGAGTGGACACACAGATTGTTGATGATGAAGTGTTTCTGTTATTTAGTTTTTTTTCTAACTGTTTAGCCCCTCTGCTTTATGAGTGCTGAGGTCCACTTCAGGCTCTGCTCGTCTGGGTTACACCTGTAGCAGGTGCAGAACACTGAGGGATGCTACCAGATTCTTCTTCTGCTATCTTTGTCCCAGAATGATGCCCGCCAAATGTCAGTCTGATTAGTCCTTTTTTTGAAGTGGCTCTTTGAATGTGCAAGGGTCAAGAATCTGCTTGAGAAGATGGTCTGTACTTTATAGGAGCTCCAGTGCTGAGCTCTCAGCTTCGTTCTTCATTCAGCGTTGCTGGGCGAATGTGTCTGCTGCAGCAGAACTTATAAAAGCCCCCCCTTTTTGTTCTCAGATGCTCTGTTTCAGGGATCTGGGGCTTTCTTTATGAGTATCTGTTACACTGTCCTGCCCAGCTAGGAGGCAGACTATTCACTATTTGCCTGCCAGGGCTCTGCCCTGCTAGCATGGTTCTGCCCTGCTGCCACAGCACTCCATTCTACTGTGGTGCACTCTGCCCTGTTGGCGGCATCTCTGTGTTTTGTCTGGTTGCCTCAGCAATGGCAGGCTGTGTCAGCAGTGGACGGTACCTCCGTAGGGGTGGATTGCGTCCATAGTGGTGGACAACCCTCCCCCACCGAGCTGCACCGTTTGGATTCAGCTGACCCCGCAGCAAAACTCTTAACCCCAAGTGCCTCAAATCACCATGCTGCTTGTCCACCCATGATGGTGGGACCCGCTGAGCCTGATCACCTGGCTCCCTGCATCAGAGTCTCTCCTCTCTATCTCTTTTTCTTTCCAAATTGAATGGTTGACTCTCTCATAGGTGCCCCAGTCGCCTGCTGATTGGACACAGGGATCCGTGCGATCTCCCCTGCAGTGGCCCACTGCGCTGGCACAAGTTGCTCTTCCCAGGAATCTCCTGGTCTGGCTCACCATCCAAGTCCTGTTCAATAACATGCACATGTCAATCTGCCCTCCCAAAACTCATATTGCCGGTTTAAAAGGGCACCCAGATTAGTGAGCTTTGTGTGGGCTGCTGCAGCACCTTGGCGTGGTGCCAGACAAAACAGCCACGCAAGTGGGTTGTGCTGCTCTCCTGTGTCTCTCCTACACCTGGGAATTTGCCAGTTCTGTGGGCTACAAAAGTCCATCTGAAAATGAAGCTAGGACTCAACATCTGCATCTTCACTGAGAGCTGCAATACTGAGTTGTTTGTATGGTGCCATCTTGGAACCTGAGCCCTAATATAATCAGGATTCTATTTCATATCACCATTGTTTAAGAGCCTCATTGGGTAATGCACATCTGGTCAGTAATCAAGAGGCTGTGTTATATGAAAACTCATTCATAGCCTCAGTGAATAATCCACACCTGTGGAGTAGCCAGGAGTGAATTTCACAAAGTAACTTATTCAGATCCTCAGTGAATAACACACACCTGTGGAACAGTCAGCATTTTATTTCATAAGGCCACTGACTCATAGCCTCAGTAAGTAATGCACAAATGTACAGTACTCAGCAGTCTATTTCATAAAGCCACTCATTCAGAGATTCACTGAATAATAAAATATTTGGGATAGACATCCTGTTTCATATGATCACACAAGGTGGGCCACACTGAGTAATACAAACCTGGGGAAGAGTTAGGAGTCTACTTTATATGGCCACTCATCTACAGCCTCAGTGAATAATGCACACGTGTGAAATAGGCACTAGTCTATTTTATATGGCCACAAAATCAAAGCCTGAGTGAGTAATGCACAACTTTGGAATAGTCAGTCGTCTCTTCCATATGCTCATATATTTAGAGTCTGAGTCAATAATACACACCTGCGGAATAGTCAGAAGTCCCTTTCTTATGGGGACTTATTGAGAGACACACTGAATGTACACACCTGAAGAAATAGTCAGGATTCTTTTTTATCCCCTCATTCTGAGCCTAACTGAATAACGCACACCTGTGGAATAGTCAGGTGTCTTTGTCATGTGGCCTCTCATTTGGAGTGTCACTGAATAATGTGGAGTTGTCAGGAGTCTATTTCATGTAGACACATATTCTAAGCCTAAGTGAATAATACACAATCGTGTGATAGTAGGGAATCTAATTAATATGGCCACATATTTAGAGCCTCACTGAGTAATACACACCTGGAGAATAATTTGGAGTCTATTGCCAATGGACATTCATTCATAGCCTTGGTGAATAATGCACACCTGTGGAGTAGCCAGGAGTCTATTTCATTTGGACACTCATTCTTAGCCTCAGTGGATAATATACACCTGTGACATAGTAAGGAGTCTATTTCATAAGGCCACTCACTCACAGCCTCAGTGAATAATACACACTTTGGGAGTAGTCAAGAGTCTATTTTATATGGCCACTCTTTGAGTACATTACCAAGTGGTACACACCTGGGGAATAGTCAGGATAGTTTCATATGGACACTCAATGAGTGCCTCACTTAATAACGCACACCTGTGAAATAGTCAGGAATCTATTTCATTTGGTCACTCTTTCAGAGCCTCAGTGAATAATACACACCTAAAATACATTGGGGACTGTGTTTCATGTGGCCACTCATTCAGAGCCTCACGGAATAGTGCACACCTGGAGAATTATCAAGAGTGTATTTGGAATGGCAATGCATTCAAAGACTCTGTGAGTAACACCTACGTTGAAAATTGTGAGAAATCCACTCCAAATGGCCACATATTTGGAGCCTCAGTGAATCATGCACACCAAGAAAATAATCAGGAGTTAATGGCTTATGCCCTCTCATTTAGCCCCTCAGTGAATAATGCATGTCTGTCGAGTACTGAGGAGTCTGTTTTATAGGGACACTCATTTTGAGCCTCACTGAATAGTACAAAACTGGAAACAAGTCAGGGGTGATTTTCATATGACCACTCATTCAGAGGCTAAGTGAATTATTCACAGATGTTGAGTACAAAGGAGCCTGTCTCATATCATGAATCATTCAGAGCCTCACTGACTGATACACAGCTTGGGAATAGTCAAAATTCCATTTAATATAAACACTCATTATGGGCCTCAGTGAATCATGCATGTGTGTGGACTACTGAGGATACTAATTCATATTACCCCAATGCATAAATCCACTTAATATTACACACTTTTAAAATAATCAGATGTCTATTTCATATGGTAAAAAATTAGGAACCCCAGGAATTAATACACTACAGATAAATAGTCAGGAGTCTATTTCATATGGCAACTCAGAGAATCAGTGAATAATGCACACCAGAGGAATATTCAGCGTATATTAGGAGTGGGTTTCATATGGCCACACAGAGCCTCAGTGAATAATGCACACCACGGTCATCCTCAGGAACTTGTTTCATAAGACCACTGATTCAGTATCCCACTAAATGACATACGGGGAAATCGTCAGGATTCTGCTCCATAAGACCATTCATTCAGAGCCTTACTGAATAATGCACAAGGACGCAACAGTCAGGAGTCTATTCCATTTGGCCTCTCCTTCTGAGGTTCACTGAATAATGAACACCTGTGGAGTAGTCATAACCCTATTTAAAATAGCCACAAATAAAGCACCTCACTGAATGATACACATTTCGGTGACAGTAAGGAGTCTACTTAAAACGGTTACACATTCAGACTCTCTGTAAATAATGCACCCCTGGGCAATAGACAGGAGTCTCTTTTTATGCCCACTTATTCAGAGTCTAATTCAATAATACACACCTGTAGAATAGTTAAGAGCCTACTTCATATAGCCACCCATTTAGATCCTCAGTAAATAATGCACACCAGGGTAATAGCCTGGAGCCTCTCTTATAGAGCCGCTCATTCAGTGCCTCACTAAATGATACACACCTGGGGAATCATCAGGATTCTATTCCATACTGTCACTCATCCAGAGCCTTATTGAATTATTCACAATGGGGCAATAGTCAGGTGACTATTTTATATGGCCTCTCATTTAGAGTTTCAGTGAATAATGAACTTCTTTGGAGTAGTCAGAATGATATTTATGGTAGCCACAAATTAAGTGCCTCCCTGAATGATACACACCTGGGTGATAGTAAGGCATCTATTTCACATGATCTCTCATTCTGGGAATAATGGAAGAATACACAGCTGTGAAAGTGTCAGGAGCCTATATGGTATGAACACTCATTCAGAACCTGTTTGAATAATGCACACATGGAGAATAATTAGGAGTCCATGTCATATGGCTACTCATTCAGACAATCAGTGAATAACACACACATGTGGAGTAATAAGAAGTAGGTTTCCTGTGGCCACCCTTTCAAAGCCTCACCGAATATTATACACTTATAATATAGTCTGGAGTCTTTTTCATGTGGCCAGTCAGAGAATCAGTGAATAATGTACACATGAGGAACACTCTGTGAATATTAGGAGTCTATTTTAAGTGGCCACTCAGAGCTGCAGTGAATAATGCATACCATAATAATAGTCAGGATCCCGTTTCATGTGACCACTGATTTAGTATCTCTCTGAATTATGAACACCAGAGAATCTTTAGTATTCTATTCTATAGGAACACTTATTCAGATCCTTACTAAATAATGCACAAAATGGCAAGAGTCAGGAGTCTATTTCATATGGCCTCTCATTCAGAGATTCAGTGAATAATAAACACCTGTGGAATAGTCAGGACCCTATGTAAGATAGCTGCAAAATAAGCACCTCCAAGAATGATACACACCTGTGTGACAATCAGGAGTCTAGTTGATATGGACACTCATACAGAACCTCTTTGAATAATGCACATGAGAAGAATAATCACTAGTCTATCTCATATGGTGATTTTTATTTTTATTTTTTATTTTTTAATTTTTATTGCATTATAGGTTTGGGGGTACATGTGCAGAACGTGCAAGATAGTTGCACAGGTACACATATGGCAGTGTGCTTTGCTGCCTTCCTCCCATTCACCCACACTTGGTAGTCATCCCCAGGTCATCCCCCCCAGCCCCCCCCGCTGTCCCTCCCCCATTCCCCCCAACAGTCCCCAGTGTATAGTAGACCGCTTCTCTGTGTCCATGTGTTCTCATTTTTCTCACCCACCTATGAGTGAGTATATGCGGTATTTCTTTTTCTGTTCTTGTGTCAGTTTGCTGAGAATGATGTTCTCCAGATTCATCCATGTCCTTACAAAGGACACAAACTCATCATTTTTGATTGCTGCATAATATTCCATGGTGTATATGTGCCACATTTTCCCAGTCCAGTCTATCATCGTTGGGCATTTGGGTTGGTTCCAGGTCTTTGCTATTGTAAACAGTGCTGCAATGAACATTCGTGTGCATGTGTCCTTATAGTAGAACGATTTATAGTCCTTTGGATAGATACCCAGTAATGGGATTGCTGGGTCAAATGGAATTTCTATTTCTAGGTCCCTGAGGAATCGCCACACTGTCTTCCACAATGGTTGAACTAATTTACACTTCCACCAACAGTGTAAGAGTGTTTCTATTTCTCCACATCCTCTTCAGCATCTGCTGTCTCCAGATTTTTTAATGATCGCCATTCTAACTGGTGTGAGATGGTATCTCAATGTGGTTTTGATTTGCATCTCTCTAATGACCAATGATGATGAGCACTTTTTCATATGTTTGTTGGCCTCATGTATGTCTTCTTTTGTAAAGTTTCTGTTCATATGCTTTGCCCATTTTTGAACGGGCTTGTTTGTTTTTTTCCTGTAAATCTGTTTGAGTACTTTGTAAATTCTGGATATCAGCCCTTTGTCAGATGTGTAAACTGCAAAGATTTTTTCCCATTCTGATGGTTGCCGATTCACTCTAGTGACGGTCTCTTTTGCCGTGCAGAAGCTGTGGAGTTTGATTAGGTCCCATTTGTCTATTTTGGCTTTTGTTGCCAATGCTTTTGGTGTTTTGGCCATGAAGTCCTTTCCTACTCCTATGTCCTGAATGGTTTTGCCCAGATTTTCTTCTAGGGTTTTTATGGTGTCAGGTCTTACGTTTAAGTCTTTAAGCCATCTGGAGTTAATTTAATGTAAGGTGTCAGGAAGGGGTCCGGTTTCTGCTTTCTACACATAGCTAGCCAGTTTTCCCAACACCATTTATTAAATAGGGAATCCTTTCCCCATTGCCTGTTTTTGTCTGGTTTATCAAAGATAATATGGTTGTAGAAATTTTGTGTTGCCTCCGATGCTTCTGTTCTGTTCCATTGCTCTATATCTCTGTTTTGGTACCAGTACCATGCTGTTTTGATTACTGTAGCCTTGTAGTATAGTTTGAAGTCTGGTAGCGTGATGCCTCCCGCTGTGATCTTTTTGCTTAGAATTGACTTGGCTATGCGGGCTCTTTTTTGGTTCCATATGAAATTCATGGTGGCTTTTTCCAGTTCTGTGAAGAAATTCAATGGTAGGTTGATGGGGATAGCATTGATTGTGTAAATTACTTTGGGCAGTATAGCCATTTTCACGATATTGATTCTTCCTAACCACGAGCATGGAATGTTTCTCCCGCTGTTTGTGTCCTCTCTTATTTCGTTGAGCAGTTGTTTGTAGTTTTCCTTAAAGAGGTCCCTTACCTTCCTAGTGAGTTGTATTTCTAGGTTTTTTATTTTCTTTGTAGTAATTGTGAATGGCAGTTCGTTCTTGATTTGGTTCTCTTTAAGTCTGTTATTGGTGTATAGGAATGCTTGTGATTTTTGCACATTGATTTTATATCCTGAGACTTTGCTGAAGTTGCTTATCAGTTGCAGGAGCTTTTGGGCTGAGGTGATGGGGTTTTCTAGGTATACAATCATGTCGTCTTCAAAAAGAGACAATTTGGCTTCCACCTTTCCTATTTGAATACCCTTTATTTCTTTTTCTTGCCTGATTGCTCTGGCTAGAACTTCCAGTACTATGTTGAATAGAAGTGGTGAGAGAGGGCATCCTTGTCTAATGCCGGATTTCAAAGGGAATGCTTCCAGTTTTTGCCCATTCAGTATGATGTTGGCTGTTGGTTTGTCGTAAATAGCTTTTATTACTTTGAGATATGTTCCATCAATACCAAGTTTATTGAGGGTTTTTAGCATAAAGGGCTGTTGAATTTTGTCAAATGCCTTCTCTTCGTCAATTGACATAATCCTGTGGTTTCAGTTTTTGCTTCTGTTTATGTGGTGAATTACATTTATAGACTTGCGTATGATGAACCAGCCTTGCATCACCAGGATGAATCCTACTTGATCATGATGGATAAGTTTTTTAATGTGCTGTTGCAATCGGTTTGCCAGTATTTTATTGAAGATTTTTGCATCTATGTTCATCATGGGTATTGGCCTGAAGTTTTCTTTTCTTGTTGAGTCTCTGCCAGGTTTTGGTATCAGGATGATGTTGTTCTCATAAAATGATTTGGGAAGGGTTCCCTCTTTTTGGATTATTTGGAATAGTTTCAGAAGGAATGGTACCAGATTCTTTTTGTGTGTCTGGTAGAATTCAGCTGTGAACCCCTCTGGACCTGGGCTTTTTTTGTGTGGTAGGCTCTTAATTGCTGCCTCAACTTCAGACCTTGTTATTGGTCTATTCATAGTTTCGGCTTCCTTCTGGCTTAGGCTTGGGAGGACACAGGCGTCCAGTAATTTATCCATTTCTTCCTGATTTACTAGTTTATGTGCATAGAGTTGTTTGTACTGTTCTCTGATGATGGTTTGAATTTCTGTGGAATCTGCGGTGATTTCCCTTTATCGTTTTTTATTGCATCTATTTGGTTGTTCTCTCTTTTCTTTTTTATCAGTCTGGCTAGTGGTCTGTCTATTTTGTTGATCTTTTCGAAAAACCAGCTCTTAGATTTATTGATTTTTTGAAGGGTTTTTCTTGTCTCTATCTCCTTCAACTCTGCTCTGATCTTAGTTATTTCTTGTCTTCGGCAAGGTTTTGAGCTTTTTTCATCTTGCTCCTCTAGCTCTTTCAATTTTGATGATAGAGTGTCAATTTTGGATCTCTCCACTCTTCTCATGTGGGCACTTATTGCTATATATTTTCCTCTACAGACTGCTTTAAATGTGTCCCAGAGATTCTGGTAAGTTGTGTCTTCGTTCTCGTTGGTTTCAAAGTACTTCTTTATTTCTGCCTTCATTTCATTGTTTATCCAATCAACATTCAAGAGCCAGTTGTTCAGTTTCCATGAAGCTGTGCGGTTCTGAGTTAGTTTCTGAATTCTGAGTTCCAACTTGATTGCACTATGGTCTGAAAGACTGTTTGTTATGATTTCAGTTGTTTTGCATTTGCTGAGGAGTGCTTTACTTCCAATTATGTGGTCAATTTTGGAGTAGGTGTGATGTGGTGCTGAGAAGAATGTATATTCTGTGGATTTGGGGTGGAGAGTTCTGTAAATGTCTATCAGGTTTGCTTGTTCCAGGACTGAGTTCAAGTCCTGGATATCCTTGTTAATTTTCTTTCTGGTTGATCTGTCTGCTATTGACAGTGGAGCATTAAAGTCTCCCACTATTATTGTGTGGGAGTCTAAGTCTCTTTGTAAATCATTAAGAACTTGCCTTATATATCTGGGTGCTCCTACATTGCGTCCATATATATTTAGAATCGTTATCTCTTCTTGTTGTATCGATCCTTTTACCATTATATAATGACCTTCTTTGTCCCTTTTGATCTTTGTTGCTTTAAAGTCTATTTTATCAGAGATGAGAATTGCAACTCCTGCTTTTTTTTTGCTCTCCATTTGCTTGGTAAATCTTCCTCTATCCTTTTATTTTGAGCCTTTGTGTATCTTTGCATTTGAGGTGGGTTTCCTGGATACAGCACACCGATGGGTTTTGGTTTTTTATCCAATTTGCCAGTCTGTGTCTTTTGATTGGTGCATTTAGCCCATTTACATTCAGGGTTAATATTGTTATGTGTGAATTTGATACTGCCATTTTGATGCTAGCTGGCTGTTTTGCCCATTGGTTCATGTACATTCTTCATTTTGTTGATGGTCTTTAGCATTTGGTATGCTTTTAGGATGGCTGGAACTGGTTGTTTCTTTCTATGTGTAGTGCCTCTTTCAGGAGCTCTTGTAAAGCAGGCCTAGTGTATGGTGATATTTTTTAAAGAATCATTGAATAGCATACACCTTTGAAGTAAAATCGAGTATATTTAATATGGCTATTATTTCAGTGTTTCAGTGAATAATATATAAATCTGGAATAGCCAGGAATCTTTTTCATAAGGCCCCTCGTTCAGGGCCTCAGTGAATAATGCACCCCAGAAAAATTATCTAGTGTCTACTTCAAATGGCCACACAAAGAGAGTCTCTGTATACAATGCACACCTGGGGAAGAGACAGGAGTCTCTTTCTTAGGCTCACTTATTCAGCATTATTCAGTAATACACACCTGGAAAACGTTAATAGTCTTATTCATATAGCTTCTCATTTAGAGCCTCAGTAAATAATGCACACCTGTGGAACAGACACTGGTCAACTTTGTATGGCCACAAAATCAAAGCCTGAGTGAGGAATGCACGACTTTGGAATAATGAGGGGTCTATTCAATATGCTTACTTAATCAGTGTCTCACTCAATAATACACACCTTAGGAATAGTGAGGGATCTATTTCATCTAATCACTAGCTCAAAGCCTCATTAAACAATATACACCTGTGGAATAGTCAGGAGCCTATTTCATATGGCCAATCATTCAAATCCTCAGTGACTAATACATACCAAGGCATACTCAGGACTCTGTTACATATTTTCTCTCATTCAGAGCTTCACTGAATAATGAACACCTAGGGAAAAGTCAGGATTCTATTTCATAAAGACACTCTTTCAGAGTCAAATCTAAAAATGCACTCCTGCGAGTATTCCTATGTTCACTCATTCAGAGCCTCATTGAACAATACAAATCTATCGAAATGTCAGGAGTGCATTTCAAATGGCCACCCATTGAATCATATATACCTGGGAAATACTCAGGAGTCTCTTTCATATGGCCACTGTTTCAGAAACTCGTGTAATAATCTACACCTGCGAAATAGTCTGGAGTCTATTTGATATGATGGTTCATTCAGTGCCTCAGTTGAAAATGAACACAGGAGAAATAGTTAAGTAGATATTTTATGTAGCCACTCATCCATACACTTAGCAAGTAATACACACATGGGGAATAGTCAGGAGTCTATTTCATGTTGCCAATTATTCACAAACACAGTGAATGCTACACACCAGTGGACTAGTTAGAGTCTATGACATATGGCCGCTCAATCAGAGCATTACTGATTGAAGCACACCTGGGAATTAGTCAGGATTCTACTTCATATCACCATTGTTTAAGAGCTTCATTGATTAATGCACATCTGTTCAGTAATCAGGAGGCTATTTCATATGTACAGTCATTCATAGCATCAGTGAATAATACACACATGTGTAGTAGCCAGGAATGTATTTCACACAGCCACTCATTCAGAACCTCAGTGAATAATACACACCTGTGGAACACTCAGCATTTTATTTCATAAGGCAACTGACTCATAGCCTCAGTGAATAATGAACAAATGTACAGTACTCAGCAGTTTATTTTATACAGCTGCTCATTCAGATATTCACTGAATAATAAAAATATTTGGGATAGAAATCATCTTGTTTCATATGGTCACACAAGGAGAGCATCACTGGGAAAGCATACACAAGGAGAGCATACACACCTGGGAAAGAGGAGTCTATATGACCACTCATTTACAGCCTCAGTGAATAAGGCACACATGTGGAATAGACACTATATTATATACGGGCACAAAATCAAAGTCTGAGTGAGTAATGCACAACTATGGAATAGTCAGTAGTCTATTCCATATGACCATATATTCAGAGTCTGAGTCAATAATACACACCTGGGGAATAGTCAGAAGTCTGTTTCATATGGTCACTAACTCAAAGACTCACTAAATTATACAAACGTGAGGGCAAGTCAGGAGACTATTTCACATGGCCAAAGTTTCAGAGCCCCAGTGATTAATGCATATCTGGGGAATACTCCAGATGCTATTACAAATGGCCTCTCATTCAGAGCTTCACTGAATAAGGAACACCTGTATTGTAGTCTGAATTCAATTTCATATAGACACATATTCAGATCCTCACTGAAAAACATACACCTGGAAGAAGGTCAAATTTCTTTCTTTTTTTTTTAATTTTTATTACATTATAGGTTTTGGGGTAAATGTGCAGAACGTGCAAGATAGTTCCATAGGTACACACATGGCAGTGTGTTTGGCTGCCGTCCTCCATTTCACCCACACTTGGTAATCATCACCAGGCTATCCCCCCAGCCCCACCCGCTGTCCCTCCCCTATTTCCCCCAACAGTCCCCAGTGTATAGTAGACCGCCTCTCTGTGTCCATGTGTTCTCATTTTTCTCACCCACCTATGAGTGAGTATATGCAGTATTCCTTTTTCTGTTCTTGTGTCAGTTTGCTGAGAATGATGTTCTCCAGATTCATCGATGTCCTTACAAAGGACACAAACGCATCATTTTTGATTGCTGCATAATATTCCATGGTGTATATGTGCCACATTTTCCCAGTCCAGTCTATCATCAATGGGCATTTGGGTTGGTTCCAAGTCTTTGCTATTGTAAACACTGCTGCAATGAACATTCGTGTGCATGTGTCCTTCTAGTAGAACAATTTATATTCTTTTGGATAGATACCCAGTAATGGGATTGCTGGGTCAAATGGAATTTCTATTTCTAGGTCCCTGAGGAATCGCCACACTGTCTTCCACAATGGTTGAACTAATTTACACTCCCACCAACAGTGTAAGACTGTGCCTATTTCTCCACATCCTCTCCAGCATCTGCTGTCTCCAGATTTTTTAGTGATCGCCATTCTAACTGATGTGAGATGCTATCTCAAAGTGGTTTTGATTTTCATCTCTCTAATGACCAATGATGATGAGCACTTTTTCATTTGTTTGTTGGCCTCATGTATGACTTCTTTTCTAAAGTTTCTGTTCATATCCTTTGCCCATTTATGAATGGGGTTGTTTGGTTTTTTTCTGTAAAACTGTTTGAGTTCCTTGTAAATTCTGGATATCAGCCCTTTGTCAGATGTGTAAACTGCAATGATTTTTTCCCATTCTGATGGTTGCCGATTCACTCTAGTGACTGTTTCTTTTGCCGTGCAGAAGCTGTGGAGTTTGATTAGGTCCCATTTGTCTATTTTGGCTTTTGTTGCCAATGCTTTTGGTGTTCTGTTCATGAAGTCTTTGCCTACTCCTATGTCCTGACGATTTTGCCTAGATTTTCTTCTAGGGTTTTTATGGTGTCAGGCTTTACGTTTAAGTCTTTTATCCATATGGAGTTAATTTTAGTGTAAGGTGTCAGAAAGGAGTCCAGTTTCTGCTTTCTGCACATGTCTAGCCAGTTTTCCCAACACCATTTATTAAACAGGGAATCCTTTCCCCATTGCCTGTTTTTGTCTGGTTTATCAAAGATAATACGGTTGTAGATATGTTGTGTTGCCTCCGATGCCTCTGTTCTGTTCCATTGGTCTATATCTCTGTTTTGGTATCAGTACCATGCTGTTTTGATTACTGTAGCCTTGTAGTATAGTTTGAAGTCTGGTAGCGTGATGCCTCCCGCTGTGTTCTTTTTGCTTAGAATTGACTTGGCTATGCGGGCTCTTTTTTGGTTCCTTATGAAATTCATGGTGGTTTTTCAAGTTCTGTGAAGAAATTCAATGGCAGTTTGATGGGGATAGAATTGAATGTATAAATTACTTTGGGCAGTATAGCCATTTTCACAATATTGATTCTTTTTTTGTTGTTCCATTGTTTTTTTTTTAATTTTTATTGCATTATAGGTTTGGGGGTACATGTGCAGAACGAGCAAGATAGTTGCACAGATACACACATGGCAGTGTGCTTTGCTGCATTCCTCCCCTTCACCCACACTTGATATTCATCCCCAGGCTATCCCCCCCAGACCCCCCTGCTGTACCTCCCCCATTCCCCCCAACAGTCTCCAGTGTATAGTAGACCACCTCTCGGTGTCCACGTGTTCTCATTTTTCTCACCCACCTATGAGTGAGTATATGCGGTATTTCTTTTTCTGTTCTTGTGTCAGTTTGCTGAGAATGATGTTCTCCAGATTCATCCATGTCCCTACAAAGGACACAAACTCATCATTTTTGATTGCTGCATAATATTCCATGGTGTATATGTGCCACATGTTCCCAGTCCAGTCTATCATGGTTGGGCATTTGGGTTGGTTCCAGGTCTTTGCTATTGTAAACAGTGCTGCAATGAACATTCGTGTGCATGTGTCCTTATAGTAGAACGATTTATAGTCCTTTGGATAGATACCCAGTAATGGGATTGCTGGGTCAAATGGAATTTCTATTTCTAGGTCCCTGAGGAATCGCCACACTGTCTTCCACAATGGTTGAACTAATTTACACTCCCACCAACAGTGTAAGAGTGTTCCTATTTCTCCACATCCTCTCCAGCATCTGCTGTCTCCAGATATTTTAATGATCGCCATTCTAACTGGTGTGAGATGGTATCTCAATGTGGTTTTGATTTGCATCTCTCTAATGACCAATGACGATGAGCACTTTTCCTGTTTGCTGGCCTCATGTATGTCTGCTTTCGTAAAGTTTCTGTTCATATCCTTTGCCCATTTTTGAATGGGCTTGTTTGTTTTTTTTCCTGTAAATCTCTTTGAGTTCTTTGTAAATTCTAGATATCAACCCTTTGTCAGATGTGTAAACTGCAAAGATTTTTTCCCATTCTGATGGTTGCCGATTCACTCTAGTGACTGTTACTTTTGCCGTGCAGAAGCTGTGGAGTTTGATTAGGTCCCGTTTGTCTATTTTGGCTTTTGTTGCCAATGCTTTTGGTGTTTTGTTCATGAAGTCCTTTCCTACTCCTATGTCCTGAATGGTTTTGCCTATACTTTCTTTTAGGGTTTTTATGGAGTCAGGTCTTATGTTTAAGTCTTTAATCCATCTGGAGTTAATTTTAGTGTAAGGTGTCAGGAAGGGGTCCAGTTTCTGCTTTCTGCACATGTCTAGCCAGTTTTCCCAACACCATTAATTAAATAGGGAATCCTTTCCCCATTGCCTGTTTTTGTCTGGTTTATCAAAGATAATATGGTTGTAGATGTGTTGTTTTGCCTCCGATGCCTCTGTTCTGTTCCATTGGTCTATATCTCTGTTTTGGTACCAGTACCATGCTGTTTTGATTACTGTAGCCTTGTAGTATAGTTTGAAGTCTGGTACCGTGATGCCTCCTGCTGTGTTCTTTTTGCTTAGAATTGACTTGGCTATGCGGGCTCTTTTTTGGTTCCATATGAAATTCATGGTGGTTTTTTCCAGTTCTGTGAAGAAATTCAATGGTAGTTTGATGGGGATAGCATTGATTGTGTAAATTACTTTGGGCAGTATAGACATTTTCACGATACTGATTCTTCCTAACCACGAACATGGAATGTTGCTCCATCTGTTTGTGTCCCCTCTTATTTCGTTGAGCAGTTGTTTGTAGTTTTCCTTAAGGAGGTCCCTTACATTCCTAGTGAGTTGTATTCCTAGGTTTTTTATTTTCTTTGTAGCAATTGTGAATGGCACTTCGTTCTTAACTTGGTTCTCTTTAAGTCTGTTATTGGTGTATAGGAATGCTTGTGATTTTTGAACATTGATTTTATATCCTGAGACTTTGCTGAAGTTGCTTATCAGTTACAGGACCTTTTGGGCTGAGGTAATGGTGTCTTCTAGGTATACTATCATGTCGTCTGCAAATAGAGACAATTTGGCTTCCACCTTTCCTATTTGAATACACTTTATTTCTTTCTCTTGCCTGATTGCTCTGGCTAGAACTTCCAGTACTATGTTGACTAGAAGTGGTGAGAGAGGGCATCCTTGTCTAGTGCTGCATTTCAAAGGGAATGCTTCCAGTTTTTGCCCATTCCGTATGATGTTGGCTGTTGGTTTGTTGTAAATAGCTTTTATTACTTTGAGATATGTTCCATCAATACCAAGTTTATTGAGGGTTTTTAGCATAAAGGGCTGTTGAATTTTGTCACATGCCTTCTCTGTGTCAAATGAGATAATCTTGGGGTTTTTGTTTTTGCTTCGGTTTATGTGGTGAATTACATTTATAGACTTGTGTATGATGAACCAGCCTTGCATTCCCGGGATGAATCCTATTTGATCATGATGGATAAGTTTTGTTAATGTGCTGTTGCAATCGATTTGCCAGTATTTTATTGAAGATTTTTACATCTATGTTCATCACGGATATTGGCCTGAAGTTTTCTTTTCTTGTTGAGTCTCTGCCAGGGTTTGGTATCAGGATGACGTTGGTCTCATAAAATGATTTGGGAAGGGTTCCCTCTTTTTGGATTATTTGGAATAGTTTCAGAAGGAATGGTACCAGATCCTCTTTGTGTGTCTGGCAGAATTCAGCTGTGAACCCATGTGGACCTGAGCTTTTTTGTGTGGTAGGCTCTTAATTGCTGCCTCAATTTCTGACCTTGTTATTGGTCTATTCATAGTTTCAGCTTCCTCCTGGTTTAGGCTTGGGAGGACACAGGCGTCCAGTAATTTATCCATTTCTTCCTGATTTACTAGTTTGTGTGCATAGAGTTGTTTGTAGTATTCTCTGATGATGGTTTGAATTTCTGTGGAATCTGCGGTGATTTCCCTTTATCGTTTTTTCTTGCATCTATTTGGTTGTTCTCTCTTTTTTTTTTATCAGTCTGGCTAGTGGTCTGTCTATTTTGTTGATCTTTTCAAAAAACCAGCTCTTAGATTTATTGATTTTTTTTAGGGATTTTCTTGTCTGTATCTAATTCAGTTCTGCTCTGCTCTTAGTTATTTCTTGTCTTCGGTTAGGTTTTGAGCTTTTTTGATCTTGCTCCTCTAGCTCTTTCAATTTTGATGATAGGGTGTTAATTTTGGATCTCTCCACTCTTCTCATGTGGGCACTTATTGCTATATATTTTCCTCTACAGACTGCTTTAAATGTGTCCCAGAGATTCTGGTACGTTGTGTCTTCATTCTCTTTGGTTTCAAAGAACTTCTTTATTTCTGCCTTCATTTCATTGTTTATCCAATCAACATTCAAGAGCCAGTTGTTCAGTTTCCATGAAGCTGTGCGGTTCTGAGTTATTTTCTGAATTCTGAGTTCCAACTTGATTGCACTGTGGTCTGAGAGACTGTTTGTTATGATTTCCGTTGCTTTGCATTTGCTGAGGAGTGCTTTACTTCAAATTAGGTGGTCAATTTTTGAGTAGGTGTGATGTGGTGCTGAGAAGAATGTATATTGTGTGGATTTGGGGTGGAGAGTTCTGTAAATGTCTATCAGGTTTGCTTGTTCCAGGTCTGAGTTCAAGTCCTGGATATCCTTGTTTATTTTCTGTCTGGTTGATCTGTCTGCTACTGACAGTGGAGTGTTAATGTCTCCCACTATAATTGCGTGAAAGTCTAAGTCTCTTTGTAAGTCATTAAGAACTTGCCTTATATATCTGAGTGCTCCTATATTGTGTCCATATATGTTTAGAATCCTTAGCTCTTCTTGTTGTATTGGATTTTTAACATTATGTAATGACCTTCCTTGTCCCTTTTGATCTTTGTTGCTTTAAAGTCTATTTTATCAGTGATGAGAATTGCAACTCCTGCTTTTTTTTGCTCTCCATTTGCTTGGTAAATCTTCCTCCATCTTTTTTTTTTTTTAATTTTTATTGCATTATAGGTTTGGGGGTACATGTGCAGAACGTGCAAGATAGTTGCATAGGTACACACATAGCAGTGTGTTTTGCTGCCTTCCTCCCCCTCACCCACACTTGGTATTCATCCCCAGGCTATCACCCCCAGCCCCCCCTCGCTGTCCCTCCCCCATTTCCCCCAACAGTCCCCAGGGTATAGTAGACCGCCTCTCTGTGTCCATGTGTTCTCATTATTCTCACCCGCCTATGAGTGAGTATATGCGGTATTTCTTTTTCTGTTCTTGTGTCAATTTGCTGAGAATGATGTTCTCCAGATTCATCCATGTCCCTACAAAGGACACAAACTCATCATTTCTGATTGCTGCATAATATTCCATGGTGTATATGTGCCACATTTTCCCAGTCCAGTCTATCATCGATGGGCATTTGGGTTGGTTCCAGGTCTTTGCTATTGTAAACAGTGCTGCAATGAACATTCGTGTGCATGTGTCCTTATACTAGAACGATTCACAGTCTTTTGGATAGATACCCAGTAATGGGATTGCTGGGTCAAATGGAATTTCTATTTCTAGGTCCCTGAGGAATCGCCACACTGTCTTCCACAATGGTTGAACTAATTTACACTTCCACCAACAGTGTAAGAGTGTTCCTATTTCTCCACATCCTCTCCAGCATCTGCTGTCTCCAGATATTTTAATGATCGCCATTCTAACTGGTGTGAGATGATATCTCAATGTGGTTTTGATTGCATCTCTCTAATGACCAATGATGATGAGCACTTTTTCATATGTTTGTTGGCCTCATGTATGTCTTCTTTTGTAAAGTGTCTGTTCATATCCTTTGCCCATTTTTGAATGGGCTTGTTTGTTTTCTTTCTGTAAATCTGAGTTCTTTGTAAATTCTGGATATCAGCCCTTTGTCTGATGCGTAAACTGCAAAGATTTTTTCCCATTCTGATGGTTGTCGATTCACTATAGTGACTGTTTTTTTGCCGTGCAGAAGCTGTGGAGTTTGATTAGGTCCCATTTGTCTATTTTTGCTTTTCTTGCCAATGCTTTTGGTGTTTTGGTCATGAAGTCCTTGCCTACTCCTATGACCCGAACGGTTTTGCCTAGATTTTCTTCTAGGGTTTTTATGGTGTCAGGTCTTACATTTAAGTCTTTAATCCATCTGGAGTTAATTTTAGTGTAAGGTGTCAGGAAGGGGTCCAGTTTCTGCTTTCTGCACATGGCTAGCCAGTTTTCCCAACACCATTTATTAAATAGGGAATCCTTTCCCCATTGCCTGTTTTTGTCTGGTTTATCAAAGATTATATGGTTGTAGATATGTTGTGTTGCCTCCCATGTTTCTGTTCTGTTCCATTGGTCTATATCTCTGTTTTGGTACCAGTACCATGCTGTTTTGATTACTGTAGTCTTGTAGTATAGTTTGAAGACTGGTAGCGTGATGCCTCCCGCTGTGTTCTTTTTGCTTAGAATTTACTTGGCTATGCGGGCTCTTTTTTGGTTCCATATAAAATTCATGGTGGTTTTTTCCAGTTCTATGAAGAAATTCAATGGTAATTTGATGGGGATAGCATTGAATGTGTAAATTACTTTGGGCAGTATAGCCATTTTCACAATATTGATTCTTCCTAACCACAAACATGGAATGTTTTTCAATCTGTTTGTGTCCTCTCTTATTTCGTTGAGCAGGTGTTTGTAGTTTTCCTTAAAGAGGTCCTTTACATTCCTAGTGAGTTGTATTCCTAGGTATTTTATTTTCTTTGTAGCGATTGTGAATGGCAGTTCGTTCTTGATTTGGTTCTCTTTAAGTCTTTTATTGGTGTATAGGAATGCTTGTGATTTTTGCACATTGATTTTATATCCTGAGATTTTGCTGAATTTGCTCATCAGTTGCAGGAGCTTTTGGGCTGAGGTGATGGGGTCTTCTAGGTATACTATCATGTCGTCTGCAAATAGAGACAATTTGGCTTCCACATTTCCTATTTGAATACCCTTTATTTCTTTTTCTTGCCTGATTGCTCTGGCTAGAATTTCAAGTACTATGTTGAATAGAAGTGGTGAGAGAGGGCATCCTTGTCTAGTGCCGGATTTCAAAGGGAATGCTTCCAGTTTTTGCCCATTAAGTATGATATTGGCTGTTGGTTTGTCGTAAATAGCTTTTATTACTTTGAGATATGTTCCATCAATACCAAGTTTATTGAGGGTTTTTAGCATAAAGGGCTGTTGAATTTTGTCAAATGCCTTCTCTGCGTCAATTGAGATAATCATGTGGTTTTTTTTTTTTTGCTTCTGTTTATGTGGTGAATTACATTTATAGACTTGCGTATGTTGAACCAGCCTTGCATGCCCGGGATGAATCCTACTTGATCATGATGGATAAGTTTTGTTAATGTGCTGTTGCAATCGATTTGCCAGTATTTTATTGAAGATTTTTGCATCTATGTTCATCATGGATATTGGCCTGAAGTTTTCTTTTCTTGTTGAGTCTCTGCCAGGTTTTGTTATCAGGATGTTGTTGGTCTCATAAAATGATTTGGGAAGGGTTCCCTCTTTTTGGATTATTTGGAATAGTTTCAGAAGGAATGGTACCAGATCCTCTTTGTGTGTCTGGTAGAATTCAGCTGTGAACCCATCTTGACCTGGGCTTTTTTTGTGTGGTAGGCTCTTAATTGCTGCCTCAACTTCTGACCTTGTTATTGGTCTATTCATAGTTTCGGCTTCCTCCTGGTTTAGGCTTGGGAGGACACAGTCATCCAGGAATTTATCCATTTCTTCCTGATTTACTAGTTTGTGTGCATAGAGTTGTTTGTAGAATTCTCTGATGATGGTTTGAATTTCTGTGGAATCTGTGGGGATTTCCCCTTTATCGTTTTTTATTGCATCTATTTGGTTGTTCTCTCTTTTCTTTTTTATCAGTCTGGCTAGTGGTCTGTCTATTTTGTTGATCTTTTCGAAAAACCAGCTCTTAGATTTGTTGATTTTTTGAAGGGTTTCTCTTGTCTCTATCTCCTTCAGTTCTGCTCTGATCTTAGTTATTTCTTGTCTTCAGCTAGGTTTTCAGCTTTTTTGATTTTGCTCCTCTAGCTCTTTCAATTTTGACGATAGGGTGTCAATTTTGGATCTCTCCACTTTTCTCATGTGGGCACTTATTGCTATATATTTTCCTCTTCGGACTGCTTTAAATATGTCCCAGAGATTCTGGTACGTTGTGTCTTCATTCTCGTTGGTTTCAAAGAACTTCTTTATTTCTGCCTTCATTTCATTGTTTATCCAATCGACATTCAAGAGCCAGTTGTTCAGTTTCCATGAAGCTGTGCGGTTCTGAGTTATTTTCTGAATTCTGAGTTCCAACTAGATTGCACTATGGTCTGAGAGACTGTTTGTTATGATTTCCGTTGTTTTGCATTTGCTGAGGAGTGCTTTACTTCCAATTATGTGGTCAATTTTGGAGTAGGTGTGATGTGGTGCTGAGAAGAATGTATATTCTGTGGATTTGGGGTGGAGAGTTCTGTAAATGTCTATCAGGTTTGCTTGTTCCAGGTCTGAGTTCAAGTCCTGGATATCCTTGTTAATTTTCTGTCTGGTTGATCTGTCTGGTATTGACAGTGGAGTGTTAAAGTCTCCCACTATTATTGTGTGGGAGTCTAAGTCTCTTTGTAAGTCATTAAGAACTTGCCTTATGTATCTGGGTGCTCCTACATTGGGTCTGTATATATTTAGAATCGTTAGCTCTTCTTGTTGTATCGATCCTTTTACCATTATGTAGTGACCTTCTTTGTCCCTTTTGATCTTTGTTACTTTAAAGTCTATTTTATCAGAGATGAGAATTGCAACTCCTGCTTTTTTTTGCTCTCCATTTGCTTGTTAGATCTTCCTCCATCCTTTTATTTTGAGCCTTTGTGTATCTTTGTGTGTGAGGTGGGTTTCCTGGATACAGCACACTGATGGGTTTTGGTTTTTTATCCAATTTGCCAGTCTTTGTCTTTTGATTGGTGCATTTAGCCCATTTACATTCAGGGTTAATATTGTTATGTGTGAATTTGATACTGCCATTTTGATGCTATCTGGCTGTTTTGCCCATTGGTTCATTTACATTCTTCATTTTGTTGATGGTCTTTAGCATTTGGTATGCTTTTAGGATGGCTGGAACTGGTTGTTTCTTTCTATGTGTAGTGCCTCTTTCAGGAGCTCTTGTAAAGCAGGCCTAGTGGTAACAAAATCTCTGAGTACTTGCTTGTTCGTGAAGGATTTTATTTTTCCTTCACTTATGAAGCTCAGTTTGGCTGGATATGAAATTCTGGGTTGAAAGCTCTTTTCTTTAAGGATGCTGAATATTGGCCCCCACTCTCTTCTGGCTTGTAGAGTCTCAGCCGAGAGATCTGCTGTGAGTCTGATGGGCTTCCCTTTGTGGGTGACCCGACCTTTCTCTCTGGCTTCCCTTAGTATTTTCTCCTTTGTTTCAACCCTGGTGAATCTGACGATTATGTGCCTTGGGGTTGCTCTTCTTGCGGAGTATCTTTGTGGTGCTCTCTGTATTTCCTGGAGTTCAGTATTGACCTGTCTTGCTAGGTTTGAGAAGTTTTCCTGGATAATATCCTGAAGAGTGTTTTCCAGCTTAGATTCATTCTCTTGATCACATTCTGGTACACCTATCATACGTAGGTTGGGTCTCTTCACATAGTCCCACATTTCTTGGAGATTTTGTTCATTCCTTTTTGTGCTTTTTTCTTTAATCTTGGTTTCACGTTTATTTCATTGAGTTGATCTTCAATTTTTGATATTCTTTCTTCTGCTTGGTCAATTCGTCTGTTGAAACTTGTGCGTGCTTCACGAAATTCTCGTGTTGTGTTTTTCAGCTCCTTCAATTCATTCATATTCCTCTCTAAGTTTTCCATTCTTGTTATCAATTCCTCGAATTTTTTTTCAAATCTTTTTTCAAGGTTCTTAGTTTCTTTGCACTGATTTAGAACATGTTCTTTTAGCTCAATGAAGTTTCTCATTATCCACTTTCTGAAGTCTGATTCCGTCATTTCGTCACACTCATTCTCCGTCCAGCTTTGTTCCCTTGCTGGTGAGGAGTTTTGGCCCTTTGTAGGAGGTGAGGTGTTTTGGTTTCGGGTGTTTTCCTCCTTTTTGCGCTGGTTTCTTCCCATCTTTATGGATTTATCCGCCTGTCGTCTTTGTAGTTGCTGATTTTTCAATTGGGTCTCTGTGTGGATGCTGAGATTGTTGATGATGAAGTATTTCTGTTACTTAGTTTTCCTTCTAATGGTCTAGCCCCTCTGCTGTATGAGTGCTGAGGTCCACTCCAGGGCCTGCTTGTCTGGCGTATACCTGTAGCAGCTGTGGAAGAGTGAGGGATGATACCAGTTTCTTCTTCTGCTGTCTTTGTTCCAGAATGATGCCCGCCAAATATCAGTCTGATTAGTCCTTTTTTTGCGGTGACTCTTTGGATATACAGGGGTCAGGGAGCTGCTTAAGGAGACGGTTTGTGCTTTATAGTAGTTCCAGTGCTGAGCTGTGAGCTCCGTTGTTCATTCAGGGTTGTTGGGAGGTTGTTTATGTCTGCTGTAATAGAACTCATAAAACACCACCCTTTTATTTCCCCCCCTTATATGCACTGTTTCAGGGAGTTGGGGCTTTCTTTATGAGTATCTGTTGCACTGTCCTGCCCCACTAGGTGGCAGTCTATTCCCTATTTGCCTGCCGGGGCTCTGACCCACTAGCGTGGTTCTGCCCTGTTGCTGCTGGGTTCCCTTCTGCTGTGGAGAGCTCCCGTCTCCTGGGAGTCTCTCTGTTATGTCAGGTTGCCTCGGCAACGGCAGGCTGCTTTGGCCCTGGGCGGTACTTCAATAGGGGCGGATTGTGTCAGCGGTGGTGGACGCCCCTCCCTCACCGGGCTGCACCGTCCTAGATGCCGGCAGCAAAACTCTCAGCGCCAAGCATCTCCAGTCATTGCCCTGCTTGTCCCTGTGAGGGTCGGACCCGCTGAGCCCGATTACCCAGCTCCCTGCCTCAGAGTCCGTCCTCTCTCTCTCTCCCTGCCTCTCCACAAGCTTAAAGTTCGACTCTCTCACTGGCGCCCCAGGAGCCTGCCGATAGGGCACTGGGATCCGTGCAATCTTCCGTGCCGCTGCCCACTTCACCGGCTCAGATCACGCTTCCCAGGAAACTCCCAGGAAACTCCTAGTCTGGCTCACTGTCCAAGTCCCGTTCAATCAGATGGACGGGCCAATCTGCCCTTCAAACTCTCAGATTGCCGGTTTAACAGGGTGCCCAGACCAGTGACTTCCGTGCCGGGTCCTGCTGCGGCGCCGGCCTAAGCAGCGCCGGCCGAAGCGGCCACGCCAGAGGGCTGCGTTAGCCGGTTTTACTTTACTAGCGTCCTGTGGGACTTTCAACGCTCTGTGGGCTAGAAAAGTCCATCTGAGAATGCGGCTAGGACTCACCCTCTTCGCCGTCACTGAGAGCTGCAATCCTGAGTCGCTTCTACGACGCCATCTTGCCTTGTGTCTCTTCCTCCATCCTTTTATTTTGAGCCTTTGTTTATCTTGGCATGTGAGGTGGGTTTCCTGGATACAGCATACTGATGGGTTTTGGGTTTTTATCCAATTTGCCAGTCAGTGTCTTCTGATTGGTGCATTTAGCCCATTTACCTTCAGGGTTAATATTGTTTTGTGTGAATTTGATACTGCCATTTTGATGCTAGCTGGGTGTTTTGCCCGTTGGTTCATGTACATTCTTCGTTTTGTTGATGGTCTTTAGCATTTGGTATGCTTTTAGGATGGCTGGAACTGGTTGTTTCTTTCTACGTGTAGTGCCTGTTTCAGGAGCTTTTGTAAAGCAGGCCTAGTGGTGACAAAATCTCTGAGTACTTGCTTGTTTGTGAAGGATTTTATTTTTCCTTCACTTATGAAGCTCTGTTTGGCTGGATATGAAATTCTGGGTTGAAAGTTTTTTTCTTTAAGGATGTTGAATATTGGCCCCCACTCTCTTCTGGCTTATAGAGTCTCTGCCGAGAGATCTACTGTGAGTCTGATGGGCTTCACTTTGTGGGTGACCCGACCTTTCTCTCTGGCTACCCTTAGTATTTTCTCCTTGTTTCAACCCTGGTGAATCTGACGATTATGTGCCTTGGGGTTGCTCTTCTTGCGGAGTATTTTTGTGGTGTTCTCTGTATTTCCTGGAGTTGAGTATTGACCTGTCTTGCTAGGTTGGGGAAATTTTCTTGGATAATATCCTGAAGAGTGTTCTCCAGCTTTGATTCATTCTGTTCGTCACATTCCAGTACACCTACCAAACGTAGGTTGGGTTTCTTCACATAGTCCCACATTTTTTGGAGATTTTGTACATTCCTTTTTGTACTTTTTTCTTTAATCTTCGTTTCTCGTTTTATTTCATTGAGTTGATCTTCAACTTCTGATATTCTTTCTTCTGCTTCGTCAATTCGGCTGTTGAAACTTGTGCGTGCTTCGCGAAGTTCTCGTGTTGTGTTTTTCAGCTCCTTCAATTCATTCATATTCCTCTCTAAGTTGTCCATTCTTGTTATCAATTCCTCGAATCTTTTTTCAAATCTTTTTTCAAGGTTCTTAGTTTCTTTGCACTGGTTTAGTACATGTTCCCTTAGCTCACTGAAGTTTCTCATTATCCACTTTCTGAAGTCTGATTCCGTCATTTCATCACATTCATTCTCCGTCCAGCTTTGTTCTTTTGCTGGTGAGGAGTTTTGGTCCTTTTTTGGAGGTGAGGTGTTTTGGTTTCCGGTGCTTTCCTCCTTTTTGCCCTGGTTTCTTCCCATCTTTATGGATTTATCTGCCTGTCGTCTTAGTAGTTGCTGATTTTTCAATTGGGTCTCTGTGTGGACGCTGAGATTGTCGATGATGAAGTATTTCTGTTACTTAGTTTTCCCTCTAATGGTCTATCCCCTCTGCTGTATGAGTGCTGAGGTTCACTCCAGGCCCTGCTTGTCTGGTGTATACCTGCAGCAGCTGCGGAACAGTGAGGAATGATACCAGTTTCTTCTTCTGCTTTCCTTGTTCCAGAATAATGCCAGCCAAATGTCAGTCTGATTAGTCCTTTTCTGGGGTGACTCCTTGGATATACAGGGGTCAGGGAGCTGCTTGAGGAGACAATCTGTGCTTTATAGGATCTCCATTGCTGAGCTGTGTGCTCCGTTGTTCATTCAGCATTGTTGGGAGGATGTTTATGTCTGCTGCTATAGAACTCATAAAACACCACCCTTTTTCTTCCCCCCCCCTTTGATGCTCTGTCTCAGAGAGTTGGGGCTTTCTTTATGAGTATTTTTTGCACTGTCCTGCCCCACTAGGCGGCTGTCTATTCACTATTTTTCTGCCGGGGCTCTGACCTGCTAGTGCTGGTCCGCCCTGTTGCTGCTGAGCTCCCTTTTGCTATGGAGCGTGGAGTCTCTCTGTTATGGCAGGTTGCCTCGGCAACGGCGGGCTGCGTCAGTCCTGGGTGGTACTTCAGTGGGGGTTGACTGCGTCAGCAATGGTGGACGCCCCTTTCTCACCGGGCTGCACTGTCCTAGATGCTGGCAGCAAAACTCTCAGCCCCAAGCATCTCCAGTCGCCGCCCTGCTTGTCCCTGTGAGCCTGCGACCTACGGAGCCCGATCACCCAGCTCCCTGCCTCAGAGTCCGTCCTCTCTCTCTCTCTTCCTCTCTCCAAGCTGGAAGGTCGACTCTCTCACTGGCGCCCCAGTAGCCTGCTGATCAGGCACTGGGATTTGTGCGATCTCCCATGCCACTGCCCACTACCCTGGATCAGATCACGCTTCCAAGGAAACTCCTGTTCTGGCTCATTGTCCAAGTCCCGTTCAATCAGATGAACATGCCAATCTGCCCTTCCAAATCTCAGATTGCCGGTTTAACAGGACACCCAGACCAGTGAGTTCCGTGCCGTTTCCTGCTGCGGCGCTGGCCGAAGAGGCGGCGGCAGCCGGCTGCATTAGCCGGCTGGGCTAGTGTCCCGTGTCTCTCCCACACCTGGGATTTTCAACGCTCTGTGGGCATAAAAGGAACATCCGAGAATGTGGCTAGGACTCACCCTCTGCGCCTTCACTCGGTCAAGTTTCTATGTCGTATTGCCACTCATTTAGAGCCGAACAAAAATGCACCTCTGAAAAGTATTCAGTAGTCGCTTTTTTATGGCCACTCATTCAGACCCTCACTGAATAATACATTCCTATGGAAAAACAGGAGTGTATTTCACACAGCCACTTTTTCAGCACCTCAGTGAAGAATCATATATACCTGGGGAATATTCAGGATTCTATTTAATATAGCCACTTATTCAGAGACTCACTGAATTATGCACACCAGGAAATAGTCTGGAGTATATTTGATATGAGGGTTCACCCAGTGCCTCAGTGGAAAATGCACAGCTGAGAAATAGTCAAGAGGATATAGTCAGGGGTCTATTTTATATGGTCACTCATTCAGAACCTCTCTGAATGATACACAACTGGAGATAGTCAGAGTTCATGCCATATGGCCACCCAATTACAGCATTATGGAAATATGCACAATGGGGCAATAGTTAGGATTCTATTTCATATAGCCTTTTATTCAGAGATTCAGTGCATAATAAACAGCTGTGGAGCAGTCAGGACCCTATTTAAGGTAGCCACAAACTAAGCACCTACCTGAATGATACACACATGAGTGATTGTCTGGAAGCTATTTGATAGGGACCCTCATGCAGAACCTCTTTGAATACTGCTTATGTATGGAATAAACACTTGTCTATTTCGTATGGTGATTCGTTTGGAATATCGAAGAATAACGCACACCTTTGGAGTAAAATGTGGTCTATTTCATATGGCCACTCTTTCGTTGTTTCAGTAAACAATATCTATATCTGAATAGTCAGGAATCTTTTTCATATAGCCACTCGTTAAGGGCCTTGGTGAATAATACACCCCTTAGAAACATTCAAGAGTCTACTCCAAATGAGTACACATTCAGGGTCTCTGTAACTAATGCACACCTGGGCAATAGTCAGGAGTCTCTTTTTCATGCGCACTTTTTCAGAGTCTCATTCAATATTACACACCTAAGGAAGAGTTAAGAGTCTACTTCATATAGCCACTCCTCTACAGCTTCAGGGAATAATGCACACCAGGAATATAGTATGGAGCTTCTTTCTTTTTCTTTTTTCTATTAGAGTCAGGAGTCTATTTTATATTATATTATTTTATTTTTTAAAAAATTTAAATTTTTATTGCATTCTAGGTTTTGGGGTACATCTGCAGAATGTGCAAGATAGTTGCATCCCCAGGCTATCCCTCCCCAGCTCCCCTCCCGCTGTCCCCCTTCATTCCCCTATATAGATCATAGTGTTTAGTAGACCCCCTCCCAGTGTCCATGTTTTCTCATTTTTCTCACCCACCTATGAGTGAGAATATGCGGTATTTTCTTTTCTGTCCTTGTGTCAGATTGCCGAGAATGATGGTCTCCAGATGCATCCATGTCCTTACAAAAGACGAAAACTCATCATTTTTGATTGCTGCATAATATTCCATGGTGCATATGTGCCACATTTTCCCAGTCCAGTCTATCACAGATGGGCATTTGGGTTGGTTCCAGGTCTTTGCTATTGTAAACAGTGCTGCCATAAACATTCGTGTGCAGGTGTCCTTAGAGTAGAACGATTTATAGTCCTTTGGATATATACCCAGTAATGGGATTGCTGGGGCAAATGGAATTTCTATTTCTAGGTCCTTGAGGAATCGCCAAACTGTCTTCCACAATGGTTGAACTAATTTACACTCCCATCAAGAGGGTAAGAGTGTTCCTCTTTCTCCACATTCTCTCCAGCATCTGTTGTCTCCAGATATTCTAATGATCGCCATTCGAACTGCTGTGAGATGGTATCTCAATGTGGTTTTGATTTGCATCTCTCTAATGACCAGTGATAATGAGCATTTTTTCATGTGTTTGTTGGCCTCATGTATGTCTTCTTTTGTAAAGTGTCTGTTCATATTCTTTGCCCATTTTTGAATGGGCTTGTTTGTTTTTCTCCTGTAAAAGTGTTTGTGTTCTTTGTAAATTCTGGATATCAGGCCTTTGTCAGTTGGGTAAACTGCAAAGATTTTTTTCCATTCTGATGGTTGCCAATTCACTCTAGTGACTGTTTCTTTTGCCATGCAAAAGCAGTGGAGTGTGATTAGGCCCCATTTGTCTATTTTGGCTTTTGTTGCCAATGCTTTTTGTGTTTTGGTCATGATGTCCTTGCCTACTCCTATGTCCTGAATATTTTTGTTTAGATTTTCTTCTAGGGTTTTTATGGTGCCAGGTCTTATGTTTAAGTCTTTAATACATTTGGAATTAATTTTAGTGTAAGGTGTCAGGAAATGGTTCAGTTTCTACTTTCTGCACATGGCTAATCAGTTTCCCAACACCATTTATTAAACAGGAAATACTTTCCCCATTCTTTGTTTTGTCTGCTTTATCAAAGATTATATGGTTGTAGATATGTTGTGTTGCCTCCGATGCCTCTGTTCTGTTCCATTGGTCTATATCTCTGTTTTGGTTTCAGTACCATGTTGTTTTAATTACTGTAGCCTTGTAATATAGTTTGAAGACTGGTAGTGTGATGCTTCTCGCTGTGTTCTTTTTGCTTAGAATTGACTTAACTATGCGGGCTCTTTTTTGGTTCCATATGAAGTTCATGGTGGTTTTTTCCAGTTCTGTGAAGAAATTCAATGGTAGTTTGATAAGGATAGCAATGATTGTGTAAATTACTTTGGGCAGTATAGCCATTTTCACAATATTGATTCTTCCTAACCACGAACATGGAATGTTTCTCCATCTGTTTTTGTCCTCTCTTATTTCGTTGAGCAGTGGTTTGTAGTTTTCCTTAAAGAGGTCCCTTACGTTTTTTGTGGCTTGTATTCCTAGGAATTTTATTTTCTTTGTCGCAATTGTGAATGGCAATTCGTTCTTGATTTGGTTCTCTTTAAGTCTGTTATTGGTGTATACGAATGCTTGTGATTACTGCACATTGATTTTATATCCTGAGACTTTGCTGAATTTGCTAATCAATTTCAGGAGTTTTTGGGCTGAGACAATGGGGTCTTCTAGGTATACTATCATGTCGTCTGCAAAGAGAGACTATTTGGCCTCCACGTTTCCTATTTGAATACACTTTATTTCTTTTTCTTGCCTGATTGTTCTGGCTAGAACTTCCAGTACTATGTTGAATAGGGGTGGTGAGAGAGGGCATTTTTGTCTAGTGCTGGATTTCAAAGGGAATGCTTCCAGTTTTTGCCCATTAAGTATGATATTGGCTGTTGGTTTGTCATAAATAGCGTTTATTGCTTCGAGATATGTTCCATCAATACCAAGTTTATTGAGGGTTTTTAGCATAAAGGCCTGTTGAATTTTGTCAAATGCCTTCTCTGCATCAATTGATATAATCATGTGGTTTTTGGTTTTGGTTCTGTTTATGTGGTGAATTACATTCATAGACTTACCTATGTTGAACCAGCCTTGTATTCCCAGGATGAATCCTACTTGATCATGATGGATAAGTTTTTTAATGTGCTGTTGCAATCGGTTTGCCAGTATTTTATTGAAGATTTTTGCATCTATGGTCATCATGGATATTGGCCTGATGTTTTCTTTTCTTGTTGAGTCTCTGCTGGGTTTTGATATCAGGATGATGTTGGTCTCATAAAATGATTTGGGAAGGGTTCTCTCTTTTTGAGTTATTTGGAATAGTTTCAGTAGGAATGGTACCAGACCCTCTTTGTGTGTCTGGTAGAATTCGAATGTGATCCCATCTGGACCTGGTCTGTTTTTTGTGTGGCAGTCTCTTAATTGCTGCCTCAATTTCAGATCTTGTTATTGGTCTATTCATAGTTTAGACTTTCTCCTGGTTTAGGCTTGGGAGGACACAGGTGTCCAGGAATTTATGCATTTCTTTCTGGTTTACTAGTTTATATGCATAGAGTTGTTTGTAGTATTCTCTGATGATGGTTTGAATTTCTGTGAAATCTGTGGTGATTTCCCTTAATCGTTTTTTATTGCGTCTATTTGGTTGTTCTCTCTTTTCTTTTTTATCAGTGTGGCTAGTGGTCTGTCTATTTTGTTGATCTTTTCGAAAAATCAGCTCTTGGATTTCTTAATTTTTTGAAGGGTTTTTCGTGTCTGTATCTCTTTCAGTTCTGCTCTGATCTTAGTTATTTCTTGTCTTCCGATAGGTTTTGAGCTTTTTTGATCTTGTTCCTCAAGCTCTTCCAATTTTGACGATAGGGTGTCAATCTTGGATCTTTCCAGTCTTCTCATGTGAGCAGTTATTGGTATATATTTTCCTATACAGACTGTTTTAAATATGTCCCAGAGATTCTGGTAAGTTGTGTCTTCGTTCTCTTTGGTTTCAAAGAAATTCTTTATTTCTGCCTTCATTTCATTGTTTATTCAATCAACATTCAAGAGCCAGTTGTTCAGTTTCCATAAAGCTGTGTGGTTCTGGGTTATTTTCTGAATTCTGAGTTCTGACTTGATTGCACTATGGTCTGAGAGACTGTTTGTTATTATTTCAGTTGATTTGCATTTGCTGAGGAGTGCTTTACTTCCAATGATGTGGTCAATTTTGGAGTAGGTGTGATGTGGTGCTGAGAAGAATGTATATTCTGTGGATTTGGGGTGAAGAGTTATGTAAATGTCTATCAGGTTTGCTTGTTTCAAGTCTGAGTTCATGTCCTGGATATCCTTGTTAATTTTCTGTCTGGTTAATCTGTCTAATATAGAGAGTGGAGTGTTAAAATCTTCCATTATTAGTGTGTGGGAGTCTAAGTCTCTTTGTAAGTAATTAAGCACTTTCCTTATATATCTGGGTGCTCCTGCATTGTGTTTATATATATTTAGGTTCGTTAGCTATTCTTGTTGTATTGATCCTTTTGCCATTATGTAATAACCTTCTTTGTCTCTTTTGATCTTTTCTGATTTAACGTCTATTTTATCAGAGACTTGAATTGCAACTCCTGCTTTTTCTTGCTCTCCATTTGCTTGGTAAATCTTTCTCCATTCCTTTATTTTGAGCCTTTGTGTATCCTTGCATGTGAGATGGGTTTTCCGGATACAGCACACCGATGGGTTTTTGTTTTTTATCCAATTTGCCAGTCTGTGTCTTTTGATTGGTGCATTTAGCCTATTTACATTTAGGGTTAATATTGTTATGTGTGAATTTGATACTGCCATTTTGATGCTAGCTGGCTCTTTTGCCCATTGGTTCGTGTAGATTCTTCATTTTGTTGATGCTCTTTAGCACTTGGTATGCTTTTAGGATGGCTGGTACTGTTTTTTTTTTTTCTATGTATAGTGCCTCTTTCAGGAGCTCTTGTAAAGGAGTCCTAGTGGTGACAAAATCTTCGAGTACTTGCCTGCTCACGAAGGATTTTACTTTTTCTTCACTTTTGAAGCACAGTTTGGCTGAATATGAAATTCTGGGTTGAAAGTTCTTTTCTTTAAGGATGTTGAATATTGGCCCCCACTCTCTTCTGGCTTGTAGAGTCTCTGCCGAGAGATCTGCTGTGAGTCTGAGGGGCTTCCCTTTGTGGGTGAGCCCACCTTTCTCTCTGGCTTCTCTTAGTATTTTCTCCTTCATTTTAACCCTGGTGAATCTGACGATTATGTGCCTTGGGGTTGCTCTTCTTGCGGAGTATCTTTGTGGTGTTCTCTGTATTTCCTGGATTTGAGTATTGTCCTGCCTTGCTAGGTTGGGGACATTTTCCTGGATAATATCCTAAAGAGTATTTTCCAGCTTGGATTCAGTCTCTTCATCACATTCTGGTACACCTATCAAACGTAGGTTGGGTCTTTTCACATTTTCCCACACTTCTTGGAGATTTTGTTCATTCCATTTTGCGCTTTTTTCTCTAATATTGGTTTCTCATTTTATTTCATTGAGTTGATCTTCGACTTCTGATATTTTTTCTTCTGCTTGGTCAATTCGGCTGTTGAAACTTGTGCATGATTCGTGCATTTCTTATATTGTGTTTTTCAGCTTTTTCAATTCATTCATATTCCTCCCTACATTGTCCATTCTTATTATCATTTCCTCGAATCTTTTTTCAATGTTCTTAGTTTCTTTGCATTGATTTAGAACATGTTCTTTTAGCTCACTGAAGTTTCTCATTATCCACCTTCTGACGTCTGATTCCCTCATTTTATCACACTCATTCCCCGTCCAGCTTTGTTCTCTTGCTGGTGAGGAGTTTTGGTCTTTTGTAGGAGGTGAGATGTTTTGGTTTCGGGTTATTTTCTTTTTTTGCGCTGGTTTCTTTCCATCTTTGTGGATTTGACCACCTGTCGTTTTAGTAGTTGCTGACTTTTCAATTGTTTCTCTGATTGGACGCCCAGATTGTTGATGATGAAGTATTTTTGTTTCTTTGTTTTTCTTCTAATGGTCTATCCCCTCTGCTGTACGAGTGCTGAGGTCCACTCCAGGCCCTGCTTGTCTGGGGTACACCTGTAGCAACTGCAGAACAATGAGAAATGCTACCAGTTTTTTCTTCTGCTATCTTTTTCCCAGAATGATGCCTGCCAAATTTCACCTGATTAGTTCTTTTTGAGGTGACTCTTTGGATGTACAGGGGTCAGGTAGCTGCTTGAGGAGATGGTCTGTACTTTATAGGAGCTCCAGTGCTGGGCTGTGAGCTTCATTTTTTATTCAGGTTTGTTGGGCACCTGTGTTTCAGTCTGCTGCAGCAGAACTACTAAAACCTTTTTTTTATCCCTCGGATGCTCTGTCTCAGGGAGTTGAAGGTTTCTTTATGAGTATCTTTCGCACTGTCCTGCTTGGCTAGGAGGTAGTCTATTCACTGTTTGCTTGCTGCAGCTCCGACCATCTAGCATGGGTCTGCCTTGCTGCCACTGGGCTCCCTTCTGCTGTGGTGCACTCTGCCCTGCTGGTGGAGTCTCTCTGTTATGGCGGGTTGCCTCAGCAATAGAATGCTGCATCAGCACTGGGCTTGAACCTCAGTAGGAGTGAATTGTGTCCATAGTGGTGAATACTCCTCCCCCACCAGGCTGCAACATCCTGGATTCAGCTGAGCCCACAGCAAAACTCTCAACCCTGAGTGCCTCAAATCACTGCCTGCTTGTCCCCATGATGGTGGGACCCGCTGAGCCTGATCACCTGGCTCCCTGTCTCAGAGTCCATCATCTCTCTCTTTTTCTCCCAAATTTGAATGGTTGTCTCTCTCACTGGCGCTTCAGTAGCCTGCTGATAGGACACTGGGATCTGTGTAATCTCCCATGCTGCTGCCCACTGCACCAGCTCAAATCATGATTCCCAGGAATCTCTTGGTCTGGCTTACTGTCCAAGACCCGTTTAATCATATGGACATGTCAATCTGCTCTTCCAAATCTCAGATTGCCAGTTTAACAGGGCACCCAGACCAGTGAGTTTTATGCCTGGTGCCACTGCACTGCAGCAGCAGCCAAATGGGCCGAGCAAGGAAAAACATCAGCTGCGCTAGTGTTTCGTGTCTTTCCAACACCTGAAAATTTCGCCATCCTGTGGGCAACAAAGGTCCATCTGAGAGTGTGGCTAGGGCTCACCCTCTGCAATTTCACTGAGAGCTACAATTCTGAATTGTTTCTACAATGCCATCCTAAAAATAGACACTAGTCTATTTTATATGGCTACAAACTCAAAGCCTTAGTGAGTAATGCACAACATTGGAATAGTCAGTAGTATATTCCATATGCCCATATATTCAGAGTCTGAGTCAATAATACACACCTGGAAAATAGTCAGAAGTTTATTTCATGTGGTCACTAACCCAAAGACTCATTAAATGATACACACCTGTGGACTAGTCAGGAGTCTATTTCATATGGCCAAAGTTTCAGAGCCTCAATGAATAATGCATATTCTGTTTCATATAGCCACATATTCAGAGCCCCACTGAATAACATACACTTTGGGGTAAGTCAAGTTTTTATGTCGTATAGCCACTCATTTAAAACCGAACATAAAAATGCACACCTGAGAAATATTCAGTAGTTGCTTTCTTTTTTTTTTTTTTTTGAGACGGAGTTTCGCTCTTGTTACCCAGGCTGGAGTGCAATGGCACGATCTCGGCTCACCGCAACCTCCGCCTCCTGGGTTCAGGCAATTCTCCTGCCTCAGCCTCCTGAGTAGCTGGGATTACAGGCATGCACCACCATGCCCAGCTAATTTTTTGTATTTTTAGTAGAGAAGGGGTTTCACCATGTTGACCAGGATGGTCTTGATCTCTTGACCTCGTGATCCACCCGTCTCAGCCTCCCAAAGTGCTGGGATTACAGGCGTGAGCCACCGCGCCCGGCTCAATTGCTTTCTTATGGCCACTCATTCAGAGCCTCACTGAATAACACAGGCCTATGGACACGTCAGGAGTGTACTTGACATGGCCACTCATTCAGAATCTCAGTGAAGAATCTGAGTATACCTGTGGAATACTCAGAATTTTATTTAATATAGCCACTTATTCAGAGACTCACTGAATGATGCACACCTGGGGTATAGTCTGGAGTCCATTCGATAAGACCATTCACCCAGTGCCTCAGTGGAAAATGTGCAGCTGAGAAATAGTCAAGAGGATATAGTCAGGAGTCTATTTTATATGGTCACTCATTCAGAAACTCAGTGGTTGATACACAAACGGGGAATAATCCATGCCATATGGCCACTCAATCACAGCATTACCAAATAATGCACAATGGGGCAATAGTCAGGAGTCTATTTCATATGGCCTCTTATTCAGAGCTTCAGTGCATAATATACAGCTGTGGAGTAATCAGAACCCTATTTAAAATAGCCCCAAATTAAGCACCTCCAGGAATGATACAAAAATGTGAGATTCTCAAAAGGCTATGAGATATGGACACTCATACAAATCCTCTTTGAATACTGCACATGTGCAGAATAAACACTAGTGTATTTTATATGGTGATTCATTTGAAATATCAAGGAATAACGCACACCTGTGGATTAAAAAGGGGTCTATTTTATATGGCCACTCTTTCAGTGTTTCAGTGAATAATATGTATATCTGAATAGTCAGGAATCTCTTTTATATGGCCACTCCTTCAGGGCCTCGGTGAATAATACACCCCTTGGAAACAGTCAAGGGTCTTCTTAAAATGTCTACACATTCAGGGTCTCTGTAAGTAATGAACACATTGGCAATAGCCAGGAGTCTCCCCTTTATGCCCACTTATTCAGAGTCTTATTCAATAATACACACCTAAGGAAAAGTTAAGAGTCTACGTTATATAGCCACTCATTTAGAGCCTCAGTGGATAATGCAAACCAGGGTTATATTCTGGAGCCTCTTTTATATGGCCACTCATTTAATTCCTCACTGAATGATAAAAACCTTTGAAATCATAAAAATTCTATTCCATACTACCACACATTCAGAGACTTATAGTATATTTCACAACGGGCAATAGTCAGGTGTCTATTTAATATGGCCTCTCATTCAGAGCTTCAGTTAAATAATGAACTTCTATGGAGTAGTCAAGTCACTGTTTAAGAGAGACACAAAATAAGTTCCTCCCTGAATGATACACTTCTGGGTGATAGTCAGGAGTCAATTTCATATGACATTTCATTCTAGAAATCACTGAAGAATACACACATGATGGACTGTCAGCAGGATATTTTGTATGCACACTAGTACGAACCTGTTTAAATAATGCAAACATGGAGCATAATTAGGAGTCTATGTCATATGGCTGTTGATTCACACAATCAGTGAATAACGCAGGCCTGTGAAATAATAAGAAGGCTATTTTATATGGCCACTCCTTCACAGCCTCACCGCATATTACAGACTTGTGATATAATATGGACTGTATTTTTTATGGCCACTCATTCAGAGAATTACTGAACAATGCACACCTGCGGAATAGTCAGAAGTCCCTTTCTTATGGCTACTCATTGAGAGCCCAACTGAATGTACACACCTGAGGAAATAGTCAGGATTCTCTTTTATCCCCTCACTCAGAGTCTTATTGAATAATGCACACCTGTAGAATAATCAGGTGTCTTTTTCATTTGGCCCCTTATTCGGAGTGTCACTGAATAACGTGGAGTAGTCAGGAGTCTATTTCAGGTAGACACATATTCAGAGCCTCACTGAATAATACACATTTGTAGAATAATTTGGAGTCTATTTCTGATGGACATTCATTCAGAGCCTCGATGAATAATGCACATCTGTGGAGTAGCCAAGAGTCTATTTCATTTGGACACTCATTCTTAACCTCAGAGGATAATATGCACCTGTGGAACAGTCAGGAGTCTATTTCATATGGCCACTCATTCAGAGCCTCAGTGAATAATACACACTTGTTGAATAGTCAAGAGTCTATTTTATATGGCCACTCTCTCAGTACCTTACTGAGTGGTACACATCAGGGGAATAGTCAGGACAGTTTCGTATGGACTCTCAATGAGTGCCTCACTGAATAATGCACACCTTTGGAATAGTCAGGAATCTATTTCATTTGGTCACTCTTTCAGAGCTTCAGTGAATAATACACACCTAGAAAACGTTGGGGAATGTGTTCTATGTGGTCACTCATTCAGAGCCTCAGGGAATAGTGCACACCTGGAGAATTCTCAAGAGCCTATTTGGAATGGCAATGCATTCAGAGACTCTGTGAATAACACACTCCTAGAGAATTGTGAGGAATCCATTTCAAATGGCCACATATTCGGAGCCTCAGTGAATCATGCACACCAAGGAAATAATCAGGAGTCTATTGCTTATGCCCTCTCATTCAGCCCCTCAGTGAATAATGCACGTCTGTCGAGTACTGAGAGGTCTGATTTATATGGCCACTCATTTCGAGCATCACTGAATAGTACACAACTGAAAAAACGTCAGGGGTGTATTTCACATGGCCACTCATTCAGAGGCTCTGTGAATAATTCACAGCTGTTTTGAACTCAGGAGCCTTTCTCATATGGCAAATCATGTATAGCCTCCCTGAACAATACACAGATTGGGGATAGTCAGGATTCTATAAACACTTATTATGAGCCTCAGTGAATCACGCATTTCTGTGGAATACTGAGGATACTAATTTATATTACCCCCAATTCATAGATTCCCTGAATATTACACACTTTTGAAATAATCAGAAATCTATTTCATATGGTGAGTCACTAGGAACCAAAAGAAATAATACCCTACTGGGGAATAATCAGGAGTCTATTTTATATGGCCACTCAGAGAATCAGTGAATAATGCACACATGAGAAATACACAGTGAATATTAGAAGTCTATTTCATATGGCGACACAGAGCCTCAGTGAATAATGCACAACAAAGTACTAGTCAGGATGTTGTATCATATGACCACTGATTCCGTATCTCCATGAATGACCCACCAGGGAGTCTTCAGAATTCTGTTCCATAAAACCATTCATTCAGCCCCTTACTGAATAATTCACAAGGGACAATAGTCAGGAGTCTATTTCATATGGCCTCTTCTTCAGAGATTCAGTGAATAATGAACACCTCTGGAGTAGTCATAACCCTGTTTAAGATAGCCACAAATTAAGCACCTCCCTAAATGATACACACATGGGTGACAGACAGGAGTCTACTTAAAATGGCTACACATTCAGAGTTTTTGTAAATAATGCACACCTAGGCGATAAACAGAAGTCTTTTTTTTATGCTCACTTATTCAGAGTCACATTCAATAATACACACATTCTGAAGAGTTAAGAGTCTACTTCATATAGGCGCACATTTTGATCCTCAGTGAATAATGCACACCAGAGTAATAGTCTGGAGCCTCTCTCATATAGCCGCTCATTCAGTGCCTCACTGAATGATACACACCTGGGGAATCGTCAGGATTCTATTTCATAATGCTACTTATTCAGAGCCTTATTGAATAATACACAACAGTGCAATAGTCAGGTGACTATTTTATATGGCCTCTCATTTAGAGCTTCAGTGAATAATGAACTTATATGGAGTAGTCAGGAGGCTGTTTATGGTAGCCACGAATAAAGTGCCTCACTGTATGATACACACCTGGGTGATAGGAGTTTATTTTATATGATCTCTCATTCTGTGAATAACTGATGAATACACAACTGGGAAAATGTCAGGAGTCTCTTTGGTATGCACACTAATGCAGAACCTGTTTGAATAAAGCACACATGGAGAATAATTAGGAGTCCCTGTCATATGGCTACCCATTCAGACAATCAATGTATAACGCACCCTTGTAAAGTAATAAGAAGTCTCTTTCATGTGGACACGTTTTCACAGCCTCACTGAATATTATACACTTATAATAGAGTCTGGAGTCTATTTCATGTGGCCATTCAGAGAATCAGTGAATAATGTACACATGAGGAATACTCTGTGAATATTAGGAGTCTATTTTATATGGCCACTCAGAGCCGCAGTTAATAATGCATACCACAGTCATAGGATTCGGTTTCATGTGACCTCTGATTCAGTATCTCTCTGAAAGATACACATCAGAGAATTCTCAGAGTTGTATCCCATAGGAACACTCATTCAGAGCCTGATTATTGCACAATGTGGCAAGAGTCCGGAGTCTATTTCATATGGCCTCTCATTCAGAGATTCAGTGAATAATAAACAACTGTGGAGTAGTCAGGACCCTATTTAAGATAGCCACAAATTAAGCACCTCTCTGAATGATACACACCTGTGTGACAGTCATGAGTCTATTTGATATGAATACTCATACAGAACCTTTTTTAATAATGCACATGTGAAGAATAATCACTAGCCTATTCCATATGGTGATTCCTTTAGAGAATCGTTAAATAACATACACCTGTGAAGTAAAATCGAGTCTATTTCATATGGCCACAATTTCAGTGTTTCAGTGAAATTATATATATATATTATATTATATTATATTATATATATATAATTTCACTGAAACACTGAAATATATATATCTGGAATATATATATATATTTCAGTGTTTATATATTTATAAATATATATATCTGGAATATATATATATATTATATATATATATCTGGAATATATATATATATATTATATATATATCTGGAATATCCAGGAATCTCTTTTCATATGGCCACTCATTCACGGCCTCAGTGAATAATACACTTCTGGGAAATTGTCTAGTGTCTACTTCACATGGCCACACATTGAGAGTCTCTGTATCTAATGCACACCTGGGGAATAGACAGGAGTCTCTTACTTGGGCTTACTTATTCAGTCTCATTCAGTAATACACACCTGGGAAAGAGTTTTCTTATATAGCCACTCTTTTAGAGCCTCAGAAAATAATGCACACCCGTGGAACAGATACTGGTCTATTATATATGGCCACAAAATCAACGTGTGAGTGAGTAATGCACAACTTTGGAATAATGAGGAGTTTATTTAATATGTCCACTTAGTGTCTCCGTCAATAATACACACCTTAGAAATAGTAAGGGACCTATTTTATCTAATCACTGACTCAAAGCCTAATTAAATAATACACACCTCTTGAATAGTCAGGAGGCTATTTCATATGCCCAACATTCAGAGCCTCAGTGACTAATACATACCGGGGCATACTCAGGTCACTATTACATATGGCCTCTCATTCAGAGCTTCTCTGAATAATGAACACCTGGAAAAGTCAGGATTCTATTTCGTAAAGACACTCTTTCAGAGCCAAACCTAAAAATGCACTTCTACGAGTATTCAGGAGTCTCTTTCTTATGTCCACTCATTCAGAGCCTCATTGAATAATGCACATCTGTGGAAATGTCAGGAGTGTATTTCACATGGCCACTTATTGAAGTATACATACATGGAAAATACTCGAGTCTTTTTCATACGGCCACTTTTTCAGAAACTCGTGAAATAATGCACACCTGTGATATAGTCTGGAATCTATTTGATATGATGGTTCATTCAGTGCCTCAGTGGAAAATGCACATGCGAGAAATAGTTAAGTGGCTATTTTATGTAGCCACTCATCCATACCCTTAGTAAGTAATACACACCTGGGGAATAGTCAGGAGTCTATTTCATGTGGCCAATTATTCAGAAATATAGTGAATGCTACACACTTGTGGACTAGTTAGAGTCTATGACATATGGCCGCTCAATCAGAGCATTACTGATTGATGCACACCTGAGAATTTGTCAGTATTCTATTTCATATTACCATTGTTTAAGAGCCTCATTGAGTAATGCACATCTAGTAAGTAATCAGGATGCTATGTCATATGAACGCTCCTTCATAGCCTCAGTGAATAATGCACACCTGTGGAGTAGCCAGGAATGTATTTTACACAGTCACTATTTCAGAGCCTCAGTGAATAATACACACCTGTAAAACGATTAGAATTTTATTTCATAAGGCCACTGACTCACAGCCTCAATGAATAATGCACAAATGTACAGTACTCAGCAGTCTATTTTATAAAGCCACTCATTCAGAGATTCACTGAATAATAAATATATTTGGGATAGACATCATCCTGTTTCATAGAATCACACAAGGAGAGCCTCACTGAGTAATACACACCTGGGGAAGATTTAGGAGTCTACCTTATATGGCCACTCATTTACAGACTCAGTGAATAATGCACGCATGTGGAATAGACATTATTCTATTTTATATGGCCACAAAATCAAAGCCTGAGTGAGTAATGCACAACTTTGGAATAGTCAGTAGTCTATTCCATATGCCCATATATTCAGAGTCTGAGTCAATAATATACACTTGGAGAATAGTCAGAAGCCTATTTTTTTATGGTCACAAACACAAAAATTCATGAAATGATATACACCTGTGCACTAGTCAGGAGAGTATTTCATATGGCCAAAGTTTCAGAGCGTCAGTGAATAATGCATATCTGAAGAACACTCAGGTCGCTATTACATATGGCCTCTCCTTCAGAGCCTCATTGAATAAGAAACACCTGTATTGTAGTCATTATTCTATTTTATATAGCCACAAATTCAGGGCCTCACTGAATAACATACACCTTGGGAGAAATCAAGTTTTCATGTCGTATAGCCACTGATTTAGAGCCGAACCTAAAAATGCATGCCTGAGAAGTATACAGTAGTTGCTTTCCTATGGCCACCCATTCAGAGACCACTGAATAATACAAACCTACGGAGAAGTCATAAAGCCATATGTATTTGGAGTGTATTTTACAGGGCCACTCATTCAGAATCTCAGTGAAGAATCATATACACCTGGGAAAAACTCAGGATTCTATATAATATAGCCGCTTATTCAGAGACTCACAGAATAATGCACACCTGGAGAATAGTCTGGAGTTTATTTGATATGACTGTTCACCCAGTTCCTCTGTGAAAAATGCACAGCTGAGAAATAGTCAAGAGGATACAGTCAGGAGTCTATTTTATATGGTCACTCATTCAGAAACTCAATGAATGATACACAACTTGGGAATAGTCAGAGTCCATTATATATGGCCACTCAATCACAGCATTACTGAATAATGCACAATAGTAAGGAGTCTATTTTATATGGCCTCTTATTCAGAGCTTCAGTGCATAATAAACTGCTGTGGAGTAGTCAGGACCCTATTTAACGTAGCCCTAAATGAAGCACCTCCATGAATGATACACACATGAGAGATTCTCAGGAGGCTATTTGATATGGACACTAATAGAGAACCTATTCAAATACTGCACATGTGGGGATTAAACACTAGTCTATTTCATATGGTGATTCGTTTGGAATATTAAAAAATAATGCACACCTGTGGAGTAAAATGGGGTCTATTTCATATGACCACACTTTCAGTGTTTCAGTGAATAATGTGTATATCTGAATAGTCAGGAATCTCTTTCATGTGGCCTCACGTTCAAGTCTTCAGTGAATAATACACTCCTTGGAAACAGTAAAAAGTCTACTTCAAATGTGTACACATTCAGGGTTTCTGTAAATAATGCACACCTAAGCAATAGCCAGGAGTCTCTTTTTTATGCCCAGGTATTCAGAGTCTCATTCAATAATACACAACAAGGGAAGAGTAAAGAGTCTACTTTATATATCCACTCATTTAGAGCCTAAGAGAATAATGCACACCAGCGATATAGTCAGGAGCCTCTTTTATATGGACACTCATTCAGTGCCTCACTGAATGATACAAACCTGGAGAATAATAAGGATTCTATTCCATTCTACCACACATTTAAAGCCTTATCGAATAATTTACAACGGGAAATAGTCAGGTGTCTATTTTATATGGCCTCTCATTCAGTGCTTCATTTAAATAATGAACTTCTATGGAGTAGTCAAGTAACTGTTTAAGAGAGCCACGAATTAAGTGCCTCCGTGAATGATACACACCTGGGTGATAGTCAGACGTCCATTTCCTATGACCTCTCATTCTGGGAATTACTGAAGGGTACACACATGATAAAGTGTCAGCAGGATATTTGGTATGCACACTCATAAAGAACCTGCTTAAATAATGTTAACATGGAGAATAATTAGGAGTCTATATCATATGGATACTGATTCACACAATCAGTGAATAACACACACCTGTGGAGTAATAATAAGTCTGTTTCATATGGCCACTCTTTCACAACCTCACCACATATTACACACTTGTGATATAATCTAGACTCTATTTCTTATGGCCACTCATTCAGAGAATTACTGAATAATGCACACCTGCGGAATAGTCAGAAGTCCCTTTCTTATGGCTACTCATTGAGAGACTCACTGAATGTACACACCTGGGAAAATAGTCAGGATTCCTTTTTATCCCCTCATTTAGATTCTAACTGAATAAGGCACACCTGTGGAATAGTCAGGTGTCTTTTTCATGTGGCCTCTCATTCGGAGTGTCACTGAATAATGTGGAGTAGTCAGGAGTCTATTTCATGTAGACACATATTCAGAGCCTCAGTGAATAATACACACCCGTGTGATAGTAAGGAATCTAATTAATATGGCCACATATTCAGAGACTCACTGAATAATACACACCTGGAGAATAATCTTGAGTCTAGTTCAGATGGAGATTCATTCATAGTCTTGGTGAATAATGCACACCTGTGGAGTAGCCAGGATTCAATTTCATTTGGACACTCATTCTTAGCCTCAGTTGATAATATGCACCTGTGAAATAGTCAGGAGTCTGTTTAATATGGCCACTCATTCTGAGCCTCAGTGAATAATACACGCTTGGGGAATAGTCAAGAGTCTATTTTATATTGCCACTCTCTCAGTACCTTACTGAGTGGTACACACCTGGGGAATAGCCAGGAAAGTTTCATATGAACACTCAAAGAGTGCCTCATTGAACAATTCACACCTTTGGAATAGTCAGGAATTTATTTAATTTGGTCACTGTTTCAGAGCCTCAATAATAATACACACCTAGAAACATAGGGGAGTGTATTTCATGTGGCCACTCATTCAGAGTCTCACGGAATAGTGCACACCTGGAAAATTTTCAAGAGTTTATTTGGAATGGCAATGCATTCAGAGACTCTGTGAATAACACAAACCTAGAAAATTGTGAGGAATACACTCCAAATGGGCACATAATCAGAGGCTCAGTGAATCATGCAAAACAGGGAAATAAGCAGGAGTCTATTGCTTATGCCCTCTCATTCAGCCAATCAGTAAATCATGCACGTCTGTTGATTTCTGAGGAGTCTGTTTCATAGGGACACTTATTTCGAGCCTCACTGAATAGCACACAAATGGAAAAAAGTCAGGGGTGTATTTCACATGGCCACTAATTCAGTGCCTCAGTGATTTATTCACAGATGTTGAGTATTTAGGAGCCTGTCTCATATGGCGAATCATTTAGAGCCTCACTGAATGACACACAGCTTGGGAATAGTCAAAATTCTTTTTTTTTTTTCAATTTTTATTGCATTATAGGTTTTGGGGTACATGTGCAGAACGTGCAAGATAGTTGCATAGGTACACACATGGCAGTGTGTTTTGCTACCTTCCTCCCCCTCACCCACACTTGGTATTCATCCCCAGGCTATCCCCGCAGCACCCCCGCTGTCCCTCCCCCATTTCCCCCAACAGTCCCCAGTGTATAGTAGAACGCCTCTGTGTGTCCATGTGTTCTCATTTTTCTCACCCGCCTATGAATGAGTATATGCAGTATTTATTTTTCTGTTCTTGTGTCAGTTTGCTGAGAATGATGTTCTCCAGATTCATCCATGTCCTTACAAAGGACACAAACTCATCATTTTTGATAGCTGCATAATATTCCATGGTGTATATGTGCCACATTTTCCCAGTCCAGTCTCTCATCGATGGGCATTTGGGTTGGTTCCAGGTCTTTGCTATTGTAAACAGTGCTGCAATGAACATTCGTGTGCATGTGTCCTTATAGTAGAACGATTTATAGTCCTTTGGATAGATACCCAGTAATGGGATTGCTGGGTCAAATGGAATTTCTATTTCTAGGTCCCTGAGGAATCGCCACACTGTCTTCCACAAAGGATGAACTAATTTACATTCCCACCAACAGTGTAAGAGTGTTCCTATTTCTCCACATCCTCTCCAGCATCTGCTGTCTCCAGATTTTTTAATGATCGCCATTCTAACTGGTGTGAGATGATATCTCAATGTGGTTTTGATTTTCATCTCTCTAATGACCAATGATAATGAGCACTTTTTCATATGTTTGTTGGCCTCAGGTATGTCTTCTTTTGTAAAGTGTCTGTTCATATCCTTTGCCCATTTTTGAATGGGCTTGTTTGTTTTGTTTTCTGTAAATCTGATTGAGTTCTTTGTAAATTCTGGATATCAGCCCTTTGTCAGATGTGTAAACTGCAAAGATTTTTTCCCATTCTGATGGTTGCCGATTCACTCTAGTGACTGTTTGTTTTGCTGTGCAGAAGCTGTGGAGTTTGATTAGGTCCCATTTGTCTATTTTGGCTTTTGTTGCCAATGCTTTGGGAGTTTTGTTCATGAAGTCCTTGCCTACTCCTATGTCCTGAATGGTTTTGCCTAGATTTTCTTCTAGGGTTTTTATAGTGTCGGGTCTTACGTTTAAGTCTTTAATCCATCTGGAGTTAATTTTAGTGTAAGGTGTCAGAAAGGGGTCCAGTTTCTGCTTTCTGCACATGGCTAGCCAGTTTTCCCAACACCATTTATTAAATAGGGAATCCTTTCCCCATTGCCTGTTTTTGTCTGGTTTATCAAAGATAATATGGTTGTAGATGTGTTGTGTTGCCTCCGATGCCTCTGTTCTGTTCCATTGGTCTATATCTCTGTTTTGGTACCAGTACCATGGTGTTTTGATTACTGTAGCCTTGTAGTATAGTTTGAAGTCTGGTAGCGTGATGCCTCCCGCTGTGTTCTTTTTGCTTAGAATTGACTTGGCTATGCGGGCTCTTTTTTGGTTCCATATGAAATTCATGGTGGTTTTTTCCAGTTCTGTGAAGAAATTCAATGGTAGTTTGATGGGGATAGCATTGAATGTGTAAATTACTTTGGGCAGTATAGCCATTTCCACGATATTGATTCTTCCTAACCACGAACATAAAATGTTTCTCCATCTGTTTGTGTCCTCTCTTATTTCGTTGAGCAGTTGTTTGTTGTTTTCCTTAAAGAGGTACCTTACATTCCTAGTGAGTTGTATTCCTAGGTATTTTATTTTCTTTGTAGCAATTGTGAATGGCAGTTCGTTCTTGATTTGGTTCTCTTTAAGTCTGTTATTGGTGTATAGGAATGCTTGTGATTTTTGCACATTGATTTAATATCCTGAGACTTTGCTGAAGTTGCTTATCAGTTGCAGGAGATTTTGGGCTGAGGTGATGGGGTCTTCTAGGTATACTATCATGTCGTCTGCAAATAGAGACAATTTGGCTTCCACCTTTTTTATTTGAATACTCTTTATTTCTTTTTCTTGCCTGATTGCTCTGGCTAGAACGTCCAGTACTATGTTGAATAGAAGTGGTGAGAGAGGGCATCCTTGTCTAGTACCGGGTTTCAAAGGGAATGTTTCCAGTTTTTGCACATTAAGTATGATATTGGCTGTTGGTTTCTCGTAAATAGCCTTTATTACTTTGAGATATGTTCCATCAATACCAAGTTTATTGAGGGTTTTTAGCATAAAGGGCTGTTGAATTTTGTCAAATGCCTTATCTGCGTCAATTGAGATAATCATGTGGTTTTTGTTTTTGCTTCTGTTTATGTGGTGAATTACATTTATAGACTTGCATATGTTGAACCATCCTTGCATCGCCGGGATGAATCCTACTTGATCATGATGGATAAGTTTTTTAATGTGCTGTGGCAATCGGTTTGCCAATACTTTATTGAAGATTTTTGCATCTATGTTCATCATGGATATTGGCCTGAAGTTTTCTTTTCTTGTTGAGTCTCTGCCAGGTTTTGGTATCAGAATGATGTTGGTCTCATAAAATGATTTGGGAAGGGTTCCCTCTTTTGGGATTATTTGGAATAGTTTCAGAAGGAATGGTACCAGATCCTCTTTGTGTGTCTGGTTGAATTCAGCTGTGAACCCATCTGGACCTGGACTTTTTTTGTGTGGTAGGCTCTTAATTTCTGCCTCAACTTCTGACCTTGTTATTGATCTATTCATAGTTTTGGCTTCCTCCTGGTTTAGGCTTGGGAGGACACAGGCGTCCCGGAATTTATCCATTTCTTTCTGATTTACTAATTTGTTTTCATAGAGTTTTTTGTAGTATTCTCTGATGATGGTTTGAATTTCTGTGGAATCTGTGGTGATTTCCCCTGTATCGTTTTTTATTGCATCTATTTGGTTGTTCTCTCTTTTCTTTTTTATCACTCTGGATAGTGGTCTGTCTATTTTGTTGATCTTTTCAAAAAACCAGCTCTTAGATTTATTGATTTTTTGAAGGGTTTTTCTTGTCTCTATCTCCTTCAGTTCTGCTCTGATCTTAGTTATTTCTTGTCTTCAGCTAGGTTTTGAGCTTTTATGATCTTGCTCCTCTAGCTCTTTCAATTTTGACGATAGGGTGTCAATTTTGGATCTCTCCACTTTTCTCATGTGGGCACTTATTGCTATATATTTTCCTCTACAGACTGCTTTAAATGTGTCCCAGAGATTCTGGTACGTTGTGTCTTCATTCTCGTTGGTTTCAAAAAACTTCTTTATTTCTGCCTTCATTTCATTGTTTATCCAATCAATATTCAAGAGCCAGTTGTTCAGTTTCCATGATGCTGGGCGGTTCTGAGTTATTTTCTGAATTCTGAGTTCCAACTTGATTGCACTATGGCCTGAGAGACTGTTTGTTATGATTTCAGTTGTTTTGCATTTGCTGAGGAGTGCTTTACTTCCAATTAGGTGGTCAATTTTGGAGTAGGTATGATGTGGTGCTGAGAAGAATGTATATTTTGTGGATTTGGGGTGGAGAGTTCTGTAAATATCTATCAGGTTTCTTTGTTCCAGGACTGAGTTCAAGTCCTGGATATCCTTGTTAATTTTCTGTCTGGTTGATCTGTCTGCTACTGACAGTGGAGTGTTAAAATCTCCCACTGTTACTGTGTGGGAGTCTAAGTCTCTTTGTAAGTCATTAAAAACTTGCCTTATATATCTGGGTGCTCCTACATTGGGTCCATATATATTTAGAATCGTTAGCTCTTCTTGTTGTATCGATCCTTTTACCATTATGTAATGACCTTCTTTGTCCCTTTTGATCTTTGTTGCTTTAAAGTCTATTTTATCAGAGATGAGAATTGCAACTCCTGCTTTTTTTTTGCTCGCCATTTGCTTGGTAAATCTTTCTCCATCCTTTTATTTTGAGCCTTTGTGTATCTTGGCGTGTGAGGTGGGTTTTCTGGATACAGCATACTGATGGGTTTTGGTTTTTTATCCAATTTGCCAGTATGTGTCTTTTGATTGGTGCATTTAGCCCATTTACATTCAGGGTTAATATTGTTATGTGTGAATTTGATACTGCCATTTTGATGCTAGCTGGCTGTTTTGCCCGTTGGTTCATGTACATTCTTCGTTTTGTTGATGGTCTTTAGCATTTGGTATGCTTTTAGGATGGCTGGGACTGGTTGTTTCTTTCTATGTGTAGTGCCTCTTTCAGGACCTCTTGTAAAGCAGGCCTAGTGGTGACAAAATCTCTGAGTACTTGCTTGTTCGTGAAGGATTTTATTTTTCCTTCACTTATGAAGCTCAGTTTGGCTGGATATGAAATTCTGGGTTGAAAGCTCTTTTCTTTAAGGATGTTGAATATTGGCCCCCACTCTCTTCTGGCTTGTAGAGTCTCTGCCGAGAGATCTGCTGTGAGTCTGATGGGCTTTTCTTTGTGGGTGACCTGACCATTCTCTCTGGCTGCCCTTAGTATTTTCTCCTTTGTTTCAACCCTGGTGAATCTGACGATTATGTGCCTTGGGGTTGCTCTTCTTGCGGAGTATCTTTGTGGTGTTCTCTTTATTTCCTGGAGTTGAGTATTGACCTGTCTTGCTAGGTTGGGGAAATTTTCTTGGATAATATCCTGAAGAGTGTTTTCCAGTTTGGATTCATTCTCTTCGTCACATTCTGGTACACCTATCAAACGTAGGTTGGGTCTCTTTACATAGTCCCACATTTCTTGGAGATTTTGTTCATTCCTTTTTGTACTTTTTTCTTTAATCTTGGTTTCTCGTTTTATTTCATTGAGTTGAATTTCGACTTCTGATATTCTTTCTTCTGCTTGGTCAATTCAGCTGTTGAAACTTGTGCATGCTTTGCGAAGTTCTCATGTTGTGTTTTTCAGCTCCTTCAATTCATTCATATTCCTCTCTAAGTTTTCCATTCTTGTTATCTATTCCTCGAATCTTTTTTCAAATCTTTTTTCAAGGTTCTTAGTTTCTTTGCACTGGTTTAGTACATGTTCCTTTAGCTCACTGATGTTTCTCATTATCCACTTTCTGAAGTCTGATTCTGTCATTTCATCACATTCATTCTCTGTCCAGCTTTGTTCCCTTGCTGGTGAGGAGTTTTGGTCCTTTTCTGGAGGTGAGGTGTTTTGGTTTCGGGTGCTTTCCTCCTTTTTGCGCTGGTTTCTTCCCATCTTTATGGATTTATTTGCCTGTCGTCTTAGTAGTTGCTGATTTTTCAATTGGGTCTCTGTGTGGACGCTGAGATTGTTGATGATGAAGTAGTTCTGTTACTTAGTTTTCCCTCTAATGGTCTATCCCCTCTGCATGAGTGCTGAGGTCCACTCCATGCCCTGCTTGTCTGGGGTATACCTGCAGCAGTTGCGGTGCAGTGAGGGATGATACCAGTTTCTTCTTCTCCTATCCTTGTTCCAGAATAATGCCAGCCAAATGTCAGTCTGAATATTCCTTTTCTGGGGTGACTCCTTGGATATACAGGGGTCAGGGAGCTGCTTGAGGAGACAGTCTGTGCTTTATAGGAGCTCCACTGCTGAGCTGATAGCTCCGTTGTTCATTCAGCATTGTTGGGAGGTTGTTTATGTTTGCTGTTATAGAACTCATAAATCACCACCCTTTTTTCCCCCTCTTAGATGCTCTGACTCAGGGAGTTGGGGCTTTCTTTATGAGTATCTGTTGCACTGTCCTGCCCCACTAGGCGGCAGTCTATTTACTATTTGTCTGCCATGGCTCTGACCTGCTAGCGCGGGTCCGCCCTGTTGCTGCTGGCCTCCCTTCTGCTGTGGAGCGCAGAGTCTCTCTGTTATGGCAGGTTACCTCGGCAACGGCAGGCCACGTCAGTTCTGGGTGATACTTCAGTGGGGGTGGACTGCGTCAGCAATGGTGGACGCCCCTCCCTCACCGGGCTGCACCGTCCTAGATGCCGGCATCAAAACTCTCAGCCCCAAGCATCTCCAGTCGCCGCCCTGCTTGTCCCCATGAGTGTGGGACCCGCCGAGCCTGATCACCCAGCTCCCTGCCTCAGAGTCCGTCCTCTCTCTCTCTTCCTCTCCCCAAGCTGACAGGTCTACTCTCTCACTGGCGCCCCAGTAGCCTGACGATAGGGCACTGGGATCTGTGTGATCTCCCGTGCCACTGCCCACTACCCTGGCTCAGATCAGGCTTCCAAGGAAACTCCTGGTCTGGCTCATTGTCCATGTCCCATTCAATCAGATGAACATGACAATCTGCTTTTCCAAATCTCAGATTGCCGGTTTAACAGGGCACCCAGACCAGTGAGTTCCATGCCGGGTCCCGCTGAAGAGGCGGCGGGAGCCGGCTTCATTAGCCGGCTGCTAGCATCCCGTGTCTCTCACACCTGGGACTTTCAAAGCTCTGTGGGCATAAAAGGAACATCCGAGAATGCGGCTAGGACTCACCCTCTGCGCCTTCTCTGAGAGCTGCAATCCTGAGTCGCCTCTATGACGCCATCTTGCCTCTCCCCCCCGTCAAAATTCTTTTAATATAAACACTTATTATGGCCCTCGGTGAATCACGCATGTCTGTAAAATACTGACGATACTAATTTATATTACCATTCAATTCATAGATTCCCTAAATATTACACACTTGTAAAGTAATCAGATGTCTATTTTATATGTCGTGTTATTAGGAACCCCAAGAAATAATACACTACTGAGAAATACTCAGGAGTCTATTTCATATGGCCACTCAGAGAATTAGTGAATAATGCACACATGAGGAATACTCAGTGAATATTTGGAGTCTATTTTATATGGCCATACAGAGCCTCAGTGAATAATGCACACAATGGTAATAGTCAAGGTCCTGTTTCATACGACCACTGATTCAGCCTCTCACTGAATGACACACCAGAGAATCAGCAGGATTCTTTTCCATTGGACCATTCATTCAGAGCCTTACTGAATAATGCACAAGGGGGCAATAGTTAGAAGTCTATGTCATATGGCTTCTCCTTTGGAGCCTCAGTGAATAATGAACACCTGTGGAGTAGTAATGACCTTATTTAAGATAGCCACAAATTAAGCACTTCCCTGAATGATACACACCTGGTTGACAGTCAGAAGTCTACTTAAAATGGCTACATATTCAGAGTCTCTGTAAGAAATGCACACCTGGGCAGTAGACAGGAGTCTCTTTTTTATGCCCACTTATTCAGAATCTCATTCAAAAATACACACCTGCAGAAGAGGTAAGCGTCTACTTCATATAGCCACCCATTTAGAACCTTAGTGTATAATGCACCCAAGGGTAATAGTCTGGAGCTTCTCTCTTATAGCTGCTCATTCAGTGCCTCACTGAATGATACACACCTGGGGAATTATCAGTATTTTATTCCATACTGCCACTCAGTCAGAGCCTTATTGAATAATACACAACGGGGCAATAGTCAGGTCACTATTTCATTTGGCCTCTCATTTAGAGTTTCAGTGAATAATGAACTTCTATGGAGGAGTCAGGACTCTGATTATCATAGCTACGAAATAATTGCCTCCCTGAATGATACACATCTGGGGTGATAGTCAGGTGTCTATTTCATGTGATATCTCATTCTGGGAATAACTGAGGAATACACACCTGGGAAAGTGTCAGGAGTCTATTTGGTATGCACACTCATGCAGAACCTGTTTGGATAATGCACACATTTAGAATAATTAGGAGTCAATATCATATGGCTACTCATTCAGACAATCAGTGAATAATGCACAAACGTGGAGTAAAAAGAAGTATGTTTCATGAGGCCACCCTTTCACAGCCTCACCGAATATTATACACTTATGATACAGTCTGGAGTCTATTTTATGTAGCCACTCAGAGAATCATTGAATAATGCACACATGAGAAATACTCTGTGAATTTTAGGAGTCTATTTTATATGGCCACTCAGAGCCACACTGAATATAGCATACCACAGTAATAGTCAGAACACTGTTTCATGTGACCAGTGATTCAGTATCACTCTGAATGGTACACACCAGGGAATCTTCCGGATTCTATTCCATAAAAACACTCATTCAGAGCCTCACTAAATAATGCACAATAGGGCAAGAGTCAGGAGTCTATTTCATATGGCCTCTCATTCAACGATTCAGTGAATAATAAACACCTGTGGAGTAGTCAGGACCCTAATTAAGATAGCCACAAATTAACACCTCCCTGAATGATACACACCTGTATGACAGTCAGGACTCTATTTGATATGGACACTCATACAGAACCTCTTTGAATAATGCACATGTGAAGAGTAATCACTTGTCTACTTCATATGGTGATTCCTTTAGAGAATCATTGAATAACACACACCTGTGAAGTAAAATCGAGTCCATTTCATATGGCCACCATTTCAGTGTTTCAGTGAATAGTATATATATCTTGAATAGCCAGGAATCTTTTTCATATGGCCACTCGTTCAGGGCCTCAGTGAATAATACAACCCTGGAAAATTTTCTAGTGTCTACTTCAAATGGCCACACATTGAGAGTCTCTGTATATAATGCACACCTGGGGAATAGACAGGAGTCTCTTTTTTAGGCTCACTTATTTAGTCTCATTCAGTAATACACACTGGAAAAGAGTTAAGGGTCTTGTTCATATAGCCACTCATTTAGAGCCTCAGTAAATAGTGCACACCTGTGAAACAGACACTGGTCTACTTTGTATGGCCACAAAATCAAAGCCTGAGTGAGTAATGCACAACTGTGGAATAATGAGAAGTCTATTCCATATGCCTACTTAATCAGTGTCTCAATCAATAATACACACCTTAGGAATAGTGAGGGATCTATTTTATCTAATCACTAACTCAAATACTCATTAAATAATACACACCTGTGGAAGGGTCAGGAGGCTATTTCACGTGGCCAATCATTCAGAGCCTCAGTGACTATTAAATACCGGGGCATACTCAGGAAAATAGTACATATGGCCTCTCGTTCAGAGCTCCACTGAATAATGAACATCTAGAGGAATGTCAGGATTCTATTTCAGAAAGACACTTTTTCAGAGCAACACCTAAAAATGCACTTTTGTGAGTGTTTATGTGTCTCTTTTTTATGTCCACTCATTCAGAGCCTCATTGAATAATATATATCTATGGAAATGTCAGAGGTGTATTTCACATGGCCACTCATTCAAAGCCTTATTGAATCATACCTACCTGTGGAATAATCAGGAGTGTATTTCCTAGGGCTACTCACTCAGAAACTCGTGGAATAATGCACACTTGTAAAATAGCCTGGAGTCTGTTTGATATGATGTTTCATTCAGTGCCTCAGTGGAAAATTCACACGGATGAAATAGTTAAGTGGCTATTTTATGTAGCCACTCATCCATAACTTTAGTAAGTAATACTCACCTGGGGAATAGTCAGGAGTCTATTTCATGTGGCCAATGATTCAGAAACTAAATAAATGCTACACACCTGTGAACTAGTTAGAGTTTATGACATGTGGCCGCTCAATTAGAGCATTACTGATTGATGCACACCGGGGAATTTGTCAGGATTCTGTTTCATATCACCATTGTTTAAGAGCCTCATTGAGTAATGCACATCTGGTCACTAATCAGGAGGCTATGTCATATAAACACTCGTTCATAGCCTCAGTGAATAATGCACACCTGTGGAGTAGCCAGCAGTGTATTTCACACAGCCACTCATTCAGAGCCTCAGTGAATAATACACACTTGTGGAACAGTCAGCATTTTATTTCATAAGGCCAATGACTTATAGCCTCAATTATTAATGCACAAATGTACAGTACTCAGCGGTCAATTTCATAAGGCCACTCATTCAGAGATTCACTGAATAATAAGAATATTTGGGATATATATCATCCTGTTTCATATGATCACACAAGGAGAGCCTCACTGAGTAATACACACCTGAAGAAGAGTTAGGACTCTACTTTATATGGCAACTCATTTACAGCCTCAGCGAATAATGCATGCATGTGGAATAGACACTAGTCTATTTTATATGGCCACAAAATCAAAGCCTGAGTGAGTAATGCACAACTTTGGAATAGTCAGTAGTCTATTCCATATGCCTATATTTTCAGACTCTGAGTCAGTAATACACACCTGGGGAATAGTCCTAAGTCTATTTTATATGGTCACTAACTCAAAGACTCATTTAATAATACACACCTGTGGACTAGTCAGGAAACTATTTCATATGGCCAAAGTTTCAGAGCCTCAGTGAATAATGCGTATCTGGGGAATATTCAGGATGCTGTTACATATGGTCTCTCCTTCAGAGTTTCACTGAATAAGGAACACATGTATTGTAGCCAGAATTCTGTTTCATATAGCCACATATTCAGAACCTCACTGAATAACATACACCTTGGGGAAAGTCAAGTTTCTATGTCGTATAGCCAATCATTTAGAGCCCAACCTAAAAATGCACGCCTGAGGAATATTTAGTAGTCGCTTTCCTATGGCCACTCATTCAGAACCTCACTGAATAATACAAACCTATGGAAAAGTCAGCAGTGTATTTCACATGGCCACTCATTCAGAGCCTCAGTGAAGAATTAAGTATACCTGGTGTATATTCAGGATTCTGTTTAATATAGCCAATTATTCAGAGACTCACTGAATGATGCACACCTGGGGAATAGTCTGGAGTCTATTTGATATGACTGTTCAGCCAGTGCCTCAGTAAAAAATGCACAGCTGGTAAATAGTCAAGAGGATATAGTCAGGAGTCTAATTTATATGGTCACTCATTCAGAACCTCACTGAATGTTACACAACTGAGAAATAGTCAGAGTCCATGGCATATGGCCACTCAATCACAGCATTACCGAATAATGCACAATGGGGCAATAGTCAGGAGTCTGTTTCAAATGGCCTCTTATTCAGAGCTTCAGTGCATAATAAACAGTTGTGGAGCAGTCTGGACCCTATTTAAAATAGGCACATATTAAGCACCTCCCTAAATGATACACACATGTGTGATTGTCAGAAGGCTATTTGATATGGACACTCACACAGAACTTCTTGGAATACTGCACATGTGGGGAGTAAACACTAGTCTATTTCATATGGTGATTCGTTTAGAATATCAAGAAATAATGCACAACTGTGGAGTAAAATGGGGTCTATTTTATATGGCCACTCTTTAAGTGTTTCAGTGAATAATATGTAAATCTGAATAGTCAGGAATCTCTTTAATATGGCCACTCGTTCAGGGCCTCGGTGAATAATACACCCCTTGGAAACAGTCAAGGGTCTACTGCAAATGTCTACACATTCAGGGCCTCTGTAAATAATGCACACCTGGGCAATAGCCAGGAGTCTCTTTTATATGCCCACTTATTCAGAGTCTCATTCAATAATGCACAACTAAGGAAGAGGTAAGCATCGTACTTCATATAGACACTCCTTTAGAGCCTCAGTGAATAATGCACACCACGGTTATAGTCTGGAGCCTCTTTTATATGGCCACTCATTCCGTGCCTCATGGAACGATACAAACCTGGGGAATAATAAGAATTCTATTTCATATTACCACTCATTCAGAGTTTTACAGAAAAAATCACAACGGACAATAGTCAGGTGTCAATTTTATATGGCCTCCCATTCAGTGCTTCAGTTACATAATGAACTTCTATGGAGTAGCCAAGTCACTGTTTAAGAAAGCCACGGATGAAATGCCTCCCTGAATGGTACACACCTGGGTGATAGTCAGGAGTCTATTTCATATGATCTCTCATTCTGGGAATCACTGAAGAATACACAAATGACAAAGTGTCAGCAGGATATTTGCTATGCACACTCATACAGAACCGGTTTAAATAATGCGAACATGGAGAATAATTAGGAGTCTATGTCTTATGGCTACTGATTGACACAATCAGTGAATAATGCACACCTGTGGAGTAATAAGAGGTCTGTTTCATATGTCACTCTTTTACAGCCTCACCGAATATTACACACTTGTGATATAATCTGGACTCTATTTCTTATGGCCACTCATTCAGAGAAGTACTGAATAATGCACACCTGCGGAATAGTCAGAAGTCCCTTTCTTATGACTACTCATTGAGAGATTCACTGAATGTACACACTTGGGCAAATAGGATTCTTCTTTATCCCCTCATTCAGAGTCTAACTGAATAAGACACACCTGTGAAATAGTCAGGTGTCTTTTTCATCTGGCCTCTCATTCTGGGTGTCACTGAATATTGTGGTGTAGTCATGACTCTATTTCATGTAGACACATATTCAGAGCCTCAGTGTATAATACACACCTGTGTGATAGTAAGGAATCTAATTAATATCCCCAGATATTTAGAGCCTCACTGAATAATACACACCTGGAGAAAAATTTGGAGTCTCTTTTCGATGGATATTCATTCATATCCTCGGTGAATAATGCACACCTGTGGAGTAGCCAGGAGTCTATTTCATTTGGAAACTCATTCTTAGCCTCAGTAGATAATATGCACCTGTAAAATAGGAGTCTATTTCATATGGCCATTCATTCAGAGCCTCATTGAATAATACACACTTAGGGAATAGTCTAGAGTCTATTAAGAATGACAATGCATTCAGACTCTGTGAATAACACAAACCTATGGAATTGTGAGGAATCCATTCCAAATGGCCAAATATTCTGAGCCTCAATGAATCATGAACAATAAGCTAATAATCAGGAGTCTATTGCTTATGCACTCTCATTCAGCTCCACAGTGAATAATGCACGTCTTTCGGGTAATGAGGGGTCTGTTTATATGGCCACACATTTTAAGCCTCACTAAATAGTACACAACTGAAAACAAGTCAGGGGTGTATTTCAAATGGCCACCCATTCAGAGGCTCAGTGAATAACCCACAGCTGTTGAGTACTCAGGATCCTTTCTCATATGGCGAATCATTCAGGGCCTCACTGAGTGATTGGAAAATTTGGAAATTGTCAGGATTCTATTTAATATAAAGACTCATTATAAGCCTCAGTGAGTCACTCATGTCTGTGAAATACTTAGGATACTAATTCATATTACCCCCAATTCATAGATTCCCTGAAAATTAACCACTCTTGAAATAATCAGAAGTCTATTTTATATTTTGAGCCATTAGAAAGCCCAAGAAATAATACACTACCTGGAAATAGTCAGGAGTCTCTTTCTTATGGCCACTCAGAGAATCAGTGAATAATGGACACCACGGTAATACTCAGGATCCTGTTTCATATGACCACTGATTCAGTATCTCACTGAATGACACACTGGGGAATGATCAGAATTCTATTCATTCAAAGCATTACTGAATAATGCACAAGTGGGCAATAGTCAAAAGTCTATTTCATATGGCCTCTCTTTCTGAGCTTCAGTGAATAACGAACATCTATGGACTAGTCATGCTACTATTTGAGATAGCCACAAAAAAAGCACCTCGCTGAATGATACACACCTGGGTGACAGTCAGGAGTCTACATAAAACGGCTACACTCTCAAAGTCTCTGTAAATAATGCACACCTTTGCAATAGACAGGAGTCTCCTTTTTATGTCCAATTATTCAGAGTCTCATTCAATAATACACAACTGTAGAAGAGTTAAGAGCCTACTTCCTATAGCCACCCATTTCGATCCTCAATGAGTAATGCACACCATGGTAATAATCTCAAACCTCTCTCATACAGTGGTTCATTCAGTGCCTCACTGAATGATACACACCAGGAGAATCATCAGGATTCTAATCCATACTGCCAATCATTTAGAACCATATTGAATAATTCACAATGAAGCAATAGTTAGGTAACTATTTTGTATGGCCTGTCATTGAGAGCTTCAGTGAATAATGAACTTTTATGGAGTAGTCACGACGCTGTTTATGGTAGCCACGAATTAAGTGCCTTTCTGAATAACACACACCTGGGTGAGAGTCAGGAGTCTATTTCATATGATCTCTCATTCTGGGCATAATAGAAGAATACACACCTAGGAAATTGTCAGGAGTCTATTTGGTATGCACTCTCATATAGAACCTGTTTAAATAATGCAAACATGAAGAATAATTAGGAGACTATGTCACATGGCTACTGATTCACACAATTACTGAATAATGCACACCTGTGGAGTAGTGAGAATTCTGTTTCATATGGCCACTCTTGCACAGCCTCACCACAAATAAACACTTGTGATATAATCTAGAGTCTATTTCTTATGGCAACTCATTCAGACAATTACTGAATAATGTGCACCTCTGGAATAGTAAGAAGTCCCTTTTTTATGGCTACTCATTGAGAGCCTCACTGAAGGTACACACTTGGGGAAATGGTCAGGATTCTGTTTAATCCCCTAATTCAGAGTCTCACTGAATAACGCACACCCGTGGAATAGTCAGGTGTCTTTTGCATGTGGCCTCTCATTTGGAGTGTCACTGAATAATGTGGAGTAGTCAGCAGTCTATGTCATGTAGACACATATTCAGAGCCTCAGTTTATAATACAGACCTGTGTGATAGTAAGAAATCTCGTTAATATCGCCAGACATTTAGAACCTCACTGAATAATACACACCTGGAGAATAACTTTGAGTCTCTTCTTGATGGGTATTCATTCAGAGCCTAGGTGAATAATGCAAACCTGTGGAGTAGAGAGGAGTCTCTTTTATTTGGACACTCATTCTTAGCCTCAGTAGATAATATGCACCTGTGAAATAGTCAGGAGTTTATTTCATGTGGCCACTCATTCAGAGCCTCATTGAATAACACACACTTAGGGAATAGTCAAAAGTCTATTTTCTATGGCCACTATCTGAGTACCTTGCTGAGTGGTACACACCTGGGGAATCGTCAGGATAGTATTATATGGACACTCAATGAGTGCCTCATTGAATAATGCACACCTGTGGAATAGTCAGGAATGTACTTTTTTAAAAAAAATTTTATTGCATTTTAGGTTTTGGCGTACATGTGCATAACGTGCAAATAGTTACATAAGTAAACACATGGCAGTGAGCTTTGCTCCCTTCCTCCCCTTAACCCACATTTTGTATTTCTCCCCAGGCTATCCCTCCCCAGCTCTTACTTGCTGTCCCTCCCCTATTCCCCCAATAGACCCTAGTGTGTAGTACTCCCCTTCCTGTGTCCACGTGTTCTCATATTTCTCACCTGCCTATGAGTGAGAATATGTGGTATTTCCTTTTCTGTTCTTTTATCAGTTTGCTGAGAATGATGTTCTCCAGATTCATCCATGTCCTTATAAATGACATGAACTCGTCTTTTTTGAGTGCTGCATTATATTTCATGGTATATATGTGCCACATTTTCCCAGTCCAGTCTGTCGTCGATGGGCATTTGGGTTGGTTCCAGGCTTTTGCTATTGAAAATAGTGCTGCAATGAACATTCCTTGTGCATGTTTCCTTACAGTAGAACGATTTATATTCCTTTGGATAAATACCCAGTAATGGGATTGCTGGGTCAAATGGAATTTCTATTTCTAGGTCCTTGAGGAATCGCCACACTGCTTTCCACAATGGTTGAACTAATTTACACTCCCACCAACAGTGTAGGAGTGTTCCTCTTTCTCAACATCCTCTCCATCATCTGTTGTCTCCAGACTTTTTAATGATCGCCATTCTAATTGGCGTGAGATAGTATCTCAATGTGGTTTTGATTTGCATCTCTCTAATGACCAGTGATGATGAGCATTTTTTCATCTGTTTGTTGGCCTCATGTATGTCTTGTTTTGTAAAGTGTCTGTTCATATTTTCTGCCCATTTTTGAATGGGCTTGTTTTTTTTTTTTCTGTAAATCTGTTTGAGTATTTTGTAAGTTCTGGATACCAGCCCTTTGGCATTTGGGTAAACTGCAAAGATTTTTTCCCAATCTGTTGGTTGCCGATTCAATCTAGTGAAGGTTTCTTTCCAAAATTTACAGAATATACATTCTTCTCAGCACCACATCACACCTATTCCAAAATTGACCACATAATTTTAACAAAAGCACTTCTCAGCAAATGCAAAACAACTAAAATCATAACAAACAGTCTCTCAGATCATAGTGCAATCAAGATAGAACTCAGAATTTAGAAACCAATTCAGAACCGCACAGCTTCATGGAAACTGAACCACTGGCTCTTGAATGTTGATTGAATAAACAATAAAATGAAGGCAGAAATAAAGAAGTTCTTTGAAACCAACGAGAATGAAGACAAAACATATCAGAATCTCTGGGACACACTGAAAGCAGTCTGTAGAGGAAAATATACAGCAATAAGTGCTCACATGAGAAGAGTAGAGAGTTCCAAAATTGACACCCTATCGTCAAAATTAAAAGAGCTAGAGGAGCAAGATCAAAGAAGCTCAAATCCTAGCCAAAGACAAGAAATAACTAAGATCCGAGCAGAACTAATGGAGATAGAGACACGAAAAATCCTTCAAAAAATAAATAAATCCAAAAGCTGGTTTTTTGAAAAGATCAACAAAATAGACAGACCACTAGCCAGACTAATAAAAAAGAAGAGAGAGAACAAGCAAATAGATGCAATAAAAAATAATAAAGGGGAAATAACCACAGATTCCACAGAAATTCAAACCATCATCTGAGAATACTACAAACAACTCTATGCACATAAACTGGTAAACCAGGAAGAAATGGATAAATTCCTGGACACCTGTGTCCTCTCAAGCCTTAACCACGAGGAAGCTGAAAATATGAATAGACCAATAACAAGGTCTGAAGACGAGGGATAAATTAAGAGCCTAAAAACAAACAAACAAAAAAATTCCGGGTCCAGATGGGATCACAGCCGAATTCTACCAGACACACAAAGAGGAGCTGGTACCATTCCTTCTGAAACTATTCCAAATAATCCAAAAAGAGGGAACACTTCCCAAATCATTATATGAGACTGATATCATCCTCATACTAAAACCCAGGAGAGATTCATCAAGAAACGAAAACTTCAGGCCAATATCCATGATAAACATAGATGCAAAAATCTTCAATAAAATACTGGCAAACTGATGGCAACAGCACATTAAAAGACGTATCCATCATGATCACGTAGGATTCATCCCAGGGATGCAAGACTGGTTCAACATACACAAGTCTATAAATGTCATTCACCACATTAACAGAACCAAAAACAAAAACCACATGAGTATCTCAATTGACGCAGAGAATGCATTTGACAAAATTCAACAGCCCTTTATGCTAAAAACTCTCAATAAACTGCGTATTGATGGAACATACCTCAAAGTAATAAAAGCTATTTATGACAAACCAACTGCCAATATCATACTTAATGGGCAAAAACTGGAAGCATTCCCTTTGAAATCTGGCACTAGACAAGGATGCCCTCTCTCACCACTCCTATTCAAGATAGTACTGGAAGTTCTAGCCAGAGCAATCAGGCAAGAAAAAGAAATAAAGTGTATTCGAATAGGAAAGTTGGAAGCCAAATTGTCTCTATTTGCAGACAACATGATAGTATACTTAGAAGACCTCATCACCTCAACCCAAAAATTCCTGAAACTGATAAGCAACTTCAGTAAAATCTCAGAATATAAAATCAATGTGCAAAAATCACAAGCATTCCAATACAACAATAAAAGACTTAAAGAGAACCAAATCAAGAACGAACTGCCATTCACAATTGCTACAAAGGAAATAAAATACCTACGAATACAACTTACAAGGAACGTAAGGGACCTCTTCAAGGAAAACTACAAATGACTGTTCAATGAAATAAGAGAGGACACAAACAGATGGAGAAACATTCCATGTTCGTGGTTAGGAAGAATCAATATCGGGAAAATGGCTATACTGCCCAAAGAAATTTACAAAATTAACACTGTCCCCATCAAGCTCCCATTGAATTTTCTCACAGAACTGGAAAAAACCACCATAAGAGGGGAGATCCAAGATGGCGTCATAGAGGCGACTCAGTATCACAGCTCTCAGTGAAGGCGCAGAGGGTGAGTCCTAGCCGCATTCACAGACAGACGTTTTTTGCCCACAGAACGTTGAAAGTCCCAGGTGTGGGAGAGACACGGGACACAAGTGCAGCCGGTTCGTGGGGCCGGTTTGGCCGGCGCCGCACTGCAGTGGCACCTGGCACAAAACTCACTGGTCCGGGTGCCGTGTTAAACTGGCAATCTGAGATTTGGAGGGGCAGATTGGCATGTCCATCTGATTAAACGGGAATTGGACAATGAGCCACACCAGGAGATTCCTAAGAAAAGTTATCTTAGCCATTGCAGTGGGCAGTAGCACAGGAGATCGCATGGATCCCAGTGCCCTATCAGCAGGCTACTGGGGCGCCAGTGAGAGAGTCAACCGTTCAGCTTGAGGAGAGGAAGAGAGAGATAGAGAGAGGACGGACTCTGAGGCAGGAAGCTGGGTGATTGAGCTCGGCGGGTACTACCCTCACAGGGACAAGCAAGTGGCAATTGGAGGGGCTCAGGGCTGAGAGTTTTGCTGCCGGCATCTAAGACGGTGCAGCCCAGTGGGGTGGGGCGTCCACCACTACAGACGCAATTCGCCCCTACGGAAGTACCACCCAGGGCTGACACAGCCTGCTGTTGCCGAGGCAACCTGCCATAACAGAGAGACTCCACAAGGAGGGCAGAGCATGCCACATCAGTACGGAGCCAAGCAGCCACAGGGCGGACCCGCGTTAGCAGGGTGGAGCCCTGGCAGGCAAATAGTGAATAGACTGCCTCCAATCTGAGAAGGACAGTACAACAGATACGCATAAAGAAAACCCCAATTCCCAGAGACAGAGCATCTAAGAAGGGAAGAAAGGGGGGGTTATGAGTTCCGTTGCAGCAGACATAAACACATCCTCCCAACAGCACTGAATGAACAATGGTACTCACAGCACAGCACTGGAGTTCCTATAAAGCACAGACTGTCTCCTCAAGCAGCTCCCTGACCCCTGTATATCCAAAGAGTCACCCCCATAAAGGACTAATCAGACTGACATTTGGCGGGCATCATTCTGGAACAAAGATAGCAGAAGAAGAAACTGGTAGCATCCCTCACTGTTCCGCAGCTGCTACAGGTGTACCCCAGACAAGCAGTAACTGGAGTAGACCTCAGCACTCATACAGCAGAGGGGATAGACCATTAGAAGGAAAAGTAAGTAACACAAATACCTCATCATCAACAATCTGGGCATCCACACAGAGACCCAATCGAAAAGTCAACAACTACTAAGACGACATGTGGATAAATCCATAAAGACGGGATGAGACCAGCGCAAAAAGGAGAAAAACACCCGAAGCTAAAACACTTCACCTCCTACAAAAGACCAAAACTCCTCACCAGCAAGGGAACAAAGCTGGAAGGAGAATGAGTGTGACGAAATGACGGAATCCGACTTCAGAAACTGAAAAATGAGAAACTTCGGTGAGCTAAAAGAACATATTCTAAATCAGTGCAAAGAAACTAAGAACCATAATAAAAGATTCGAAAAAAGATTCGAGGAAATGATAACAAGAATGGACAACTTAGAGAGAAATATGAATGAACTGAAGGAGCTATAAACACAACACGATAACATCCCAAAGCATGCACGAGTTTCAAAAGCTGAATTGACCAAGCAGAAGAAAGAATATCAGAAGTCGAAATTCAACTCAATGAAATAAAACGAGAAACCAAGACTAAAAAAAAAACGCAAAAAGGAATTAACAAAATCTCCAAGAAATGTGGGACTATGTGAAGACACCCAACCTACGTTTGATAGCTGTACCAGAAAATGATGAAGAGAAAGAATCCAAGCTGGAAAACACTCTTCAGGATATTATCCAGGAAATTTTCCCCAACCTAGCAAGACAGGTCAATACTCAACTACAGAAAATACAGAAAACACCGCAGAGATTCTCCTCAAGAAAAGCAAATCCAAGGCACATAATCGTCACATTCACCAGGATTGAAATTAAGGAGAAAATACTAAGGGAAGCCAGAGAGAAAGGTCGGGTCACCCACAAAGGGAAGCCCATCAGACACACCACAGATCTCTCGGCAGAGACTCTACAAGCCAGAAGAGAGTGGGGGCCAATATTCAACATCCTTAAGGAACAGAACGTTCAACCCAGAATTTCATATCCAGCCATAATGTGCTTCATAAGTGACGGAAAAATGAAATCCTTCATGAACAAACAAGTACTCAGAAATTTTGTAACCACTAGAACTGCTTTACAAGAGCTCCTGAAAGAGGCACTACACATAGAAAGAAACAACGACTACCAGCCATCCTAAAAGTATACCAAATGTTAAAGAGCATCAACAAAATGAAGAATCGACATGAACCAATGGGCAAAAGAGCCAGCTAGCATCAAAATGGCAGTATCAAATTCACACATAACAATAGTAACCCTAAATGTAAATGAGCTAAATGCACCAATCAAAGAACACAGACTGGCAAATTGGATAAAAAAACAAAATCGATCAGTGTGCTGTATCCAGGAAACCCACCTCACATACAAGGATACACAAAGACTCAAAATAAAACGATGGAGAAAGATTAACCAAGCAAATGGAGAGAAGAAAAAAGCAGGAGCTGCAATTCTCGTCTCTGATAAAATAGACTTTAAAGCAACAAAGATCAAAAGGGACAAGAAGGACATTACACAATGGTAAAAGGATTGATACAACAAGAAGAGCTAATGATTATAAATATATATGGACCCAATGCAGGAGCATGCAGATATATAAGGCAAGTTCTTAATGACTTACAAAGAGACGTAGACTCCCACACAATAATAGTGGAAGACGTTAACATTCCACTGTCAATATCAGACAGATCAACCAGACAGAATATTAACAAGGATATCCAGGTCTTGAACTCAGAGCTGGAACAAACTAACCTGATAGAAATTTACAGAACTCTCCACCCCAAATCCACAGAATATACAATCATCTCAGCAGCACAACACACCTACTCCAAAATTGACCACATAATTGGAAGTAAAACACTCCTCAGCAAATGCAAAAAAACTGAAATCATAACAAACAGTCTCTCAGACCATAGTGCAATCAAGTTGGAACTCAGAATTCAGAAAATAACTCAGAACCGCACAGCTTCATGGAAACAGAGGAACTGGCTCTTGAATGTTGATTGGATAAACAATGAAATGAAGGCAGAAATAAAGAAGTTCTTTGAAACCAATGAGAATAGACACACAACGTACCAGAATTTGTGGGACACATTTAAAGCAGTCTGTAGAGAAAGATATATAGCAATAAGTGCCCATATGAGAAGAGTGGGGAGATCCAAAAATTGACACCCTATCGTCAAAATTGAAAGAGCTAGAGAAGCAACATCAAAAACGCTCAAAACCTAGCCAAAGACAAGAAATAACTAAGATCAGAGCAGAACGGAAGGAGATAGAGCCAAGAAAATCCCTTCAAAAAATCAATAAATCCAAGAGCTGGCCTTTCAAAAAGATCAACAAAATAGACAGACCACTAGCCAGACTGATAAAAAAGAAAAGAGAGAACAACCAAATAGATGCAATAAAAAACTATAATGGGGAAATCACCACAGATTCCACAGAAATTCAAACCATCATCAGAGAATACTACAAACAACTCTATTCACATAAACCAGTAAACCCGGAAGAAATGGATAGATTCCTGGACGCCTGTGTCTTCCAAGCCTAAACCAGAAGGAAGCCGAAACTGAATAGACCAATAACAAGGTCTGTAGTTGAGGAAGCAATTAAGAGCCAACCACACAAATAAAGTCCAGGTCCAGATGGGTTCAAAGCCGAATTCTACCAGACACAGAAAGAGCATCTGGTACCATTCCTTCTGAAACGATTCCAAATAATTGAAAAAGAGGGAACCCTTCCCAAATCATTTTATGAGACCAACATCATCCTGATACCAAAACCCGACAGAGATTCAACAAGAAAAGAAAACTTCAGGCCAACATTCATGATGAACATGGATGCAAAAATCTTCAATAAAATACTGGCAAACAGACTGCAACAGCACATTATAAAAACTTATCCATCATGATCAAGTAGGATTCATCCCGGGCATGCAAGGCTGGTTCAACATACGGAAGTCTATAAGCATCATTCACCACATTAACAGAACAAAAAACAAAAACCACATGATTATATCAATTGATGCAGAGAAGACATTTGACAAAATTCAACAGCCCTTTATGCTAAAAACCCTTAATAAACATGGTATTGATGAACCATATCTCAAAGTAATAAAAGCTATTTACGAGAAACCAACAGCCAATATCATACTTAATGGGCAAAATCTGGAAGCATTCCCTTTGAAATCCGGCACTAGACAAGGATGTCCTCTCTCACCACTCCTATTCAACATAGTACTGGAAGTTCTAGCCAGAGCAATCAGGCAAGAAAAGGAAATAAAGGGTATTCAAATAGGAAAGGTGGAAGCCAAATTGTCTCTATTTCCAGACGACATGATAGTATATATAGAAGTCCCCATCACCTCAGCCCAAAACCTCCTGAAACTGATAAGCAACTTCAGCAAAGTCTCAGGATATAAAATCAATGTGCAAAAATCACAAGCATTCCTATACACCCATAATAGACTTAAAGAGAACCAAATTAAGAACAAACTGCCATTCACAATTGCTACAAAGAAAATAAAATACCTAGGAAAACACCTCACAAGGAACGTAAGGAACCTCTTTAAGGAAAACTACAAACCACTGCTCAACGAAATAAGAGAGGACACAAACAGATGGAGAAACATTCCATGTTGGTAGTTAGGAAGAATCAATATTGTGAAAATGGCTATATTGCCCAAACTAAATTACACAGTCAATATTATCCCCATCAAACTACCACTGAATTACTTCACAGAACTGAAAAAACCACCATGAACTTCATATGGAACCAAAAGAGAGCCCGCATAGCCAAGTCAATTCTAAGCAAAAAGAAAAGAGCCCGAGGCATCACACTACCAGACTTCAAACAATACTAGAAGGCTACAGTAATCAAAACAGCATGATACTGGTACCAAAACAGAGATATAGACCAATGGAAAAGAACAGAGGCATTGGAGGCAAATCAACATATCTACAACCATTCAATCTTTGACAAACTTGAGAAAAACAGGCAATGGGGAAAGGATTCAATGTTTAATAAATGGTGTTGGAAGGGAGGAGGCAAGATGGCGTCGTAGAGGCGAATCAGGATTGCAGCTCTCAGTTAAGGCACAGAGGGTGAGTCCTAGCCGCATTCTCGGAAGTTCCTTTTATGCCCACAGAGCGTTGAAAGTCCCAGCTGTGGGAGAGAAAAGGGATGCTAGCGCATCCAGCTAACGCAGCCAGCTCCCGCCTCCTCTTCAGCCGGCGCCACAGCGGGACTCGGCGCGGAACTCACTGGTCTGGGTGCCCTGTTAAACCGGCAATCTAAGATTTGGAAGGGCAGATTGGCATGTTCATCTTATTGAATGGGACTTGGACAATGAGCCAGACCAGGAAATCACTTGGAAGAGTGATCTGAGCCGGGGTAGTGGGCAGTGGCATGGGAAATCGCACGGATCTCAGTGCCCTATCAGCAGGCTACCGGGGATCCAGTGAGAGAGTCGACTTTTCAGCTTGTGGAGAGGAAGAGAGAGAGAGAGAATGGACTCTGAGGCAGGGAGCTGGGTGATCGGGCTTGGCGGGTCCCACGCTCACGGGGACAATCAGGGCGGAGACTGGAGGTGCTTGGGGCTGAGAGTTTTGCTGCCGGCATCTAGGATGGTGCAGCCCGGTGAGAGAGGGGCGACCACCATTGCTGACACAGTCCACACCCAATAAAGTACCGCCCAGGACTGACGTAGCCTGCCGTTGCCGAGGCAACCTGCCATAACAGAGAGACTCCCAGCACCAACAGCGCGAACCCGCGCTAGCAGGTAAGAGCCCCGGCAGGCAAATAGTGAATAGACTGCCGCTTAGTGGGGCAGGACAGTGCAACAGATACTCATAAAGAAAGTCCCAACTCCCTGAGACAGAGCATCTAAGGGGGGGAAAAAAGGGTGGTGTTTTATGAGTTCTATTGCAGCAGACATAAACAACCTCCCAACAACCCTGAATGAACAACGGAGCCCACAGCTCAGCACTGGAGCTCCTATAAAGCACAGACTGTCTCCTCAAGCAGCTCCCTGTCCCCTGTATATCCAAGGAGTCACCCCAGAAAAGGACTAATCAGACTGACATTTGGCTGGCATTATTCTGGAACAAGGACAGCAGAAGAAGAAACTGGTATCATCCCTCACTGTTCTGCAGCTGCTGCAGGTATACCCCAGACCAGCAGGGCCTGAAGTGGACCTCAGCACTTATACAGCAGAGGGGATAGACCATTAGAGGGAAAACTAAGTAGCAGAAATTCTTCATAATCACCAATCGCGGCATCCACAAAGAGACCCAATTGAAAAATCAGCAACTACTAAGACGACAGGCGAATAAATCCATAAAGATGGGAAGAAACCAGCGCAAAAAGGAGGAAAGCACCCGAAACCAAAACACCTCACCTCCAAAAAAAGACATAAAACTCCTCACCAGCAAGGGAACAAAGCTGGACGGAGAATGAATGTGACGAAATGATGGAATCAGACTTCAGAAAGTGGATAATGAGAAACTTCAGTGAGCTAAGGGAACATGTACTAAACCAGTGCAAAGAAACTAAGAACATTGAAAAAAGATTTGTAAAAAGATTCGAGGAATTGATAACAAGAATGGACAACTTAGAGAGGACTATGAATGAATTGAAGGAGCTGAAAAACACAACACGAGAACTTCGTGAAGCATGCACAAGTTTCAACAGCCGAATTGACCAAGCAGAAGAAAGAATATCAGAAGTTGAAGATCAACTCAATGAAATAAAACGAGAAACCAAGATTAAAGAAAAAAGTACAAAAAGGAATGAACAAAATCTCCAAGAAATGTAGGACTATGTGAAGAGACCCAACCTACGTTTGACAGGTGTACCAGAATGTGATGAAGAGAATGAATCCAAGCTGGAAAACACTCTTCAGGATATTATCCAGGAAAATTTCCCCAACCAACCAAAACAGGTCAATACTCAACTCCAGGAAATACAGAGAACACCACAAAGATGCTCCGCAAGAAGAGCAACCCCAAGGCACATAATCATCAGATTCACCAGGGTTGAAACGAAGGAGAAAATACTAAGGGCAGCCAGAGAGAAAGGTCGGGTCACCCACAACGGGAAGCCCATAAGACACACAGCAGATCTCTCGGTAGAGACTCTACAAGTCAGAAGAGAGTGGGGGCTAATATTGAACATCCTTAAAGAAAACAACTTTAAACCCAGAATTTCATATCCAGCCAAACTGAGCTTCATAAGTGAAGGAAAAATAAAATCCTTCACGAACAAGCACGTACTCAGAGATTTTGTCACCACTAGGCCTGCTTTACAAGAGCTCCTGAAAGAGGCACTACAAATAGAAACAACCAGTTCCAGCCATCCTAAAAGCATACCAAATGCTAAAGACCATCAACAAAATGAATGTACATGAACCAACGGGCAAAACAGCCAGCTAGCATCAAAATGGCAGTATCAAATTCACACATAACAATATTAACCCTGAATGTAAATGGGCTAAATGCACCAATCAAAAGACACAGACTGGCAAATTGGATAAAAAAAACAAAACCCGTCGGTGTGTTGTATCCAGGAAACCCACCTCACACGCAAAGATACACAAGGGATCAAAATAAAAGGATGGAGGAAGATTTACCAAGCAAATGGAGAGCAAAAAGAAGCAGAAGTTGCAATTCTCATCTCTGATAAAATTGACTTTAAAGCAACAAAGATCAAAAGGGACAAAGAAGGTCATTACATAATGATAAAAGGATCGATACCACAAGAAGAGCTAAGGATTCTAAATATATATGGACCCAATGTAGGAGCACCCAGATATATAAGGCAAGTTGTTAATGACTTACAAAGAGACTTAGACTCCCACACAATAATAGTGGGAGACTTTAACACTCCACTGTGAATAGCAGACAGATCAACCAGAGAGAAAATTAACAAGGATATCCAGGACTTGAACTCAGACCTGGAACAAGCAAACCTGATAGACATTTACAGAACTCTCCACCCCAAATCCACACAATATACATTCTTCTCAGCACCACATCATACCTACTCCAAAATTGACCACATAATTGGAAGTAAAGCAGTCCTCAGCAAATGCAAAACAACGGAAATCATAACAAACAGTCTCTCAGACCATAGTGCAATCAAGTTAGAACTCAGAATTCAGAAAATAACTCAGAACCGCACAGCTTCATGGAAACTGAACAACTGGCTCTTGAATGTCGATTGGATAAACAATGAAATGAAGGCAGAAATAAAGAAATTCTTTGAAACCAACGAGAATGAAGACACAACGTAGCAGAATATCTGGGACATATTTAAAGCAGTCTGTAGAGGAAAATATATAGCAATAAGTGCCCACATGAGAAGAGTGGAGAAATCCAAAATTGACACCCTATCGTCAAAATTGAAAGAGCTAGAGGAACAAGATCAAAAAAGCTCAAAACCTAGCCGGAGACAAGAAATAACTAAGATCAGAGCAGAACTGAAAGAGATAAAGACAAGAAAAACCCTTCAAAAAATCAATAAATTTAAGAGCTGGTTTTTTGAAAAGATCAACAAAATAGACAGACCACTAGCCAGACAGACAAAAAAGAAAAGAAAGAACAACCAAATAGATACAATAAAAAAAGATAAAGGGGAAATCACCACAGATTCCACAGAAATTCAAACCATCATCAGAGAATACCACAAACAACTCTATGCACACAAACTAGTAAATCAGGAAGAAATGGATAAATTCCTGGACGCCTGTGTCCTTCCAAGCCTAAACCAGGAGGAAGCCGAAACTATGAATAGACTAATAACTAGGTCAGAAGTTGAGGCAGCAATTAACAGCCTACCACACAAAAAAAGCCCAGGTCCAGATGGGTTCACAGCTGAATTCTACCAGACACACAAAGAGGATCTGGTACCATTCCTTCTGAAACTATTCCAAATAATCCAAAAAGAGGGAACCCTTTCCAAATCACTTTCTGAGACCAACATCATCCTGATACCAAAACCTGGCAGAGACTCAACAAGAAAAGAAAACTTCAGGCCAATATCCATGATGAACATAGATGCAAAAATCTTCAATAAAATACTGGCAAATCGATTGCAACAGCACATTAAAAAACTTATCCATCATGTTCAAGCAGGATTCATCCCGGGGATGCAAGGCTTGTTCAACATAGGCAAGTATATAAATGTAATTCACCACATAAACAGAAGCAAAAACAAAAACCACATGATTATCTCAATTGACGCAGAGAGGGCATTTGACAAAATTCAACAGCCCTTTATGCTAAAAACCCTCAATAAACTTGGTATTGATGGAACATATCTCAAAGTAATAAAAGCTATTTACGACAAAGCAACAGCCAATATCATACTTAATGGGCAAAAACTGGAAGCATTCCCTTTGATATCCGGCACTAGACAAGGATGCCCTCTCTAACCACTTCTGTTCCACATAGAACTGGAAGTTCTAGCCAGAGCAATTAGGCAAGAAAAAGAAATAAAGGGTATTCAAATAGGAAAGGTGAAAGCCACATTGTCTCTATTTGCAGACGACATGATAGTATACCTAGAAGACCCCACCACCTCAGCCCAAAAGCTCCTTCAACTGATAAGCAACTTCAGCAAAGTCTCAGGATATAAAATCAATGTTCAAAAATCACAAGCATTCCTATACACCAATAACAGACTTAAAGAGAAACAAATTAAAAACGGACTGCCATTCACAGTTGCTACAAAGTAAATAAAATACCTAGGAATACAACTCACTAGGAATGTAAGGGACCTCTTTAAGGAAAACCACAAACAACTGCTCAACGAAATAAGAGAGGACACAAACAGATGGAGAAACATTCCATGTTCATGGTTAGGAAGAATCAATATTGTGAAAATGGCTACACTGCCCAAAGTAATTTACACATACAATGCTATCCCCATCAAACTACCATTGAATTTCTTCACAGAACTGGAAAAAATCACCATGAATTTCATATGGAACCAAAAACGAGCCCGCATAGCCAAGTCAATTCTAAGCAAAAAGAACACAGCGGGAGGCATCACTCTACCAGACTTCAAACTATACTACAACGCTACAGTGATCAAAACAGCATGGTACTGGTACAAAAACAGAGATATAGCCCAATGGAACAGAACGGAGGCGTCGGAGGCAACACAACATACCTACAACCATATAATCTTTGATAAACCAGACAAAAACTAGCAATGGGGAAAGGATTCCCTGTTTAATAAAGGGTGTTAGAAAAACTGGCTAGCCATGTGCAGAAAGCAGAGACTGGACCCCTTTCTGACACCTTACGCTAAAATTAACTCCAGATGAATGAAAGACTTGAACGTAAGACCTGACACCATAAAAACCCTAGAAGAAAATCTAGGCAAAACCGTTCAGGACATAGGAGTAGGCAAGGACTTCATGAACAAAACACCAAAAGCATTGGCAACAAAAGCAAAAATAGACAAATGGAACCTAATCAAACTACACAGCTTCTGCATGGCAAAACAAACAGTCACTAGAGTGAATCGGCAACCATGAGAATGGGAAAAAATCTTTGCAGTTTACACATCTGACAAAGGGCTGATATCCAGAATTTACAAAGGACTCAAAGAGATTTACAGGAAAAAAAAAACAAGCCCATTCAAAAATGGGCAAAGGATATGAACAGAAACTTTACAAAAGAAGACATATATGAGGCCAACAAACATATGAAAAAGTGCTCATCATCATTGGTCATTAGAGAGATGAAAATCAAAACCACATTGAGATATCATCTCACACCAGTTAGAATGGTTATCATTAAAAAATTTGGAGACAGCAGATGCTGGAGCGGATGTGGAGAAATAGGAACACTCTTACACTGTTGGTGGGAGTGTAAATTATTTCAACCATTTTGGAAGACAGTGTGGCGATTTCTCAGGGACCTAGAAATAGAAATTCCATTTGACCCAGCAATCCCATTACTGGGTATCTATCCAAAAGACTATAAATCGTTCTACTATAAGACACATGCACACGAATGTTCATTGCAGCACTGTTTACAATAGCAAAGACCTGGAACCAACCCAAATGCCCATCGACGATAGACTGGACTGGGAAAATGTGGTACATATACACCATGGAATATAATGCAGCAATTAAAAATGATGAGTTTGTGTCCTTTGTAAGGACATGGATGAATCTGGAGAACATCATTCTCACCAAACTGACACAAAAACAGAAAAAGAAATACTGCATATACTCACTCATAAGTGGGTGAGAAAAAGGAGAACACATGGACACAGAGAGGCGGTCTACTATACACTGGGGACTGTTGGGGGAAATGGGGGAGGGACAGTGGGTGGGCTGGGGTGGATAGCCTGGGAATGAATACCAAGTGTTGGTGAAGGGGAGGAAGGCAGCAAAACACACTGCCATGTGTGTACCTATGCAACTATCTTGCACGTTCTGCACATGTACTCCAAAACCTGTAATGCAATAAAAATTTAAAAATATATATATAAATAAATAAATAAATGGTGTTGGGAATACTGGCTGGCTATGTGGAGAAAGCAGCAACTGGAACCCTTCCTGACACCTTACACTAAAATTAACTCCAGATGGATTAAAGACTTAAACATACGACCTGACACCATAAAAACCCTAGAAGAAAATCTAGGCAAAGCCATTCAGGACATAGGAATAGACAAGTACTTCATGACCAAAACACCAAAAGCATTGGGAACATAAGCCAAAATAGACAAATGTGACCTAATCAAACTCCACAGTTTCTGTACGGCAAAAGAAACAGTCACTAGAGTGAATCGGCAACCATCAGAATGGGAAAAAATCTTTGCAGTTTACAAATCTGACAAAGGGTTGATATCCAGAATTTACAAAGAACTCAAACAGATTTACAGACAAAAAAACAAACAAGCCATTCAAAAATAGGCAAAGGATATAAACAGACACTTTACAAAAGAAGACATACATGAGGCCAACAAACACATGAAAAAAATGTTCATCATCTCTGGTCATTAGAGAGATGCAAATCAAAACCACATTTTGATACCATCTCACGCCAGTTAGAATGGCGATCATTAAAAAGTCTGGAGACCGCAGATGCTGGAGAGGATGTGGAGTAATAGGAACACTCTTACACTGTTGGTGGGAGTGTAAATTAGTTCAACCATTGTGGAAGACAGTGTGGCGATTCCTCAAAAACATAGAAATAGAAATTCCATTTGACTCAGCAATCCCATTACTGAGTATATATCCAAAAAATTATAAATCGTTCTACTATAAGAACACATGCACACGATTGTTCATTGCAGCACTGTTTACAATAGCAAAGACCTGGAACCAACCCAAATGCCCATCGATGATAGACTGGACTGGGAAAATGTGGCACATATACACCATGGAATATTATGCAGCCATCAAAAATGATGAATTTGTGTCCTTTGTAGGGACATGGTTGAATCTGGAGAACATCATTCTCAGCAAACTGACACAAGAACAGAAAAAGAAATACCGCATATTCTCACTCATAAGTGGGTGAGAAAAATGAGAACACGTGGACACAGAGAGGCGGTCTACTATACACTGGGGACTGTTGGGGGAATGGGGGAGGGACAGCGGGGGGGGCTGTGGGGGATAGCCTGGGGATGAATACCAAGTGTGGGTGAAGTGTAGGAAAGCAGCAAAGCACACTGCCATGTGTGTACCTATGCAACTATCTTGCTCGTTCTGCACATGTACCCCCAAACCTGTAATGCAATAAAAATTTAAAAAAAAAAATGATGAGTTTGTGTCCTTTGTAAGGACATGGGTGAATCTGGAGAACATCATTCTCAGCAAACTGACACAAGAACAGAAAAAGAAATACCGCATATTCTCACTCAAATGCGGGTGAGAAAAATGAGAACACATGGATACAGAGAGGGGGTCTACTACACACTCGGGTTTATTCGGGGGAATGAAGGAGGGACACCCGTGGGGGGCTGGGGAGGGATAGCCTGGGATTAAATGCCAGGTGTGTGTGAAGGGGAGGAAGGCAGCAAAACACACTTCCATGTATGTATCTATGCAACTATATGGAAAGTTCTGCAGATGTATCCCAAAATCTATAATGCAATAAAAATTTTAAAAATTAAAAAAACAGAGCCACCATGAACTTCATATGGAACCAAAAGACAGCCCGCATAACCATGTCAATTCTAAGCAAATAGAACACAGCGGGAGGCATCACACTACCAGACTTTAAACTATACTACAAGGCTACAGTAATCAAAACAGCATGGTACTGGTACAAAAACAGAGATATAGACAAATGGAACAGAACAGAGGCATTGGAGGCAAATCAACTTATCTACAACCATATAATCTTTGATAAACCAGACAGAAACAAGCAATGGGGAAAGGATACCCTGTTTAACAAATGGTGTTGGAAAAACTGGTCACCCTATGCAGAAAGCAGAAACTGGACCCCTTTTTGACTCCTTGCACTAAAATTAACTCCAGATGGATTAAAGACTTAAATATAAGACCTGGCACCATTAAAACGCTTGAAGAAAATATAGGCAAAACCATTCAGGACATAGGAGTAGGCAAGGAATTAATGACCAAAACACCAAAATAATTGGCAACAAAAGCCAAAATAGACAAATGGGACCTAATGAAACTCCACAGCTTTTGCACGAAAAAAAAAAGAATGTATTTTATTTGGTTACTCTTAAGAGCATCAGTGAATAATACACACATAGAAAACATTGGGGAGTGTGTTTCATGTTGCCACTCATTAAGAGTCTCACGGAATAGTGCACACCTGGAGAATTCTCAAGAGTCTATTTGGAATGGCAATGCATTCAGAGACTCTGTGAATAACACAAAACTATGGAATTGTGAGAAATCCATTCCAAATGGCCAAATATTCAGAGCCCCAGTGAATCATGAACAATATGGTAATAATCAGGAGTCTACTGCTTATGCACTCTCATTCAGCCCTGCAGTGAGTAATGCACGTCTTTCAAGTACTGGGGAGTCTGTTTAAATGTCCACTCATTTAGAGCCTCACTAAATAGTACACAACTGAAAATAAGTCAGGGGTGTATTTCAAATAAACACTCATTCAGAGGCTCAGTGAATTATTCAAAGCTGTTGAGTACTCAGGATCCTTTCTCGTATGGTGAATCATTCAGGGACTCACTGAGTGATACAAAGCTTGGAAATTGTGTGGATTCGATTTAATATAAACACTCATTATGAGCCTCAGTGAATCACTAATATCTGTGAAATACTTAGGATATTAATTCATATTACCCCCCAATTCATACATTCCCTGAAAATTGCCCACTCGTGAAATAATCAGAAGCCTATTTTATATTGTGAGCCATTAGAAAGCCCAATAAATATTACACTATTGGGGAATAGTCAGGAGTTTCTTTCATATGGCCAATCAGAAAATCAGTGAATAATGGCCACCACGTTACTACTCAGGATCCTGTGTCATATGACCAGTGATTCAGTACCTCTCTGAATGACACACTGGGGAATCGTCAGGATTCTGTTCCATAGGACCATTCATTCAGAGCCTTACTTAATAATGCACAACAGGGCAATAGTCAGGAGTCTATTTGATATGGCCGCTTTTTCTGAGTTTCAGTGAATAACGAACACCTGTGGACTAGTCCTGTCGCTATCTAAGATAGCCACAAATAAAGCACCTCCCTGAATGATACACATCTGGGTGACAGTGAGGAGTCTACATAAAACTGCTACACATTCGGAGTCTCTGTAAATAATGCACACCTAGGCAATAGACAGGAGTCTCTTTTTTATGACCACTTACTAAGAGTCTCATACAATATTACACACCTGTAGAAGAGTTAAGAGCCTACTTCATATAGCCAATCATTTAGATCCTCAATGAGTAATGCACACCAGGGTAATAGTCTCGACCCTCTCTCATAGCAGCTCATTCAGTGCCTCACTGAATGATACACACCTGGGTAATCATCAGGATTCTAATCCATATTGCCAATCATTCAGAACAGTATTGAATAATTCGCAAAGGAGCAATAGTCAGGTGACTATTGTATATGGCCTCTCATTAAGAGCTTCAGTGAATAATAAACTTTTATGGAGTAGTCAGGACGTGGTGTATGGTAGCCACGTATTTAGTGCCCCTCAGAATAATACACTCTTGGTTGATAGTCAGGAGTCTATTTCATATGATTTCTCATTCTGGGCATAACTGAAGAATGCAAACCTGGGAAAGTGTCAGGAGTCTATTTGTTATGCACACTCATACAGAACCTGTTTAAATAATGCAAACATGGAGAATAATTAGGAGTCTATGTCATATTGCTAGTGATTCACACAATCACTGAATAACGCACACCTGTGGAGTAATAAAAATCCTGTTTCATATGGCCACTCTTTCACAGCATCACCGCATATTACACACTTGTGATATAATCTGGAGTCTATTTCTTATGGTCACTCATTCAGAGAATTACTGAATAATGCACACCTGTGAAATAGTAAGAAGTCCCTTTTTTATGGCTACTCATTGAGAGCCTCACTGAATGTACACACCTGGGGAAATGGTCAGGATTCTGTTTTATCCCCTAACTAAGACACTCACTGAATTAGACACACCTGTGGTATAGTCAGGTGTCTTTTTCATGTGGCCTCCCATTCGGAGTGTCACTGAATAATGTGGAGTATTCAGGAGTCTATTTCAGGTAGACACATATTTAGAGCCTCAGTGCATAATACACATTTGATTGATAGTAAGGAATCTAATTAATATCGCCAGATATTTAGAGCCTCAGTGAATAATACACACCTGGAGAATAATTTGGAGTCTATTTTCGAAGGATATTCATTCAGAGACTAGGTGAATAATGCACAAATATGTAGTAACCAGGACTCTACTTCATTTCGAAACTCATTCTTAGCCTCAGTAGATAATATGCACCTGTGAATATGCACTGGTCATATGACACAGGATCCTGAGGAGTTGATTTCATATGGCCACTCATTCAGAGCCTCATTGAATAATATACACCTAGGGATTAGTCAAGAGTCTATTCTCTATGGCCACACTCTGAGTACCTTACTGAGTGGTACACACCTGGGGAATGGTCAGAATAGTTTTATATGGACACTCAATGAGTGCCTCACTGAATAATGCACACCTGTGGAATAGTCAGGAATGTATTTTATTTGGTCACTCTTCAGAACATCAGTGAATAATGCACACATAGAAAATATTGGGGGAGGAGGAGGAGGCAAGATGGCGTCATAGAGGCAACTCAGGATTGCAGCTCTCAGTGAAGGCTAAGAGGGTGAGTCCTAGCCGCATTCTCGGATGTTCATTTTATGCCCACAGAGCGTTGAAAGTCCAAGGTGTGTGAGAGACATGGGACGGTAGTGCACCTGGCTAACGCAGCCGGCTCCCACCGCCTCTTTGGCCAGCTCCATGGCAGGACGTGGCGCGGAACTCACTGGTCTGGGTGCCCTGTTAAACCGGCAATCTGTGATTTGGAAGGGCAGATTGGCATGTTCATCTTATTGAACGGGACTTGGACAATGAGCCAGACCAGGAGTTTCCTGGGAAGCGTGATCTGAGCCGGGGTAGTGGGCAGTGGAACGGGAGATCACACGGATCCCAGTGCCCTATCGGCAGGCAACTGGGGCGCCAGTGAGAGAGTCGACTTTTCAGCTTGGGGAGAGGAAGAGAGAGAGAGAGAAGACAGACTCTGAGGCAGGGAGCTGGGTGATCGGGCTCGGCAGGGCCCATGCTCACGGGGACAAGCAGGGCGGCGACTGGAGGTGCTTGGGGCTGAGAGTTTTGCTGCCGGCATCTAAGATGGTACAGCCCAGTGAGGGAGGGGCGTCCACCATTACTGATGCAGTCCACCCCCACTGAAGTACCGCCCAGGACTGACACAGCCCACCGTTGCTGAGGCAACCTGCCATAACAGAGAGTCTCCCAGGAGCCGGGAGCACTCCACAGCAGAAGGGAGCCCAGCAGAAACAGGGCGAACCCACGCTAGCAGGTCAGAGCCCCGGCAGGCAAATAGTGAATAGACTGCTGCCTAGTGGGGCAGGACAGTGCAACAGATACTCATAAAGAAAGCCCCAACTCCCTGAGACAGAGCATCTAAGGGGGGGGAAAGGGTGGTGTTTTATGAGTTCTATTGCAGCAGACATAAACAACCTCCCAACAACCCTGAATGAACAACGGAGCTCACAGCTCAGCACTGGAGGTCCTATAAAGCACAGACTGTCTCCTCAGGCAGCTCCCTGTCCCCTGTATATCCAAGGAGTCACCCCAGAGAAGGACTAATCAGACTGACATTTGGCTGGCATTATTCTGAAACAAGGACAGCAGAAGAAGAAACTGGTATCATCCCTCACTGTTCGGCAGCTGCTGCAGGTATACCCCAGAAAAGCAGGACCTGGAGTGGACCTCAGCACTCATACAGCAGAGGGAATAGACCATTAGAGGGAAAACTAAGTAACAGAAATACTTCATCATCAACCATCTCAGCATCCACACAGAGACCCAATTGAAAAATCATCAACTACTAAGACGACAGGCGGATAAATCCATAAAGATGGGAAGAAACCAGCGCAAAAAGGAGGAAAGCACCCGAAACCAAAACACCTCACCTCCAAAAAAAAAACCCAAACCTCCTCACCAGCAAGGGAACAAAGCTGGACGGAGAATGAATGTGACGAAATGACAGAATCAGACTTCAGAAAGTGGATAATGAGAAACTTCAGTGAGCTAAGGGAACATGTACTGAACCAGTGTAAAGAAACTAAGAACATTGAAAAAAGATTTGTAAAAAGATTCGAGGAATTGATAACAAGAATGGACAACTTAGAGAGGCATATGAATGAATTGAAGGAGCTGAAAAACACAACAAGAGAACTTCACAAAGCATTCACAAGTTTCAACAGCCGAATTGAACAAGCAGATGAAAGAATATCAGAAGTTGAAGATCAACTCAATGAAATAAAACGAGAAACAAAGATTAAAGAAAAAAGTACAAAAAGGAATGACCAAAATCTCCAAGACATGTGGGACTATGTGAAGAGACCCAACCTACGTTTGACAGGTGTACCAGAATGTGATGAAGAGAATGAATCCAAGCTGGAAAACACTCTTCAGGATATTATCCAGGAAAATTTTCCCAACCTAGCAAGACAGGACAATACTCAACTCCAGGAAATACAGAGAACACCACAAAGATACTCTGCAAGAAGAGCAACGCCAAGGCACATAATCGTCAGATTCACCAGGGTTGAAAAGAAGGAGAAAATACTAAGGGCAGCCAGAGAGAAAGGTCGGGTCACCCACAAAGGGAAGCCCATCAGACTCACAGCAGATCTCTCGGCAGAGAATCTACAAGCCAGAAGAGAGTGGGGGCCAATATTTAACATCCTTAAAGAAAAGAGATTTCAACCCAGAATTTCATATCCAGCCAAACTGAGCTTCATAAGTGAAGGAAAAATAAAATCCTTCACGAACAAGCAAGTACTCAGAGATTTTGTCACCACTAGGCCTGCTTTACAAGAGGTCCTGAAAGAGGCACTACACATAGAAAGAAACAACCAGTTCCAGTCATCCTAAAAGCATACCAAATGCTAAAGACCATCAACAAAATGAAGAATGTACATGAACCAACGGGCAAAACACCCAGCTAGCATCAAAATGGCAGTATCAAATTCACACATAACAATATTAACCGTGAATGTAAATGGGCTAAATGCACCAATCAAAAGACACAGACTGGAAAAGTGGATAAAAAGCCAAAACCAATCAGGGTGCTGTATCCAGGAAACCCACCTCACAAGCAAGGATACACAAAGGCTCAAAATAAAAGGATGGAAGACTTAAATGTAAGACCTGACACCATAAAAACCCTAGAAGAAAATCTAGGCAAAACCGTTCAGGACATAGGAGTAGGCAAGGACTTCATGAACAAAACACCAAAAGCAATGGCAAAAAAAGCCAAAATAGACAAATGGGACCTAAACAAACTCCACAGCTTCTGCACGGCAAAAGAAACAGTCATTAGAGTGAATCGACAACCATCAGAATGGGAAAAAATCTTTGCTGTTTACGCATCGGACAAAGGGCTGATATCCAGAATTTACAAAGAACTCAAACAGATTTACAGAAAAAAAACAAACAAGCCCATTCAAAAATGGGCAAAGGATATGAACAGAAACTTTACAAAAGAAGACATACATGAGGCCAACAAACATATGAAAAAGTGCTCATCATCATTGGTCATTAGAGAGATGAAAATCAAAACCACATTGAGATATCATCTCACACCAGATAGAATGGCGATCATTAAAAAATCTGGAGACAGCAGATGCTGGAGAGGATGTGGAGAAATAGGAACACTCTTACACTGTTGGTGGGAGTGTAAATTAGTTCAACCATTGTGGAAGACAGTGTGGCGATTCCTCAGGGACCTAGAAATAGAAATTCCATTTGACCCAGCAATCCCATTACTGGGTATCTATCCAAAAGACTGTGAATCGTACTACTATAAGGACACATGCACACGAATGTTCATTGCAGCACTGTTTACAATAGCAAAGACCTGGAACCAACCCAAATGCCCATCGATGATAGACTGTACTGGGAAAATGTGGCACATATACACCATGGAATATTATGCAGCAATCAGAAATGATGAGTTTGTGTCCTTTGTAGGGACATGGATGAATCTGGAGAACATCGTTCTCAGCAAACTGACACAAGAACAGAAAAAGAAATACCGCATATACTCACTCATAGGCGGGTGAGAAAAATGAGAACACATGGACACAGAGAGGCGGTCTACTATACACTGGGGACTGTTGGGGGAAATGGGGGAGGGACAGCGGGGGGGGCTGGGGGGGATAGCCTGGGGATGAATACCAAGTGTGGGTAAGGGGGAGGAAGGCAGCAAAACACACTGCCATGTGTGTACCTATGCAATTATCTTGCACGTTCTGCACATGTACCCCAAAACCTATAATGCAATAAAAATTTAAAAAAAAAAAATGCCAAAAAATAAATAAATAAATAAATAAAAATAATAATAAAATAAAAGGATGGAGGAAGATTTACCAAGCAAATGGAGAGGAAGAAAAAGCAGAGTTGCAATTCTCGGCTCTGATAAAGTAGACTTTAAAGCAACAAAGATTAAAAGGGACAAGGAGGGTCATTACATAATGGTAAAAGGATCGATTCAACAAGAAGAGCTAACGATTCTAAATATATATGGCCCAATGCAGGCGCACCCAGATATATAAGGCAAGTACTTAATGACTTACAAAGAGGCTTAGACTCCCACAAAATAAAAGTGGGAGACTTTAACACTCCATTGTCAATAGCAGACAGATCAACCAGACAGAAAATTAACAAGGATATCCAGGACTTGAACTCAGACCTGGAACAAGCAAAGCTGATACACATTTACAGAACTCTCCACCCCAAATCCACAGAATATACATTCTTCTCAGCACCACATCACACCTACTCCAAAATTGACCACATAATTGGAAGTAAAGCACTCCTCAGCAAATGCAAAACAACTGAAATCATAACAAACAGTCTCTCAGACCATAGTGCAATCAAGTTGGAACTCAGAATTCAGAAAATAACTCAGAACCGCACAGCTTCATGGAAACTGAACAACTGGCTCTTGAATGTTGATTGGATAAACAATGAAATGAAGGCAGAAATAAAGAAGTTCTTTGAAACCAACGAGAATGAAGACACAACGTACCAGAATCTCCGGGAAACATGTAAAGCAGTCTGTAGAGGAAAATATATAGCAATAAGTGCCCACATGAGAAGAGGGGGGAGATCCAAAATGGACACCCTATAGTCAAAGTTGAAAGAGCTAGAAAAGCAAGATCAAAAAAGCTCAAAACCTAGCCGAAGACAAGAAATAACTAAGATGAGAGCAGAACTGAAGGAGATAGAGACAAGAAAAACCCTTCAAAAAATCAATAAACCTAAGAGCTGGTTTTCCGAAAAGATAAACAAAATAGACAGACCACTAGCCAGACTGATAAAAAAGAAAAGAGAGAACAACCAAATAGATGCAATAAAAAACAATAATGGGAAAATCACCACAGATTCCACAGAAATTCAAACCATCATCAGAGAATACTACAAACAACTCTATGCACATAAACTAGTAAATAAGGAAGAAATGGATAAATTCCTGGATGCCTGTGTCCTCCCAAGCCTAAACCAGGAGGAAGCTGAAACTATGAATAGACCAATAACAAGGTCTGAAGTTGAGGTAGTAATTAAGAGCCTACCACAAAAAAAAAGCCCAGGTCCAGATGGGTTCACAGCTGAATTCTACCAGACACACAAAGAGGATCTGGTACCATTCCTTCTGAAACTATTCCAAATAATTCAAAAAGAGGGAACCCTTCCCAATTCATTTTATGAGACCAACATCATCCTGATACCAAAACCTGACAAAGACTCAACAAGAAAAGAAAACTTCAGGTCAATATCCATGATGAACATAAATGCAAAAATCTTCAATAAAATACTGGCAAACCGATTGCAACAGCACATTAAAAAACTTATCCATCATGATCAAGAAGGATTCATCCCAGGGATGCAAGGCTGGTTCAACATACGCAAGTCTATAAATGTAATTCACCACATAAACAGAAGCAAAAACAAAAACCACATGATTATCTCAATTGACGCGGAGAAGGCATTTGACAATTCAACAGCGCTTTATGCTAAAAATCCTCAATAAACTTGGTATTGATGGAACATATCTCAAAGTAATAAAAGCTATTTATGACAAACCAACAGCCAATATCATACTTAATGGGCAAAAACTGCAAGCATTCCCTTTGAAATCTGGCACTAGACAAGGATGCCCTCTCTCACCGCTCCTATTCAACATAGTACTGGAAGTTCTAGCCAGAGCAATCAGGCAAGAAAAAGAAATAAAGCGTATTCAAATAGGAAAGGTGCAAGCCAAATTGTCTCTACTTGCAGACGACATTATAGTATACCTAGAAGACCCCATCACCTCAGCCCAAAAGCTCCTGCAACTGATAAGGAACTTCAGCAAAGTCTCAGGATATAAAATTGATGTTCAAAAATCACAAGCCTTCCTATACACCAATAACAGACTTAAAAAGAACCAAATCAAGAACGAACTGCCATTCACAATCGCTACAAAGAAAATAAAATACCTAGGAATACAACTCAGAAGAATGTAAGGGACCTCTTTAAGGAGAACTACAAACCACTGCTCAACGAAATAAGAGAGGACACAAACAGATGGAGAAACATTCCATGTTAATGGTTAGGAAGAATCAATATCTTGAAAATGGCTATACTGCCCAAAGTAATTTACATAATCAATGCTATCCCCATCAAACTATCATTGAATTTCTTCACAGAACTGGAAAAAAAAACACCATGAATTTTATATGGAACCAAAAAGGAGCCCGAATAGCCAAGTCAATTCTCAACAAAAAGAACACAGCAGAAGGCATCACACTACCAGACTTCAAACTATATTACAAGGCTACAGTAATGAAAACAGCATGGTACTGGTACCAAAACAGAGATATAGACCAATGGAACAGAACAGAAGCATCAGAGGCAACACAACTTATCTATGGCCATATTATCTTTGATAAACCAGACAGAAACAAGCAATGGGGAAAGAATTCCCTATTTAATAAATGGTGTTGGGAAAACTGGCTAGCCATGGGCAGAAAGCAGAAACTGGACCCCTTCCTGACACCTTACACTAAAATTAACCCCAGATGGATTACGGACTTGAACGTAAGACCTGACACCATAAAAACCCTAGAGGAAAATTTAGGCAAAACCATTCAGGACATAGGAATAGGCAAGGACTTCATGAATAAAACACGAAAAGCATTGGCAACAAAAGCCAAAATAGACAAATGGGACCAAATCAAACTCCAAAGCTTCTGCACAGCAAAAGAAACAGTCACTAGAGTGAATCGGCAACCATCAGAATGGGAAAAAATCTTTGCAGTTTACACATCAGACAAAGGGCTGATATCCAGAATTTACAAAGAACTCAAACAGATTTACCGGAAAAAAACAAACAAGCCCATTCAAAAATGGGCAAAGGATATGAACAGACACTTTACAAAAGAAGACATACATGAGGCCAACAAACATATGAAAAAATGCTCATCACCACTGGTCATTAGAGAGATGCAAATCAAAACCACATTGAGATCCCGTCTCACGCCAGTTAGAATGGTGATCATTAAAAAATCTGGAGACAGCAGATGCTGGAGAGGATGTGGAGAAATAGGAACACTCTTACACTGTTTGTGGGAGTGTAAATTAGTTCAACCATTGTGGACGACACTGTGGCGATTCCTCAGGGACCTAGAAATAGAAATTCCATTTGACCCAGCAATCCCATTACTGGGTATATATCCAAAGGACTATAAATCGTTCTACTATAAGGACACATGCACACGAATGTTCATTGCAGCATTGTTTACAATAGCAAAGAACTGGAACCAACCCAAATGCCCATCGATGATAGACTGGACTGGGAAAATGTGGCACATATACACCATGGAATATTATGCAGCAATCAAAAATGATGAGTTTGTGTCCTTCGTAAGGACATGGATGAATCTGGAGAACATCGTTCTCAGCAAACTGACAGAGGAACAGAAAAAGAAATACCGCATATACTCACTCATAGGCGGGTGAGAAAAATGAGAACACATGGACACAGAAGGCAGTCTACTATACACTGAGGTCTATTGGGGGGAATGGGGGAGGGACAGCGGGGGGGCTGGGGAGTGATAGCCTGGGAATGAATGCCAAGTGTGGGTGAAGGGGAGGAAGGCAGCAAAACACACTGCCATAAGTGTACCTATGCAACTATCTTGCACGTTCTGCACATGTACCCCAAAACCTATAATGCAATAAAAATTAAAAAAAAAAAAAGAAATAGTCAGGAGTTTATTTCATATGGCCACTCATTCAGAGCCTCATTGAATAATACACACTTAGGGAACAGTCAAGAGTCTATTTTATATGGCCACTCTCTGAGTAACTTACTGAGTGTTACACACCTGGGGAATGGTCAGGATAGTTTTATATGGACACTCAATGAGTGCCTCACTGAATAATGCACACTGTGGAATAGTCTGGAATGTATTTTTTTGGTACCTCTTCAGAGCATCAGTGAATAATACACACATAGCAAACATTGGGGAGTGTGTTTCATGTTGCCACTCATTGAGAGACTCACGGAATAGTGTACTCCTGGAGAATTTCCAAGAGTCTATTTGGATTGGCAATGCATTCAGAGACACTCTGAATAACATACACCAATGGAATTGTGAGAAATCTATTCCAAATGGCCAAATATTCGGAACCTCAATGAATCAAGAACAATAAGGTAATAATCAGGTGTCTATTGCTTATGCACTCTCATTCAGCCACCACAGTGAATAATGCACGTCTTTCAAGTACTGATGGGTCTGTTTATATGGCCACTCATTTGGAGCCTCACTAAATAGTACCAAAATGAAAAAAGTCAGACGTGTATTTTAAATCTCCACTCATTCAGAGGCTCAGTGAATAATTCAAAGCTGCTGGGTACTCAGGATCCTTTCTCATATGGTGAATCATTCAGGGCCTCACTGAGTGATACAGAGCTTGGAAATTGTCAGGATTCTATTTAATATAAACACTCATTATGAGCCTCAGTGAATCACTCATGTCTGTGAAATACTTAGGATGCTAATTCATACTACTCCCCAATTCATAGATTCCCTGAATATTGCACACTCATGAAATAATCAGAAGTCTATTTTATATTGTGAGTCATTAGGAAGTCCAAGAAATAACACACTACCTGGGAATATTCATGAGTCTATTTCATATCGCCACTCAGAGAATCAGTGAATAATGGACACCACGGTAATACTCAGGTTCCTGTTTTATATGAACACTGATTCAGTATCTCACTGAATGACACATTGGGGAATCATCAGGATTCTGTTCCATAAAACTGCTCATTCAAAGCCTTATTGAATAATGCACAAGGGAGCAATAGTCAGGAGTCTATTTCATATGGCCTCTTTTTCTGAGATTCAGTGAATAACAAACACCTGTGGACTAGTCATGATGCCATTTAAGATAGCCTCAAATAAAGCACCTCCCTGAATGATACACACCTGTGTGACAGTCAGGAGTCTATGTAAAACGGCTACACATTCAGAGTCTCTGTAAATAATGCACACCTTAGCAATAGACAGAAGTCTCTTTTTTATGTCCATTTATTCAGAGTCTCATTCAATAATTCAAACCGGTAGAAGAGTTAAGAGCCTATTTCATATAGCCACCCATTTAGATCCTCAATGAGTAATGCACACCACGGTAATAGTCTCCACCCTCTCTCATATAGCGGCTCATTCAGTGCCTCACTGAATTATACACACCTGGGGAATCATCTGGATTCTAATCCATACTGCCAATCATTGAGAACCTTATAGAATAATTCACAAAGGAGCAATAGTCAGGTGACTATTTTATATGGCCTCTCATTAAGAGCTTCACCGAATAATAAACTTTTGTGGAGTAGTCAGGACGCTGTTTATGGTAGCCACAGATTAAGTGCCTCCCTGAATAATACACACCTGTGTGATAGGATTCTATTTCATATGATCTCTCATTCTGAGCATAACTGAAGAATACACACATAGGAAAGTGTCAGCAGTCTCTTTGGTATGCACACTCATACAGAACCTGTTTAAATATTGTGAAAATGGAGAGTAATTAGGAGTCTATGTCATATGGCTACTGATTCACACAATCACTGAATAACTCACACCTGTGGAGTAATAAAAAGTCTGTTTCATATGGCCATTCCTTCACAGCCTCACCACATATTACATACTTGTGATATAATCTGAAGTCTATTTCTTATGGACACTCATTCAGAGAATTACTGAGTAATGCACAGCTGTGGAATAGCAAGAAGTCCCTTTTTTATGGCTACTCATTGAGAACCTCACTGAATGTCCACACCTGGATAAATGGTCAGTATTCTTTTTTATCCCCTAATTCAGAGTCTCACTGAATAATGACACATGTGAAATAGTCAGGTGTCTTTTTCATGTGGCCTCTCATTCGGAGTTTCACCGAATAATGTGGAGTAGTTAGGAGTCTATTTCATGTAGACACATATTCAGAGCCTCAGTGTATAATACACACCTGTGTGATAGTAAGGAATCTAATTAATATCGCCAGATATTTAGAGGCTCACTGAATAATACACACCTGCAGAATAATTTGGAGTCATTTTCCATGGATATTCATTCAGAGCCTCGGTGCCTAATGCACACCTTTGGAGTAGCCAGGTTTTGATTTAATTTAGACACTCATTCTTAGCCTCAGTAGATAATATGCACCTGTGAAACAGTCAGGAGTTTATTTTATGTGGCCACTCATTCAGAGCCTCATTGAACAATACACACTTAGGGAATAGTCAAGAATCTATTTGATATGCCCACTCTCTGAGTACCTTACTGAGTGGTACACACATGGGGAATGGTCAGGATAGTTTTACATGGACACTCAATAAGTGCCTCACTGAATAATGCACACCTGTGGAAGAGTCAGGAATGTATTTTATTTGGTCACTCTATCGGAGCCTCAGTTAATAATAAACACCTAGAAAACACTGGCGAGTGTGTTTCATGTGGCCACTCATTGAAAGACTGACGGAATAGTGCACACCTGGAGATATCTCAAGAGTCTGTTTGGAAGGGCAATGCGTTTAGAGACTGTGAGTAACACCCACCTGTGGAATTGTGAGGAATCCATTCCAAATGGCCAAATATTCAGAGCCTCCGTGAATTATGCACACCAAAGTAATAATCAGGAGTCTATTGCTTATCCACTCTCATTCAGCTCCGCAGTGAATTCTGCACGGGTTTCGATTACTGAGGGGTCTGTTTTATATGGCCACTCATTTGGAGCCTCACTAAATAGTACACAACTGAAAACCAGCCAGGGGTGTGTTTCACATGGCTACTCATGCAGAGGCTCAGTAAATAATTCACAGCTGTTGAGTACTCAGGATTCTTTCTCATATGGCGAATCATTCAGAGCCTCACTGAGGGATACACAACGTGGAAATAGTCAGGATTCTATTTAATATAAACACTCATTATGAGTCTCAGTGAATCACTCATGTCTGTGAAATACTTAGGATTCTATTTCATATTACCCCCAATTCATAGATTCCCTGAATATTACACAGTCGTGAAATAATCAGAAGTCTATTTTATATTGTGAGTCATTAGAAAACCCAAGATATTATACACTACTGGCGAATAGTCAGGAGTCTATTTCATATGGCCATTCAGAGAATCAGTGAATAATGCACACCACAGTAATACTCGGGATCCTGCTTCATATGACCACGGATTCAGTATCTCACTGAATGACACACCAGGGAATCATCAGAATTCTGTTCCATAGGATCATTCATTCAGAGCCTTCCTGAATAATAAACAAGGAGGCAGTAGTCAGGAGTGTATTTCATATGGACTATCCTTCTGAGCTTCAGTGTATAATGAACACCTGTGGAGTAGTCATGACCCTTTTTAAGATAGCCAAAAATTAAGCACCTCCCTGAATGATACACACCTGGGTGACAGTCAGGAGTCTACTTAAAATGGCTACACATTCAGAGTCTCTGTAAATAATGCACACCTTGGCAATAGACAGGAGTCTCTTTTTTATGCCCACTTATTCAGAGTCTCTTTCAATAATACACACCTGTAGAAGAGTTAAGAGCCTACTTCATATAGCCACCCATTTAGGTCCACAATGAATAATGCACACCAGGGTAATAGTCTTGACACTCCCTCATATAGCTGCTCATTCACTTCCTCACTTAATGATACACACCTAGAAAATCATCAGTATTCTAATCCATACTGCCAATCATTCAGAACCTTATTGAATACTTCTCAAAGGAGCAATAGTCAGGTGACTATTTTATATGGCCTCTCATTAAGAGCTTCAGTGAATAATAAACTTTTATGGAGTAGTCAGGACGCTGTTTAGGGTAGCCACGAATTAAGTGCCTCCCTGAAAAATTCACACCTGGATGATAGTCAGGAGTCTATTTCATATGATCTCGGATTCTGGGCATAACTAAAGAATACACACCTAGAAAGGTGTCAGGAGTCTATTTGGTATGCACACTCATACAGAACCTGTTTAAATAATGCGAACATGGAGAATAATTAGGAGTCTATGTCATATGGATAGTGATTCACACAATGACTGAATAACGCACACCTGTGGAGTAATAAGAAGTCTGTTTCATATGGCCAATCTTTCACAGCCTCACCGCATATTATACACTTATGATATAGTCTGGAGTCTATTTCATGTGGCCACTAAGAGAATCAGTGAATAATTCACATATGAGGAATACTCTGTGAATATTAGGAGTCTATTTTATATGGTCACTTAGAGCCCCAGTGAATAATGCATTGAATGGTAATAGTCAGGATCCTGTTTCTTGTGACCACTGATTCAGTAACTCTCTGAATGATACACACCAGGGAACCTTCAGGATTCTACTCCATAGGAACACTCATTCAGAACCTTTCTCAATAATGCACAATGTTGCAAGGGTCAGGAGTCTCTTTCAAATGGCCTCTCTTTCAGAGATTCAGTGAATAATAAACACCTGTGGAGTAGTCAGGACCCTATTTAAGATAGCCACAAATTAAGAACCTCCCTGAATAATACACACCTTTGTGACAGTCAGGAGTCTATTTGATAGGGACACTCATACAGAACGTCTTTGAATAATGCACATGTGAAAAATAATCACTAGTCTCTTTCTTGTGGTGATTCTTTTTTAAAAAATTTCTTTATTGCATTATAGGTTTTGGGGTACATGTGTAGAACGTGCAAAATAGTTGCATAGGTACACACATGGCAGTGGGTTTTGCTGCCTTCCTCCCCTTCACCCACACTTGGCATTCATGTGATGATTCTTTAGAGAATCATTGAATAACACACACCTGTGAAGTAAAATCGACTCAATTTCATATGGCCACCATTTCAGGGTTTCAGCGAATAATATATATATCTGGAGTAGCCAAGAATCTCTTTCATATGGCCACTCGTTCCGCGCCTCTGTGAGTAATACATACCTGTGAAATTGTCTAGGGTCTACTTCAAATGGCCACACATTGAGAGTCTCTGTATACAATGCAAACCTGGGAAATAGAAGTCTCTTCCTTAGGCTCACTTATTCAGTCTCATTCAGTAATACACACCTGGAAAAGAGTTAATAGTCTTCTTCATATAGCCACTCTTTTAGACCCTCAGTAAATAATACACACCTATGTACAGACACTGGTCTATTTGGTATGGCCACAAAATCAAAGCCTGAGTGAGTAATGCACAACTTTCGAATAATGAGGAGTCTATTCCATATGCCCACTTAATCTGTTTCTCAGTCAATAATACACACCTTAGAAATACTAAGGGATATATTTCATCTAATAGCTGACTTATAGTCTCATTAAATAATACACACCTGTGGAATAGTCAGAAGGCTATTTTATATGGACAAACATTCAGAGTCTCAGTGACTAATACCTGCCGCGGCATACTCAGGACACTATTACATAGGGCCTCTCCTTCAGAGATTCACTGAATAAGGAACATCTGTATTTTAGTCAGAATCCTGTTTCATATAGCCACATATTCACAGCCTCACTGAATAACATACACCTTGGGGAAAGTCAAGTTCTATGTCGTATAGCCCCTCATTTAGAGCTGAACCTAAAAATGCACGCCTGATGAGTATTCAGTAGTCACTTTCCTATGGCCACTCATTCAGAGCCTCACTAATTAATACAAACCTATTGAAAAGTCAGGAGTGTATTTCACATGGCCACTCATTCAGAACCTCAGTGAAGAATCATATATACCTAAGAAATACTCAGGATTCTATTTAATATAGCCACTTATTTAGAGACTCACTGAATAATACACACCTGGGGAATAGTCTGCAGTCCATTTGATATGACCGTTCACCCAGTGCATCAGTGGAAAATGCAAAGCTGAGAAATAGTCAAGAGGATATATTCAGAAGTCTATTTTATGTGGTCACTCATTCAGAAAGTCAGTGAATGATACACAACTGGGGAATAGTCAGAGTCCATGCCATATGGCCACTCAATGTCAGCATTACTGAATAATGAACAATGGGGCAATAGTCAAATGTCTATTTCATATGGCCCCTTATTCAGAGCTTCAGTGCATAATAAACAGCTGTGGAGTAGCCAGGACCCTAATTAAGCTAGCCCCAACTTAAGCAGCTCCCTGAATATTACACACATGAGTGATTGTCAGGAGGCTATTTCATATGGACACTGATACAGAACCTCTTCGAATACGGCACATGTGGGGAATAAACAGTAGTCTATTTCATATGGTAATTCGTTTGGAATATCAAAAAAATAACGCACACAGGTGGAGTAAATTGTGGTCTATTTCATATGGCCACTCAGAGAATTAGTGAATAATGCACACCACGGTAATACTCAGGATCCTGTTTTATATGACCACTGATTTAGTATCTCACTGAAAGACACACTGGGGAGTCCTCAGGATTCTCTTCCATAGGACCATTCATTCAGAGCCTTAATGAATAATGGACAAGGTGGCAATAGTCAAAAGTCTATTTAATATGGCATCTCCTTCTGAGCTTCAGTGAATAACGAACACCTGTGGACTAATCATGACCCTATTTAATATAGCCACAAATAGAACACCTCCCTGAATGATACACACCTGGGTGACAGTCAGGTGTCTACTTAAAACGGCTACAGATTCTGAGTTTCTGTAAATAATGCACATTTGGGCAATATACAGGAATCTCTTTTTTATGCCCACTTATTCAGAGTCTCATTCAATAATGCACACTTGTAGGAGAGTTAAGAGCCTACTTCATATAGCCACCCATTTAGATCCTCAATGACTAGTGCACACCAGGTTAATAGTCTCGACCCTCTCTCATATAGACGCTCATTCAGTGCCTCACTCAAAAATACACACCTGGAAAATCATCAGGATTCTGTTCCATACTGCCAATCATTCTAAGCCTTATTGAATAATACACAAAGGAGCAATATTCAGGTGACTATTTTATATGGCCTCACATTTAGAGCTTCAGTGAATAATGAACTTTTATGGAGTTGTCAGAATGCTGTTTATGGCAGCCAACGAATTGGTACCTCTCTGAATAACACACACCTGGGAGTTAGTTAGGAGTCTATTTCATATAATCTCTCATTCTGTTAATTACTGAAGAATACAAAACTGGGAAAGTGTCAGGAGTCTATTTGTTATGCACACTCATACAGAACCTGCTTAAATAATGTGAACATGGAGAATAATTAGGAGTCTATGTCATATGGCTACTGATTCACACAATCACTAAATAACGCACACCTGTGGAGTAATACGAAGTCTGTTTCATATGGACACTCTTTCACAGCCTCACCACATATTTCACACTTGTGATATAATCTGGAATCCATTTCTTATGGCCACTCATCCAGAGAATTACTGAATAATGCGCACCTCTGGAATAGTAAGACGTTTCTTTTTATAGCTACTCATTGAGAGCCTCACTGTATGTACACAACTGGGAAAATGGTCAGGATTCTGTTTTATCCCCTAATTCAGAGTCTCACTGAATAACGCACACCTGTGAAATAGGTGTTTTTTTATGTGTCCTCTCATTCGGAGTGTCACTGAATAATGTGGAGTAGTCAGGAGTCTATTTCATGTAGACACATATTCAGAGCCTCAGTGTATAACACACCCTTGTGTAATAGTAAAGGATCTAATTAATATGGCCATCTATTTAGAGACTCACTGAATAATACACACCTGGAGAATAATTTGGAGTCTCTTTTCGATGGATATTCATTCAGAGCCTCAGTGAATAATGCACACCTGTGGAGTAGCCAGGAGTCTATTTCATTTGGACACTCATACTTAGCCTCACTAAATAATGTGCATCTGTGAAGTAGTCAGGAGTTTATTTCATATGTACACTCACTCAGAGCCTCAGTGAGTAATACACACTTAGGGAATAGTGTGTATTATAGTAAAGTAGTCAAATGTCTATTTTATGTTACCACTCTCTGTGTACCTTACTGAGTGGTACACACCTGGGAATGGTCAGGATAGTTTTATATGGACACTCAATGAGTGCCTCACTGAATAATGCACACTGTAGAATAGTCTGGAATGTATTTTTTTGGTACCTCTTCAGAGCATCAGTGAATAATACACACCTAGAAAACATTGGGGAGTGTGTTTCATGTGGCCACTCATTGAGAGCCTCACGGAATAGTGCACACCTGGAGAATTCTCAAGAGTCTATTTGGAATGGCAATGCATTCAGAGACTCTGTGAATAACATACACCTATGGAATTGTGAGGAATCCATTCCAATGGCCAAATATTCGGAGCCTCAGTGAATCATGCACACCAAGAAAATAATCAGGAGTCTATTGCTTATGCACTCTCATTCAGCACCTCAGTAAAAAATGCACATCTTTCGAGTACCCAGGGGTCAGTTCACATGGCCACTCATTTGGAGCCTCACTAAATAGTACACAACTGAAAACAAGTCAGGGGTGTATTTCAAATGGCCACTCATTCAGAGGCTCAGTGAATAATTCACAGCTGTTGAGTACTCAGGATCCTTTCTCATATGGCAAATCATTCAGAGCCTCACTGAGTGATACACAGCTTGGAAATACTCAGGATTCTATTTAATATAAACACTCATTATGAGCCTCAGTGAATAACTCATGTTTGTGAAATACTTGGGATACTAATGCATATTAGCCCCCAATTCATAGATTCCCTGAAAATTACACACACGTAAAATAATCAGAAGTCTATTTTATGTTGTGAGTCATTAGAAAGCCCAGGAAATAATACACTACTGGGGAATAGTCAGGAGTCTATTTCATATGGCCACTCAGAGAATCAGTGAATAATGCACAACATGGTAATACTCAGGATCCTGTTTCATATGACCACTGATTCACTATCTCACTGAAAGACACACTGGGGAATCGTCAGTATTCTGTTCCATAGGGCCATTCTTTCAGAGCCTTACTGAATAATGCACAATGGGGCAATAGTCAAAAGTCTATTTCACATGGCCTCTCCTTCTGAGCTACAGTGAATAACGAACACCTGTGTACTAGTCATAACCCTATTTAATATAGCCACAAATAGAGCACCTCCCTGAATAATACACACCTGGGTGACAGTCAGGAGTCTACTCATAATGGCTACACATTCCGAGTTTCTGTAAATAATGCACACCTGGACAATAGACGGTAGTCTCCTTTTTATGCCCACTTATTCAGAGTCTCATTCAATAATACACACCTGTAGAGGAGTTAAGAGTGTACTTCATTTAGCCAGCCATTTACATCCTCAATGAGTAGTGCACACCAAGGTAATAGTCTCAACCCTCTCTCATATAGCGGCTCATTCAGTGCCTCAAAGAATGATACACACCTGGAAAATCATCAGGATTCTATTGCATACTGCCAATCACTTGGAGCCTTATTGAAAAATTCACAAAGAAGCAATAGTCAAGTGACTATTTTATATGGCCTCTCATTTAGAGCTTCAGTGAATAATGAAGTTTTATGGAGTAGTCAGGACGTTGTTTATGGTAGCCATGAATTAAGTGCCTTTCTGAATAATACACACCTGGGTGATAGTCAGGAGTCTATTTCATATGATCTCTCATTCTGGGCATAACTGAAGAATACACGCCTAAGAAAGTGTCAGGAGTCTATTTGGTATGCACACTTATACAGATCCTGTTTAAATAATGCAAACATAGAGAATAATTAGAAGTCTATGTCATATGCTTACTGATTCACCAAATCACTGAATAACACACACCGGTGTGGTAATAAGAAAGCTGTTTTATATGGCCACTCTTTCACAGCCTCACCGCATATTACACACTTGTGATAAAATCTAGACTGTATGTCTTATGGCCACTCATTCAGAGAATTACTGAATAATGCGAACCTGTGGAATAGTAAGAAGTCCCTTTTTTATGGCTACTCATTGAGACACTCACTTAATGTACACACCTGGGGAAATGGTCAGGATTCTATTTTATCTGCTAATTCAGAGTCTCACTGAATAACCCACACCTGTGGACTAACCAGGTGTCTTTTTCATGTGGCCTCTCATTCGGATTGTCACTGAATAATGTGGAGTAGTCAGGAGTCTATTTAATGTAGACACATATTCTGAGCCTCAGTGTATAATAAACACCCGTGTAATAATAAGGAATCTAATTAATATTGCCAGATATTTAGAGCATCACTGAATAATGCACACCTGGAGAATAATTTGCAGTCTATTTTCGGTGGATATTCATTCACAATCTCAGTGAATAATGCACACCTGTGGAGTAGCCAGGAGTTTATTTCATGTGGACACTCATTCATAGCCTCAGTAGATAATATGCACCTGTGAAATAGTCAGGAGTTTATTTTATATGGCCACTCATTCAGAGCCTCACTGAGTAATACACACTTAGGGAATAGTCAAGATTCTATTTTATATGGCCACTCTCTGAGTACCTTACTGAGTGGTACACACCTGGGGAATGGTCAGGATAGTTTTATATGGACACTCAATGTGTGCCTCACTGAATAATGCACACCTGTGGAATAGTCAGGAATCTATTTTATTTGGTCACTCTTCAGAGCCTCAGTGAATAATACACATGTAGAAAACATTGGGGAAAATGTTTCATGTGGCCACTCATTGAGAGCCTCACGGAATAATGCACACCTGTAGAATTTTCAAGAGTCTATTTGGAATGGCAATGCATTCAGAGACTCTGTGAATAACACACACCTATGAAATTGTGAGGAATCCATTCCAAATGGCCAAATATTTGGAGGCTAGGTGAATCATGCACAAAAAGGAAATAATCAGGAATCTATTGCTTATGCACTCTCATTCAGCACCTCGGTGAATAATGCACGTCTTTCGAGTACTGAGGCATAATAGTCTCGACCCTTTATCATATAGCCACCTATTCAGTACCTCTCTGAAAGATACAAACCTGGGAAATCATCAGAATTCTATTCCGTACTGCCAATCATTCAGAGCCTTATTGCATAACTCACAATATGGCAATTGTCAGGTGACTATTTTATATGGCTTCTCATTTACAGTTTCATTGAATAATGAACTTTTATGGAGTAGTCAGGATGCTGTTTATGGTAGCCACGAATTAAGTGCCCCCTAAATGTTACACACCTGGGTTATAGTCAGGAGTCTTTTTCATATGACCTCTCATTCTGGAATCACTGAAGAATACACACATGTCGAAGTGTTAGCAGGATATTTGTTATGGAAACTCATGCAGAACCTGTTTAAATAATGCAAACATAAAAATAATAAGGAGTCTATGTCATATGCTTACTGATTCACCCAATCACTGAATAACACACACTGGTGTGGTAATAAGAAAACTGTTTTATATGGCCACTCTTTCACAGCCTCACCGCATATTACACACTTGTGATATAATCTAGACTGTATGTCTTATGGCCACTCATTCAGAGAATTATTGAATAATGCACACCTGCAGAATAGTCAGATGTCCCTTTCTTATGGCTACTCTTTGAGAGACTCACTGAATGTACACACCTGGGGAAATAGTCAGGTTCTTTTTTATCCCCTCATTCAGAGTCTAACTGAATAATGCACACCTGTGGAATAGTCAGGTGTCTTTGTCATGTGGCCTCTCATTCGGAGTGTCACTGAATAATGTGGAGTAGTCAGGAGTCTATTTCATGTAGACACATATTCAGAGCCACAGTGAATAATGCACACCCGCGTGATAGTAAGGAATCTAAATAATATGGCCACATATTTAGAGCCTCGCTGAATAATACACACCTTGACAATAATTTGGAGTCTATTTCCGATGGACATTCATTCAGAGCCTTGGTGAATAATGCACTCCTGTTGAGTAGCCAGGATTCTATTTCATTTGGGCACTCATTCTTAGCCTCAGTGGATAATATGCACCTTTGAAATAGTCAGGAGTCTATTTAATATGGCCACTCATTCAGAAACTCAGTGAATAATACACACCTGGGAAATAGTCAAGAGTCTATCTTATATGGCAACTCTCTGAGTACCTTACTGAGTGGTACACACCTGGGGAATAGTCAGGACAGTTTCATATGAACACTCAATGAGTCCCTCACTGAATAATGCACACCTGTGGAATAGTCAGGAATCTATTTCATTTGGTCACTCTTTCAGAGCCTCAGTGAATAATACACACCTAGAAAATATTGGGGATTGTGTTTTATGTGGCCACTCATTCAGAGCCTCAGGGAATAGTGCACACCTGGAGAATTCTCAAGAGTCTATTTGGAATGGCAATGCATTCAGAGACTCTGCGAATAACACACCTAGAAAATTGTGAGGAATCTACTCCAAATGGCCACATATTTGGAGCCTCAGTGAGTCATGCACACCAAGGAAATAATCAGGAGTCTATTGCTTATGCCCTCACATTCAGCCCCTCAGTGAATAATGCACGTCTATCTATTACTGAGGGGTCTGTTTCATAGGGACACTCATATTGAGCCTCACTAAATAGTACACAATTGAAATAATGAAGGGGTGTATTTCACATGGCCATTCATTCAGAGTCTCAGCGAATTATTCGTAGATGTTGAGTACACCAGAGACTGTCTAATATGGTGAATCATTCAGAGCCTCACTGAATAATACACAGCTTGTGAATAATAAAAATTATATTTAATAAAAACACTTATTACGGGCCTCAGTGAATCACGCATGTCTGTGGAATACTGAGGATACTAATTCGTATTATCCTCAATTCAAAATTTTCATAAATATTACACACTTGTAAAATAATCTGATGTCTAGTTTATATGGTGAGTTTTTAGGAACCCCTAAAAATAATACACTATTGAGAAATAGTCAGGAGTCTATTTCATATGGCCACTCTGAGAATCAGTGAATAATGCACACATGAGGAATACTCTGTGAATATTAAGAGTCTATTTTATATGGCCACACAGTGCCTCCGCGAATAATGCACACCACGGTAATAGTCAGGATCCTGTTTCATATGACCACTGATTCAGTATCTCACTGAATGACACACCGTAGAATCGTCAGGATTCTGTTCCATTGGATCATTCATTCAGTGTCTTACTGAATAATGCACAAGGGAGCAATAGTCAGGAGTCTATTTCATATGGCCTCTCCTTTGGAGCTTCAGTGAATAAAAAAAACCTTTGGAGTAGTCATTACCCTATTTAAGATAGCCAAAAATTAAGCAATTCCCTGAATGACACACGTGGGTGACAGTCAGGAGTCTACTTAGAACAGCTACACATTCAGAGTCTCTTCAAATAATGAACACCTGGGCAATAGAAGGGAGTCTTTTTTTATGCCCACTTATTCAGAATCTCATTCTGGAATACACACCTGCAGAAGAGATAAGAGTCTACTTCATATAGCCACCCATTTTAATCTTTAGTGAAAAATGTGCACAAGGATAATAATCTGGAGCCTCTCTCATATAGCCGCTCATTCAGTGCCTCACTGAATGATACACACCTGGGTAATAATCAGAATTTTATTCCATACTGCCACTCATTCAGAACCTTAATGAATAATACACAACAAGGCAATATTTAGGTGACTATCAGTGAATAACGCACACATGTGGATTAATAAGAAGTCTGTTTCATGTGGCCACTACTTTAGAGCCTCAACGAATATTATGCACTTATGATGTAGCCTGGAGTCTATTTTTTGTGGCCACTGAGAGAATAAGTGAATAACGCACATATGAGGAATACTCTCTGAATATTAGGAGTTTATTTTACATGCCCACTCAGAGCCGCAGTGAATAATGCATACCACGGTAATAGTCAGAATCCTGTTTCATGTGACCACTGATTCAGTATCTCTCTGAATGATACAAAACAGGGAATCTTTAGAATTCTGTTCCCTAAGAAAACTCATTCAGAGCCTTACTAAATAATGCACAATGGGGCAAGAGTCAGGAGTCTATTTCAAATGGCCTCTCATTCAGATATTCAGTGAATAATAAACACCTGTGGCGTAGTCAGGACATTATTTAAGATAACCACAAATTAAGCACCTCCCTGAATGATACACACCTGTGTGACTGTCGGGAATCTATTTGATATGGACACTCATACAGAACCTCGTTGAATAATGCACATGTGAAGAATAATCATTAGTCTTTTTTTGTGGTGATTCTTTAGAGCATTTTTGAATAACACACACCTGTGAAGTAAAATCGACTCTATTTCATATGGCCATCATTTCAGTTTTTCAGGGAATAATGTATATATTTGGAGTATCCAGGAATCTCTTTCATATGGCCACTCGTTCAGGGCCTCAGTGAATAATACACACCTGTAAAATTGTCTAATGTCTACTTCAACTGACCAGAAATTGAGAATCTCTGTATATAATGCACACCTGGGGAATAGACAGGAGTCTCTTTTCTAGGCTCACTTATTCAGTCTCATTCAGTAATACAAACCTGGAAAAGAGTTAAGAGTCTTCTTTATGCAACCAATCTTTTAGAGCCTCAGTAAATAATACACACCTGTGGAACAGACACTGATCTATTTTGTATGGCCACAAAATCAAAGCCTGAGTGAGTAATGCACAACTTTGGAATAATGAGGAGTCTATTCCATATGCCCACTTAAGCAGTGTCTCAGTCAATAATACACACCTTAGGAATAGTGAGGGATCTATTTCATCTAATTACTAACTCAAAGCATCATTAAATAATATACACCTGTGGAATAGTCAGGAGGCTATTTCATATGGCCAAATATTCAGAACCTCAGTGACTAATACATACCGGGGCATACTCAGGACACTATTACATATGGCCTCTCATTCAGAGATTCACTTAATAATGAAAAACAGGGGAAAGTCAGAATTCTATTTCATAAAGGCACTCTTTCAGAGCTAAACCTAAAAATGCCTTTTGCAAGTATTCAGGATTATCTTTCTTATGTCCACTCATTCAGAGCCTCATTGAATAATACACATCTATGGAAATGTCAGGAGCATATTTCACACGCCCACTCATTCAGAGCCTCATTGAATCGTACGCACATGGGGAACATGTAGGAGTCTATTTCATGTGGCCACTCATTCAGAAACTCATGGAATAATGGACACCTGCGAAATAGCCTGGAGTCTATTTGATATGATGGTTCATTCAGTACCTCAGTGAAAAATGCACATGGGAGAAATTGTTAAGTGGCTATTTTATATAGCCACTCATCCATACACTTAGTAAGTAATACTCACCTGGAAAATAGTCAGGAGTCTATTTCATGTAGCCAATTATTTAGAAACTCAGTGAATGCTACAGACCTGTGGACTAGTTAGAGTCTATGAAATATGGTCACTCAATTAGAGCATTACTGATTGATGCACACCTGGGATTTAGTCAGGATTCTATTTCATATCACCATTGCTTAAGAGACTCATTGAGTAATGCACATCTGCTCAGTAATCAGGAGGCTATGTCATATGAAAACTCGTTCATAGCCACAGTGAATAATGAATACCTGTGGTGTAGCCAGGAGTGTATTTCACACAGCCACTCATTCAGAGCCTCAGTGAATAATACACACCGGTGGAAGAGTCAGCATTTTATTTTATAATGCCACTGACTCACAGCCTCAGTGAAGAATGCACAAATGTACAGTACTCAGCAGTCTATTCCATAAAGACACTCATTCAGAGATTCACTGAATAATACAAATATTTGAGATAGACATCATCCTGTTTCATATGATCACACAAGGAGAGCCTCATTGAGTAATACACACCTGGGGAAGAGTTAGGAATCTACTTTATATGGCAACTCATTTACAGCCTCAGTGAATAATGAATGCATGTGGAATAGACACTAGTCTATTTTATATAGCCACAAAATAGAGCCTGAGTGAGTAATGCACAACTTTGGAATACTCAGTACTCTATTCCATATGCCCATACATTCAGAGTCTAAGTCAATAATACACACCTGGGAAATATTCAGAAATCTATTTCATATGGTCACTAACTCAAAGACTCATTAAATAATACAAACCTGTGGACTAGTCAGAAGACTATTTCATATGGCCAAAAATTTCAGAGCCTCAGGTAATAATGCATATCGGGGGAAAATTCAAAACCCTATTATGTATGGCCTGTTTTTCAGAGTTTCACTGAATAAGGAACACCTATATTTTAGTCATAATTCTATTTCATATAGCCGCATATTTAGAGCCTCACTGAATAATATACACCTTCGGGAAAGTCAAGTTTCTATGTCGTATAGCCACTAATTTAGAGCCGAACCTAAAATGCACGCCTGCGGAGTATTCAGTAGTCGCTTTTCTATGGCCACACATTCACAGCCTCACTGAATAATGCAGACCAATGGAAAAGTCAGGAGTGGATTTCACATGGCCACTCATTCCAAAACTCAGTGAAGAATCGTATATACCTGGGGAATACTCAGGATTCTATATAATGTAGCCACTTATTCAGAGACTCACTGAATGATGCACACCTGGGGAATAGTCTGGAGTCTATTTGACATGACTGTTCACACAGTGCCTCAGTGGAAAATGCAGAGCTGAGAAATAGTCAAGAGGATATAGTCAGGAGTCTATTTAATATGATTACTCATTCAGAAGCTCACTGAATGATACACAACTGGGGAATAGTCAGAGTCCATGCCATAGGGCCACTAAATCACAGCATTACCGAATAATGCACAATGCGGCAATAGTCAAGAGTCTATTTCATATGGCCGCATATTCAGAGCTTCAGTGCATAAGAAACAGCGGTGGAGTAATCAGGACCCTATTTAACGTAGCACCAAATTAAGCACATCCCTGAATTATACACACATGAGTGATTGTCAAAAGGCTATTTGATATGGACACACATATAGAACCTCTTCGAATACTGCACATGTGGTTAATAAACAGTACTCTATTTCATATGGTGATTCGTTTGAAATATCAAGAAATAATGCACACCTGTAGAGTAAATTGGGGTCTATTTTTAATGGCCACTTTTTTAGTGTTTCAGAGAATAATATGTATATCGGTATAGTCAGGAATCCTTTTCGTATTGCCACTTCTTCAGGGTCTCGGTGAATAAGACACCCAATGGAAGTGCAATAAAAATTTTTAAAAAAAGAGTCTACTTCAAATGTCTAAAGATTCAGAGTTTCTGTAAATAATGCACACCTGGGCAATAGTCAGGAGTCTTTTTTTATGCCCACTTATTCAGAGTATTATTCAGTAATACACACCTAAGGAAGAGTTAAGAGTCTACTTCATATAGTAACTCATTGAGAGCCTCAGTGAGTAATGCACATCAGGGTTATAGTCTGGAGCCTCTTTTGTATGGCAACTCATTTCATGCCTCACTGAATGATACAAACCTAGAGAATTATAAGGATTCTATTCCATACTACCACTCATTCAGACCCTTATAGAATAATTCACAATGGGCAATAGTCAGGTGTCTATTTTATATGGCCTCTCATTCAGTGCTTCTGTTAAATAATGGACTTCTATGGAGGAGTCAAGTCACTGTTTAAGAGAGCCACGAATTAAGTTCCTACATGATTGATACACACCTGGGTGAAAGTCAGGAGTCTATTTCATATGACCTCTAGTTCTGGGAATCACTGAAGAATACACACATGATGAAGTGTCAGCAGGATATTTGGTATGCACACTCATAAAGAACCTGTTTAAATAATGCAAACATGGAGAATAATTAGAAGTCTATGTCATATGGCTACTGATTCACACAATCAGTGAATAACGCACACCTGTGGAGTAATAAGAAGTCTGTTTTATATGGACACTCTTTCACAGCCTCACCGCATATTACACACTTGTGATACAATTTGGACTCTATTTCTTATGGCCACTCAGAGAATTACTGAGTAAGGCACACCTGCGGAAGAGTCAGAAGTCCCTTTCTAATGGCTAATCATTGAGAGACTCACTGAATGTACACACCTGAAGAAATAGTCAGGATTCCTTTTTATCTCCTCTTTCCGAGTCTAACTGAATAACACACACCTGTGGAATACTCAGGTGTCTTTTTCATGTGACCTCTCATTCGGAGTGTCACTGAATACTGTGGAGTAGTCAGGAGTCTATTTCATGTAGACACATATTCAGAGCCTCAGTGAATAATACACACCTGTGAGATAGTAAGGAATCTAATTAATATGGCCACATATTTAGAGTCTCTCTGAATAATACAAACCTGGAGAATAATTTGGAGTCTATTTTTGATGGACATTCATTAAGAGCCTCGGTGAATAATGCACACCTGTGGAGTAGCCAGGATTCTATTTCATTTGGACACTCAATCTTAGCCTCAGTAGATAATATGCACCTGTGAAATAGTCAGGAGTCTATTTCATATGGCCACTCATTCAGAAACTCAGTGAATAATACACACTTGGGGAATAGTCAAGAGTCTATTTTATATGGCCACTCCCTTAGTACCTTACTAAGTGGTACACACCTGGGGAATAGTCAGGACAGTTTCATATGGACACTCAATGAGTATCTCACTGCATAATGCACACCTGTGAAATAGTCAGGAATCTATTTTATTTGGTCACTCTTTCAAAGCCTCAGTGAATTATACACACCTAGAAAATATTGGGGAGTGTGTTTCATGTGGCTACTCATTCAGAGCCTCATGGAATAGTGCACACCTTGAGAATTCTCAAGAGTCAATTTGGAATCACAATGCATTCAAAACTCTGTGAATGACACACACCTAGAAAATTGTGAGGAATTTACTCCAAATGGCCACATATTCGGAACCTCAGTGAATCATGCACACCAAGGAAATAATCAGGAGTCTATTGCTTATGCCCTCTCATAAAGCCCCTAAGTGAAAAATGCACATCTGTCGATTAATGAGGGGTCTGTTTCATAGGGACACTCATTTCAAGCCTCACTGAATAGTACACAACTGGAAACAAGTCAGAAGTGTATTTAACATGGCCACTCATTCAGATACTCATTGAATTATTCACAGATGTTGAGTACTCCAGAGACTGTCTCATATGGCAAATCATTCAGAGCCTCACTGAATGATATATACAGCTTGCAAATAGTCAAAATTCTATTTAATATAAACACTCATTATGAGCCTCAGTAAATCATGCATGTCTGTGAAATACTTAGGATACTAATTCATATTACCCCCCAATTCATAATTTCCATGAATATTACACACTGGTAAAATAATCAGATGTCTATTTCATATGGTGAGTTATTAGGAATCCCAAAAAATATTACACTACTGAGAAATAGTCAGGAGTCTATTTTGTATGGCCACTCAGAGAATCAGTGAATAATGCACACATGAGGAATACTCAGTGAATATTTGGAGTCTACTTTATATGGCCACACAGATGCTCAGTGAATAATGCACGCCATGGTAATAGTCAGGATCCTGTTTCATCCGACCACTGATTCAGTATCTCACTGAATGACATACCAGAGAATCTTAAGGATTCCATTTCATTGGATCATTCATTCAGAGCCCTACTGAATAATGCCCAAGGTGGCAATAGTCAGGAGTCTATTTTATATGGCCTCTCCTTTGGAGTTTCAGTGAATTAAAAACACCTGTGGAGTAGACATGACTCTATTTAAGATATCCAAAAATTAAGCACTTCCCTGAATGATACACACCTGCGTGACAGTCAGGAGTCTACCTAAAATAACTACACATTCAGAGTCTCTTCAAATAATGAATATTTGGGCAATAGATGAGAGTCTCCTTTTTATGCCCACTTACTCAGAGTCTCATTCTGGAATACATATCTGCAGAAGAGATAAGATTCTACTTCATATAGCCACCCATTTAGATACTTAGTGAATAATGCACACAAGGGTAATAGTCTGGAGCCTCTCTCATATAGCCGCTCATTCAGTGCCTCACTGAAAGATACACACCTGGGGAACCATAAAGAATTTATTCCATTCTGCCACTCATTCAGAACCTTATTGAATAATACACAATGGGGCAATTGTCAGGTGACTATTTTATATGGCCTCCCATTTAGAGTTTATGTGAATAATGAACATCTATGGAGTAGTCAGGACCCTGTTTATAGTAGCCACGAATTAAGTGCCTCACTGAATGATACACACCGGGGTGATAGTCAGGAGTCTATTTCATATGATCTCTCATTCTGGGAATAACTAAATAATACACAGTTCAGAAACTGTCAGGAGTCTATTTGGCATGCACGCTCATGCAGAACCTGTTTGAATAATGCACACATGGAGAATAATTAGGAGTCTATATCATATGGCTACTCATTCAGACAATCAGCGAATAATGCACCCACGTGGAGTAATAAGAAGTCTGTTTCATGTGGTCACTGTTTCACAGCCTCACTGAATATTATACACTTATGATAGAGTCTATTTCATGTGGCCACTCAAAGAATCAGTGAATAATGCACACATGAGGCATACTCTGTGAATATTAAAAGTGTATTTTATATGGCCACTCAGAGCTGCACTGAATAATGCATAACATGGTAATAGTCAGGATCCTGTTTCATGTGACCACTGATTCAGTATCACTCTGAATGGTACACACCAGGAAATCTTCAGGATTCTATTCCATAGGAACACTCATTCAGAGCCTTACTAAATAATGCACAATAGGGCAACAGTCAGGAGTCTATTTCATATGGCCACTCATTCAGAGATTCAGTGAATAATAAACACCTGTTGAGTAGTCAGGATCCTACTTAAAATAGACAAAAATTAAGCACCTCCCTGAATGATACACATTTGTATGTCAGTAAGGGGTCTAGTAGATATGGACACTCATAGAGAATCTCGTAGAATAATGCACATGTGAAAAATAATCCGGTGTCTATTTCCTATGTTGATTCCTTTAAAGAATCATTGAATAACACACACCTGTGAAGTAAAATCGAGTTTATTTATATACCACCATTTTAGTATTTTAGTGAATAATATATATATATATATATATATATCTGGAATACCCAAGAATCTCTTTCTTATGGCCACTACTTCAGGGCCTCAGTGAATAATACACCCCTGGGAAATTGTCTAGTGTCTACTTCAAATGACCACACATTGAGAGTCTCTCTATATGATGCACACCTGGGGAATAGACAGGAGTCTCTTTCTTAAGCTCATTTATTTAGTCTCATTCAGTAATACACACCTCAAAAAGAGTTAAGGGTCTTCTTCAAATAGCCACTCACTTAAAGCCTCAGTAAGTAATGCACACCTGTGGAACAGACACTGGTCTACTTTGTATGGCCACAAAATCAAATCTTGAGTGAGTAATGCAAAACTGTGGAATAATGAAATGGCTATTTCATATGCCCAATTAATCAGGGTCTCAGTCAATAATACACACCTTAGAAATACTTCATCCAGATTATTATTATCTCTTGCTGGGTTGTTATACAAATATCCTAACTAGTCTTACTGTTGCTTATCTATCCACAATAATCCAGCTGTGTTGGGTATTGAGAGTTTACCTTGCTAAAGTACTAACTAGTTTCCTTCAGTATTTTGTTCTTTTTTTTTTTTAATTTTTATTGCATTATAGGTTTTGGGGTACATGTGCAGAACGTGCAAGATAGTTGCATAGGTACACACATGGCAGTGTGTTTTGCTGCCTTCCTCCCCTTCACACACACTTGGTATTCATCCCCAGGCTATCCCCACCAGCCACCCCCGCTGTTCCTCCCACATTTCCCCCAACAGTCCCCAGTGTATAATAGACCGCCTCTCTGTGTCCATGTGTTCTCATTTTGCTCACCCACCTATGAGTGAGTAAATGCAGTATTTCTTTTCCTGTTCTTGTGTCAGTTTGCTGAGAATGATGTTCCCCAGATTCATCCATGTCCTTACAAAGGACACAAACTCAACATTTTTGATTGCTGCATAATATTCCATGGTGTATATGTGCCACATTTTCCCAGTCCAGTCTATCATCGATGGGCATTTCGGTTGGTTCCAGGTCTTTGCTATTGTAAACAGAGCTGCAATGAACATTCGTGTGCATGTGTCCTTATAGTAGAACGATTTACAGTCTTGTGGATAGATACCCAGTAATGGGATTGCTGGATCAAATGGAATTTCTATTTCTAGGTCCCTGAGGAATCGCCACACTGTCTTCCACAATGGTTGAACTAATTTACACTCCCACCAACAGTGTAAGAGTGTTCCTATTTCTCCACATCCTCTCCAGCATCTGCTGTCTCCAGATTTTTTAATGATCGCCACTCTAACTGGTGTGAGATGATATCTCAATGTGGTTTTGATTTGCATCTCTCTAATGACCAATGATGATGAGCACTTTTACATATGTTTGTTGGCCTCATGTATGTCTTCTTTTGTAAAGTTTCTGTTAATATCCTTCTCCCATTTCTGAATGGGCTTGTTTGTTTTTTTCCTGTAAATCTGTTTAAGTTCTTTGTAAATTCTGGATATCAGCCCTTTGCAGATGTGTAAACTGCAAAGATTTTTTCCCATTCTGATGGTTTCCGATTCACTCTAGTGACTGTTTCTTTTGCCGTGCAGAAGCTGTGGAGTTTGATTAGGTCCCATTTGTCTATTTTGGCTTTTGTTGCCAATGCTTTTGGTGTTTTGTTCATGAAGTCCTTGCCGACTCCAATGTCCTGAATGATTTTGCCTAGATTTTCTTCTAGGGTTTTTATGGTGTCAGGTATTACATTTCAGTCTTTAATCCATCTGGAGTTAATTTTAGTGTTAGGTGTCAGAAAGAGGTCCAGTTTCTGCTTTCTGCACATGGCTAGCCAGTTTTCCCAACACCATTTATTAAATAGGGAATCATTTCCCCATTGCCTGTTTTTGTCTGGTTTATCGAAGATAATATGGTTGTAGATATGTTGTGTTGCCTCCGATGCTTCTGTTCTGTTCCATTGGTCTATATCTCTGTTTTGGTACCAGTACCATGCTGTTTTGATTACTGTAGCCTTGTAGTATAGTTTGAAGTCTGGTAGCGTGATGCCTCCCGCTGTGTTCTTTTTGCTTAGAATTGACTTGGCTATGCGGGCTCTGTTTTGGTTCCAAATGAAATTCATGGTGGTTTTTTCCAGTTCTGTGAAGAAATTCAATGGTAGTTTGATGGGGATAGCATTGAATGTGTAAATTACTTTGGGCAGTATAGCCATTTTCATAATATTGATTCTTCCTAACCACGAACATGGAATGTTTCTCCAGCTGTTTGTGTCCTCTCTTATTTCGTTGAGCAGTGGTTTGTAGTTTTCCTTAAAGAGGTCCCTTACATTCCTAGTGAGTTGTATTCCTAGGTATTTTATTTTCTTTGTAGCAATTGTGAATGGCAGTTCATTCTTCATTTGGTTCTCTTTAAGTCTGTTATTGGTGTATAGGAATGCTTGTGATTTTTAAACATTGATTTTGTATCCTGAGACTTTGCTGAAGTTGCTTATCAGTTGCAGGAGCTTTTGGGCTGAGGTGATGGGGTCTTTTAGGTATACTATCATGTCGTCTGCAAATAGAGACAATTTGGCTTCCACCTTTCCTATTTGAATACCCTTTATTTCTTTTTCTTGCCTGATTGCTCTGGCTAGAACTTCCAGTACTATGTTGAATAGAAGTGGTGAGAGAGGGCATCCTTGTCTAGTGCCGGATTTCAAAGGGAATGCTTCCAGTTTTTGCCCATTAAGTATGATATTGGCTGTTGGTTTGTCGTAATTAGCTTGTATTACTTTGAGATATGTTCCATCAATACCAAGTTTATTGAGGGTTTTTAGCATAAAGGGCTGTTGAATTTTGTCAAATGCCTTCTCTGCATCAATTGAGATAATCATGTGGTTTTTGTTTTTGCTTCTGTTTATGTGGTGAATTACATTTATAGACTTGCCTATGTTGAACCAGCCTTGCATCCCCGGGATGAATCCTACTTGATCATGATGGATAAGTTTTCTAATGTGCTGTTGCAACCGATTTGCCAGTATTTTATTGAAGATTTTTGCATCTATGTTCATCATGGATATTGTCCTGAAGTTTTCATTTCTTATTGAGTCTCTGCCAGGTTTTGGTATCAGGATAATGTTGGTCTCATAAAATGATTTGGGAAGGGTTCCCTCTTTTTGGATTGTTTGGAATAGTTTCAGAAGGAATGGTACCAGATCCTCTTTGTGTGTCTGGTAGAATTCAGCTGTGAACCCATCTGGACCTGGGCTTTTTTTGTGTGGTAGGCTGTTAGTTGCTGCCTCAACTTCTGACCTTGTTATTGGTCTATTCATAGTTTCAGCTTCCTCCTGGTTTAGGCTTGGGAAGTCACAGGCATCCAGGAATTTAACCATTTCTTCCTGATTTACTAGTTTGTGTGCATAGAGTTGTTTGTAATATTCTCTGATGATGGTTTGAATTTCTGTGGAATCTGTGGTGATTTCTCCTTTATCGTTTTTTTATTGGATCTATTTGGTTGTTCTCTCTTTTCTTTTTTATCAGTCTGGCTAGTGGTCTGTCTATTTTATTTATCTTTTCGCAAAACCAGCTCTTAGGTTTATTGATTTTTTGAAGGGTTTTCCTTGTGTCTATCTCCTTCAGTTCTGCTCTGATCTTAGTTATTTCTTGTCTTCGGTTAGGTTTTGAGCTTTTTTGATCTTGCTCCTCTAGTTCTTTCTATTTTGACGATAGGGTGTCATATTTGTATCTCTCCACTTTTCTCATGTGGGCACTTATTGCTATATATGTTCCTCTACAGACTGCTTTCAATGTGTCCCAGAGATTCTGGTACGTTTTGTCTTCATTCTCGTTGGTTTCAAAGAAGTTCTTTATTTCTGCCTTCATTTCATTGTTTATCCAATCAACATTTAAGAGCCAGTTGTTCAGTATCCATGAAGCTGTGCGGTTCTGAGTTATTTTCTGAATTCTGAGTTCCAACTTGATTGCACTATGGTCTGAGAGACAGTTTGTTATGATTTCCGTTGTTTTGCATTTGCTGAGGAGTGCTTTACTTCCAATTATGTGGTCAATTTTGGAGTAGGTGTGATGTGGTGCTGAGAAGAATGTATATTGTGTGGATTTGGGGTGGAGAGTTCTGTAAATGTCTATCAGGTTTGCTTGTTCCAGGTCTGAGTTCAAGTCCTGGACATCCTTGTTAATTTTCTGTCTGGTTGATCTGTCTGCTATTGACAGTGGAGTGTTAAAGTCTCACACTATTATTTTGTGGGAGTCTAAGTCTCTTTGTAAGTCATTAAGAACTTGCCTTATATATCTGGGTGCTTTTACGTTGGGTCCATAGATATTTAGAATCGTTAGCTCTTCTTGTTGTATCCATCCTTTTACCATTATGTAATGACCTTCTTTGTCCCTTTTGATCTTTCTTGCTTTAAAGTGTATTTTATCAGGGATGAGAATTGCAACTCCTGCTTTTTTTGCTCTCCATTTGCTTTGTAAATCTTCCTCCATCCTTTTATTTTGAGCCTTTGTGTATCTTTGCGTGTGAGGTGGGTTTCCTGGATACAGCATACTGATGGGTTTTGGTTTTTTATTCAATTTGCCAGTCTGTGTCTTTTGATTGGTGCATTTAGCCCATTTACATTCAGGGTTAATATTGTTATGTGTGAATTTGATACTGCCATTTTGATGCTAGCTGGCTGTTTTGCCCGTTGGTTCATGTACATTCTTCATTTTGTTGATGGTCTTTAGCATTTGGTATGGTTTTAGGATGGCTGGTACTGGTTGTTTCTTTCTGGTGTAGTGCCTCTTTCAGGAGCTCTTGTAAAGCAGGCCTAGTGGTGACAAAATCTCTGAGTACTTGCTTGTTCGTGAAGGATTTTATTTTTTCTTCACTTATGAAGCTCAATTTGGCTGGATATGAAATTCCGGGTTGAAAGCTCTTTTCTTTAAGGATGTTGAATATTGGCCCCCACTCTCTTCTGGCTTGCAGAGTCTCTGCTGAGAGATCTGCTGTGAGTCTGATGGGTTTCCCTTTGTGGGTTACCCGACCTTTCTCTCTGGCTGCCTTTAGTATTTTCTCCTTCATTTCAACCCTGGTGAATCTGACCATTATGTGCCTTGGGTTTGCTCTTCTTGCGGAGTATCTTTGTGGTGTTCTCTGTATTTCCTGGAGTTGAGTATTGACCTGTCTTGTTAGGTTGGGGAAATTTTCCTGGATAATATCCTGAAGAGTGTTTTCCAGCTTGGATTCATTCTCTTCGTCACATTCTGGTACACCAATCAAACGTAGGTTTGGTCTCTTCACAGAGTCCCACATTTCTTGGAGATTTTGTTCATTCCTTTTTGTACTTTTTTCTCTAATCTTGGTTTCTCGTTTTATTTTGTTGAGTTGATCTTCAACTTCTGATATCCTTTCTTCTGCTTGGTCAATTCGGCTGTTGAAATTTGTGCATGCTTCGCGACATTCTCGTGTTGTGTTTTTCAGCTCCTTCAATTCATTCATATTCCTCTCTAAGTTGTCCATTCTTGTGATCAATTCCTCGAATCCTTTTTCAAATCTTTTTTCAAGGTTCTTAGTTTCTTTGCAGTGGTTTAGTACATGTTCCTTTAGCTCACTGATGTTTCTCATTATCCACTTTCTGAAGTCTGATTCCGTCATTTCATCACATTCATTCTCCATCCAGCTTTGTTCCCTTGCTGGTGAGGAGTTTTGGTCCTTTTTTGTAGGTGAGGTGTTTTGGTTTCGGGTGCTTTTCTCCTTTTTGCGCTGGTTTCTTCTCATCTTTATGGAATTATTCACCTGTCGTCTTAGTACTTGCTGATTTTTCAATTGGGTCTCTGTGTGGATGCTGAGATTGTTGGTGATGAAGTATTTCTGTTACTTAGTTTTCCCTCTAATGGTCTATCCCCTCTGCTCTATGAGTGCTGAGGTCCATTCTAGGCCCTGCTTGTCTGGGGTATACCTGCAGCAGCTGCGGAACTGTGAGGGATGATACCAGTTTCTTCTTCTGCTGTCTTTGTTCCAGAATAATGCCAGCGAAATGTCAGTCTGATTAGTCTTTTTCTGGGTTGACTCCTTGGATATACAGGGGTCAGGGAGCTGCTTGAGGAGACAGTCTGTGCTTTATAGGAGCTCCAGTGCTGAGCTGTGAGCTCCGTTGTTCATTCAGCATTGTTGGGAGGTTGTTTATGTCTGCTGCTATAGAACTCATAAAACTCCACCCTTTCCCCCTCCTTAAATGCTCTGTCTCAGGGAGTTGGAGCTTTCTTTATGAGTATCTGTTGCACTGTCTTGCCCCACTAGGCGGCAGTCTATTCACTATTTGCCTGCCGGGGCTCTGACCTGCTAGTGCGAGTCTGCCCGGTTGCTGCTGGGAGTCTCTCTGTTATGGCAGGTTGCCTTGGCAATGGCAGGCTGCGTCAGCCCTTGGCGGTACTTCAGTAGGAGTGGATTGCGTCAGTACTGGTGGACGCCCCTCCCTCACTGGGCTGTACCGTCCTAGATGCTGGCAGCAAAACTCTCAGCCCCAAGGGTCTGCAGTCGCCACCCTGCTTGTCCCTGTAAGGGTGGGACCCGTTGAGCCTGATCACCCGGCTCCCTGCCTCAGAGACCGTCCTCTATCTCTCTCTCCCTCTCTGCAAGCTGAAAGGTCGACTCTCTCACTGGCGCTTCAGTAGCCTGCTGATAGGGCACTGGGATCCATGCAATCTCCCGTGCCACTGCCCACTGCACCGGCTCAGATCACGCTTCCCAGGAAACTCCTGGTCTGGCTCACTGTCCAAGTCCCGTTCAATCAGTTGGACATACCAATCTGCCCTTCCAAATCTCAGATTGCCAGTTTAACAGGGCACCCAGACCAGTGAGTTCCGTGCTTGGTCCCACTGCGGCACCGGCCGAAGCGGCCGCATGAGCCGGCTGCATTAGCTGGCTTTTCTAAAGTCCCGCGTCTCTCCCACACCTGGGACTTTCAACGCTCTGTGGGCAAAAAAGGTCCATCCGAGAATGCAGCTAGGACTCACCCTCTGCACCTTCACTGAGACCTGCGATCCTGAGTTGCTTCTATGACGCCGTCTTGCGAGTCTTTCCCAGAAAAGAACTTTTAACCCAGAAATTCATATCCAGCCAAACTGAGCTTCATTAGTGAAGGAAAATAAAATCCTTCATGAACAAGTAAGTACTCAGAGATTTTGTCACCACTAGGCCTGCTTTACAAGAGCTCCTGAAAGAGGCACTACACCAGAAAGAAACAACCAGTACCAGCCATCCTAAAAGCATACCAAATGCTAAAGAGCATCAACAAAATGAAGAATCTATATAACCCCATGCCCAAAACAACCAGCTAGCATCAAAATGGAAGTATCAAATCCACACATAACTATATTAGCCCTAAATGTAAATGGGCTAAATGCACGAATCAAAAGACACAGACTGGCAAATTGAATAAAAATCCATAACCCATCAGTGTGCTGTATTCAGGAAACCCACCTTACACGCAAATATACACAAAGGCTCAAAATAAAGGGATGGAAAAAGATTAACCAAGCAAATGGAGAGCAAAAAAGAGCAGGAGTTACAATTTTCTTCTCTGATGAAATAGACTTTAAATTAACAAAGATCAAAAGGGACAATGAATGTCATTACATAATGGTAAAAGGATCGATACAACAAGAAGAGCTAACCATTTTTAATGTATATAGACCCAATGTGGGAGCACCCAGATATATAAGGCAAGTTCTTAATGACTTACAAAGAGACATAGACTCCCACACAATAGTAGTGGGAGACTTTAACACTCCACTGTCAATATCAGACAGATCAACCAGACAGAAAATTAACAAGGATATCAAGGACTTGAACTCAGAACTGGAACAAGCAAACCTAATAGACATTTACAGAACTCTCCTCCCGAAATCCACAGACTATACATTCTTCTCAGCACCACATTACAACTACTCCAAAATTGACCACATAATTAAAAGTAAAGCACTCCTCAGCAAACGCAAAACAACTGAAATTATAACAGTCTCTCAGACCATAGTGCAATCAAGTTGGAACTCAGAATTCAGAAAATAACTCAGAACCACACAGCTTCATGGAAACTGAACAACTGGCTCTTGAATGTCGATTGGATAAACAATGAAATGAAATTAACTCCAGATAGATTAAAGACTTAAACATAAGGCCTGACACCATAAAAACCTTAGAGGAGTGATAGACTTCCAAGATGGCTTCATAGAGGTGACTCCTTATTGCAGCTCTCAATGAAGGGGCAGAGGGTGAGTCCTAGCCGCATTCTTGGACAGATCATTTTTGCCCACAGAACGTTGAAAGTCCCAGGTGTCAGAGAGACACAGGACGCTAGCACAGCCGGCTGATGTGGCCGCTTCAGCCAGTTCTGTAGTGCAGTGGCACCGGGCACAAAACTCACTGGTCTGGGTGCCCTGTTAAACTGGCAATCTGAGATTTGATTTGGAGGGGCAGATTGGTATGCTCATCTGATTAAATGGGACTTGGACAATGAGCTATACCAGGAGATTCCTGGGAAACGTGATCTGAGCCAGTGAAGTGGGCAGCAGCACAAGAGATCACAGGGATACCAGTGCCCTATCAGCAGGCTACTGGGGCGCCAGTGAGAGAGTAAACCATTCAGCTTGGGTAGAGGAAGAGAGAGAGAGAGGACAAACTCTGAGGCAGGGAGCTGGGTGTTCTGGCATGGCGGGTCCCACCCTGATGGGGACAAGCAGGGCAGCGGTTGGAGGTGCTTGGGGCTGAGAGTTTTGCTGCCGGCATCTAGGATGGTGCAGCCCGGTGCAGGAGGGGCATCCGCCACTACTGACACAATCCCCCACTACAGAAGTACCGCCCAGGGCTGACGCAGCCTGCTGTTGCCAAGGCAACCTGCCATAACAGAGTGACTCCACCAGCAGGGCGGAGCAAGCCACAGCAGAACAGAGCCCTGCAGCAACATGGTGGACCCATGCTAGCAGGGCGGAGCTTCAGCAAAAAAATAGTGAATAGACTGCCACCTAGCTGGGCAGGACAGTGCAACAGATACTCATAAAAAAAGCCCCAACTCCCTGAGACAGAACATCTAAAAGAAAAAAAAAGGGGGGTTTCATGAGTTCTGTTGCAGCAGACATAAACACATCCTCCCAACAATGCTGGATGAACAACAAAGCCCACAGCTCAGCACTGGAGCTCCTATAAAGCACAGACCGTCTCCTCAAGTAGCTCCCTGACCCCTGTTTATCCAAAGAGTCATCACCCCCAAAAAAGACTAATCAGGCTGACATTTCGCAGGCATCATTCTGAAACAGAGAGAGCAGAAGAAGAAACAGGTAGCATCCCTCACTGCTCCACAGCTGCTACAGGTGTACCCCAGACAAGCAGGGCCTGGAGTGGACCTCAGCACTCGTACAGCAGAGGGGCTAGACCATTAGAAGGAAAACGAAGTAACAGAAATACCTCATCATCAAAAATCTGGGTGTCTACAAAGACTCAATTGAAAAATCAGCAACTACTAAGACGACAGGTGGATAAATCCATAAAGATGGAAAGAAACCAGCACCAATAGAAGGAAAACACCCGAAACCAAAACACTTCACCTCCTACAAAGGACCAAAACTCCTCACCAGCAAGGGAACAAAACTGGATGGAGAATGAGTGTGATGAAATGACAGAATCAGACTTCAGAAAGTGGATAATGAGAACCAACCCAAATGCCCATCGATGATAGACTGGACTGGGAAAATGTGGCACATATACACCATGGAATATTATGCAGCAATCAAAAATGATGAGTTTGTGTCCCTTGTAAGGACATGGATGAATCTGGAGAACATCATTCTCAGCAAACTGACACAAGAACAGAAAAAGAAATACTGCATATACTCACTCATAGGTGGGTGAGGAAAATGAGAACACATGGACAAAGAGAGGCGGTCTACTATCCACTGGGGACTGTTGGGGGAAATGGGGGAGGGACAGTGGGGGTCTGGGGGGGATAGCCTGGGGATGAATACCAAGTGTGGGTGAAGGGGAGGAAGGCAGCAAAACACACTGCCATGTGTGTACCTATGCAACTATCTTGCACGTTCTGCACATGTACCCCAAAACCTATAATGCAATAAAAATTTAAAAAAAAAAAGAAAATCAATATATCACAGCATATTAATAAATGAAGGGGAAAAACACATAAACATCTCAATAGATGCAGAAAATACCATTTGACAAAATCCAACATTTTTTCATGATAAAATATTCAACAAACAAACAAACAAAAAAGAAAGTGGATAATGAGAAACATCAATGAGCTACAAGAACATGTTCTAAATCAATGCAAAGAAACTAAGAACCTTGAAAATAGATTTGAAAAAGATTCAAGAAAATGATAAAAAAATGGACAACTTAGAGAGGAATATGAATGAATTGAAGGAGCTGAAAAACACAACACGAGAACTTTGCAAAGCATGCACGAGGTTCAACAGCCTAATTGACCAAGCAGAAGAGAGTATCAGAAGTCGAAGATCAACTCAATGAAATAAAACGAGAAAACAAAATTTAAAAAAGCGCAAAAAGGAATGAACAAAATCTTCAAGAAATGTGAGACTATGTGAAGAGACCAAACCTACGTTTGATAGGTGTACCAGAATGTGATTAGGAGAATAAATCCAAGCTGGAACACACTCTTCAAGATATTATCCAGGAAAATTTCCCCAACCCAGCAAGACAGGTCAATACTCAACTCCAGGAAATACAGAGAACACCACAAAAATATCCTGCAAGAAAAGCAACCCCAAGGAACATAATCTTCAGATTCACCAGGGTTGAAATGAAGGAGAAAATACTAAGGGCAGCCAGAGAGAAAGGTCGGATCACCCACAAAGGGAAGCCCATCAGACTCACAGCAGATCTCACGGCAGGGACTCTACAAGCCAGAAGAGAGTGGGGGCGAATATTAAACATCCTTAAATAAAAGAAATTTCAACCCAGATAATTTATATACAGCCAAACTGAGCTTCATAAGTGAAGGAAAAATAAAATCTTTCATGAACAAGCAAGTACTCAGACATTTTGTCACCACTAGGCCGCTTTACAAGAGCTCCTGAAAGAGGCACTACACATAGAAAGAAACAACCAGTACCAGCCATCCTAAAAGCATACCAAATGCTAAAGAACATCAACAAAATGAAGAATCTACATGAACCAATGGGCAAAACAGCCAGCTATCATCAAAATGGCAGTATCAAATTCACACATAACAATATTAACCCTAAATGTAAATGGGCTAAATGCACCAATCAAAAGACACAAACTGGCAAATTGGATAAAAAGCCAAAACATGTCGGAGTGCTGTATCCAGAAAACCCACCTCACAGGCAAGAATACGAAAAGGCTCAAAATAAAGGGATAGAGGAAGATTTACCAAGCAAATGGAGAGCAAAGAAAAACAGGAGTTGCAATTCTCGTCTCTGGTAAAATAGACTTTAAAGCAACAAAGATCAAAAGGGACAAAGAAGGTCATTAAATAATGGTGAAAGGATCAATACAACAAGAAGAGCTAACGATTCTAAATATATATGGACCCAATTCAGGGGCACCCAGATATATAAGTCATGTTCTAAATGACTTACAAAGAGACTTAGACTCCCAAACAATAATAGTGGGAGACTTTAACACTCCACTGTCAATATCAGACAGATCAACGAGACAGAAATTTAACAATAATATCCAGGACTTGAAATCAGACCTGGAACAAGCAAACCTGATAGATATTAACAGAACTCTCCACCCAAAATCCACAGAATATACATTCTTCTCAGCACCACATCACACCTACTCCAAAATTGAACACATAATTGGAAGTAAAGCACTCCTCAGCAAATGCAAAACAACTGAAATCATAACAAACAGTCTCTCAGACCATAGTGCAATCAAGTTGGAACGCAGAATTAAGGAAATAACTCAGAACCACACAGCCTCGTGGAAACTGAAAAACTGGCTTTTGAATGTTGATTGGGAAAACAATGAAATGAAGGCAGAAATAAAAAAGCTTTTTGAAACCAACGAGAAAGAAGACACAACACACCAGAGTCTCTGGGACACATTTAAAGCAGTCTGTAGAGAAAAACATACAGCAATAAGTGCCCACATGAGAAGAGTGGCGAGATTCAAAATGGACACCCTATCATCAAAATTGAAAGAGCTAGAGGAGCAAGATCAAAAAAGCTCAAAACCTAGCCGAAGACAAGAAATAACTAAGATCAGAGCAGAACTGAAAAAGATAGAGAGAAGAAAAACCCTTCAAAAAAATCAATAAATCCAACAGCTGGAATTTTCGAAAAGATCAACAAAATAGACAGACCACAAGCCAGACTGATAAAAAAGAAAAGAGAGAACAACCAAGTAGATGCAATAAAAAACGACAAAGCGGAAATCACCACAGATTCCACAGAAATTCAAACCATCATCAGAGAATACTACAAACAACTCTATGCACATAAACTAGTAAACTAGGAAGAAATGGATAAATTCCTGGACGCCTGTGTCCTCCCAAGCCTAAACCAGGAGGAAGCTGCAACTATGAATAGAACAATAACAAGGTCTGAAGTTGAGGCAGCAACTAAGAACCTACCACACAAGAAAAGCCCAGGTCCAGATGGGTTTACAGCCGAATTCTACCAGACACACAAAGAGGATGTAGTACCATTCCTCCTGAAACTATTCCAAATAATTCAAAATGAGAGAACCCTTCCCAAATCATTTTATGAGACCAACATCATCCTGATACCAAAACCCGGAAGAGACTCAACAAGAAACGAAAACTTCAGGCCAATACCCATGATGAACACAGATGCAAAAATCTGCAATAAAATACTGGCAAACCGATTGAAACAGCATATTCAAAAACTTATCCATCATGATCAAGTAGGATTCATCCCGGGGATGCAAGGTTGGTTCAACATACGCAAGTCTATAAATGTAATTCACCACATAAACAGAAGCAAAAACAAAAACCACATGATTATCTCAATTGACGCAGAGAAGGCATTTGACAAAATTCAACAGCCCTTTATGCTAAAAGCCCTCAATGAACTTGGTATTGATGAAACATATCTCAAAGGAATAAAAGCTATTTATGACAAACCAACAGCCAATATCATACTGAATGGACAAAAACTGGAAGCATTACCTTTGAAATCCGGCACTAGACAAGGATGTCCTCTCTCACCACTCCTATTCAACATAGTACTGGAAGTTCTAGGCAGAGCAATCAGGCAAGAAAAAGAAATAAAGGGTATTCAAATAGAAAAGATGGAAGCCAAATTGTCTCTATTTGCAGACGACATGATAGTGTACCTAGAAGACCCCATCACCTCAGCCCAAAAGCTCCTGAAACTGATAAGCAAATTCAGTAAAGTCTTAGAATATAAAATCAATGTTCAAAAATCACAAGCATTCCTATAAACCAATAACAGACTTAAAGAGAACCAAATCAAGAACAAACTGCCATTCACAATTGCTACAAAGAAAATAAAATACCTAGGAATACAACTCACAAAAAATGTAAGAGACCTCTTTAAGGAAAACCACAAACCACTGCTCAACGAAATAAGGGAGGACACAAACAGATGGAGAAACATTCCATGTTCGTGGTTAGGAAGAATCAATATCGTGAAAATGGCCATACTGCCCAAAGTAATTTACACAATCAATGCTATCCCCATCAAACTATCATTGAATTTCTTCACAGAACTGGAAAAAACCACCATGAATTTCATATGGAACCAAAAGAGAGCCCGCATAGCCAAGTCAATTCTAAGCAAAAAGAACACAGCGGGAGGCATCACGCTACCAGACTTCAAACTATACTACAAGGCTACAGTAATCAAAACAGCATGGTACTGGTACCAAAACAGAGATATAGACCAATGGAACAGAACAGAAGCATCGGAGGCAACACAACATATCTACACCCATATTATCTTTGATAAACCAGACAAAAACAAGCAATGGGGAAAGGATTCCCTGTTTAATAAATGGTGTTGGGAAAACTGGCTAGCCATGTGTAGAAAGCAGAAACTGGACCCCTTCCTGACACCTTACACTAAAATTAACTCCAGAGGGATTAACGACTTAAATGTAACACCTGACACCATAAAAACCCTAGAAGAAAATCTAGGCAAAACCATTCAGGACATAGGAGTAGGCAAGGACTTCATGAACAATACACCAAAAGCATTGGCAACAAAAGCCAAAATAGACAAATGGGACCTAATCAAACTTCACAGCTTCTGCATGGCAAAAGAAACTGTCACTAGAGTGAATCGGAAACCATCAGAATGGGAAAAAATCTTTGCAGTTTACGCATCTGACAAAGGGCTGATATCCAGAATTTACAAATAACTCAAACAGATTTACCGGAAAAAAACAAACAAGCCCATTCAGAAATGGGCAAAGGATATGAATAGACACTTTACAAAAGAAGACATACATGAGGCCAACAAACATATGAAAAACTGCTCATCATCACTGGTCATTAGAGAGATGCAAATCGAAACCACATTGAGATACCATCTCACGCCAGTTAGAATGGCGATCTTTAAAAAATCTGGAGACAGCAGATGCTGGAGAGGATGTGGAGACATAGCAACACTCTTACACTGTTGGTGGGAGTGTCAATTAGTTCAACCATTGTGGAAGACAGTGTGGCGATTCCTCAGGGACCTAGAAATAGAAATTCCCTTTGACCCATCAATCCCATTACTGGGTATCTATCCAAAAGACTATAAATCGTTCTACTATAAGGACACATGCACACGAATGTTCATTGCAGCACTGTTTACAATAGCAAAGACCTGGAACCAACCCAAATGCCCAACGATGATAGACTGGACTGGGAAAATGTGGCACATATACACCATGGAATATTATGCAGCAATCAAAAATGATGAGTTTGTGTCCTTTGTAAGAACATGGATGAATCTGGAGTACATCATTCTCAGCAACCTGACACAAGAACAGAAAAAGAAATATCACATATACTCACTCATATGTGGGTGAGAATAATGAGAACACATGGACACAGAGAGGTGGTCTACTATACACTGGGGTCTATTGGGTGAATGGGGGAGGGACAGCGGGGGGGCTGGGGAGGGATAGCCTGGGGAGAAATGCCAAATGTGGGTGAAGGGGAGGAAGGGAGCAAAACACACTGTCATGTGTGTACCTATGCAACTATCTTGTGTGTTCTGCACATGTACCCCAAAACCTAAAATGCAATAAAAATTTAAAAAGGAAATACCGCATATTATCACTCAGGTGGGTGAGAAAAATGAGAACACATGGACACAAGGAGGGGTCTACAACACACTGGGGTCTATTGTGGGGAATGGTGGGACAGTGGGGGGGCGAGCTAGGGAGGAATAGCCTGGGGAGAAATGCCAAATGTGGGTGAAGGGGAGGAAGGCAACAAAACACACTGCCATGTGTGTACCTATGCAACTATCTTGCACATTTTGCACATGTACCCCAAAACCTAAAATGCAATGAAAACTTTTAAAAAAATAAATTAAAAAAAATTTTTCCTTGCCTGGAATTGTCTTGCCTTGCCTTACCTGAAATTGCCCTGCCTGGAATTGCCTTGCATTGCCTATCTTTCTCTTGCCTCGAATTGTTCTGCCTTTTCTTCCCTGGAATAGCTTTGCATGGATTCCTTTGTCTTGCCTTGCCTTGACTGGAATTGCCTAGCCTGAAATTGCCTTGCCTTGTTCTGTCTGGAATTTTCTTGCCTGAAATTGACTTTCGTTCCCTTTCCTTTTTTTGCCTTGCTGTGCCTAAAATTGACTTTTTTGAAATTGTCTTTCGTTGCCTTGCCTTGCCTAAAAAAGCCTTTCCTGAAATTGCCCTAAATTGCCTTGCCCTGCCTTGCCTGGAATTGACTTGCCTGAAATTGCAATGCCTCTCCCTGCCTTGCCTTGCCTAGCCTATAATTGCCTTGCCTGGAATTGCCTTGCCTTGCCTGGAGTTTCCTTGCTTGGAATTGCCTTGCATTGCATTACCTTGCCTTGTCTTGCTTTTTTTGCCTGGAATTGCCCTGTCTTGCCTTTCCTAAAATAGCCATGCCTGGAATTGTCTTGTCTTTCCTTGTCTTGACTGGAGTTGCCTTGTTTTGAATTACCTTGCCTTGTCTTTCCTCCCCTGGAACTGCCTTGCCTTGAATTGTATTGCCTTGCCTTGCCTTACCTTGCCTTACCTTGCCTTCCCTGGTATTGCCTTGCCTCGAGTTGCATTTCCTTGCCTTGCCTGGAATTACCTTTCTGGAACTGCCTTTCCTTTCCTTTCCTGGATTTGCCATGCCTTTTGTTCTTTGCCTGGAATACACTTTTCTGCAATTGCCTTGCATTGCCTTGTGTTTTCTGGCATGGGATTGCCTGGCCTGGGATTGCCTTTCTCTGCCTTCTATTGCCTTAATTTTTCTGAAATTGCCTTTACAGCAATTGCCCTTCCAGAAATTGTCCTGCTCTGCATTGCCTGGAGTTTCCTTTTCTGAAATTGTCTTTCCTTGCCTTACCTAAATTTTCCTTGTCTGGAATTGCCTTTCTCTGCCTTGTCTTGCATTTCCTTGCCTTGTCTGGAATTGCCTTTTCTGCTATTGTCTTGCCTAGAATTGCCTTGCCTGTAATTGTCTTGCTTTTCCTTGCCTTGCCTTTCCATGCCTAAAATGGACATTCCTGAAATTGCCTTGCATTGCCATGCCTTCCCTAAAAGAACCTTTCCTGAAATATCTCTATGTACACTTGCCCTATCTTGCCTGTAATTTTCTTGTTTAGAATTGCCCTGCCTTGACTTACCTTGCCTTGCCTTTCCTTTTTTTCCCTGCCTTGCCTGGAATTTCCTTGCTTGGAATTGCCTTGCCTTGCATTGCCTTGCCTTTCCTGAAATTGCCTTGCCTGTAATGTCCTTGTTTTGCCTTGCCTTGCCTGTAATGTCCTTGTTTTGCCTTGCCTTGCCTGTAATTTTTACCTAAAATTTTTCTGCTTTGCCTTGCCATTCATTGTCTGGAATTTCCTTGTTTGGAATAGCCTTGCAATGCCATGGCTTGATTGAAATTGCCTTGCCTTGCATTGTCTTGCCTTGCCTGGAATTACCTTGCCTTACCTTGTCTGAGGTTGCCTTCCTTGGAATCTCCTTGCCTTGCCTTACCTGAAATTTCCTTGCCTGGGATTGCTTTTTCTTCCTTCTCTTGCCTTAATTTTCCTGGAATTGCCTTTCTGGAAATTGCCTTGCCTGAAATTGCCCTGCCTTGCATTGCCTGGAGTTGCCTTCCCTGGAATCGACTTGTATTGCCTTACCTAAAATTGCCATGCGTAAAATTGCCTTTCCTTGCCTTGTCTTGCCTTGCCTGGAATTGCCTGTCTTGCAATTGCCTTGCCTATAACCGCATTGCCTTGTCTTGCTTTCCCTTGGCTTGCCTTGCCTAAAATTGCCTTGCCTGGAATTGCCTTGTCTTGCCTTACCTAAAATTGTCATGCGTGAAATTGCCTTTCTCTGCCTTGTTCTGCCTTTCCTTGCCTGGAATTCCCTTTTCTGCAATTGCCTTGCCTATAATTGCATTACCTCACCTTGCTTTGTCTTCCCTTTCCCTGCCTAGCCTAAAATTGCCTTGCCTGAAATTGCCTTGTCTTGCCTTGTTTTTCCTTGTCTTGCCTAGAATTGCCTTGCATTGAATTGACTTGCCTGGAATTGTCTTGCGTTGCTTTACCTGGAATTGCCTTGTCTTACCTTGCCTTGACTGAAATTGCCTTGCTTCAAATTGTCTTGCTTTTTTTTTCTTGCATAGAATTGCCTTGCCTTGCCTTGAATGGGATTGCCTTGCCTGGAATTGTCTTGCCTTGCCTTAGCTGAAATTGTCTTGCCAGGAAATACCTTTCCCTGTCTTGTCTTGCCTTGGCTTGCCTGGAATTGCCTTTCTGGCAATTGCCTTGCTTAAAATCGCCTTGCCTGAAATTGCCCTTTTTTACATTTCTTTGCCTTGCCTCGAATTGCCTTGCTTGGGATTTCTCTGCCTTGCCTTGCCTCGAATTGCCTTGCCTGGAATTACCCTGCTTTGCCTTGCCTTTTCTTAACTCGAATTGCCTTGGCTAAAATTGGCCTGCCTTACTTTGTTTTGCCTTGTCTTGAATTCCCTTGCCTGAAATATTTTGCCTTGCTGGAAATTTTCTTGCATTGCCTCTCCTTGCCTAGCCTGGAATTTTTCTGTCTGGAATTGCCTTGCTTTGGCTTGCCTTGCCTTGCCTTGCCTGGAATTGCCTTGCCTAGAATTGTCTTGCCTTGCCTTGTGTTGTCTGGAATTGCCCTGCCTGGAATTGCCATGCATTTTCTTGCCTTGCCTAAAATTGCCCTGTCTGCAATTGCTCTGCTTTGCCTTGCTTTGCCTGAAATTGCCTTGCCCTGCCTTGCCTTGCCTAAACTTGCCTGAAACTTACTTGCCTAAAATTGCCTTGCATTGACTTGTCTTGCGGGAAATTTTCTTGCCTGGATTGCCTTGTCTTGCCTAGCCTGAGATTGCCTTGCCTTGCCTTGCCTGGATTTTCCTTTTATAGAATTGCCCTGCCTTGCCTTACGTGGAATTGCCTTGCCTGGAATTGCCTTGTGCTGCCTTGCCTTTCCTGCAATTGTCTAGCCTGGAATTGCCTTGCTTCTCGTGCCTTGTCTTGTATTGCCTGGAACTGCCTTGCCTAAATTTGCCTTGTCTTGGTTTGTCTTGGCTTGCTTTGCATTACCTTGCCTAGATTTGGCTTTCTTGAAATTGCTTTCCATTGCCTTGCCTTGACTTTCTTTGCCTTGACTTTCCTTGCCTTGCCTGGAATTACCATGCCTTGCCTGGAATTTTTTTGCATTGCCTTGATTTGCCTAGCCTGAAATTGTCCTATCTGAATTGTTTGGCCTTGGCTTGCCTTTCCTTGCCTGGAATTGCCTTGCCTATAATTGCCTTGTCTTGTGTTGCCCAGAACTGACCTGCCTTGCATTACCTTGCCTGAAATTTCCCTGCCTGGAATTTCACTGCCTTGCCTTGCATTGCCTGGAATTGCCTCACCTTTTTTTGCCTGGAATTGACTTTCCCAGAATTGCCTTGCATTGCCTTGCCTTTCCTTGCATGGGATTGCCTTGCCTGGAATTGTCTTGCCTGAAACTGCCTTGCCTTGCCTTGCCTTGAGTTGCTTGGAATTGCTTAGCCTGAAATTGCCTTGCCTTGCCTGGGATTGCCTTGCCTGGAATTCACTCTCCTTTCCTTTCCTTGCATTGCCTTGCCTTGCCTTGCCTAAAAGAGCCTTGCCTGGCATTGCCCTACATTGCCTTGCCATGCCTTGCCTGGAATTGTCTTGCCTATAATTGCTCTGCTTTTTCTTGCCTAGCCTTGCATAGTCTAGAATTGCCTTGCCAGAATTGCCTCACCTTGCCTTGCCTGAAATTTTTTTGCTTGGAATTGCCTTGCATTGCATTGCCTTGCCTTGCCTCGCTTTTCCTTGCCTGGAATTGCCCTGCCTTGCCTTCCCTGAAATAGACTTGCATGGAATTGCCTTGTTTTGCCTTGCCTTGACTGGAGTTGACTTGTTTTGAATTGCCTTGCCTTGCCTTTCTTCGCCTAGAATTGTCTTGTCTAGAATTGCTTTGCCTTGCCTTACCTTGCCTGGAATTACCCTTTATGGAATTGTCTTGCCTTTTCTTGCATTGTCTTGCCTGGAATTGTTTTGTTTTGCCTTGCCTGAAATCGCCTTGCCTTGCCTTGCCTTGCCTGGATTTGTCTTAAGTGCAATTTCCTTGCCTAGCCTTGCCTGGAATTTACTTGCATAGAATTGCCTTGCATTGACGTGCCATGCCAGCAATTTTCTTGTCTGGAATTGCCTTGCCTTGTTTTTCCTGGAATTGCCTTGACTTTTCTGCTTTTGCCTGGAGTTGCCTTTTCTGGAATTTTCTTGTCTTGCCTTGCCTGAAATTGCCTAGCCTGGAATTGCCTTGCCTGGATTTGCCTTACCTACAATTTTCCTGCCTAGCCTTGCCTGGAATTTACTTGCATGGAATTGCCTTGCATTGACATGCCATGCCAGAAATTTTCTTGTCTGGAATTGCCTTGCCTTGCCTTGCCTTGTCTTGCCTTGTCTTGCCTTGCCTTAAATTGTCTTGACTTTTCTGCTCTTGCCTGGAGTTTTTTCTTCTGGAATTTCCTTGCCTTTCCTTGCCTTGACTGGAATTACCTTTCCTGCAATTGCCTAGCCTGGAATTGCGTTGCCTTGCCTTGCCTTGCCTGGAACTGCCTTGCATGGATTTGCTTTGTCTTGCCTTGTCTTTTCTTTCCTTGCCTTGCCTTGACTAGAATTGCCTGGCCTGGAATTGCCTTGCCTTTTCTTGTCTTGATTTTCTTTGCCATGCCTTTTCTTTTTTTGCCTGGTATTACCTTGTTTTGCCTGGAATTTTTTTGCATTGCCTATCTTTGCCTAGCCTGGAATTGCACTGCTTGGAATTGTTTTGCCTTGGCTTGCTTTGCCTTGGCTTGCTTTGCCTTGCCTTGCCTGTAATTGCCTTGTGTATAATTGCCTTGCATTGTCTTGCCCCAAACTCACCTGCCTTGTATTACCTTGCCTGAAATTTTCTTGCCATGAGTCGCACTTCCTTGCCTTGCCTGGAATTGCCTCATCTTTCCTTGCCTGGAATTAACTTTCCCAGAATTGCCTTGCATTGCCTCGCCTTTCCTTGCATGGCATTGCCTTGCCTTGACTTGCCTTGTTTTGCATTACCTGAAATTACCTATTCTGGAATTGCCTTGCCTTTCCTTGCCTAAAATTGTCTTGCCTGGAATTGCCTCTCTTTGCCTTGTTTTGCTGTGACTAAACTTGGCTTTCCTGAAATTGCCTTGCATTGCCTTGCCTTGCCTAAAGAGCCTTGCCTGGAGTTGTCCTACATTGCCTTGCCCTGCCCTTCCTCTGATTGCCTTGTGTAGAATTGTGCTGCCTTTCCTTGCCTTGCCTTGTCTAGAATTGCCTTGCCTGGAATAAACTTAACTTGCCTTGCCTGGTATTTTCTTGCTTGGAATTGCCTTGCATTGCATTCCCTTGCCTTGACTTGCTTTTCCTTGCCTGAAATTGCCCTGCCTTGCCTTCCCTGGAATAGCCTTGCCTAAAATTGCCCTTTTCTGCCTTGCCTTGACTGGAATTGCCTTATTTCACATTGCCTTGCCTTGCCTAGAATTGCCTTGCCTTGCGTTGCCTTGCCTTGCCTTACCTGGAATTGCATTTTCCTGCCTTTTATTTTCTTTTGTTGCCTGGAATTGCATATCTATTGCCCTGCCTTGCATTGCCAGAAGTTGTCTTTCCTGGAATTGCCTTGCATTACATTACCTTGCCTTGCCTCAAATTGCCTTGGCTAGATTTGCATTGGCTTGCCTTACCTTTTCTTGCCTGGAATTCCCTTGCCTCGATTTGTTTTTTCTTGCCTTTCCTGAAATTGCCTTGCCTGGAATTGCCTTGTCTTGTTTTTCCTAAAATCGCTTGCCTGGAATTGCCACTTTTTTTTGCCTTGCCTTGCCATACCTCAAATTGCCTTGTTTGAAATTTTTCTGCGTTGCCTTGCCTCGAATTGCCTTGTCTGGAGTTGCACTGTTTTGACTTGCTTTTCCTTACCTTGAATTGCCTTGTCTAAATTCAGCCTGCCTTGCCTTGTTTTGCCTCTCCTGAAATGCCCTTGCCTGGAATTACCATGCATTGTTTTGCCTAAAAATGCTGTGCCTAAAATTTACTTGCCTTGACGAATGTTTTCTTGCATTGCCTTGCCTTGCTTACCATGCAATTGCCCTGTCTGGAATTGCCTTGAATTGACTTGCCTTGCTTTGCCTGGAGTTGCCTTGCCTAGAATTGCCTTGTTTTTTCTTGTCTAAAATTTTCCTCCCTGAAATTGTGCTCCCTTGCCTTGCTGTGACTGAAATTGCCCTTCCTGGAATTGCCCTGTTTTGCCTTACCTTACCAAAAATTGCCCTGCCTGGAATTTCCCTGCCTTGCCTTACCTTGTCTGGAATTGCCTTGTTTTGCCTTGCTTTGCTGTGTCTGGAATTGCCTTCTTTTGCCTTGCTTTGCTGTGCCTGGAATTGCCTTGCCTAGAATTGTATTGCCTAACTTACTTTGCCTTGCCTTGCCTGGAATTACATTTCCTTGCCTTGCCTGGAGTTGTCTTGCTTTTAATTGCCTTGACTTGCCTTGCCTAAAATAGCCTTTCTGGAATTGCCCTTTTTGCCTTTCCTTGTTTTGCCTCAAATTGCCTTGCTTGAAATTTTCCTGCCTTGCCTTGCCTTGAATTGCTTTGCCTGGAATTTTCCTGCTTTGCCTTGCCTTTCCTTACCTCAAATTATCTTGCCTGGAATTGCCATGCCTTGCCTTGCCTGAAATTTCTGTGCCTAAAATTTTCATGACTTGCCGGGAATTTTCTTTTATTTCATTGTGTTGCCTAGCCTGGAATTGCCCTGTCTCGAATTGCCTTGCCTTGGCTTGCCTTGCCTTGCCTGGAATTGCCTTGCCTAGAATTGCCTTGACTTTTCTTGTCTAAAATTGCCTTGCCTGAAATTGCCCTGCTTTGCCTTGCCTTGGCTGAAATTGCCCTGCCTGGAATTGCCCTGCCTTGCCTTGCCTTGGCTGAAATTGCCTTGCCTGAAATTTCCATGTCTTGCTGAAAGTTTTTCTGCATTGCCTTGCCTTGCATAGCTTGGAATTGCCCTCTCTGAAATTGCCTTGCTTTGACATGCCTTGCCTTTCCTAAAATTGCCCTGCCTTGCCTTGCCTTGTCTGGAATTGCCTTGCCTTGCATTGCCATTTATAAAATCGACTATTCTGAAATTGCCTTGGATTGCCTTGCCTTGCCTAAAAGAGCACTGTCTGGAACTTCCCTAGATACCCTTGCCTGCCTTGCTGGAAATGCCTTGCTTAGAATTGCCCTGCCTTGCCTGGCTTGCCTTGATTTTTCTTGCCTTGCCTTGCCTTTCCTGAAATATCCTTGCTTGGAGTTGCCTTGCATTGCATTGCCTTTCTTGGTGTAAAATTGCCTTGCCTGGAATGTCCTTGCCTTGCCTTGCCTTTCCTGGAATTTCTGTACCTAGATTATTTTTGCCTTGCCTTGCCTTTCATTGCCTTGTCTGAAATAGCCTTGCCTTGATTGGAGTTGCCTTGCCCTGCGTTGTTTTGCCTTGCCTGGACTTGCCTTTCCTGGAATTGCCTTACCTTGCCTTGTCTGGAGTTGCCTTCCCTGAAATTGCCTTGCCGTGACTTACCTGAAATTGCCTTGCCTGGGATTGCATTTCCGTGCCTTCTCTTGCCTTAATTTTTCTGAAATTGCCTTTCCAGCAATTCTCTTGGTGGAGTTTCCCTGCCTGGCATTGCCTGGAATTGTCTTCCCTGGAATTGCCTCGCTTCCTTTACATAAAATTGCCTTGCCTGGAATTGCTTTATCTGTCTTGTCTTGCCTTGCCTTGCCTGGAATTGCCTTTTCTGCAATTGCCTTGCCTAGAATTGCATTGCCTTGCCTTGTCTTCCCTTTTCTTGCCTTGCCTGAAATTTCCTTGCCTGGCATTGTTTTATCTTCCCTTGCCTTGCCTTGCCTGGAATTGCATTGCCTTGCCTTGCCTTGCCTTGCCTCGAATTGCTTTGCCTGGAATTGCCCCGATTTGCCTTTCCTTTCTTTATCCCTAATTGGCTTGCCTGAAATTGGCCTGCCTTGATTTGTTTTTCCTTGCCTTGAATTCACTTGCCTGGAATATTTTTGCGTTTCTGGAAATTTTCTTGCATTGCCTTTCCTTGACTAGCCTGAAATTGCACTGTCTGGAATTGCCTTGCTTTGGCTTGACTTACCTTGCTTAATATTGCCTTGCCTAGAATTGTCTTGCATTGCCTTGCATTGTCTGGAATTGCCCTGCCTGGACTCTATCTGCCTTGTCTTTCCTTGCCTGAAATTGCTGTGCCTGAAACTGCCCTGCCTTGCCTTGCCTGGAATTGCCTTGCCTTGCCTTGCCTTGCCTTGCCTTGCCTTGCCTTGCCTTGCCTTGCCTTGCCTTGCCTTGCCTTGCCTTGCCTTGCCTTGCCTTGCCTTGCCTTGCCTTGCCTTGCCTTGCCTGGATCTGCCTTGTCTGCAATTTCTTTGCCTAGTCTTGCCTGGAATTTACTTGCCGGAAATTGTCTAGGAATTTTCTTTCCTGGAATTGCCTTTCCTTGCCTTGCCTAAAATTGCCTTGGATTTCCTGACCTTGTCTGGAATTGCCTTTCCTGGAATTACCTTGCCTGAAATTGCCTTGCCTTGTCTTGCCTGGATTTGCCTTTCCTGGAATAGCCTGGCCTTGCCTTACATGGAATTGCCTTGCCTGGAACTGCCTTGTATTGCCTTGCCTGGATTTGCCTTGCCTTGCCTTGCCTTGCCTTGATTGAATTTGCCTTTCCTGGAATTGCCATGACTTGGCCTACGTGGATTTGCCTTGCCTGGAATTGCCTTGTCTTGCCTTGCCTTGCCTGGAATTGCCTTTTTTGCAATTGCCTAGCTTGGACTTGCCTTACCTTGTTTTTTCTTACCTTGTTTTCCCTTGCCTGAAACTTCGCTGCCTGGATTTGCCTTGTCTTTCTTCATTTTGCCTTGCCTTGCCTTGCCTGAAATTGCCTTGCCTTTCCTTATCTTCACTTTCTTTGCCTTGCCTTTCCTTGCCTCGCCTGGTATTTCCTTGCCTTACTGGGAATTTTTTGAGTTGCCTTGTTTTGCCTAGCCTGGAATTGCCCTGCCTAAAATTGCCTTGCCTTGGCTTTGCCCAGAACTGACCTGCCTTGCATTACCTTGTTTGAAAATTTCCTGCCTGGAATTTCACTGCCTTGCCTTGCCTTGCCTGGAATTTGCTTGTCTTTTCTTGCCTGGAATTGACTTTTCCAGAATTGCCTTGCATTGCCTTGCATGTGATTGCCTTGCCTGGAATTTTCTTGCCTGGAATTGTCTTGCATTGCCTTTTTCTCTTTGCGTTACCTGGAATTTTCTATCCTGAAATTTTTTTTGCCTTGCCTTGCCTGGAATTGCCTTGCCTCGAATTGACTCTCCTTGCCTTTCCTTGCCGTGCCTAAAATTGACTTTCCTGAAATTGCCTTGCCTTTCCTTGCCTTGCCTAAAAGAGCCTTGCCTGGCATTGCCCTAAATTGCCTTGCCCTTCCTTGCCTGGAATTGCCTTACCTAGAATTGCACTGCCTTTCCTTGCCTTGACTTGCTTAGCCTAGAGTTACCGTGTCTGGAATTGCCTTGCCTTGCCTTGCCTGGTATTTCTTTGCTTAAAATTGCATTGCATTGCATTGCCTTGCCTTGCCTTGTTTTGCTTTTCCTTGACTGGAATTGTCCTGTTTTGCTTTCCCTGAAATTGCCTTGCCTGGAATTGCCTTTTCTTGCCTTGCCATGACTGGAGTTGCCTTGTTTTGAATTGCCTGGCTTTGCCTTTCCTCACCTTTAATTGTCTTGCCTAGAATTTCCTTGTCTTGCATTGCCTTACATTTCCTTGACTGGAATTGCCTTGTCTTACATTGAATTGTCTTGCCTAGAATTGCATTGCCTTGCCTTACCTTGACGTCCCTGAAGTTGCCTTGCCTTGAATTGACTTTTCTTGCCTTGCTTTAAATTAACGTGTCTGGAATTGCCTTGCCTTTTCTTGTCTTGCCTTGCCTGGAATTGCCTTGCCTAGTCTTGCCTGAAATCGCCCTGCCTGGAATTGCCTTCCCTGCAATTGCCTTGCCTGTAATTGCCTTGCTTTGACTTGCCTCGATTTGCCTACCTTTCCTTGCCTGGAATTGACTTTCCCACAATTGCCTTGCATTGCCTTGCCTTTTCTTGCATGGGATTGCCTTGCCTTGTATTGTCTTGCTTGGAATTGCTTTCCCTTGCCTTGGGTTGCCTTGCCTTGCCTTGTCTGGAATTGCCTAGCCTTGAATTGCCTTGTATTGCCTGAAATATCCTTGCCTGGAATTGCCTTTTTTTGCCTTGCCTTGCCTTGTCTTGCGTTGCCTTGTTGTGCCTAAAATTGACTTTCCTGAAATTGCCTAGCGTTTCCTTGCCTTGCCTAAAAGATCCTTGCATAGCATTGCCCTACATTTCCTTGTTCTGTCTTGCCTGGAATTGCCTTGCAAAAAAATTTCACTGCATTCCTTGCCGTGCCTTGCCTAGCCTAGAATTGCCTTGCCTGAAATTGCCTTTCCTTGCCTTGCTTAGAATTTTCTTGCTTAAAATTGCCTTGCCTAAAATTGCCTTGCCTTGCCTTGCCTTGCCCTGCTTTTCCTTGCCTGGAATTGCCCTACCTTGCCTTCCCTGGAATAGCCTTGCTGAAATTGCCTGAAATTGCCTTGCCTTGACTAAAGTTTCCTTGTTTCAAATTGCCTTGCCTTGCCTTTCCTCTCCTGGAATTTTTTTTTGCCTAGAATTGCCTTGCCTTCGATTGCCTTGACTTACCTTGACTGGAATTGCCTTGACTGGAATTGCCTTGCCTTGCCTTAGCCATAATTTCCTTGCCTAGAATTTCCTTTCTCTGCCTTGTCTTGCCTTTCCTTGCCTGGAATTACCTTGCCTCGAATTGCGTTGCCTTTCCTTGCCTTGTCCAGAATTTCCCTGCTTGAAATTGCCTTGCCTTGCCTGAAATTGCTCTGCTTGAAATTGCCCTGCCTTTTCTTTCCTTTTCTGGAATTACCTTGCCTTGCCTTCCTTTGCCTTGCCTTGACTGGAATTGCCCTGCCTTGCCTGAAATTTCTCTGCCTGGAATTGCCCTGCCTCTCCTTGCCTTTCCTGGAATTGCCTTGCCTTGCCGTGCATAAAATTGGCTTTTCTGAAACTGCCTTGGATTGCCTTGCCTTGCCTAAAAGAGCATTGCCTGGAATGGCCCTATATAACTTTGCCCTGCCTTGCTGGAATTGCCTTGCTTAGTATTGCCCTGCCTTGCCTTGCCTTGCCATTTCTTGCCTTTTCTTGCCTTGCTTGGAATTGCCTTGCTTGAAATTGCCTTGCATTGCATTGCCTTGTCTTGCCTGAAATTACCTTGCCTGAAATGTCTGTGCCTTGCCTTGCCTTTCCTTGCCTTGCCTGGAATTTCCTTACCTGGAATATTTTTGCCTTGCCTTGCCTTGCATTGCATTGCCTGGAATTGCCTTGAGTGGAGTAGCCTTGCATTTCCTTGCCTTGATTGGAATTACCTTGCCCTACATTGTCTTGCCTTGCCTGGTATTGCCTTGACTGGAATTGGCTTGCCTTGCCTTGTCTGGAGTTGCCTTTTCTGGAATTGCCTTTCCTTGTTTTACTGAAAATTACCTTGCCTGGGATTGCTTTTCCCTCCTTTCTCTTGCATTAATCTTTTCAGAATTGCCTCTCTGGCAATTGCCTTGCCTGCAATTGCCCTGCCTTCCATTGCCTGGAGTTGCCTTCTCTGGAATTCCCTTTCATTGCCTTACCTAAAATTACCTTGCCTGAAATTGCCTTTCTCTGCCTTGCCTTGCCTTGCCTTCCCTTGCCTTGCCTTGCCTTGCCATGCCTAGAATTGTCTTGCCTGGAATTACCTAGCCTGGAATTGTCTTGCATTGCCTTACGTGGAATTGCTTTGCCTGGAATTGCCTTGCATTGCCTTGCTTTTCCTTGCCTAAAATTGCCCTGCCGTGCCTTTTTTGGAATAGACTTATGTGGAATTTCCTTGTCTTGCCTTGCCTGGACTGGAACTCCTTTGCATCGAATTGCCTAGCTTTGCTTTTTCTCGCTTGAGTTGCCTTGCCTAGAATTGCCTTGCCTTGTGTTGCCTTTTCTTGCCTCGACTGGGATTGCATTGCCTGGAATTGTCCTGCTTTGCCTTAGCTGAAATTGCCTTGCCTGGAATTGGCCTTTTTTGTCTTGTTTTGCCTTGCCTTGAATTCCCTTGCCTGAAATTTTTGTCTTGCTTGGTATTTTCTTGCATTGCCTTTCCTTGCCTAGGCTGGAATTTCCCTGTCTGGAATTGCGTTGCTTTAGCTTGCCTTATCTTGCCTGGAGTTTCTTTGCCTAGAATTGCCTTGCCTTGCCTTGTGCATCTCAATTTGCCTTGCCTGGATTTGCCTTGCCTTGCCTTGCCTTGCCTTGCCTGGATTTGCCATGCTTAGATTTTCCTTGACTTGCCTTTTCTTGATTTGCCTTGCCTGGATTTCCCTTGCCTTGACTTACCTTAATTTGCTTTGCCTTGCCTTGCCTGAGTTTGCCTTGCCTTGATTTGCTTGCCTTGCTTTGCCTGGTTATGCATTGCCTTGATTTGCCTTACCTTTTATCTCCTGGATTTGCCGTGCCTAAATTTGCCTTGCCTGGATTTGCCTTGCCTGGATTTGCCTTGCCTTGCCTTGCTTGGATTTGCCTTGCCTGGATTTGCCTTGCATTTCTTTTCCTGAATTTGCCTATTCTTGCCTTGCCTGGATTTTCCTTGCCTGAATTTGTCTTGCCTTGTCTTTCCTGTATTTACCTTGTCTGAATTTGCCTTGATTTGTCTTGCCTATATTTGCCTTGCTTGGATTTGTCTTGTTTTGCATTTCCTAGATTTGCCTTGCCTCATTTTGCCTTGCCTTGCCATCCTGGGATTTGCCTTGCCTGGATTTGCTTGGATTTGCCTTGCATTTCCTTGCCTTGATTTGCCTTGCCTTGGCTTTTCTAAACTTGCCTTGTTTTTACTCTTCTGGATTTTCTTTGCCTTTCCTTGCTTGGGTTTGCTTTGCTTGGATTTACCTTGTTTTGTCTTGCCTGGATATGCCTTGCGCTGCTTTGCCTTGAATGAATTTTTTCTTCATTGCTTTGCCTTACCTTCCCGTGCCTTGCCTTGCCTGGATTTGCCTTGCCTTGTCCGAATTTGCCTCGCCTTGCATAAGTTTGTGTTTCTTTGCCTGGATTCAATTTATGTTGCCTGAATTTGCCTTGCCTTGCCTTGATTTGCCTTGCCTCGCCTTTCCTGGGTTTGATTGCCTTTACCTGACTCAATTTACCTAGACTGGATTTGCCTTGCCTTGCCTTGCCTTGCCTGGAATTGCCATTCCTGGATTTGCCTTGCCCTGCATTGCTTAGATTTGCCTTGCCTTGCCTTGCCTGGATGTGTCTTGCCTAGATTTGCCTTGCATTGCCTTGTCTGGATTTGCCTTGCCTGAATTTTGCCTTGCCTTGTCTTGCCTAGATATTGCTTACATGGATTTTTTCCATTTGCCTTGCCTGAATTTTTCTTTCCTGGATTTGCCTTACCTGGATTTGCCTTGCCTTTCCCTGAATGTATTTTTCTTCCCAGAATTTACTTTGCCTTGTTTTGCCTGGATTTGCCTTGCCTGGATTTGCTTTGCCTTCCCTTTCTTTGATTTGCCTTGCCTGGTTGTGCCTTACCTTGCCTTGCATGGATTTGTCTTGCCTGGTTTTGCCTTGCTTTGCCTGGATTTGCCTTGTCTTACCTTGCCTATATTTCCCTTGCCTTGCTGTGCCTGGATTTACCTTTTCTGGATTTGCCTTGCCTTGACTTGTCTAGATTTGCCTTGCCTTGCCTAGATTAGCCTTGACTGCATTTGCCTTGTTTTGCCTTGTCTGGATTTGCCTTGCCTTGCCTTGTGTCGAATTGCCTTGCCTTGCCTTGCATGGATTTGCTTTGCCTGGATTTACCTGGCCTTGCATTGCCTTGATTTGCCTTGCCTAATATTGCCTTAACTTGACTTTCCTGAATTTGCCTTGCCTGAATTTGACTTGCGTTGCCTTGATTGAATTTGCCTTGCTTGGATTTGCTTATTTTGCCTTGACTGAATTTTCCATGCCTGGATTTGCCTTGCCTTGCCATGCATTGATTTGCCTTGCCTAAATTTGCCATACCTTGCCTTGCCTGCATTTGTCTTGCCTGGATTTGCCTTGCCTTGCCTTGCCTAGATTTGACTTGCCTGTATTTTCCTTGCCTTGCCTTGCTTGGATTTAATTTGCCTGGATTTGCCTTGCCTTTTTTTGCCTGGATTTCTCTTGCCTGGGTTTGCCTGGGTTTGCCTTGCCGAGATTTGCATTGCCTTCATTTGCCTTGATTTGCCTTGCCTGGATTTGAATTGCCTGGATTTGCATTGCCTGAATTTACCTTGCTTTGCCTGGATTTTTCTTGCCTTGTCTTGTCTCTATTTGCCTTGCCTTGCATTTCCTGGATTTGCGTTGCCTTGCTTTGTTTGACCTGGATTTGTTTTGCCATGTCTTGCCTTGTTTTGCCTTGCCTAGATTTGCCTTTTCTTTCCTGGATTTGCTTGCCCTGGATTTGCTTTGCTTTGACCTTCCTGGATTTGCCTTGCCTTGTCTTGCCTAGGTTTGCATTGCCTGGATTTGCCTTGTTTTGCATTGCCTGGATTTGCCTTGTCTGAGTTTTCCTTGCCTTGCCTTGCCTTACCTGGATTTGCCTTGCTTGGATTCGCCTTGCCTTGTTTTGCCTGTATTTGCCTTGCCTGGATTGGTTTTTCCTTGCATTGTGTTTATTTGCCTTGCCTTGCCTTGCCTGGATTTGTTTTGCCTGGATTTGCCTTGCCTTGCCTTGCCTTGCCTTGCCTGGATTTGCCTTCCCTTGCCTTGCCTGGATTTACCTTGTTTTGCCTTGCCTGAATTTGCCTTGCCTTGTTTGCATAAATTTGCTTTGCCTTAATTTATTTTGCCTTGCCTTTCCAGAATATGCCTTGCCTTTCTATTCCTTTTCTTTATTTGCTCTGCTTTGCATAACTTTAATTTCCGTTGCCTGGATTTGCCTTGCCTTGTCTGGATTTGCCTTGCCTCGGCTTCCCTGGATTTGCTTTATTTTGCCTTGTCTGGAATAACCTTGCTTTGCTTTGCCTGGATTTGCCTTGTCCTGCCTGGATTTGCCTTGCCTTGCCTTGCCATGATTTGCCTTACTTGCCTTGCTTAAATTTTCCTTGCCTTGCCAAGATTTGCCTTGTCTTGCCTGGATTTGCCTTGTCATCCCTGGATGGGCCTTGCCTTGCTTTGCTCAGGTTTCCCTTGCCTTGCCTTGCCTTTATTTGCCATGTCTTGCCTTGCCTGGATTTGCCTTACCTTGCCTTGCCTTGCCTGGGTTATTTTTACCTTGTCCTGCCTTACCTTGCCTTGTGAGTATTTGCCTTGGAATGCCTGAATTTGTATTGTCTGGATTTACCTTGCATTGACTGGCCTGCATTTGCCTTGCCTTATCTTGTTTAGATTTGCTTAACCTGGATTTGCCTTGTTTTTCCTTACCTGTATTTGTTTGGCATGAATTTGCCTTGTCTTGATTTGCTTTTGCTTTGCCTTCTTGGTATATTCCCTGTCTGGATTTGCCTTGCCTTCTATTGTCTAAATTTGCTTTGCCTTGCCTTGCCTAGATTTGCTTCCGTGGATTTATCTTGCCTTGCCTTGCCTGGATATGCATTACCTTGCCTTGCCTTGCCTTTCTTTGCCTGAATTTTCCTTGCCTTGTCTAGGTTTTTCTTGCCTTGCCTGGGTTTGCCTTGCCTTGCCTTGATTTACCTTGCCTTGCTTGGATGTGCCTTGATTTGCCTTCTCTTACCTTGCCTGGATTTTCCATGCCTGAATTTGCCTAGCCTGGATTTGCCTTGCCTGGATTTTCCATGCCTGGATTTGTCTTGACTGGATTTGCCTTGTCTGGATTTGCCTTGTGTTCTTTGGCATGGATTTGACTCACCTGGATTTGCCTTGTCTTGCCTGGATTTGCCTTTCCCGAATTTTCTTGCCTTACCTTGCCTGGATTTGCTTATCTGAATTTGCTTGCACTGCCTTGCCTGGATTTGCCTTGCCTTGCCTTGCATGGATATGCCTTGCTTGATTTTGTTTTGCCTTGCCAAGCCAAGATTTGCCTTGGCTTGTTTTGCCTGGATTTTCCTTGCCTGGATTTGCCATGCCTTGCCTTGCCTGGATTTGCCTTGCCTGAATTTGTTTTGCCATTATTTACCTTGCTTTGCATTGCCTGGATATGCCTTGTTTTGTGTTGACTTGCTCTCATTTACCTTTCCTTTCCTTTCCTCAGCTTGCCTTGCCTTGCCTTGCCTGGATTTGAATTGGTTTGGCTGAATTTGCCTTGCCTTGCATGGGTTTGCCTTCACGTGCCTGGATTTATTTCACCTTCCCTGGATTTGCCTTGCCTTGCCTGGATTTGGCTTGCCTTTTTTTGCCAGATTTGCCTTATCTTGCCTTGCCTTTATTTGCCATACTTTGCCTTGTCTGGATTTGGGTTGCCCTGCCTGGATTTGCATTGCATTGCTTAGATTTGCCTCGCTTTGCCACGACTTGCCTTGCTTTCCTGAATTATTTTTTTGCCTTGCCTGGATTTGCCTTGCCTTTCCACGACTCGCTTTGCTTTACCTTGGTTTTCTTTCCCTTGCCTAAATTTGCCTTGTCATGTCTGCATTTGTTTTGCCAGGATTTACCTTGCCTTGCCTTACCTGGATTTGCCTTGCCTAGATTTCCCTTGCCTTGTCTTGCATAGGTTTGCCTTGTCTGAATTTTTCTTGTTTGGCCTTGCCTAGATTTGCCTAGCCTGGATTTGTTTTGCCTGAATTTGCCTTGCCTTGCCTTCCTTGAATTTGCTTTGCCTGTATTTGCCTTGCTTTGTTTCACCTGGATTTGAATTGCCTGGATTTGCCTTGCATTGCCTTGCCCAGATTTGCATAACCTGAATTTGCCTTTCCTGGTTCTGCTTGGATTCACCTTGCCTGGTTTTGCCTTGCCTGGATTTGCCTTGCCTTGCCTTGCCTTGATTTACCTTGCCTGAATTTGCCTGGCCTGGGTCTGCCTTGCCTGGTTTTGCCTTGCCTGGGTTTGCCTTGCCTTGCCTTACCCTGCCTGGATTTGCCTTCTTTTGCATTGCCTGGATTTGCCTTGCGTGGATTTTGCTTGTCTTGCCTTTCCTTTCCTAAATTTGCCTTGCCTGGATTTAACTTGCCTTGCCTTGCCTGGATATGCCTTGTCTTGCCTTGCCTGGATTGGCCTTGCCTTGGTTTGCATTACCTTGACTTTCCTTGCCAGGATTTGTCTTGCCTTGCCTGGATTTGCTTTGCCTTGCCTGGGTTCACCTTGCCTTGCCTGGATTTGCCTTGCCTTGCTTTGATTTGCCTTGCCTTGCCTGGATTTGCCTTGACTTGTTCTGATTTTTTGCATTGTCTGGATTTGCCTTTCCTTGCCTAGATTTGCGTTGCCTTTCCTTGCCTAGATTAGCCCTTATTTGCATTGCCTTGTTTTGCCTCGCCTGCCTGGATTTTCCTTGTCATGCTTGGATTTGCCTTGCCTTGCCTTCCCTAAATTTTCCTTTTCTTGTCTTCCCTTGCCTTGCCTTGCCTAGATTTGCTCGCCTTGCCTGAATTTGTTTTGCCTGGATATTTCTTGTCTTGACTTGCCTGGATTTGTCTTGCCAGGATTTGCCTTGCCTTGTCTTGCCTAGATTTCCCTTTCCTCGATTTTTCTCCTTTTGCCTTGGCTGGATTTGCCTTGCCTTGCCTTCCTTGGATATGAATTGACTGGATTTGCCTAGCCTTGCCTTGCCTGGATTAAGTTGCCTGGATTTGCCTTCCTTGCCTTGCCTTCCCTGGATTTTCATTGCCTAGATTTGCGTTGCCTTGCCTTGCCTTGTGTTGCCTGAATTAGCCTTACTTTGCGTTTCCTGGATTTGCCTTGTCCTGCCTGGATTTGCCTTGCCTTCCCTGGATTTGATTGCCTTGCCTTGCCTTGTGTGTGTTTGCTTTGCCTTGCTTGCCTCGATTTTTCTTGCTTTGTCTTGTCTGAATTTGCATTGCCTTGCCTTGCCTGGATTTGCCTTGACTTGCTTTGCCTTGACTTATTTTGCCTTGCCTTTAATGAATTTGTCTAGCCTTGTGTTGCTTTGCCTTGCCCTGCCTGGATTTGCTTGCCTTCCCTGGATTTGTCTTGCCTGGATTTACCTTGCCTTTAGTTGCTTGGATTTGCCTTGTATGGATTTGATTTGCCTTGTCTTACCTAGATTATCCTGGCATGGATTTGCCTTGTTTGGCCTTCCCGAAATTTTTGTTACCTGAATTTTTCTTGCATAGGTTTGTTTTGCCTTGCCTTTTCTGAATTTGCCTTGCCTAGATTTGCCTTGCTTTGCCTTGCCTGGATTTGCCTTACCTTGCCTTGCATGAATTTGTCTTGCCTGGATTTGCCTTGCCTTGCCTTTCCTGAATTTGCCTTGCCTGGATTTTCTTGCCTTGCCTTGCCTAGATTTGCCTTGCCTTGCCTTACCTGCATTTGCTTTACCTTGCCTTGCCTACATTTTCTCTTACTTGCCTTGCCTGGATTTGCCTTGTCCTGCCTTGCCTAGATTTGCCTTGCCTTGTCTCGATTTGGGTTGCCTTGATTTGCATTGCCTTGTTTTTATTTGATTTGACTTGTCTGGATTTGTCTTGCCTTGCCTTGCCTGGTATTGCCTTGTCCGAACTTGCCATGTGTTTTCTTGCCTGAATTTGCCTTATGTAGAGTTTTCTTGCCTTGCTTTTTCTGGATCTGCGATGCCTGGATTTACCTTACCTTGCCTTGCCTGAATTTGCCTTGCCTTGTTTTGCATTACCTTGCCTTGCCCTGCCTTGCATTGCCAGGATTTGTCTTGCCTTGCCTTGTCTGGATTTGTCTTGCCTTGCCTGAATTTTCCTTGACTTGCCTGGATTTGCCTTGCCTTTCCTTGATTTGCCATGCATTGTCTAAATTTGCCTTGCCTTGTTTAAATTTGCCTTTCCTAGACTTGCCTTGCCTTCCCTTAATTGGATTAACCCTACTTTGCTTTGCCTGGATATGCCTTGCCCTGCTTAGATTTGCCTTGCCTTTTCTGAATTTTCCTTCTTTTTCCTTGTCTAAATTGGCATTGCCTAGATTCGCCTTGCCTGGATTTGCCTTGCCTTTATTTACCTTGCCTTGCCTTCCTGGGGTTTGCCTTGCCTGGATTTGCTTTGCCTAGCCTTTTCTGGATTTGCCTTGCCTTTCCTTGCCTTGACTAGATTTGCCTTGCCTTCTCTTGCCTGGATTAGCCTTGCCTGGATTTGCATTTTCTTGCCTAGACTGCATTTGCCTTGCAGAAATTTGCCTTGCCTTGCCTTTCCTAGATTAGCATTGCCTGGATTTTTTTTTTCTTGCCTTGCCTAAGTTAGCCTTGCCTGTATTTGCTTTGCCTTGCCTTACCTGGATTACCATTGCCTGAATTTGCCTTGCCTTGCCTTGCCTGGATATTTTTGGTCTGAATTTGCCTTGCCTTGCCTTCCCTTGCCTGGAATTTTTTTGCCTAGATTTGCCTTGCCTTGTCTTGGCTGGATTTTCCTTGCCTGAATTTCCCTTTACTTGCCTTGCCTGGATTTATGTTGCCTGGATTTGCCTTGCCTTGCCTTCCCTGGATTTGCCTTGCCTGGATTTTTCTTTCCTTGCCTTGCCTGGATTTGCCTTGCCTCAATGTGCCTTGCCTGGATTTGCCCTGCCTTGCCTTGTTTCGATGTACCTTGCCTGGATTTGCCTTTTCTTGCCTGAATTAGCCTTGCCTTGTTTTGCCTGGATTAGACTTGCCTAGATTTGACTTGACTTGCCTTGCCTGGATTACCATTGCTTGGATTTTCCTTGCCTGAATTTTTCTTGCCTTGCCTTGCCTAAATATTTTTTGCCTGGATTTGCTTTGTCTTCCATTGCCTGGATTGGTCTTCCTTCAATTCACACATGTGGAATTGTAAGTAGTAAATTTTATATGGCCCCTTTTTCATAGCCTCATTAAATAATGTATACCTGAGAGATTTTTGCAAGATGGCGTCATAGAGGTGACTCAGGATTGCAGCTCTCAGTGAAGGCGCAGAGGGTGAGTTTTAGCCACATTCTCAGAGGGTCCTTTTTTGCCCACAGAACGTTGGAAGTCCCAGGTGTGGTAGAGACACAGGACGCTTGCACAGCTGGCTCACACGGCCGGTTGGGCCAGGCCGGCGCCACAGCACAGTGGCACACAGAACATAACTCACTGGTCTGGGTTCCCTGTTAAACAGGCAACCTGAGATTTGGAAGGGCAGATTGGCATGTCCATCTGATTGAACAGGACTTGGACAATGAGCCCGACCAAAATATTCCTGGGAAATGTGATCTGAGCCAGTGCAGTGGGCAGCAGCATGGGAGATTGCACAGATCCCAGTGCCCTATCGGCAGGCTACTGGGGTGCCAGTGAGAGAGTCAACCATTCCGCTTGGGGAGAGGAAGAGAAAGAGAGAGAGGATGGACTCTGAGGCAGAAAGCTGAGTGATCGAGCTCGGCAGGTCCCACCCTCACAGGGACAAGCAGGGTGGTGACTGGAGGTGCTTGGGGCTGAGAATTTTGAGGCCGGCATCTAGGATGGTGCAGCCCGGTAGGGGAGGGGCGTCCACAACTATGAACAAAATCCGCCCCTACTGAAGTACTGCCCGGGGCTGATGCAGCCTGCTGTTGCCGAGGCAACCTGCCATAACAGAGAGACTCCACCCAGAGGGCAGAGTGAACCACAGCAAAACAGAGCCCACAGCAGCAGGGTGGAACCACGCTAGCAGGGTGGAGCCCCAGCAGGCAAATAGTGAATAGACTGCCACGTAGCAGGACAAAAAAGTGCAACGGATACTCACAAAGAAAGCCCCAACTCCCTCAGACAGAGCATCTAAGGGGAAAAAAAGAGGGGGTTTTATAACTTCTGTTGCAGCAGACATAAACATATCCTCCCAACATCCCTGAATGAACAATGGAGCTTACAGCTGAGCACTGGAGCTCCTATAAAGCACAGACCATCTCCTCAAGCAGCTCCCTGACCCCTGTATATCCAAAGAGTCACCCCAAAAAAGGACTAATCAGACTAACATTTGGTGGTCATCATTCTGGAAAAAGATAGCAAAAGAAGAAACTGGTAGCATGCCTCACTGTTCCACAGCTGCTACAGGTGTACCCCAGACAAGCAGGGCCTGGAGTGGACCTTAGCACTCGTACAGCACAGGGGCTAGACCATTAGAAGGAAAACTAAGTAATAGAAATACTTCATCATCAACAATCTGGGCGTCCACTCACAGACCCAATTGAAAAATCAGCAACTACAAAGCCAACAGGTGGATAACTCCATAAAGATGGGAAGAAACCAGCGCAAAAAAGAGGAAAACACCCGAAACCAAAAGCCCTCACCTCCTACAGAGGGCAAAAACTCCTCACCAGCAAAAAAGCAAAGCTGGACGGAGAATGAGTGTGACGAAATGACGGAATCAAACTTCAGAAAGTGGATAATGAGAAACGTCGGGGAGATAAAAGAACATGTTCTAAATAAGTGCAAAGAAACTAAGAACCTTGAAAAAAGATTCAAGGAAATGATAACAAAAAATGAACAACTTAGAGAGGAATATGAATGAACTGAAGGAGCTGAAAAACACAACACGAGAACTTCGTGAAGCATGCACAAGTTTCAACAGCTGAATTAACTAAGCAGAAGAAAGGATATCAGAAGTTGAAGATCAACTCAATGAAATAAAACGGTAAACCAAGATTAAAGAAAAAAGCACAAAAAGGAATGAAAAAAATCTCCAAGAAATGTGGGACTATGTGAAGAGACCCAACCTACGTTTGATAGGTGTACCAGAATGTGATGAAGAGAATGAATTCAAGCTGGAAAACACTCTACAGGATATTATCCAGGAAAATTTCCCCAACCTAGCAAGACATGTCAATACTCAACTCCAGGAAATACAGAGAACACCACAAAGATACTCCACTAGAAGAGCAACCCCAAGGCACATAATCGTCAGATTCACCAGGGTTGAAATGAAGGAGAAAATACTAAGGGCAGCCAGAGAGAAAGGTCGGGTCACCCACAAAGAGAAGCCCATCAGACTCACAGCAGATCTCTCAGCAGAGACCCTACACGCCAGAAGAGAGTGGGGGCCAATATTCAACATCCTAAAGACAATAATTTTCAACCCAGAATTTCATATCCAGCCAAACTGAGCTTCATAAGTGAAGGAAAAATAAAATCCTTCATGAACAAGCAAGTACTCCGAGATTTAGTCACCACTTGGCCTGCTTTACAAGAGCTCCTGAAAGAGGCACTACACATAGAAAGAAACAACCAGTACCAGCCATCCTAAAAGCATAACAAATGCTAAAGAGCATCAACAAAATGAACAATCTACATGAACCAATGAGCAAAACAGCCTGCTAACATCAAAATGGCAGTATCAAATTCACACATAACAATATTAACCCTCAATGTAAATGGGCTAAATGCACCAATCAAAAGACACAGACTGGCAAATTAGATAAAAAAACAAAACCCATCGGTGTGCTGTATCCAGGAAACCCATCTCACACACAAGGATACAAAAAGGCTCAAAATAAAGGGATGGAGAAAGATTTACGAAGCAAATGGAGAGCAGAAAAAAGCAGGAGTTGCAATTCTCATCTCTGATAAAATAGACTTTAAAGCAACAAAGATCAAAAGAGACAAAGAAGGTCATTACATAATGGTAAAAGGATCGATACAACAAGAAGAGCTAATGATTCTAAATAAATATGGACCCAATGCAGGAGCACCCAGATATATAAGGCAAGTTTTTAATGACTTACAAAGAGACTTAGACTCCCACACAACAATAGTGGGAGATTTTAGCACTCCACTGTCAATATCAGACAGATCGACCAGACAGAAAATTAACAAGGATATCCAGGACTTGAACTCAGACCTGGAACAAGCAAATCTGATACACATTTACAAAACTCTCCACCCCAAATCCACAGAATATACATTCTTCTCAGCACCAAATCACCCCTACTTCAAAACTGACCACATAATTGGAAGTAATGGACTCCTCAGCAAATGCAAAACAACTGAAATCATAACAAACAGTCTCTCAGACCATAGTGTAATCAAGTTGGAACTCAGAATTCAGAAAATAACTCAGAACCACACAGCTTCATGGAAACTTAATAACTGGCTTTTGAATGTTGATTGGATAAACAATGAAACGAAGGCAGAAATAAAGAGGTTCTTCAAAACCAATGAGAATGAAGACACAACATACAAGGATCTCTGGGACACATTTAAAGCAGTCTGTAGAGGAAAATATATAGCAATAAGTGCCCACATGAGAAGAGTGGAGAGATCCAAAATTGACACCCTATCTTCAAAATTGAAAGAGCTAGAGGAGCAAGATCAAAAAAGCTCAAAACCTAGCCGAAGACAAAAAATAACTAAGATCAGAGCAGAACTGAAGGAGATAAAGACAAGAAAAACCCTTCAAAAAATTCCAAGAGCTGGTTTTTTGAAAATATCAACAAAATAGACAGACCACTAGCCAGACTGATAAAAAAGAAAAGAGAAAACAACCAAATAGATGCAATAAAAAACAATAATGGGAAAATCACAGCAGATTCCACAGAAATTCAAACCATCTTCAGAAAATACTGCAAACAACTCTATGAACATAAACTAGTAAACCAGAAAAAAATCGTTAAATTCCTGGACGCCTGTGTCCTCCCAAGCCTAGACCAGGAGGAAGCTGAAACTATGAATAGACCAATAACAAGGTCTGAAGTTGAGGCAGCAATTAAGAGCCTACCACACAAAAAAAGCCCAGGTCCAGATGGGTTCACAGCCGAATTCTACCAGACACACAAAGATAATCTGGTACCATATTTTCTGAAACTATTCCAAATAATTCAAAAAGAGGAAACCCTTCCCAAATCATTTTATGAGACCAACATCATCCTGATACCACAACCCGGCAGAGACTCAACAAGAAAAGAAAACTTCAGGCCAATATCCATTATGAATATAGATGCAAAAATCTTCAATAAAATACTGGCAAACCGATTGCAACAGCACATTAAAAAACTTATCCATCATGATCAAGTAGGATTCATCCTGAGGATGCAAGGCTGGTTCAACATGCACAAGTCTATAAATGAAATTCACCACATAAACAGAAGCAAAAACAAAAAACCACACGATTATCTCAATTGACACAGAGAAGGCATTTGACAAAATTCAACAGCCCTTTATGCTAAAAACCTTCAATAAACTTGGTATTGATGGAACATATCTCAAAGTAATAAAAGCTATTTATGACAAACCAACAGCCAATATCATACTGAATGGGCAAAACCTGGAAGCATTCCCTTTGAAATCCGGCACTAGACAAGGATACCCCCTCTCACCACTCCTATTCAACATCGTACTGGAAGTTTTGGCCAGAGAAATCAGGCAAGAAAAAGAAATAAAGGGTATTCAAATAGGAAAGGTGGAAGCCAAATTGTCTCTATTTGCAGACGAAATGATAGTATACCTAGAAGACCCCATCACCTCAGCCCAAAAGCTCCTGAAACTTATAAGCAATATCAGCAAAGTCTCGGGATATAAAATCAATGTGCAAAAATCACAAGCATTCTTATACACCAATAACAGACTTAAAGAGAACCAAATCAAGAACGAACTGCCATTCACAATTGCTACAAAGAAAATAAAATACCTAGGAATACAACTCACAAGGAACGTAAGGGACCTCTTTAAGGAAAACTGCAAACCACTGCTCAACGAAATAAGAGAGGACACAAACAGATGGAGAAACATTCCATGTTCGTGGTTAGGAAGAATCAATGTCGTGAAAATGGCCATGCTGCCCAAAGTAATTTACACAATCAATGCTATTCCCATCAAACTACCATTGAATTTTTTCACAGAACTGAAAAAAACCACCATGAATTTCATATGGAACCAAAAAAGAGCCCGCATAGCCAAGTCAATTCTAAGCAAAAAGAACACAGTGGGAGGCATCACACTACCAGGCTTCAAACTATAATACAAGGCTACAGTAATCAAAACAGCATGGTACTGGTGCCAAAACAGAGATATAGACCAACGGAACAGAACAGAAGCATGGGTGGCAACACAAAATATCTACAACCATATTATCTTTGATAAACCAGACAAAAACAAGCAATGGAGAAATGATTCCCTATTTAATAAATGGTGTTGGGAAAAATGGCTAGCCATGTGCAGAAAGCAGAAACTGGACCCCTTCCTGACACCTTACACTAAAATTAACTCCAGATGCATTAAAGACTTAAATGTAAGACCTGACACCATAAAAACCCTAGAAGAAAATCTAGGCAAAACCATTCAGGACATAGGAGTAGGCAAGGACTTCATGAACAAAACACTAAAAGCATTGGCAACAAAAGCCAAAATAGACAAATGGGACCTAATCAAACTCCACAGCTTCTGCATGGCAAAAGTAACAGTCACTAGAGTGAATCGGCAACCATCAGAATGGGAAGAAATCTTTGCAGTTTACCCATCTGACAAAGGGCTGATATACAGAATTTACAAAGAACTCAAACAGATTTACAGGAAGAAAACAAAGAAGCCCATTCAAAAATGGGCAAAGAATATGAACAGACACTTTACAAAAGAAGACATACATGAGGCCAACAAACATGAAAAAATGCTCATCATCACTGGTCATTAGAGAGATGCAAATCAAAACCACATTGAGATACCATCTCACGCCAGTTAGAATGGTGATCATTAAAAAATCTGGAGATGGCAGATGCTGGAGGGGATGTGGAGAAGTAGGAACACTCTTACACTGTTGGTGGGAGTGTAAATTATTTCAACCATTGTGGAAGACAGTGTGGCAATTCCTCAAAGACCTAGAAATAGAAATTCCATTTGACCCAGCAATCCCATTACTGGGTATATATCCAAAGGAGTATAAATCGTTCTACTAAATCATTCTACTATAAGGACACATGCACACGAATGTTCATTGCAGCAATGTTTACAATAGCAAAGAACTGGAACCAACCCAAATGCCCAACGATGATGGACTGAACTGGGAAAATGTGGCACATATACACCATGGAATATTATGCAGCAATCAAAAATGATGAGTTTGTGTCCTTTTTAAGGACATGGATGAATCTGGAGAACATCATTCTCAGCAAACTGACACAAGAACAGAAAAAGAAATACTGCATATACTCACTCATAAGTGGGTGAGAAAAATGAGAACACATGGACACAGAGAGGGGATCTACTACACACTGTGGTCTATTGGGGGGAATGGGGGAGGGACATCGGGGGGGCTGGGGAGGGATAGCCTGGGGATGAATGCCAAGTGTGGGTGAAGGGGAGAAAGGCAGCAAAACACACTGACATGTGTGTACCTATGCAACTATCTTGCACGTTCTGCACATGTACCCCAAAACCTATAATGCAATAAAAATTAAAAACAAATAATAGTAAATAAATAAATAAAATAAATATAAAATAAAATGTTCAAAAAAAAAAAAAAAAGAATGTACACCTGTGGAGTGGCCAAGTGTCTATTTGCCTTGGCCACACATTCAGAACATCAGTGAATAATGCAGAACTGTGGTATATTCAGGAATCTATATCATAAGGCCCCTCATTCAGAGACTCAGTGAATAATACGCACCTGGGGAATAGTCGGGAATCTATTATATATTGCCACTTATTCAGAGCCTTAGTGAATAATGCACACCTGGGAAATAGTCAGGAGTATATTTCATGTGGACACTCTTTCAGAGGCTTTTGGAATAATACACACTTTGGGGAGAGTTAGGAATCTCTTTCTTATGTCCACTCACTGAGACTCCCAAGAAATAGTGCACACGTGGGGAATGGTCAGGAGTCTATTTCATATGGAAACTCATACAGAACCTCAGTTTATGAGACACACCTGGGGAACAGTCAGGAATCTATTTCAATTAAGCACACACTTAGAGGCTCAGTGAATTATACACGACTGCAGAAGAATCAGGATTCAATTTCTTCTGGCCTCTAACTCAGAGCTTCATTGAATAATTCACTCCTGTGGAATCGTCAGGAGCCTAATTGATATAGCTACTCATTCAGAGCCTCACCAAATAATATGCACCTCAGGGATGTCTTTTTTATATTATCACTGATTCAAAGCCTTAGTAAATACATACCATACCTTGGGATTACTCAGCAATCTATTTCATATGGACACTCATTCCTCGCCTCAGTGAATAATGCACTCCAGGAAAATAGTCAGGATCCTATATCTTGTGGACATTCATTTAGACCTTCACTGAATAATGCACACATTTGGAATAGTGAGGATTCTGTTTTATATGGCCACTTATTCAGAGCCTCGCTGAATGGTACACACCTGTGGAATACTCAGGAGACTATTTTATATAGCCACTCATTCAGAGCCTCAGTGAATCACGCATGCCTGAGGAGTACTGAGGATATTATTTCAAATGACCCTTCATTCAAAACCTCTGTGAATAATACACACCTGGGGAATAGTCAAGGGTCTATTTCATATGGCCACTGATTAAGAGCCTCAGTAAATGACACACACTGGGGAATAATCAGGATTTTAGTTTACACGACCAGTATTGAGAGCCAAACTGAATAATGCACACCTTGGGAATAGTGAGGAGTCTGATAGGAACACTCTTTCCGTGCCTCAGTGAATAATACACACCAGGAGAATATTGAGGGGTCTTTTTAATATTGCCCCTCATTCACAGCCTCTCGAAGTAGTGCACATTTGGGGAATTATCAGGAGTTTACTTAGAATGACCACTCATTCAGAGACTCAGAGAAAAGTACACACCTAGAGAATAGTGAGGATTCTATTTCCAATGGCCACACATTCAGAGCCTCAGTGAATAATGCACACCGAGGAATAGTCAGGAGTCTATTTCATATGACCACTCTTTCAGAATCTCACTGAATAACTCACTCCTGTGGAGTCCTGAGAGGTCCATTTCATAGGGCCACTAATTTTGAGCCTCACTGAATTATACACACCTGGGTAATAGCCAGGAGTTTATTTCTTTAGGCCAATCATTCAGAGGCTCAGTGAATTATACACACATGGGAAACAGTCAGAAGTCTATTTCATATTGCTCTTCATTCAAAGCCTAAGTGAACAATGAATACTTGTTGAGTCCTCAGGAATGTATGTCATATGGCCACTCATTCAGCACCTCACTGAATAATGCACACGTGGGGAATAGTCGGGATTCTATTGAATATGGACTCCCATTTTGAGATGCAATGAATAACCTATACCTGTAGAATAGTGAGAAGTCTATTTGATATTACCCCTCCTTCCGAGTCTCACTGAGTAATACACACCTGGGGAATTGTAAGGAGTCTATTTCATATGGCCTGCATTCAGAGCTTCATTGAATGATGCATACCTGGAGAAAAATTTGGAGTCCCTTTCATATGGCCATTCATTCAAAGCATTGTTGAATAATGTACACAGGAGGAGTAGCCAGGTATCTATTTCCTTTGGCCACACATTGAGAACTTCAGCGAATTATACACACCTGTGGAATAGACAGGAGTCTATTTCAAACGGCCCGTCATTCGGTGTCCGTGTGAATAAAACCCACTGGGAAAATAATCAGGAGTCTATTTTACATTGCCTCCCATGCATAGCCTAAGTGAATAATCCACACCTGGGGAATAGTCAGCAATCTATTTCATAGGGATACTTTTTCAGAACCTCCCTTAATAATGCACACACGGGGAATATTCAGAACTCTATTTCACATTGCCACTAATTTACACCCTTTGTGAATAATGAACACCTGGGTAGTACCCAGAGATCTATTTTATATTGCCACTCAAGCACCTCAGTGAATAATGCACACCTGGGGAATAGTCAGGATTCTATTTCTTATGGTCACTCACTTAGACCTACACTGAATAATGCACACGTCTGGAATAGGCAGGATTCTTTTTCATATGGCCACTCATTCAGAGCCTCACTGAATAGTACACACCTGTGGAATTCTCAGGAGTCTATTTCATATTTTTACTCATTCAGAGCCACAGTGAATAATGCATGCCTGGAGAGTACTGAGGATTCTATTTCAAATGACCCTTCATTCATGGCCTCAGTGAATAATGCAAACATGGAAAATATTCAAGGCTCTATATAATATGGACACATTCAGAGCTTCAGTGAATGATACATGCCTGGGGAATAATCAGTATCTTAATCCATATGACCTGTGATTCAGAGCCAAACTAAATCATGCACACCTTGGGAATAGAGAGGTTTCTCTTTCATATGGACACTCTTGTAGAGCCTCAGTAAATAATACACACCAGGGAAATATTGATGAGGTTATTTCATATTGCCACTCATTCAGAGCCCCCTGAATTGTCTAAGTTTGAGGAATTGTCAGAAGTTTATTTACAGTGTCCTCTCATTCAGAGCCTCATTGAATAGTGCATACCTTAAAAAATATTGGAGTCTCTTTTACATGGCCATTCATGCAGGGCATCGGTGAAGAATGCACACTTGTGTGGAGTAGCCATTTTTCTATTTTCGTTCCTGATGCATTCAGAACATTAGTGAATAATACACACCTGTGAAATAGTCAGGAGTCTATTTTATATGGCCCCTCATTCAGAGAACGTGTGAATAAAACAGACCTGGAGAATAGTCAGGATTGTATTTCACATTGAAACTCATTCAGAGCCTCAGTGAATAATGCACACCTGGAACAGACAGGAGTGTATTTAATATGGACACTCTTTCAGAGCTTCCCTGAATAATACACACATGGGGTAGAGGCAGGAGTCTATTTCTTATGGTTACTCAGTGAGGGGCTCAGGGATTAGTGGACACCTGGGGAATTGTCAGGAATGTATTTCGTATGGCAACTCATACAGAACCTCCGTGAAAAACACACACCTAGTGAATAGCCAGGACTGTATTTCAGTTGGCCAAACATTCAGAAGCTCAGTGAATAATACACACCTAAGGAGTTGTCAGGAGACAATTTTATCTGGCCTCTCATGCAGAGCTTCACTGAATAATGCACTCCTGTGGAGTAGTCAGCAGTCTAATTGATATAGCCATTTATTCAGCGCCTCTCTGGGTAATAAGCTTCTTGAAAATATTTAGGAATCTCTTTAATATGGCCATTCAGAGCCTCACTGAATAATACACACCTGCGGAATTGTCAAAAGTCTATTTCATATTGCCACTCACTTAGAGCCTCAGTGAATAATGCACACCTGGGGAGTACAGAGGATTCCATTGTAAATCATAGACACTTGGGGAATAGCCAATAGTATATTTCAAATGGTCACTCATTCAGAGCCTCACTGAATGATACACACCTGGGGAATAGTCAGGATTCTATTTCATATGACCAGTAATTGAGAGCCAAGCTGAATAATGCACACCTTATGAATAGTCAGGTGTCTATTTCATAGGAACACTGTTTCAGAGCCTCAGTGAATAATGCACACCTGGGGAATAGTCCAGAGTCTCTTTAGCATAACCACTCATTATAAGCCTTAGGGCATAATGCATGTCTGAGGAGTACTGAGACTAATTCATATCACCCCCAATTGTGAGACTCCCTGAATTATGCACACATGGGGACCAGTCAGAAGTCTATTTTATATGGACAATCAGTAGGACCCATATGAAATAATACACAACTGGGGAACCGTCGGGAGTCTATTTTATATGGCCACTTAGAGAATCAGTGAATAATGCATACTTGGGGAATACTCAAGAGTGTATTTCACATGATCAATAATTTAGAGCCACTGTGAATAATGGACACCAGAGTAATAGTCAAAAGCTTCTTTCATATGGTCACTAATTCAGCGCCTCACTGAATGATAGAAACCTGGGGAATCGTCAGGATTCTATTCCATACTACCACACATTCAGAGCCTTATTGAATAATTCATACAAAGACAATTGTCAGGAGTCTTTTTCTTTTAATTTTTTTATTACATTTTAGGTTTTGGGATACATGTGCAGAACATGCAAGATAGTTGCATAGGTACATATATGGCAGTGCGTTTTGCTGCCTTGCTCCCCTTCACTCACATTTGGCATTTCTCCCCAGGCAATCCCTTCCCAGCTCTCCCCCGACTGTTTCTCCCCTACACCCCCCAAAAGACGCCATTGTGTAGTACCCCCTTTCCTGTGTCCATGTGTTCTCATTTTTCCTCACCTGCCTGTGAGTGAGAATATGTGTTTTTCATTTTCTGTTCTTGTGTCAGTTTGCTGAGAATGATGTTCTTCAGATTCATCCATGTCCTTACAAAGAACAAGAACTCATCATTTTTGATTGCTGCATAATATTCCATGGTGTATGTGTGCCACATTTTTCCAGTCCAGTCTATCATTGATGGGCATTTTTGTTGTTTTTAGGTCTTTGCTATTATAAACAGTGCTGCAATGAACATTCATGTGCATATGTTCTTATAGTAGAACGATTTATACTCCTTTGGATAAATACCCAGTAATGGGATTGCTGGGTCAAATGGAATTTCTGTTTCTAAGGCCTTCAGGAATCGCCACACTGTCTTTCACAATGGTTGAACTAGTTTACACTCTCACCAACAGTGTAAGAGTGTTCCTATTTCTCCACATTCTTTCCAGCATCTGTCGTCTCCAGATTTTTTAATGATCGCCATTCTAACTGGCGTGAGATGGGATCTCAATGTGGTTTTGATTTGCATCTCTCTAATGATCAGTGATGATGAGCATTTTTTCATGTGTTTCTTGGCCTCATGTATGTCTTCTTTTGTAAAGTGTCTGTTCATATCCTTTGCCCATTATTGCATGGCCTTGTTTGGTTTTTTTTCTGTAAATCTGTTTGAGTTCTTTGTAAATTCTGGATATCATCCCTTTGTCAGATGGGTAAACTGCAAAGATTATTTCCATTCTACTGGTTGCCGATTAACTTTAGTGACTGTTTCTCTTATCCTGCAGAAGCTGTGGAGTTTGATTAGGTTCCATTTGTCCATTTTGGCTTTTGTTGCCAATGCTTTTGGTGTTTTGGTCATGAAGTCCTTGCCTACTCCTATGTCCTGAATGGTTTTGCCTAGATTTTCTTCTAGGGTTTTTATGGTGCCAGGTCTTATGTTTAAGTCTTTAATCCATCTGGAGTTAATTTTAGTGTAATGTGTCAGGAAGGGGTCCAGTTTCTGTTTTCTGCACATGGCTAGCCAGTTCTCTCAACACCATTTATTAAACAGAAAATCATTTCCCCATTGCTTGTTTTTGTCAGGTTTATCAAAGATTGTATGGCTGTAGATATGTTGTGTTGCCTCTGATGCTTCTGTTTGGTTCCATTGGTCTATATCTCTGTTTTGATACCAGTACCATGCTGTTTGGATTACTGTAGCCTTGTAGTATAGTTTGAAGTCTGGTAGTGTGATGCCTCCCTCTGTGTTCTTTTTGCTTAGAATTGACTTCTCTATGTGGGCTCTCTTTTGGTTCCATATGAAGTTCATGGTGGTTTTTCCAGTTCTGTGAAGAAATTCAATGGTAGTTTGATGGGGATAGCATTGATTGTGTAAATTACTTTGGGCAGTATAGTCATTTTCACAATATTGATTCTTCCTAACCATGAACATGGAATGTTTCTCCATCTGTTTGTGTCCTCTCTTATTTCGTTGAGCAGTGGTTTGTAGTTTTTCTTAAAGAGGTTCCTTACATTTCTTGTAAGTTGTACTCCTAGGTATTTTATTCCCTTTCTAGCAATTATGAATAGCAGTTTGTTCTTGATTTGGTTCTCTTTAAGTCTGTTATTGGTGTATAGGAATGCTTGTGATTTTTGCACATTAATTTTATATCCTGAGACTTTGCTTAAGTTGCTTATTACTTTCAGAAGTTTTTGGGCTGAGGTGATGGGGTCTTCTAGGTATACTATCATGTCGTCTGCAAATAGAGACAGTTTGGCTTCCAATTTTTTTTATTTGAATACCATTTATTTCTTTTTCTTGCCTGATTGCTCTGGCTAGAAATTCCAGTACTATATTGAATAGGAGTGGTGAGAGAGGGCATTTTTGTCTATTGCCGGATTTCAAAGGGAATGCTTCCAGTTTTTGCCCATTAAGTATGATATTGGCTGTTGGCTTGTAGTAAATAGCTTTCATTACTTTGAGATACGTTCCATCAATACCGAGTTTATTGAGGGCTTTTAGCACAAAATCCTGTTGCATTTTGTCAAATGCCTTCTCGGCGTCAATTGGGATAATCATGTGGTTTTTGTTTTTGGTTCTGTTTATGTGGTGAATTACGTTTATACACTTGCGTATGTTGAACCAACCTTGCATCCCCGGGAAGAATTCTACTTGATCATGATGAATAAGCTTTTTGATGTGCTCTTGCAATCGGCTTGCCAGTATTTTATGGAAGATTTTTGCATGAACATAGGTTCATCATGGATATTGGCCTTAAGTTTTCTTTTCTTGTTGAGTCTCTGTCGAGTTTTGGTATCAGGATGATGTTGATCTCATAAAATGATTTGGGTACTGTTCCCTTTTTTTTTTGGATTATTTGGAATAGTTTCAGAAGGATTAGTACCAGCTCCTCTTTGCGTGTCTAGTAACATTCGGCTGTGAACCCATGTGGACCTGGGCTTTCTTTGTCTGGTACGCTCTTAATTGATGCCTTGACTTCAGACCTTGTTATTGGTCTATTCATAGTTTTGGCTTCCTCCTGGTTTATTCTTGAGAGGACACAAGTGTCCAGGAATTTATTCATTTCTTCCAGGTTTACTAGTTTATGTGTATAGAGTTGTTTGTAATATTCTCTGATTATGATTTGAATTTCTGTGGAATCTGTGGTGATTTCCCCTTTATCATTTTCTATTGCATCTATTTGGTTGTTCTCTCTTTTCTTTTCTATCAGTCTGATTAGTGGTCTGTCCATTTTGTTAATCTTTTCAAAAAACCAGCTTTTGGATTTATTGATTTTTTGAAGAGATTTTATGTCTCTATCTCCTTCAGTTCTTCTCTAATCTTAGTTATTTTTTGTCTTCTGCCAGGTTTTGAGTTTTTTTAATCTTGCTTCTCTAGCTCTTTCAATTTTGACCATAGGGTGTCAATTTTAGATCTCTTCGCTCTTCTCATATGGGCACTTCTTGCTATATATATTTTTCTGGAGACTGCTTTAAATGTGTCCTAGAGATTCTGGTATGTTGTGACTTTCTTCTCATTGGTTTTGAAGAACTTCCTTATTTCTACCTTCACTTCATTGTTTATCCAATCAACATTCAAGAGCCAGTTGTTCAGTTTCCATGAAGCTGTGTGGTTCTGAGTTAGTTTGAATTCTGAGGTTTAACTTGATTGCACTATGGTCTGAGAGACTGTTTGTTATAATTTCAGTTGTTTTGCATTTGCTGAGGCCTGCTTTACTTCCAATTACATGGTCAATTTTGGAGTAGGTGTGATGTGGTGCTGAGAAGAACGTATATTCTGTGGATTTGGGGTGGAGAGTTCTGTAAATGTCTATCAGGTTTGCTTGTTCCAGGTCTGAGTTCAAGCCCTGGATATCCTTGTTAATTTTCTGTCTGGTTCACATGCACACAAATGTTCATTGCAGCACTGTTTACAATAGCAAAGAACTGGAACCAACCCAAATGCCCAATGATGATTGAGTGGACTGGGAAAATGTGGCACATATACACCATGGAATATTATGCAGCAATCAAAAATGAGTTTGTGTCCTTTGAAGGACATGGATGAATCTGGAGAACATCATTCTCAGCAAACTGACACAAAACAGAAAAAGAAATACCGCATATACTCACTCATAGGTGGGTGAGAAAAATGAGAACACATGGACACAGAGAGGGGGTCTACTACACACTGGGGTCTATTGGGGGGAGTGGGGGAGGGACAGTGCAGGGGGCTGGGGAGCGATAGCCTGGGGATGAATGCCAAGTGTGGGTGAAGGGAAGGAAGGCAGCAAAACACACTGCCATGTGTGTACCTATGCAACTATCTTGCACGTTCTGCACATGTACCCCAAAACCTATAATGCAATAAAAATTTTAAAAAAATTTCTGTCTGGTTGATCTGTCTTATATTGACAATGGAGTTTTATAGTCTTCCACTATTATTTTGTGGGAGTCTAAGTCTTTTTGTAAGTCATTAAGAACTTGCTTTATATATCTGGGTGCTCCTGTATTGGGTCCATTTATATTTAGAATCGTTAGCTCTTCTTGTTGTATCGATCCTTTTACTATTATGTAATGACCTTCTTTGTCTCTTTTGATCTTTGTTGCTTTAAAGTCTATTTTATCGGAGATGAGAATTGGAACTTCTGCTTTTTTTTGCTCTCCATTTGCTTGGTAAATCTTCCTACATCTCTTTATTTTGAGCCTTTGTGTATCCTTGCATGTGAGATGGGTTTTCTGGATACAGCACCCTGATGGGTTTTGTTATTTTTTAGCCAATTTGCCAGTCTGTGTCTTTTGATTTGTGCATTTAGCCAATTTACATTGAGGGTTAATATTGTTATGTGTGAATTTGATACTGTCGTTTTGATGCTTGCTTGACGTTTTGCCTGTTAGTTGATGCAGATTCTTTATTTTGTTGATGCTCTTTAGCATCTGGTTTGTTTCTAGAATGGCTGGTACTGGTTGTTCCTTTCCATGTGTAGTCCCTCTTTCAGGAGCTCTTGTAAAGCAGGCCTGGTGGTGACAAAATTTTTGAGTACTTGCTTCTTGGCAAAAAGATTTTATTCTTCCTTCACTTATGAAGCTTAGTTTGGCTGGATATAAAAATCTGGGTTGAGAGTTTTTTTTAAGGATGTTGAATATTGGTCCCCACTCTCCTCTGGCTTGTAGAGTTTCTGCTGAGAGATCTGCTGTGAGTCTGATGGGCTTCCCTTTGTGGGTAGCCCAACCTTTCTCTCTGGCTGCCCTTAGTATTTTCTTCTTCATTTCAATTCTGGTGAATCTGACGATTATGTGCCTTGGGGTTGCTCTTCTTGCAGAATATCTTTGTGGTGTTCTCTGTATTTCCTGGACTTGAGTATTGGCCTGCCTAGCTAGGTTGGGGAAATTTTCCTGGATAATATCCTGAAGAGTATTTTCCAGCTTGGATTCATTCTCTTCTTGACATTCTGATACACCTATCAAACACAGGTTATGTCTCTTCACATAGTTCCACATTTCTGCAAGATTTTATTCATTCTTTTTTGCACTTTTTTTCTCTAATCTTGGTTTCTTGTTTTATTTCATTGAGTTGATCTTTGACTTCTGATATTATTTCTTCTGGTTGGTTAATTTGGCTGTTGAAACTTGTGCATGCTTCAAGAAGATCTCATGTTGTGTTTTTCAGCTCTTTCAATTCATCCATATTTCTCTCTAAGTTGTCCATTCTTGTAATCATTTCCTCAAATCTTTTTTCAAATCCTTTTTCAAGGTTCTTAGCTCCTTTGCATTGATTTAGAACATGTTCTTTTAGCTCACTGAAGTTTCTCATTATCCACCTTCTGAAGTCTGATTCCATCATTTCATCACACTCATTCTCCATCTGGCTTTGTTCCCTTGTTGTTGAGGAGTTTTGGTCCTTTGTAGGAGGCGAGGTATTTTGGTTTCGGGTGTTTTCCTTTTTTTTTTTCCGCTGGTTTCTTCCCATCTTTGTGGATTTATCCACCTGTCAGCTGAGTAGTTGCTGCCTTTTCGATTGGGTCTCTGAGTGGACGCCCAGATTTTTGATAATGAAGTATTTCTGTTACTTTGTTTTTCTTCTAACAGTCTAGCCCCTCTACTGTACGACTGCCAATATCCACTCCAGGCCCTGCTTGTCTGGGGTACACCTGTAGCAGCTGTGGAATGGTGAGGGATGCTACCAGTTTCTTTTTCTGCTACCTTTGTCCCAGAATCATGCCCGCCAAATGTCAGTCTAATTCATCCTTTTTGAGGTGACTCTTTGGATATACAGGGGTCAGAAATCTGCTGGAGGAGATGGTCTGTACTTTATACTAGCTCAAGTGCTGAGCTGTGAGCTTCATTGCTCATTCAGGGCTGTTAAGCAGGTACGTTTAAGTCTGCTGCAGCTGAACTTATAAAACCCTCTTTTTCTTCAGATGCTCTGTCTTGGGGAGTTAGGGCTTTCTTTATGAGTATCTGTTGCAAAGTCCTGCCCAGCTAGAAGGCAGTCTAGTCACTATTTTCCTGCTGAGGCTCCGCCCTGCTGCTATGCTGTCTGCCCTGTTGCTGTGGGCCCATCCCTGTTGCTGTGGGCTCCACCCTGATGCTGTGTGCTTCACCCTACTGTTTTTGGCTCTGCCATGTTGCCTGGGCTCTGCCCTACTGTTGTGGGCTCCGCTCTTATGCCATGGACTTTGCCCTGTTGTAGTGGGCTTCACCCTGCTGTCGTGTGCTCCTCCCTGTTGCCAAGTGTAATTCCCTGTAGTCCTGATGATATGGGTGTGGTTAGAACTGCTGTGGTGATAGTGGCCCACCTCTGTATTGGTGGAGTCTCTCTGTTATGGCTGGTTGCCTCGGCAATGGCAGGCTGCGCCAGCAATTGGAGTGTACCTCAGTAGGAGCAGAATGCCTCGGTCATGGTGGATGCCCCTACTTCACCAAGCTGCACCATTCTGGGTTCAGCTGTTCCCGCAATGAAACTCTCAACCCCGAGCATTTTGAATCACTGTTTTGTTTGTCCCTGTGGAGGTGGGACCCGCCAAGCATGATCACCTTGCTCCCTGCTTCAGGGCATTTTTTTTTTAAGTTGAACTGTTGACTCTCTCCCAGATGTTTCAGTTGCCTGCTGATAGGGCACTGGGATCTGTATTATTTCCCATGCAGTGACCCACTGCACCAGCTCAAACCTCACTTTCCAGGAATCTCCTGGTCTGACTCACTGTCCAAGTCCTGTTTAATCAGATGGATATGCTAATCTTCCCTCCCAAATCTCAGATTGCCAGTTTAACGGGGCACCCAGACCAGTGTGTTTTGTGCGGAGTGTCATTGCGCTGTGGCGCTGGCCAAAATGGCCATGCCAGCCAAAACAGACGTGCTGTCATCCCATGTGTTTCCTACACCTGAGAACTTTTCTGTTCTGTGGGCAACAGATTCATCTGGAAATGCGGCTTGCACTCACCCTCTGCATCTTCACTGAGAGCTGCAATCCTGAATTGCTCCTACCATGCCATCTTCTTTTTCCCCCGAGCTGTTTTCTGACTTTTTAATGATCATCATTCTAACAGGTATGAGATGGTATCTCATTGTGGTTTTTATTTTCATTTCTCTAATGACCAGTAATTATAATCTTTTTTTCTTATATATTTGTTGGTTGCATAAATGTTTTCTTTTGAAAAGTGTCTGTTCATATCCTTGGCTCCCTTCATGATGGAATTTTTTTTTTGTAAATTTTAAGTTCTTTGTAGATTCTGGTTATTAGCCCTTTGCCAGATGGAAAGAATGTAAATTTTTTCTCCTGTTCTGTAGGTTGCTTGTTCACTCTGATGATAGCTTTTTTTGTGTGCAGAAGATCTTCGGTTTTCTTAGATCCCATTTGTCAATTTTGACTTTTGTTGCCATTGCTTTTGGTGTCTAGTCATAAAGTATTTGCCCATGCCTATGTCTCTAATGGTATTGTCTAGGTTTCCTTCTAGGGTTTTAATAATTTTAGATCTTACATTTAAGTCTTTAATCCATCTTGAGTTAATTTTTATATAAAGTGTAAGAAAGGGGTCTAGTTTCAGTTTTCTTCAAATGGCTAGCTAGTTTCTGAACACCAATTGTAAATAGGAAAATTTTTCCCCACTGCTTGTTTTTGTCTAGTTTGTCAAAGATTAGATGTTTGTAGATGTGTGGTGTTATTTCTGAGTCCTCTGTTTGGTTGCATTGGTCTATAAACACCTCTATGCAAATAAACTAAAACATCTAGAAGAAATTGATAAATTCCTAAACACATACATTCTCCCAAGTCTAAACCAGGAAGAAGTTGAATCCCTGAATATGCCAACAACGAAATTGAGGCAGTCATTCTAAAATTGAGGCTGTAATTAATAGGCTAGCAACAGAAAACTGTTAGGGACCAGATGGGTTCACACCTGAATTTCAACAGAGATACAAAGGGGAACAGGTATTATTTATTTTGAAACTTTTCCGAACAATAGAAAATGATAATTTTTTTCTATCTCATTTTATGAGGCCAGCATCATCCTGATACCAAAACATAACAGAGACATAACAACAACAACAAAAATTTCAGGCCAATGTCACTGATAAATGTCGATGCAAAAATCCTCAATAAAATTCTGGCACACTGAATCCAGCAGCAAATCAAAAATCTTATCCATCATGATCAATTCTACTTTATCTCTGGGATACAAACCTGGTTCAACATATGCAAATCGATAAATGTAATCAATTGCCTAAATAGAACCAATGACAAAAACCACAGAATTATCTCAATAGTTGCAGAAAAGGCCTTCAAAATGATTCAACACCTTTTCATGCTAAAAACTCTCAATAAACTAGGTATTCATGGAACATATCTCAAAATAATAAGCTCTATTTATGACAATCCAATGGCCAATATCATACTGAATGGGCAATAGCTGAAAGCATTTCCTTTGAAAATTGGCACAAGACAAGGATGCTCTCTTTTACCACTCCTATTTAGCATAGTATTGGAAGTTCTGGCCAGGGCAATCAGGCAAGACAAAGAAATAAAGTGTATTCAAATAGGAAGAGAGGAAGTCAAATTGTCTGTGTTTGCAGATCACATAATTTTATATTTAGAAAACTTCATTATCTCAGCCCCAAATCTCCTTAAACTGATGAGCAGCTTCAGAAGTTTCAAAATATAAAATTGATGTGCAAAAATCACAAACATTTATATACAACAATAACAGACAGAGAGCCAAATCATGAGCAAACTCCCATTCACAATTGCTATGAAGAGAATAAAATACCTAGGAATACAACTAACAAGGGATGTGAAGGACCTCTTTAAGGAGAACTACAAACCACTGCTCAAGAAAATAAGAGACAACACAAACAAATGGAAAAACATTCGATGCTCATGAATAGGAAGAATATCGTGAAAATGGTCATACTGCCCAAAGTAGTGTATAGATTCAGTGTTATCCCCACTAAGCTGCCACTGACTTTCTTCACAGAAAGAGCCCGCATAAAAAATTATTTTTTTTACGGTGGCTCAAGCCTGTAATCCCTTCACTTTGGGAGGCTGAGGCAGGTGGATCACAAGGTCAAGAGATTGAGAACATCCTGGTCAACATGGTGAAACCCCGTCTCTACTAAAAATACAAAAAATTAGCTAGGCATGGTGGTGCGTGCCTGTAGTCCCAGCTACTCAGGAGGCTGAGGCAGGAGAATTGCCTGAACCCAGGAGGCAGAGGTTGCAGTGAGCCGAGATGGCGCCATTGCACTCCCGCCTGGGTAACAAGAGCAAAACTCCGTCTCAAAAAAAAATACTTTTTTAATGAACAAACTATAGACATCTGAAATAGCATAAATATAAATATAATGTTGCATAAAAGAAGTCGATGTAAAAGTGTGCATATTATATACTTTCACTTACGTGAAATCTAAAAAGTAAACAAAATTGAGGTTCTGAATTCCAGTAATAATGAAGTAGTTTTTGAATAACTATTTTACAGATAACTATAATAAAGCTTAATAAAATATTTTTTTTGCTATGTAGAAATGCACATCTATGTATAATACATATATAATATGCATCTTTGGAAAAACTGAATGAGGATTTCAGCTATGTCACTGTAACAGATGTAAGAATTGAAGTTTGAATCTATTCAAATTAACTCCCTCTTAAAATAATAAAAATTTTCATAGCTATACAACAGAATTCAGAGTCCCTGTAGTTCCTATTACACAATTTAAAAATTCATGAGATGTGTGAAGAAGCATGAAAATGCAATCAATTCACAAGATTAAAAAGCATACAACAGAACCTATTCTCAACATATCCAGGATGCTGTAATCAGTATATCATACTTGAAGAAAGCTATTGTAAGTATGTTCATGGGGTAAAGAAAAACATTCTCATGACAAGTGAACAGATCTGTAAGAATACACTCCCAGTCCTTTGGTCAGAGGGCTGCAAGACTACAATGGACTGGGGTCAAGTACAATGAGCATTACGGGAGCAAAAGACGAGGCTGTGTGCACATCATTAGGCTTGCTGGGAGATGTAGTCCTATAATCGCTCTCATCCCTTTCGTCACAGGGCTACAGGATGATTCCACTATGCACCGGATTAACAGAGAGCACATGTCACTGGAAGAAAAGGGAAGAGGTTATAAGTACATTTTAGGCTTGCTGGGAGATGTAGTCTTATAAACACTCTCAGCCATTTGGTCACAGGGCTGCAGCACCACAATCCCAGCATATACTGGAATCAGGAACAGTACACATTGCTGAAGGAAGAGGTAGGGCTGTGAGTGAATTGCTGGGCTTACTGGAAAATGTAATCTCATGAACACTTCTTCAGGGACCGTGTGCATCACTGGAGGAAAAGGCAGGGCTCTGCATGCCTCGCTTTGCTTGCTATGAGATGCAGTCTCACAAACACTCCAAGCCCCTTGGTCACAGGGCTGCTGGACTACAATCCCACCATGCACCTGGCTCAGGAATAAAGTGTGTGACTGGAGAAAGAGGCAGGGATGTGCGTGCCTCCTTCAGCTTGCTAGGAGATGTAGCTTTATAAAATCTCCCAGCCCTTTCATTACAGGGGTGCAGGGCTACAATTCCCTTATATACCAAGATCAAGAATAGTGTGTGTCCCTGGAGAAAGAGGTGGGGCTGTGCGTGCCTAGCTGGGCTTTCTGGGATGTGTATTCTCATAAACACTCTCAGCTCTGGTCACAGGACTGCAGGACTACAATCCCATCATGCACCTGGCTCAAGGACAGTGCGCATCACTGAAGGAAGAGACAGGGCTGTGCACTCCTCACTATATTTTTGGGGAGTTGTAGTCACGGGGCTGTGAGACTATAATCCTAGCCAGCACCTGGCTCGGGGACATTTTGCATCACTGGAGAAAGAGGTTGGGTTGTTTGTGATTCGCTGGGCTTGCTAGGAGATGAATTCTCAAACACTCTCAGCTCTTATGTTAAAGGGCTGAAGGACTACAATTCCAGAGTGCACTGGGCTCAGTGACAGTGCCGGTTACTGAAGAAAAATGCAAGTTATGAGCACCTCACTAGGCTTTCCGGGAGATGTAGTCTCAAGAACACTCTCAGACCTTTGGTCACAGGGCTGGAGGACTACAACCCCAGCATGCAACGGGCACAGGACAGTGTGTGTCACTGGAGAAAGAGGCAAGGCTGTGTGCACCTCGCTGGGCTTGCTGAATTATGTATACTCATATGAACTCCCAGTCCTTTGTTCACAGGACTACAGGACTATATTTCCAGCATGCACCGGGCTTAGAAAGAGTGCCCCCTCACTGGAGGAAGAGGTGGGGCTGAGCACTTTTGGCTATGTGTTTTGGGAGATGTAGTCACATAAACACTCCCAGTCCTTTGGTTTCAGGGCTTCAGGACTACAATCCCAGCAAGCGCCAGGCTCAGAGACATGGCGTGTCACTGAAAGAAGAGGTGCGGTTGCGGGTGACTCACTGGAATTGCGGGGAGATGTATTCTCATAAACACTCCCAGCCCTTTGGTCACAGGGCTGAAGGGCTACAATCCCAGCATGCGCAGGACTCAGATGTGCTATAGCTGGAACCTGAGAAAGGCCATTTTATAAAAGACAAAAGCCGTTTTCCAAATTAAGTTGCCCCATTCTCCTCACAGTAACTACTAGCCTTGGCTTCTGTAAATGAAACTGCTAGTTTGCTCTGCAAAGTGCTCACTGTGTAAGGCTGCTTACCCTTTCTTATCAGTAACTACCAGAATTTCTGGCCTTTGCTTACCAGTAATGACCAGAATAAGCAGCTCAAGTTAATTCCATCCTGGCTCCTATGACTTGTAATAAGTGACTAAAAAACTGTGGATTCCACCTCTGCCCAGACAGTGTGTAAACTAACACTTATCTTGACTTCTGTAAACCACTTAGATAACAATCGAAGTGACAAGTCCCCTAGCCCTTGGAATGTTCGGAGACCCACTCCCTCCTCTATGCTGAGGAGATAATTTACAAAATCCCCTGGACCTCAGAATGTCTAAATCCCTTCACCCCCACACCCAGAGATGGTTTATGGATATAAAAAATCTTGTCACCCTCCATTTGGGGCCACGCATTGTAGAGACGTGAGTCCTCCTTGGTCGCTGGCAATAAAGACCCTACAATTTGGCATACTTTCATTTCAAGTTAATTTTATACTCTCACATTTCAATTCTTCACAGGGACAGTGTGGGTCACTGGAGAAAGAGGCAGGGCTGTGTGCAGCTCGCTGGGCTTTCAGTGAGATGCAGTTTCATGAACACTCCTAGCCCTTTGGTCACAGCACTGCAGGACTACAGTCCCAGCATGCAGCTGGCACAGGGACAATGCCGTGTCACTGGAGGAAAAGGCGGGGCTGTGCATGACTCGCTTGGTCTGCTGGGAGATGTGGTGTCATAAACACTTTCAGCCCTTTGGTCACAGGGCTGCAGCACCACAATCATCAATGGAGAAAGAAGTGGAGCTGCGTACACCTCCTTGGGCTTGCTGGGAAATGTATTCACTCTCGACCCTTTTGTCTTATGACTGGAATACTTTAACACCGGGGTCAGAGACAGTGCACGTCACTAGAGGAAGAGAAAACGCTGTGCACTTCTCACTATGCTTTTTGGGAGATGTAGTCTCATTAACACTTCCAGCTCTTTGGTCACAGTATTCCAGGACTACAATCCCAGCATTCACACCTCTCAGGGACAGTGCACCAGTCACTGGAGAAACAGGCAGGGCTTTGTTAGCCTTGCTGAGCTTGCTAGGAGATGTAGTGTCATGGCCTCTCCCTTCCCCTTTGGTCAAAGAGGTGCAGCACCATAATTCCAGCATATATGGGGCTCAGGGAAAGTTCTCTAGTCACTGGAAAAAGAGGCGAGGCTGTGCGCACCTCCCTGGTCCTGCTGGGAGATGCAGTTTCTTAAACACTCCCAACACTTTGGTCACAGGACTGCAGTACTAAATTCCAGCATGCACCGAGCTCAGGGAGAGGGCACTTTACTGGAGGAAGAGGCAGAGCTGTGCGAACCTCTCTTGGCTTGCTGGGAGATGTAGTCTCATAAACACTCCCAACGTTTTTACCACCAGGCTGCAGGAGTGTAATCCCAGCATGCACTCGGCTCAGGAACAATGCACATTACATGAGGAAATGGTAGGGCAGTGAGTGCCTCCTTCTCTTTGCTGGGAGATGTAGTTTTATAAAGACTCCCAGACCTTCTGTTAGGGGTCTGAAAAACTACAATCCCAGTAGACATCAGGGCCAGTGACAGTGCGCATCACTGGAGGAAAAGGCGGGACTGTGTGTGATTCTCCCCAGGCTTTCTGGGAGATATATACCCATAAACACTCCCAGCCCTTTGGTCACAGGGCTGCAGGACTACAATTCTAGCATGCACCAGTCTCAGAGACAAGGCAAGAGATGGGGCTGTGTGCACCATTCTACGCTTGCTGGGAGATGTATGCTTATAAACACTCCCAGCCCTTTGGTCAAGCAGCTGCAGGACTACAATCCCAGCATGCAGCAGGCTCCAAGGCTTTGTGCAGCTCTGGAAAGAAAAGCAGAGTGGTTTATATCCCACCTAGTCATATGCTGGGAGCTCTAGTCCATTAACTGCTCTCAGCCTGTTTGTCTGTAGGCTTTAGAACTATAATCTCATCACGTCCTGGGATCTGGAGTGCATAGCCCTGGAGGGAGGGGCAGACCGGTGTTGACTTCTTGGCGTAAAAAGTACTGTTGGACTCTGAATCCATGCTGACTCTTTGTCAAGGATAGTGAGTACAAATGTGGACATTAAGGGAAGGTCCGGGCTGGGCACTGAGAAGGGCATTACACTACAAATATACCTTGCCTTTGCCCAAATCGGGCGGGTTGTCCTCACCCGATTATTCCGGTCCTGCTCGATTTTCTCTTTCACCTGCATCCAGGGTTTTTTCCAGAGCATTGCATCTTCTGCAGCCCAGGGCGCTGCCTTCTTTCCTAAACTGTTGGGGAAACTGTCCTGATTTCCGAGACACTCTCCATTGTGTCACAACCCTCTTTTTTCTCTAGCCAGGACACGTGCTCCACTGCTTTTGAAAGAAATCTTCCACCTGGCCTGATTATAAACAGTTTCAGAGCTCTGTAGAACAGTGACCAGGACTGTGACTTCCTGGAAATGTCACTCTCAATGGCCATTTATTCATGAATGTGAAAGTCGAAGCATTAGGAAGGTTAAGTGTAGGGTGGCACAAAATCTGCTAAAAGTAAAGGAGAAAACCCCATTTCTGAGGCATGAGTCTTGTGAGCCATTTTCATCAACCCATTAAAGTGGACAAGCTCCAAAATGCAACCTGAAGCTGCTGACAATTTAGACATTTTACAATTGAAATCCTTGGTCTCATCTCAAGTAGGGTCTGACTTGCCAGTGTCTCGGAGACACAGATGGGATCCTTCAGGAACAGACAGCGTTCCAGCTTTGTGGGAGTGACTTTTAAGATGTGGAGTACTTGGGGTCATTTGAAACCTGTCTTCCATAGGGATTTTTACTTCTAGAGAACACGTGCATTTTTATTTTACCTGTCCTCAAGCTGACGCTTTGCTCATTTCAATAACAAAAAACACACTCTTGGGGGAAGATTTAAGATGTTAATGAGCTATGCAATGTATGCACAAATATGTAGAGCTCCTGCACATGCGCACCGAGAAGACAATGCAGAACAGGCTTAGTGTAACACTTCTTTCCACCTTCTTCTAAATAATCATGTAAAACTTCTCATAAAGAGGGTTTCTCCACCAATAATTAACACTATCTCACCCTTATGGGTAGGCTGCCCTGGGATTTCTTTATCAGAATGTACCATCTATTCTGCATTTAATTTTCAAAATATTCTTTTTTTCAATAAATTATTCTATGTTGTACTTCTTTTGCTGTGTGTCTTGTTTAAATTCTTTTAAACTAAGAAGATAAGAACCAAGGTATTACATCAGCCATCAACATTTCTGGTGCGATGAGAGATTTGTCCACTTCATTAATTTCACTTTCCCTTTACTTGCAGTGAACACTACAGCAGTTCCAGACTACCTGGTTAACTATCACTGTTTGTTCCAGTGCTGTTTCAGTAAAGTTCCCAGGGAAACATTTTTAAGTCATCAATATTCTTTAGAGAGAGAATATAAGTCTTATCTCCTTTTGGCTGCTACTTCTGTACTATCCATAAATACACTAACCACATGGGTCGCTTTCAACATTTTATATTCAGGCTACGTTGATGCTTAGTTTCACATCTTTCTGGCCACACTTAAAACTCGGGTTACCGTTTGCTGTTCCTTCAGCAATGCTCGATTGCCACCTAGTGGCTATTGTTATTTATTTTTTCTATACAGGTTTTCTGTATACAAAATTTTTGTTTTGTATCATTTTGAGGGGCAGAATAGGAGAACTGCCCCTTCGGGCTTCATGCATTTTCCAGCTCCTTGACATTGTTCTTCAACAGGCTTTCATTGCTGAACAAAAAGTGCAGTCATGTAGATGCCCGGTCATGGGGATTGCATCTTAGCATTCCAGGTATTAATAATTGAGCATCACAAATGGCAAACCGGTGAATTAAGAAAAGGCTTGTCAGCCAGTTGTCTGTCCCACAACCAGCAGTGGGAGTCATCTCAGTAGGGCTGAAAATTTCCAGCACTGGCGAGAGGTAAGACAGTGTATGGCAAATGCCTATGACCTCCTAGAGCTTTAGTTAGCGGGTTTTGAAGGGATGTTCTGGACACCTTGGTGGTTCCACTTGGCTCATGGGGATTCCCGTGGCCTCCTGGACTTCAGTACATGTTTTGTCATTGAGTGATTCTCTCAGCACTGCGGGGAGCCTTTACCTCTACTGTCAGTGAAACACCACTGGGAGGTTATTGGAACGACTTTTGGCTAGATGAACTAAAGAAAAGGCTTATCTTCTTTTGTAACACTATTTAGCCTGTGTACAGAGTAGCTGACAAAGCATTACTGGAGAATGAGACTGTAAACTTTAATAGCATCCTAAAGCAAGATGTTTTCTGTAGAAATCAGGGGAAATAGTCTGAAGTATCCTATGTGCAAGCCTTTATGGCCTGAGAACAAAACCCAGTTCTATGCAGCACTTGTGGGCTAAAGCCTAGTAAGCAAGAAAGCCTCTCAGACCTGTTATAAGACCCATTCTTATTAAGGGGAAGAGACTCCAGACCCCAGAGCCCAACACCAGCTCCAGATAGAAGCTCTCAGGAGCCCACACCTTTAGAATCCCCACCATCCCACACACTATCAGAGCCTTCTGTAAAATCTAATCTTGTTTCACCTCTTTTCTACACTCTTCCTTGAAGGCCTCTGCCAGGTACAATAGAGACCAGCCCAGCTGCAATACTCACAGTGGAACTTCATACCATCCAGGGCCAGCAAAATTACTCCTCCTACAGAAAGTCCCAAATGCAGAGAGGACCATCAGAGTGCAAATTCTATTCTCAATAAATGATCTAATCCAATGTAAGAAACAATTCTGATGGCTCTTAGAGAACTTCAGTGCATTTACTGAAGACTTCTTTGTCCACCATTCAGCTTTATTATCCATAAATAGACCCAATGACTGCCATCAACTTAGCTGCACAAAACTTTTGCTTATTGGCAGAAAACAGAAAACACTACAATTTTCACTGCTTTCACCACTTTAATGCAAAATACTTTTGCAGCACAAATGTCACTGTAAGGTGGCATCTTGGGAATCTAGTATAAAGAATCTCAGGAAAACACAATGGCTTCTCAACAAGCAGCAGAGGGCCTCAGTAGACCTCAACAATGTCTGTACTCTGTGGCCACTGCAGTCCTACAGAACCAAAGAGCCTGAGATCTTCTCACAGCCAGGCTGTAAGGAAAATGTTTATATCTAAAAGAAGAATGCTGTTTTTGAGACCAATTAGTCTGGTTTATCTCAAGAAAATAGTAATAATATCATCACCCAGACAGACAAAATTGAATCTCTAGGAACTTCCACTGAAACATGAAAGCAATGTCTATTACCTGCCTTGCTCTATTTAATAGTATCAGTCATTGCTACACTTTCAGCTTTAACTTTTGTTCCAACTTTGTCTAAAATGTTAACCAATTTCTTGCTGTCTTGCTTACAGCAGTTCATTTTTTGTATGATAGTTTTGCAAGTATTTCAATCTTTGGATGCCAACCTCTTACCCACTTGTTCCATAAATGATGTCGTTTACACCCTGTTAGATCATACAGGAAGAAACTTCAGGGCCCAGGCTCAGCAGAAATAACACCCACTCAGCAGAAAACAGCTCCAGAAAAAACGACCTAGCCCCTCAACCTCCAATGTGATTATGGCTCTAAAATCTCTTAGGGGGAAATTGAAGCAGGAAATATAGTCAAGAAAATAGCCATAATCTCAGAATACAGAAACTGTGGTGACTGCACAGCCAACACAATAAGCCTTAGCATTCCCATTGGGCATATTCAAGCAAAACCATCTTTATTAAGGACTTTATGCTCTAGAGAGTATGTGCATTTTGATTTTACCTATCCTTAAACTTAACTTTTGCTTAGTTTGATAGCAAAAAATGCAACCAGTCAGGCACAGTGGCTCAGACCTGTACTCCCAGCATTTTGGAAAGCTGAGGAGGGTGAATCACTTGAAACCAGAAGCTCGAGACTAGACTGGCCAACATGGTGAAACCCCATCTCTACTGAAAACACAAACACCAGCCGAGTATGGTTGTATATGTCTGTAATCCCAGCTACTCAGGTAACACAATAATCACTTGAACTCAGGAGGAGGTTGGAGTGAACGGAGATCACTTCAGCCTGGGCAACAGAGTGAGACTCCATCTCAAACAAACATACACTCCTGGGTGGAGATCTAAGATGCTGAGACATACAACATATGAAAAATCATGTAAAGCTACTGCACATGTGCACTAAACTAAGAAGACAAGAACTGAGGTATCACATCAGCTGTCAACACAGCAACAAGTCAGTCTCTTTCCTGTGAACATAGCCCATGCAAAAAAGGAGAGTCACATCACCTATGTGCTGACCCAGAGAAATGTCACAATTTATCTTATGCACAAAGTTAAGGTAATAGAAGAGAGTCATATTAAATAGTTTCTGGGCCCAGAGATATGTCACAATGCCTCCTGCGAGCAGAAATCAGGCAGAATAATTACATAACCAGTGTGCTGGCTAGAGGGATAAGTGATTCTTTCATCTGTGGGCATGACCCAGGCAAGAAAGAAGAGTCACAGCATTTAGGTGCTTGGTGCAGAGGTGTGTAATAATCTCTCTTATGGGCAAAGCCCAGGTAAGAGGAGAGTCATCTCTCCAAGGTGGTTAATGTAGAAATATATTACAAGAAACTTCTTAGGTATGGCCCATGCAGAGTCTCCTTATTTTCTAGATGTTAGGTCCAGGGGTATGTTAGAATGCCCAATATACACAGGGATTAGTCATAAAAGGAGAGTCACATCACCTGGATGATGGGTCTAGACATATGTCACATCTGTTTTATGGGAAAATATCAGACAGGCCCAGAGATATGTTTCACTGCCTCCTGCTTGAAGTTTCTAGGCCAAAGACTCACACCACCTTGGTGCTAGGCCCATGTTCATATGTAAATATTCAATCACAGTTGAAAGAGTGACTCTTTTTTTTTTTTTCTGAGACAGAGTCTCACTTCATCACCAGGATGGAGTGCAGTGGTGCAGTCTCAGCTCACTGCAATCTCTGCCTTCTGGGTTCAAGCAATTCTCCTGCCTCAGCCTCCTGAGTAGCTGGGACTACAGGCACACACCACCACACCCAGCTAATTTTTGTATTTTTTTAGTAGAGACAGGGTTTCACCATGTTGGCCAGGATGGTCTCGATTTCTTGACCTCATGATCTGCCTGCCTTAGCCTCCCAAAGTGCTGGGATTACAGGTATGAGCCACTGTGCCCAGCCAGGGTGACTCATTTCTAAACCCAGCTCACAGGCAAGAGAGAACTCTCCTATTTTGACCTAGTTAATTGTAATGATGTTGACTCTCATACCCAAACTTAATGCCACAGGTGCAATAATGGGTCCATACCAGCAGGAAGGTCTCAAAATTGATTGCAACTCTCATTCATACTGTATGAGGCCATTCGATAGTATACAGAGAGTGCTAACTGGTCCAAGCACAACAGGTAAGATTTTGACACTCATATGCACACCCAGCCAACAGTAAATATTGTCATCCTCTGATATAAACACACATCACTGTTGAGGTTCTAAATCTCACACCAATAGTCAGTCAAAGATGGAAAAATTGACTCACACATAGATACATGTAGGATGGTGACTCTCAGACCAAAATTCAGCACACCTGTGAGGCTGTGACTTTTCTAAGGAGACACAGTCTTCACAGAAATTGATGCTGTCATGCACAAATCCAGTCAGCTGTTGAGCTGGTTACTCTTGGGCTTACACTCAACATACAGGAGGTATTGAATGCCATACCTACAACTCAGTTGTGGGATTGTTCATCTCATTTCTGGGCCATTCTACAGGTTTGACTGTGAAATCTGCCAGTGCTTAGCATCTGAGTGACTTGATGCTCTTGCATGGACCTAGCCCACAGATGGGATATTAACATATTGCTGGATCCAGCACCTTGAAGATGTAACTCTGTTCTCCTTCCTTGGCACTGCCCACAGTGAGCATTTTTACATATGGCTAGACTTTGCAACCAGGTCATGTGAGTCTCCCTTTCTTCTTTGGCTCTGCCCTCAGAAAGCATTGTTGTATATAGCTTTGCCTCACCCAGGTTATGTGACTCACCTGCTTGTGCACGGCCCATATGGGACACTTGGGTATATCCAACACCCAGGCAATGTAACTCTACTCCCTAGGCCCTGCCTACAAGGGGCATTATGACATATCTCTGTGCTCATCACCAGGTAATGTGATTCTCTTCTCCTGCCTAGTCCCTTTGCACAGAAGGGATTTTGACATGTTACTGGGCTTAGCACCAAGTTGATGTGAATCTTCTGCCTACATCAAGTTAACAGAAGGCATTGTGAAATACCTCTGGGTTCATCACCTAGATGATGTGACTCTTCTCTCTTACCTGAATATTGCCCATAAGAGAGATTGTGACATATTTTTGGATCTATAACTGGGATAATGTGACTCTTCTCTCCGGCCCGAGTCAGGCCCACTGAAAGAAGTGTGACTTATAAATGAGCACAGCACACAGGTGATGTGATTCTTCTTCCTGGCCCCTACCTACAGGGGTCACTGTCAAATACCTCTGGGCCCATCACCTACACTATGTGACTCTACTTCTTCCTACAGACTGCTCACAGTAAAGACTGTGACCTATTAATTTGCCCAGTACCTACATGATGTGACTTTTCTCTCATGCCTGAGCCCCATCTTGGGGCTGAATCTGACACATAGCTAGGCCTAGTCCCTAGGTTATTTACTTCTTTTTCAAAATTCTACCCATCAGGGGCATTGAAACAACTTTTTTGTACTTCACCTAGGTAATGTTACCCTGTTGCCTGGACTCTCCCCTCAGGGAGTGTTGTGAGATATTGCTGGACCTAGTGCCTAGGTGATATTACTCTCTTTTTTGACTGGGCCCTGTATATAATGTGTATTTTTTATATGTAGCTGGGTTCAATGGCTAGGTGATGCAACTCTTATGCATAGGACCTGCCCACAGAGACATTATAATATTTCTTTATCTCTGACTCTCCTCTTTTTCCTTAGCCCTGACAAAAAGGGAGATAGTAAGGTATAACTGGACCTAGAAACTCATGTTTCTTTTTCTTTTTTTTTCAGATGGAGTTTCACTCTTGTTACCCAGGCTGGAGGGCAATAACATGATCTCAGCTCATCACAACCTCTGCCTCCTGGGTTCAGGTAATTCTCCTGCCTCAGCCTCCTGAGTAGCTGGGATTACAGGCATGCACCGCCATGCCCAGCTAATTTTTTGTATTTTTAATAGAGACGGGATTTCACCACGTTGACCAGGATGGTCTCGATCTCCTGACCTGGTGATCCACCCACCTCAGCCTCCCAAAGTGCTGAAATTACAGGCATGAGCCACCGTGCCTGGCCCAGCAATTCATGTTTCAATTCAGCAGTTGAGAAACACTCTTGGTGTAAAATCTAAAAGCAAATATTTCCAACACCACTCTGGCCTATGGGAAAAACCCAAATGACTGGCTTTAAAACCTAGAAGAAAGCTATCTGTGAAACCATTTACTGTGTGTGCATTCACCTCAGAGAGTTGAACCTATGTTTTGATTTAGCAGTTTAGAAACACACTGTGTGTTCAATCTAGAAAGAAAAATTTCAGACTGAATGGAGGCCTATGGTAAAAAGACAAATAATTCATGTTCAAAACTAATAGGAATATATTTGTGAAACTGCTTTGTGATGTGTGCATTTAATTTCCAGAGTTTACTTCATTTTTAGATTCAGCAGCTGAGAAACACTCTTTCGGTGGAATCTAAAATCAGATATTTCTAATGCCACTCTGGCCTGTGTGTGCATTCATATCAGAAGGTTGAACCTATGTTTTGATTCGACAGTTTAGAAACACACTTCATGTAGAATCTAGAAAGAGACTTTTCAAAACAAATGAAGGCCTATGGGAAAAAGACAAATATCTCCTGATCAGAACTAGTGGGAAGCTGTTTGTGAAACTGATTTGTGATGTGTGCATTCACCTTCCACAGTTTAACTTGTGGATTTTTGGATTTGTTTGGATTCAGCAGATGAGAAGCACTTTTTTTTTGTGAAATCTAAAAACAGATTTTTTTTTTGAGACAGAGTTTTGCTGTTGTTATCCAGACTGGAGTGCAATGGCACAATCTCAGCTCACTGCAAGTTTAAGCAATTCTCCTGCTTCAGCCTCCTGAGTAGCTGAGACTACAGGTGCGCACCACCATGCCCAGCTAATTTTTGTATTTTTAGTAGAGATAGGGTTTCACCTTGTTGACCAGGATGGTCTCAATCTCTTGACCCCGTGACCTACCTGCCTTGGCCTCCCAAAGTGCTGTGTTTATAGGCATGAGCCACCCCACCCAGCCAAAATCAGATATTTCTTTATTTTTATTTCTTTATTTTTTGAGACGGAGTTTCGCTGTTGTTACCCAGACTGGAGTGCAATGGCACAATCTCGGCTCACCGCAACCTCTGCCTTCTGGGTTCAAGCAATTCTCCTGCCTCAGCTTTCTGAGTAGCTGGGACTACAGGCACACACCACCATGCCCAGCTAATTTTTCTATTTTTAGTAGAGATAGGGTTTCACCTTGTTGACCAGGATGGTCTCGATTTCTTGACCTCATGATCCACCCACCTCAGCCTCCCAAAGTGCTGGGATTATAGGCATGAGCCACGATGCCTGGCCAAAGCAGATATTTCTAATGCCACTCTGGCTTATAAGATAACCCTGAGTGATGGCTTTAAAAACTAGAAGCAAGATTTTCATGAAATGGCTTGACTATGTTTGCATTCACCCCAGAGAGTTGAACCTATGTTTGGATTCAGCAGTTTATAAATACACTTCATGTAGAATCTAGAAAGGGACATTTCAGACTCAATGGAGGCCTATGGCAAAAAGACAAATATCTCCTCATCAAAAGTAATGGGAATCTATTTGTGAAACTGCTTTTTGATGTGTGCATTCAGCTGCCAGAGTTTAACTTACATTTGGATTCAGCAGCTGAGAAACACTCTTTGTGTAGAATTTAAGAACAGGTATTATTTCAAATACCACTCTGGCCTATGTGGGAAACCCAAATTACTGTCTGTAAAACCTAGAAACAAGCTATCTGTGAAACTGCTTTGTTTTGTGTGTGTTCACCTCAGAGAGTTGAACCTATGTTTTGATTCAACCGTTTAGAAACACACTTTGTGTAGAATCTAGAAAGGGACATTTCAGACTGAGTGGAGGCCTATGGTGAAAAGACAAATATCTCCTGATCAAAACTAATGGGAAGCTATTTGTGAAACTGCTTTGAAATGTGTGCATTCACCTTCCACAGTTTGACTTACTGCATTTCTGTGTATGAGTTCACCTGAGAGAGTTGAATCTATGTTTTAATTCAGCAGTTTTGTGTAGAATCTAGAAAGGAACATTTCAGACTGAATGAAAGCTTAGGGTACAAAGGCAAATATTTTATGATAAAAACTAATGGGAAGCTATTTGTGAAACTGCTTTTTTGAGGTGTTCATTCACCTTCTGGAGTTTAACTAATGTTTTAATACAGCAGTTTAGAAACAGACTTCATGTAGAATCTACAAGTGCACATATCAGACTTAATTGAAGCCTACTTAGAAATTACAAATATATCACGTTAAAAACTAATCAGAAACTATTTGTGAAACTGGTTTGTGACGTGTGCCTTCAAATTCCAGAGTTTAACTTACAATTTGATTCAGCAGGTTAGAAATACTCTTTGTTAGAATATATAAACAGATATTTCCCATTCCACTCTTACCTATGGAGGAAAAGCTAATAATTGGCTTTGAAACTTGGAAGCAACCTATCTGTGAAACTGCTTTGCTATTTTCACCTCAGAGAGTTGGACCTACATTTTCATTCAGCCGTTTGGAAACACACTTTGTGTAGAATCTAGAAAGGGACATTTCAGACTGAATGAAGGCCTATGGTAAAAACATATCTCATGAGAAAAACTAATGGGAAGTGATTTGTGAAACTTCGTTGAGATGTGTACCTCATCTTTCAGAGTTAATTTTTTTTTGATTCAGCAGTTTAGAAACACTCTTTGTGTAGAATCTAAAAACAGATATTTTCAATACCACTCTGGCCTATGGGGGAAAACCACATAACTGGCTTTAAAACCTAGAAGCAAGCTATCTGTGATACTGCTTTGCTATGTGTGCATTCACCTGAGAGAATTGAACCTATGTTTTGATTCAGCAGTTTAGAAACACACTTGTTGTAGAATCTAGAAGGAGACATTTCAGACTGAATGGAAGTCTATGGTGAAATGGCAAATAGCTCATGATATAAACTAATGGGAAGCTATTTGTGAAACTGCTTTGCGATGTGTGCATTCACTTACCAGAGTTTAACTTATGTTTGGAGTTAGTGGTCTAGAAACATTCTTTGTGTAGAATGTTAAAGCAGATATTTCCAACTGTACTCTGGCCTATGGGGGAAACCAAATAACTAGCTTTAAAACCTAGAAGTAAGCTATCTGTGAAACTGCTTGGCTCTGTGTACATTCAGCTCAGATAGTTTAACCTATGTTTTGATTCAGCAGTTTAGAAACATTTCATGTGGAATCTAGAATGGGGACATTTAAGACTGAATGGAAGCCTATGGTGAAGAGAGAAATATCTCACATTACAAATTCATGGGAAACTATGTGTGAAACTGCTTTGTGATGTGTGCATTCACTTTCCAGAGTTTAACATACATATACATACATATGTATGTATATACATATATTATATATTTTTTATATATACCTGTATATAAATATAATGTATAGGCCACCCTCATCAGCTGTTTATGCAGTAATTTAGAGCTATAGTATAACTTTTAGGAAGAAAGTTCCTTGGGTCTTCCAGTAGGAGCTGTGATCAACTCTGCTGACAACACAGGAGCCAAAAATTTGTATATTATCTCTGTGAAGGGGATCAAGGGACAACTGAACAGACTTCCTGCTGCTGGTGTCAGTGACATGGTGATGGCCACAGTCAAGAAAGGCAAACCAGAGCTGAGAAAGAAAGTACATCCAGCAGTGGTCATTCGACAATGAAAGTCATACCAGAGAAAAGATATCGTGTTTCTTTATTTTGAAGATAATACAGGGGTCATAGTGAACAATAAAGGCGAGTATACATGTAATACATATATACTGAAAAAATACAGTATGTATTTATATATATATATATAAATGATACATGTAAAAATTTATATTTATTAATTTAAATAATTATATATAAAATATATGTAAAATAGGTAAATGTATAATACCTACTTTTTATATACAGGTATATATAAATATAAAAATATTTACTTCTAAAATAATTAAATAAATTAAAAAATCTCTAAATACATTTTTTTTACTGCAGATAAATATTATTTTATTTCCATACTCTTGGTGACATTTGTGGCACAGGTATTCAATCTCACAGGGATGTTAAAACACACACTTGGAGGGTGCCCAGGATGCTTAGCAGTTGTGGATTTGAACACTCACAGGCCAAGCCTAAGGGTCCTCAGGGAAGCTACTTCTCCAGGTCATCTGCCAGGTAGATGGGCTTCCTTGGGAAACAGGTGACCCCACCAGGATGAGGGGAACTACCAGGGACTCGATGGCACCACACAGCAGCCCCCTGTTCTGACAATGTGACACAGGTCAACTAATACCCAGGAGAAGCCACAGCAGAGCTGCCTGGGTTGGTGCCAGAGCAACAGGCAGAAGTGACTGTGCTGTCCCTGGCTGCCCTCCAGTGGTGGCTACTATGTCATTCTGATAAAAAGTAAAACTAAGATGCTGTGAGACTGAAAATCTGAATCATTGCAGAGACACATTCTTAAAATCAAAATGAATCTATAAAATTGTGTCTAGAAACTCTGCCTGGTGCCAATAAGCAGCAAAGTCAACAAAGGGTAAAAAAACAAAACTTCAACAACATTATTAAAAATCAAAACCGAACTCGACTGCAATCACTTCTGGCTAGTCCACTAGTGACTTAAAAGTAAAAATCATTATCAGCAAGAGATTAAGAACGTAACTTTATTGAGAAGTTAATGTTAAACAAATAGTCCATTAACAGTTTTCTGTTTAAAAAGAAAAAGGCCCAAACAATCATTTCAAGGCAGAGCAGGTGAAAGGCCCAGAACACCCTGGTGCGCTCACTGCTGTTGCTGAACAGGAAACCCAAGGCCATCAGGATGAAGGGCGTGACCAAGGGCTTAGAGAAAATGGTGTAAAAACTTCCTCAATTTGCCCGGCTAGGGCTAAGCTGCAAGTCCTGCCTTTCTGTTTCTGTTGTAGTGAAACCTTCCACAATTTCCTTCTCGGACCATGAAGGGCAAAAACAAAACAAAACAAAACAAAAATCAAAACCAAAAAAAGATGTTAAGATCCAAGCAACAAAAAACCCAACTAAACCAAGAGGCATCCAACCGAGTCCACGTCCCTCATCCTGGCCACACACCCGCACCAAGGGAGCACCGGGCAGGGGTGCCTGGGAGCCCCGGGACAGAATGGCCCCACCTCATCGCTCGTCCCTGCCCTGGCTGGCAGCGCAGTGGGGATTCCACCCTCCATCTCAGGCAGTGGGGAAGTTGGAGGAGAACGGGCCTTCCTTGGGGAGCCTGTGGAGGCTCTGTTTTCTATCCAGTCTTTCTTTCCCAGCCCCCTACTCCCAAGGCAGTATGGGGCTCAGCAGCGCAGAGCAGGCCCAGGCCTGAGCAGGGAAGCACTGTGAACGAGACTTACCTTTGTGGCCAGCTGTGCCAGGGCAAAGATGGCAAGCCTGGGGGTGCAGGAGGTGGCTTTCATCCTAGGGGGTCACTGGGCCCCATCACCCTTGTGTCGTGACCTCAGCATCCCACCTCCCACATGCCCAGCAGTCCTGCCAATGCCCCCAGCCTGGTGAGGAAGCTGTCTGACAGCAGCCCAGGGGTGACTCCAACAGAAAGGGCTGACCTGGCTCCAGGACTCAGGGGCAACCCAGGGGAGAACGAAGAAACCCTGGCCAGCCAGGAGCCACTACTCACACCACCGAGCATGGCCAGGTGGGTCCTGAGGGTGAGGACATGATGCTCCTGGCCGTTCTTTCTATCTCCCCCATTCTTTACCATCTGAGTGAAGAAAACACCTCGCCCTCTCGCTTGCCCGCAGCATCCTCACCGGCCCGGCCTGGCCTCCGCAGCCACGAGCAGTGGCCTCCACACTGGTGTCGGCATCACAGACTCCAGACTGCTCACAGCAGCCCCCATGCCCCGCCCTGGACGCTGACCCCGCCGCAGACGCACGGTCGATTGGCCTGCTGGGCGCCAGGGCCAAATCTTGCAGCAACTTCTCTTTGTTTCTTTTAAAAAAAAACAGATCCCGTTAGTCTACACCACTGCCTGTGTCCTCACCGCAGCAGCCGTGCAGTTGGAATTGATCACACGTTTTCAGTTGTACTTCGATCCTGAATTAATCTTTAAACACTTTCAAATATGGAGATTAATCACCAATTTCTTATTTTTTGGGCCAGTTGGATTCAATTTTTTATTTAACATGATTTTTCTGTATCGTTACTGTCGAATGCTAGAAGATGGCTCTTTCTGGGGTCAGACAGGAGACTTTGTATTTATGTTCCTTTTTGGTGGATTCTTAATGACCATTTTTGGTTTGTTTGCGAGCTTAGTTTCCTTGGGCTAGGCCTTTACAATAATGCTCGTCTACCTGTGGAGCCGAAGGAACCCCTATGTTCATATGAACTTCTTTGGCCTTCTCAACTTCCAGGCCCCCTTTCTGCCCTGGGTGCTCATGGGGTTTTCCTCATTGTTGGGGAACTCAATCATTGTGGACCTTTTGGGTATTGCAGTTGGACACATATATTTTATCTTGGAAGATGTATTTCCTAATCAGCATGGTGGAATAAGAATTCTGAAAACACCATCTATCTTGAAAGCTATTTTTGATACATCAGATGAGGATCCAAATAACAATCCACTACCTGAAGAATGGCCGGGAGGCTTTGCCTGGCTTGAGGACCAGCGCCTCGAAGGTTAAAGCAGCAGTGCCAATAATGAGACCCAGCTGGGAAGGACTCAGTGATACCCATTGGGATTCTTTTATCCTTTGTTGCAAAAGTATGGACTCTTTTGACAACCTGGCAGATTTTAACTCCAGAAGCACTTTATAAAATGGTATACTGACTAATCCAGAAGACATTTCCAACAGTCTGCCAGTGGTTCCTCACTACACTGGTACTGAAAGTATAATTTCTTGGAGCCAAAAACCTGTAGAAACAAATATCCTGCCACCTGTAACAAGTACAGGAGTACTTGATTTTTATGGCATAAGGCAGGGCTTTTCCCTCCTCTCTTTGATAGATGAGGCCATGCTGTAAATGGAAGTTTCAGAGAGGACAAAATAAAACTGAATACCATTTTTCTCTCACTGCAAAAACAAACAAAAGTTTAGTTTTTAGAGCAGATCTAATTTGTATTAGATTTGTAATTAGACACTGGTAATTTTAGTGTAAATTTATTATAGTGTGCTTTTTAATGGTAAATAAAAATTTATATTTTTATATACAAAAATGTTTTTATAAATATATTTATATTATATATAAAATGTTTATTTATTTAATCATATAAAATATTGTATGTTATGTATTTATATATAAAATTATATATATTAAATATATACATTTTTACATTTGTACATATATATGTACTTACATATATATGTACATCTTTTGTATGTGTACATTTAATTTAATGTACATATGTACGTTTTTAAATTTAATACATTTAATACATTACATGTATTAAAAATACAAATATACATATATGTATATTGTAGAAATTCATATACTTTTCTTTTCTCACAATGCTTTATTCACAAAGAAGAGTTAATGGTCAACAAAATGCTACTGGATCCCGATTTAGGGTTGTCATTTTCTTTTTTTTTCTTTTTTTGCTATGAAAGTGCTTTATTAGGCCAAACTACTTACTATGCTGCCATTTAGAGATTATATTACTCCACCATATTATATCTAAGCTATCACTAGAATAATAGCTATGTTATTACTAAATAACAGCCAGCAAATTGAGGAACATATTTCAAAATAATAAGAGCTATTTATGACAAACCAACAACCAATATCATATTGAATGGGCAAAAAACTGGAAGCATTCCCTTTGAAATCTGGCACTAGACAAGGATGCCCTCTCTCACCACTCCTATTCAATATAGTACTGGAAGTTCTAGCCAGAGCAATCAGGCAAGAAAAAGAAATAAAGTGTCTTCAAATAGGAAAGGAGGAAGCCAAATTGTCTCTATTTGCAGATGACATGATAGTATATCTAGTAGGCCTCATCATCTCAGCCAAAAATCTGAAATTGATAAGCAACTTCAGCAAAGTCTCAGAATACAAAATTAATGTGCAATAAGTACAAACATTTCTACACACCAATAACAGACTTAAAGAGAGCCAAATCAAGAATGAACTGCCATTTACAATTGCTACAAAGAGAATAAAATACCTAGGAATATAACTAACAAGGAATGTGAAGGACCTCTTCAAGGAGAACTACAAGCCACTGCTCAACAAAATAAGAGAGGACACAAACAGATGGAGAAACATTCCATGTTCATAATTAGAAAAAACAAATATCATAAAAATAACCATACTGCCCAAAGTAATTTATAGATTCAATGCTATCCCCATCAAGCTACCAATGACCTTCACAGAACTGAAAATAACCACCTTAAACTTCATATGGAACCAAAAGAGAGCCTGCATAGCCAAGTCAATTATAAACAAAAAGAACACAGCAAGAGGCATCACAGTACCAGACTTCAAACTATACTACAAGTCTACAGTAATCATAACAGCATGGTACTGGTACAAAAACAAAAATATAGACCAGTGGAACAGAACAGAGGCCTTGGAGGCAAGACAACAGATCTACAACCATCTGAAGTTTGACAAATCTGACAAAAACAAGCAATGGGGAAAGGATTTTCTGTTCAATAAATGGTGTTGGGAGAACTGGCTAGCTATGTGCAGAAAACAGAAACTGGATCCCTTCCTGACACCTTACACTAAAATTAACCCCAGATGGGTTAAAGACTTAAACATAAGACCTAACAACAGGGTCCAGGTGCGGTGGCTCATGCCTGTAATCCCAGCACTTTGAGAGGCCAAGGTGGGTGGATCACAAGGTTAAGAGATTGAGACCATCCTGGTCAACATGATGAAACCCTGTCTCAACTATAAATACAAGAAATTAGCTGGGCATGGTGGCACATACCCATAATCCCAGCCACTCAGGAGGCTGAGGCAGGAGAATTGCCTGAACCCAGGAGATGGAGGTTGCAGTGAGCCGAGATTGCACCATTGAACTCCAGCCTGCATAACAAGAGCAAAACTCCATCTCAAAAAAAAAAAAAAGAATATCTAACACCATAAAAACCCTAGAAGAAAATCTAGGCAAAACAATTCAGAACATAGGCGTAGGCAAGGACTTCATTACCAAAACCCTAGAAGTATTGGCAACAAAATCTAAAATAGACAAATGGGACCTCATCAAACTCCACAGCTTCTGCTTGGCATGAGAAACAGTCATTAGAGTGAATTGGCAACCAACAGAATGGGAAAATATTTTTGCAGTTTACCCATCTGACAAAGGGCTGATATCCAGAATCGACAAAGAACTAAACAGATTTACAAGAACAAAACAAAGAAGCCCATTCAAAAGTGGGCAAATGATATGAACAGACACTTTACAAAAGAAGACACACAGGAGGCCAACAAACATATGAAAAAATGCTCATCATCACTGGTCATTAGAGAAATGCAAATCAAAACTACATTGAAATACTATCTCACGCCAGTTAGAATGGTGATCATTATAAAATCTGGAGACAACAGATGCTGAAAAGGATGTGGAGAAATATGAACAATTTTACCCTGCTGGTGGGAGTGTAAATCAGTTCAACCATTGTGGAAGACAGTGTGGTGATTCCTCAAAGACCTAGAAATAAAAATTCCATTTGACCTAGCAATCCCATTAATGGGTATATATTTAAAAGACTATAAATTATTCTAATATAAGGACACATGCACATGAATGTTCATTGCAGCACGGTTTACAATACCAACAACCTGGAACCAACCCAAATGTCCATTGATGATAGACTGGACAAGAAAAATGTGGCACATATAAACCATGGAATATTATGCAGCCATCAAAAGGGATGAGTTCATGTCCTTTGTAGGGACATGGATGAACCTGGAGACCATCATTCTCAGCAAACTGTCACAAGAACAGAAAATGAAATACCACATGTTTTCATTCATAGGCGGGTGTTGAACAATAAGAACACATAAATAGGAGGGGAGCACTATACCCTGGGGTCTGTTGGGGAGTGGGGAGTTGGGGAGAGATAGCATGGGGAGAAATGCCAGATATAGGTGAAGGGGAGGAAGGCAGCGAATCACACTGCCATGTGTGTACCTATGCAGCAATCTTGCATTTTCTTCACATGTACCCCAAAACCTGAAATGCAATTAAAAAAAGAAAATAAAAAAAAAATTGCTGGGCATGGTGGCTCATGCCTGTAATCCCAGCACTTTGGGAGGCTTAGGCAGGTGGATCACAAGATCAAGAGATCGAGACCATCCTGGTCAACATAGTGAAATCCCATCTCTACTAAAAATACAAAAAATTAGCTGGGCATGATGGCATGTGCCTGTAATCCCAGCTACTCAGGAGGCTGAGGCAGAAGGATTGCCTGAACCCAGGAGGCAGAGGTTGCGGTGAATCATGCCATTCAGTCCAGCCTGGGTAACAAGAGCAAAAATTCCATCTCAAAAACAAAATGAAAACATGCTAAGTGAAAGAAATCAATTCCCCCCCAAAACACATATTGTATAACTCCATTTTATGAATTGTCCAGAACAGGTCAATTTATAGAAATAAAAAGTAGATTAGCAGATGCCAAAGGATAGAGGGTTAGGAGAGATAAAAATGTTCCAAAAATGACTACAGTAATTCTTGGCACAACTCTTTAAAAATACTAAAACCTACTGAATTGTACACTTTAACCAGGTAAATTATATGGTATGTAAATATCTCAATAAAGTTGTTATTTAAAAAAAATGTAGTTTTCCCTGTGTCTTCAAGTCTTTATTCTGAAAGTTTCTGTGTCATGTCAAACTGTGATTACATAAATGTTTGTGTCTTTTCACCTATTTACCTGCCTTTGTTAGTTGATTTTCAGTGAACCATCACAGGGTAGTGTGAAGTCGTCCCTCCCACCTACAAGCACAAGACACGTCACTCCCTTGGTTTACATTTTCCTTCATACATGGAGTGGGTTTGCTAAAAGATCTGTATTTTTGCATTAATTTCTTAAATTCTTGAATGAAAAATCTCCCTCTCATTCTTCCTTTCCTGGTGGGAGGAAACCGAGAAAGAGCAGCCCCTGATATGTAGAAGGGGGCCTGGCACTCACAGAAGGTGTCACAGATTCTCAATCCCAGACAAGTTTTACCTGAAACCTTGATAAAGCAAGATGAGATGAGGGCCATTTACAAGATTTTCCCAGTAAAGAGAAACTCAAGAACACTGTGACACCCCCCAAAATACCAGACACTTCACTGACTTGGTTAAAATGAGTGACATCCACCTCATTCTCAGTAACAGCTTTTTCCTGGCCATTGGCTGCCCTCTTCTAGATAAGATTCATTGAGATATGAAACAATAGAAAAGCCTCCTCCATCAGAAGGTATCCAACTTAGAGTGACACCCCCACACTGTCAGACACTCCCCCAGATTACCCAATCACAGTCCATATCCTAGGAAAGTTTCCTTTGATTCTGTCCTTCTGAGACCACTCACAGCTCCTCAGGCTGTGCTCCTCTGTCACCGTGAAGGTAATCAACACAGCCTGATCTAGTTTGGCTTGGCTCACAGGGGATTTACTGTTGGTCTTGTTCTTTTTGGGCTCTGCTATGAGACCAGGCCCTGGCTACTGGATTACCGAGGACCCTGGCCCTTCTTCCCTTATGACAGCCTCTGCACACCTGGACATGTTGCTCCTAGCACCCTTAAAGCTTCTTGTGAGTTAAGTGAGGAGGGATGTGTGCCCAACCACACTCCTGGTACTTACTGTGGCCCATGTTAAATATCATTTCATAACATCTTCTTAATTAATGAACACAGAAATCAATGCTTCCTAATCTAACTTAGATGCAGGTTGAACCACTGTAATAATATATGTTTTTGGTAATAATATTTTTGAAAATAGTCTTAACTTGTTCAAGTAGTCAATGAATTATTTTCAGAAAAATCTTTCAGAATAAAATAGCATTAAGACTTCAAATTTAATGGTGCAAAGAAACTCCCAATTATTCATTCTAAGTTATTTATTTTATAGGTAAAATATAAATACTCTTGTAACTTCTGATATTCTTTAAAGTAAAATTTTGGAAAAAGTAAAATTGGTTCTAAATATTCTTTGAAATATGCCATAAATTTACTTTAAAAATGGTTACCAAAGGCAGTATTTTTATTTTAGATTCATGGACTATGTGCACAGTTTTGTTACATGGATGCATTGTGTAAGGCTGAGGTTTGGATACAGATAATCCCATCACCCAGGTAGAAAGCATAGTATACATAGATAGTTTTTTAGGCAATGTACTCCTCCCTCCCTCCTTCCACCTCTGTTACTCCCCAGTATGTACTGTGCTCATCTTTATGTCTATGTGTACTCAGTGCTTAGTTCCCACCTGTCAGTGAGAACATGCAGGATTTGGTTTTCTCTCCCTCCATTCATTCACTTAGGACAATGACCTCTGGCTGCATCCATGTCATTTTATTTATTCAGCCTGATGTTGATAGCCACGTTGATTGATTTCATGTCTTTGCTCATGTGAATAGTGCTGCAGTGAAGGTAAGAACACATGTGTCTTTTTTGTAGAATGATTTATTTTCTTTTGGGTATATACTTGGTAATGGGTTAGCTGGGTTAACAGTAGTTTTGTTTTAAGTTCTTTGAGAAATCACCAAACTGCTTTCCACAGTGGCTGATATAATTTACATCCTCAAAAACAATGTGTAAGTGTTATAATTCATAAGTAACAATGCACAAATTATAATGTATAAGTGTAGGTATACATAAAGGTTTGTAATGTAGGTGTTATTTACAAGCATGTGATCCATTTTTTATGTATAAGGTGTTAGGATTAGGCTGAGATTTTGAGCCTATGGATGCTTATTTTCTCCAGTAGCATTTGTTAAAAAGACTATCCTTTCTCCTTCCATTACTTTTGTACCTTGTCAAAAATGAGTTGAGCATAATTGAATGGGTCCATTTCTAGGTTTTTTTTAATTGTGTTCCATTAATCTGTGAATCCATCTCTCCATCAGTATCATACTGTTTGATTACTGTAACCATGAACTAAATTTTAATATCTAGCAAAATCATCACTGTGGTTTGGTTATAGTTTGCTTGGCCTCACCCATTTTCCTTTTGCAATCTGATCCTTAGGTACCAGAATGAGCTAACTTTATGGCTCAAACTAATAGGACAACTTGCTGAGGTCTGGCAGCACTTCCTCTAGAGAATCCCTGACCTCTCAAAACTTGGTAGAGATCTAAAGTTTATTTTCCTTCACAGCTCCTCTTTTTTTTTTTTTTTCTTTCTGGAGTTTTTCTTGCTTTCAAAATGTAAGGCAAGATTTCCTGTTTCCATGACAATGGAAGGAAGGTAACCTTTGTATGTATTTTGAGCTCACTCCTGGTAAGGAAGACAAGTTTAAGGTTTTCTTCTGCTTCTAGGATGGTGGAGAACAGTCTTCAGCCTGAGACCCATCCCTAGGTAAGTAGCTCAACTGTGGTTTTGCCTTTCCTGAAGTTTAACAACCAGCTAATCTTAATTTTTCTTAACAATTATACGACTCAGTTCTGTGATTGCATGTTTTGCTTAACTGTATTTTGTAGTTGTTTCTATTTTTGTTGTTTTCTCAGTCTTTCTCTCATTGGGTTAGACCAACTCTATGTGACTTGATAAAGAACGTTCCAAATTATGGGGAACAAGGCCTTTGACATGGGTAAATTTTCTACTTTCCTCACAAAAGGTGGTGTGGTGGGAGAGAAAAGCAGCCAGCAACATAAAAGGAGAAAAGAGTTTTGATTTTGACTACTAAAAGGGCTTCATTTACATAAGAAGGCCACCTTTTTACTAGTCACACAGAACTGAAGAGCATTGGCTATTATCCCACGCTGTAGTTGGATAGCTAAGATTCTTCTTTTCCACCATGACAGCCTGGGTTTGTTTCCTAAATCAATCACGTTCCAGCTTGGTACTTGGAACTTTTGAAATAGCAGGAATTCTCCGCAGCTTAAATATGGTAAGGAGATTAAAAAATGTTTTTGAAAAAGCTCAATGGTTAAAGTCAGTTTAGTTAAAAGCTAACATTCAAGGTGTGTGTATGTGTGTGTGTGGGGGGGCACTCCACTTGAATGTCTGTATTTAAAATATCTGCTTTTTTTTCTTCCTAGGACCTTGTCTTTTTTTGTTGTTTTAATTTTTATTTCTTTTTTTATCTTTAAGATTGTCTGTTTTTGAGCAGAGTTTTTTTTTTCTCAGTTGACTGAATTCCATTTTCTTCCTTTGATTCTGCTGTCTCTCCTTTCTCTTGCATTCTGCTGCATGAGTGACCTAAAATAGTTTCTAATAGCCTGGAGTTTCTTAAAGAAATGGAAACTTCCTTTTGGGAGAAACCTCTGTTTTTTTTCTTGTGGTAAACAAATAAGTTCATTTCAGCTCTTAGAATAGTTGCTTTTGTATTGTGTCACCTGAATTTTTAACTAAAATGGCTATTGCCACAGAGGCTAACTGCTCGTTTTTTGTTTTCTTTTTCTTTTTTTTTTTTTTGAGATGGAGTTTCGCTCTTGTTACCCAGAATGGAGTGCAATGGCACGATCTCGGCTCACCGCAACCTCCGCCCTCTGGGTTCAAGCAATTCTCCTGCCTCAGCCTTCCGAGTAGCTGGAAATACAGGCGTGCACCACCATGCCCAGCTAATTTTTTTTTTTTTTGTATTTTTAGTAGAGATGGGGTTTCACCTCATTGACCAGGATGGTCTGAATCTCTTGACCTCGTGATCCACCCACCTCGGCCTCCTAAAGTGTTGGGATTATAGGCGTGAGCCACCGCGCTCGGCCATACTCTTGGGTTTTTAAGAAAGAGTGTAGTTTAGTCATTTCGAAGTGCCTTCGATTAATTTTTTTTAATAAACTGTAAAACATCATGTGATCTAGTCTCATCATTCTTCTTTTTTTGGAGCTGAAAGATACAGTGTGGGCTCTGCCCAGAGCTCAGAGATCTAGTTAAAAGATAGGTAGTCCCCATTTAAATAGAATTGATCTACACAATTTCATGAAAGAATGCTATAATTTTATGTTTGATTTGGCATTTATCTTTAATCTCCATCTAGCACCAGCAGGCATTTTCTCTCTGCATCTTATGATGTCAATTTTGTTATTTGATATTTACCTGAGTCGTTTTCTTTAATATGCAAATTTAAGGCTATTTAGAAGACAATTGCTTACGCTTGTAAAACATGTTATCAATAATTTGAAAGTCTAACAGAAACATTTATCTTGAAACCTCAAGAGAAGAAGAATTCGCCTAACATAGGCATTTGATTGTACAAATTCATGGCTGGGTTCGGCTTTAAAAAAATTTTTATCTGAGACTTACTTTTCTGTAGAAAAAAGTTTCATCAAAGCCAATTTAAAATCCTATGTAAAATACATATATATTCTTGCTGCACTGCATACAAATAACCAGGTTAAGTGTAATAAATCAAATCAGTCCTACTATGATTTGTCTTCAGTAAAAAATAAGAAACTGGAGATAAAAAAATTATGTTTTAAAAACTATAGTACATCTGTGTTTAAATTCTAGTCTTTCCTAATATTATTCAATTTTTGCTATTTTCTACAGTTCGGAATGAATTTAATTTTTCTTGGCTACAAATCTGTAAAACAATGTTTTCAATTTTTTCCCTTTTTTCTCTTTTTTTTCTAATTTGTTGTCAACAGAAACTAAGCTGTGCTTTTGTAAATCCCTTTGAACTAAAGCTAGACAACTTAAACCTCAAAGGAAAATAACAGCAACCTATTGCCTATATTGATTTTTCAGGATTGTTCTTTGGTTTGCTGTTGTTTTTCTCCATTCCTCCCCCTATTTTCTCTTCATAAGAAATGAGACTTAACAATCTGCTAAAAATGAACTTGCCTAATAACTCGGGACCTACCCATCCAGGAATAAATTATTCTAGCCATGAGAGATTAGATGAAACCTGAGACCAGAGACTTACTTTCTTTTAAAATGCTTTTCCCAAAAGATTTTAAAAAAAAGAAAAGGGGGAAAATGTAAAAGAAGGATAAATCTTGAGGCCCTAAAATCACTAAGGTAAAAAAAAAAATCAATCTGGGAACTTCTTAAGGCAAACCAGCCTCCCATTCTATTCAAAATCCCCCTTCTGCTCACTGGGGTAAATGCATCTGATTGACTCATTTGAAGAGGCTAATCAGAAACTCAATAGAATGCAAATATTTGTCTCTTACCTTCCTATAGCCTGGAAGCCCTCTTCTGGCTATTTCTGATTTTTCTTTTTCTTTTTTTTTTTTTTTTTCTTGAGACGAAGTTTTGCTGTTTTTACCCAGACTGGAGTGCAATGGCATGATCTTGGCTCACCGCAACCTCCGCCTTCTGGGTTCAAGCAATTCTCCTGCCTCAGCGTCCTGAGTAGCTGGGACTACAGGAGCACACCATCATGCCCAGCTAATTTTTGTATTTTTGGTAGAGAGGGCATTTCACCTTGTTGACCAGGATAGTCTCTATCTCTTGACCTTGTGATCCACCTCCCTCGGTCCACCAAAGTGCTGATATTATAGGCGTGAGCCACCGTGCCCGGCCTTGATTTCTCTTCTTTAATTTTAATTGAGAAATAAGAGTTTTATATATTTCTGGTGTATAAAATAATATTTGTATGTGTGTACACATGATTGGATACTTAAATCAAGCTCATTAACCTGTATTACTTCAACGTATTTTATGTGTGTGGTGAGAACAGTTGAAATTTATGCTTTTAGTAATTCTAAAATATACATTACTACTAATCTATCCACCATGCTTGCAACATCTCTCAAAAACATACTTCTTTTAACTGGAACTTGTATCTTTGACCATGAACCTTCACTCTCTCCCACTCCAGTCTCTCATAACCATCATTCTACTCTCAGCTTGTGAGTTCAGCTTTTTAGATTCTGTATATACATGAGATAGATTATTTTACTCAACATAATGTCCTTTAGGTTAATTCATGTTGCCCCAAATAGCAGTTTTGTATTTTTTTAAGGCAGAACAGTATTTCATTATTAATACACACACACCACACACCACGTTTTCTTTATGTATCTTTCAATGCATAAAAACACAGGTTTTTTTTTTTTTTCACATTTTGACTGTTGTAAACAGGGCTGCTATCAGTTTCACAAGTGAGAGTGCAGTTATCTCTTCACCATTTTAAACCCTTTGTATAGATACTCAGAAGTGAGATTCCTAAATCATATGGCAGTTTTATTTCTGATTTCTGGGGGATCCTGTATCCATTAGAGATGTACTCATTTTCATTCCCACCAAGAGTGTACATATTTTCCCTTATTTTTATATCCTCATCGACACTTGTTAACCTTCATTTATTAATAAGAGAAATTCTTACAAGCATGAGATGATAACTTATTGTGATTTCACTTGCAATTCCCTGATAATTAGTGATGTTGAGCACGTTTTTATATGTCTGCTGGCTGTTTATATCTTTCTTTGAAACATATATTCAGGTGTCTTGCCCATTTTTGTTATTTTTATTTTTATTTTTGCTACTGAATTATGTGAGTTCCTTACAGGTTTTGAACACTAACTTCTTAGCAGATGTATACTTTGTAAATATTTTTTCCAGTTCTGAAAGCTGACTCTTACTCTGTCAGTTGCATCCTTGTGCATAAGCTTTGTATTTGAGGTAGTTCTGTAGCAGGAGTGGCCACAGGAAAGGATCTCTCAGACACCAAATACAGGAGGAAGAAATTCATTTCAGCTGGGAGCAAGGTGCCATAGGTGCCTAACAGCCAAGCTCGTCTAACAAAGGGAGGTTCAGTCTTTACATAGGCTTATACTTTAGATGTTACACGTGGAAGAATTTTAGGTTCATAGTTTTAGAACTCACATGCAAAAAGGCTTCAGTTTACAGTTTCAGGAATTACATATGAAAAGGTTCTGTTTTCAGTTTTAGGACTCACATGTGAGAAGGTCTCTGTTTACAGTTTCAGGAATCACATATGAAAGGATTCCGGTTTACAGTTTTAGGACTCACATGTGAAAAGGTTTCTGGTTTGATCTTGTTTTAAGTAAAAATAGTGCCTCCTGGATAGTTTCCCCAAGGCCTATCCTGTTGTTTTCAGGAAAGAGATTCAGGAGGCGCCAGCTGACCTTCTCTCTTTTTTATTGAAATGCACAGTGGGTGACAGGGAGGGAGGGAATCCCAAATGCCTGGGTCTCCCTCCTCATTCTGTCTCTCTATTTTTGCTTTTGCCTGTGTTTTTGTGGTCAAATAAAAAAAAAATCAGTGAATAGACCAGTGTTGTGGAGTTTCCCCTCTCTGTTTTCTTGTTGTAGTTTTGCAGTTTCACACCTCACATTTAAGTTTTTAATTCATTTCAAGTCAATTTTTCTATATATTGTAAGATAAGGTTCCAATACTATTATCCTGCATGTGGATATCTAATTCTCTCTATTTCCTATTTTAAATAAATTGTTCTTTCCCCATTGAGTGTTCTTAGCACTATTGTCAAAATTAATTTACAGTCAACTGGTTGGTTTATTTCTGGTTTTGTATCTTGTTGCATTGGTAAAAGTGTATGTTTCTGTGTGGTGTCATGTTGTTTTAATGACTGTAGCTTCTTAGAATATTTTGAGAGCAGGTAGTGTAATATTCGACTTTGGCATTGTTCTTTAGCTCATGATTGTGTTGCCGATTGTGATTTCATAGAAATTTTAAAATATTTTTCATTTGTGTAAAAAATGTCATTAGAATTTTGATAAAGATAGCATTGAATCTCAGGATCATTTTGAGTAGTATAGACATTTTAATAATTGATGTTTCTTCAATCCATGAATAGGAGAAATCTTTCCACTTATTGATGCTAATATTTCTTTTATTAGTATAATTTTTAATGTACAGAGTTTTTACTTCTTTGGTTAAATTGAAACCTGTCTTAATTTTTAAAAATAACTATTGTATGTGAAATTGTTTTATTGATTTGTCTTTAGATGGTTTACTGAAAATATGTTGAAAAGCTACTGACTTTTATGTCATTTTTTTATGTTTTGGTGGCACTTAGGTTTTTCTACATATATTGCTGTGTCTTCTGTAAAAAAAGGACAATTTTACTTTATTTTTCTTAGCCATGTGTCTTTTATTTCTTTCTCTCACCTAATTTCTCTGGCTAAGTTTTTTTAGTACTAAGTTGATATAGAAGAGATCAGAGCAAACCTCTATGTATTGTTCCTGATCTTAGGTATAAACATTTGACATTTTCACCATTAACTACGATGTTAGCTGTGGGCATGTCATGTATAACGTTTACTGTGTTGAAATGAACATTTTTGTAATTCAACAAATTATAAGAATATTTAATTTTGTCAATTTTTTTTCTGCATCTATTGATATGATTATTTGGTTTTGTTTTACATTCTGTTAATGTAGTGTATCCCTAGGTTGCAGGTATTCAGCCATCCTTGTATCCTTGGGATAAATCTCTCATAATCAGTGAATGATTCTCTCAGTGTGCTCCTAAATTCTGCTTGCTAATTTTATGTTGAACATTTTTACATCTATGCTCATGAGGGTTATTGACCTATAATTTTTTTCATGTAAAGCTTTTTTTTCTGGCTTAAATATCAGAGTAATACTGGCCTCATAAAATCAGTTTGGGAGTATTTCCTCCTCTTCAGTTTTTGGACTGTTTGAGAAAGATCACTATTATACTGTATTACTTTATGAACTTGTTCAAAATTAATATTAAAATGCTAAAAAATATTGTAAAATACATTCCAGGAAGTGTAGGAGGCAAAAAACATCAGTGTCATTAAAGCAGAAACCAAGCAATCCATGAGATCTCCCTTAGAAAAGTATTCTTATGGAATCTCTAGACAAGAGACCATGAAACTTTATGCAACTTTCTTTCTTGCAGATGGATTTTTAGTAGCCTCATACTAGAAAGAGCTTTTATGTCTGTGAAACTAGACATACTATGCAGTAGGCTCATATTACAAAGAGTTTTCATGTCTCTTTCTTGCTCTCATAGAGCATGCCCTAAGATTCAAGTGCAATAAATTAAATGCATTAATAGGAAATCATCTTTCAGTATTAGCTACAGTGAAGAAATTATGCAAAAAATTATATAACGTATAACATGCTTATCAATTTGAATAAAAGCACTAACAGATCAGTAGTACATAGTGATTATAGAAACAGAAAAGGGGATGGGAAAGGCATTTTAAATGTATGACCATGGTGCCTCATGTACCAGAGCAGTGCCCTATGCTTACCCCAGTCCCAGGGCTGGGCAGTACTGAAGCTGGAAGCCCAGTGCAGCTATCTGACTCCAAGAGCACACACTCAGCCTAAATTTTACTGTGCCCCGAGTCACTCTACCCATGCTACCTGCCCCTCACCACATAATGGCCTGTTTTTTCTGGCCTTTAGGATGTTGCTAGCCTACTAGGTTAGGGCTGCAACCATCAGGACACAGAGACAGCTGTGAGGCCATCAGGGGCCACACAACAGGTTCCCTCCCATTTCCTGCCTTGGTGGAGTCCTGCAGCCCCAGTGGTCACCATTGCAAGAGGACCTGACACAGATCAGGGCACTATGGTGACAAGCTCTCTACAGCTGGCCACAAGAGAGCCTCTGCCTACCCTCTACCCCTTTGCTAAGCCCCCACCTTTTCTCCTCACTGACCTGCTCCACTGCATGGGGCCAGGCCAGAAATTGCTCCTCAGCCTGAGGGTGATAATTTTCTGCAACCATCTGAAATAATTTAAATACATTGTTTTATCCCCATTGTGTGTTTTTGGCACCATTGTCTAAGGGAGGACATTGTCCTAGAGGTAGAGAGAGGAAAAGGCACAAACAGGGCATGAGTGGAAGATGCTAGAGTGGTCCTGGGGGTGGAAGGAGCATGGGCTAATCTCTGGGACGGCTTTCCTGAGGGTGTCATCCTCCCCTCCAATCCTATGCAGCCCCAGTCTGTTCTCAGAGTTGGATGTAAACAGCCCCTTCTCCAGGAATTGGTCCTTGACACCAGCTCCTTCTCAATTGGAAGTGTCAAAACCTTCCAATAAATCTAAGATGTAGGGGATGGAGCTGGAGTGTCCCTAGAATGTTTCCATGGATGGTCTCTGATGTCCACATCTCCATCCTCTCCCACCATGAGACCCCCAGCTGCTCACCCTCCTGTTTTTCTTATTTTTGGTCAACTCTTGACCCACAAGGAACCCCATCTAGACCCACCCCATGCTGCACCACTGCCAGGGCCACTGGAGCCAGGGCATGTGCACATGACAGAACTTGGACCTGCACTTGCCTTTGAACTCCAGAGGAGGGGTCATGGATGCTGAGGCTCTGGGACCTCTTGATCCAGCCCTCTTGTATGACAGGAAAACTGGGACCATGTATAGAAAGCAAGAACTCAGCTACATAGAAACAGCCTGCCCTTGGAGGGGCCCAGTTTCAGTCTTTCACGGGTGCTACCCAAAAGGGAGGCTGAAGCCAGCTCAGCCCACATTTCATGCAGCTTTGCAGTCAGGCATCCCCTCAGTGTCACCACTCAGGGACAGGGTCTGTCAGCTGCTGTGGAGCCTCCATCACTCAAAGGTGCCTGGGGGCTGATGTCTCCCTTCACAGGCCCAGATGCAAGGCTCTCAGGAGAGGAGGTTTGCTGAGTGAGGGCTGAGATTTAAGGGCTTGGTCCAGGGCCCTCTCTTCTCAAGCCTCAGGATCCTAATTTCTGCTGCATCGCTCCCAGGCTCATTCACATCCACATAGTCCTTCAGGAGGCAGTGTCCAGCATTACCAAGTCACGGAGGAAGGTCCCTAGGAAAGAGACTACAGCCTGTGCCATTAAGAGAGGAGTTAGTGGTGATGAGTGCCCCCAGGTACTTGCCCAAGGCCCTATCCTATGAAATCCCAACAACCCCTGTCCTCCAGGCCCCCTACCCAGGTCTCCCACTTGGAGCAGCCAAAGACCCTCAGCTCCCTCTCCCAGTTATCTCCTTTCTCTCCCCCAGCTGGCCCCCAAGGCCACCAAGCCTCACCTGGTAATGTTTATGGTGGGATTTTACCAAGACACAAGAGTATGTGGTCCCTGGCCCCACCCTTCCCCACTTCCACTCTGAACCTAGCTGTTTCAGGTTCTTTCTCTGGTCTGTCAAATGGTGGTGTTTCTGGCCCTGTGGCCACAGCAGAGCAAAGCTGAGGAGGAAGCCCCTGCTCTCTTAATGTGGAGGCATTCAGCTGGGAGGGAGTAGCTCTGTTTTCTGACTGATTCCACCTCCTCCCTGCCACAGGCTCACTCACCTCTCTTTGCACCTCATCAGGGTTTTTCTCTCCTGGGTGGCCAACTTAGGGATCCCCACCTTCAAGGTTAAGGGCCCAGTCAGTGAGGTGCTTCTCCCCTTCCCCAGTTATACCCTAACTGCACTGCCCTCAGCCCCAGGGCACTGGGACCCCAGGAGAGAGGCTAGCTCCTCCCACACCTGGAGGCCCTGTCCCAGCTGGCTTCACCCCATACTCCAGCACCACGACCCATCAGCCCATCAGAGTCGTGTTCTCTGGAGTCTCTTGAGTGTCCACATCTCCAGCCAAGCAGTCATAGTGGGAAAGGGACAGGGTATCCTGGGAGACCTGTTTAAATGGCACCTGCCTGTCTCAGCCCACTAAAATTTCTGCCCCACAAGTTGCATTTGAGGACACACCAAAAGCTTTACCTCCCCAGTGATCTCCCAGGGAAATTTCCTGCACAGAACACTCTTCATCCACTCAGGAACTGGTGTCCCATTACACCATCTCTGGCTGAAAAGGCAGGGTCTTTTCCCAGTAAAGGAAGCCCTGGTGTCCTTTATTCCAGTCACCCACACATGTCCTCCATTGGGATGGTTATCCTCTGTGCATCAAGCCCTCTTAATAAATTAAAGGCAAAGAGGATGAAGCCAGGGTGGAAGTTCATGCTGTCCCCTGGACCCATCCTCATTACTTTGAGCAGCTGTGTGCTGACAGTTAGATTTCAGTTGGGCACAGAGTTTCATTGCTGTGTACAAACACCTGAAAGCCTCCAGTAAGCTCCAACCTCTTCCTGATGGTTAAAAAACCCAAGTCCTGAGTTAGAAATTTTGGCCTACAATTCTAGGACAGCTTAGAAATCCCCACATCCCATCAGCTTATCCCTGTCTCCACTGTCTCTGGTCTTCCAGAATCTCCCAGGATCCCTGAGGGTGCATGGTGAGGTTTTTTTTTTTTTGAGATGGAATTTCACTGTTGTTATCCAGACTGGAGTGCAATGGCATGATCTCAGCTCACTGCAACCTCTGCCTTCTGGGTTCAAGCAATTCTCCTGCTTCACCCTCCTGAGTATCTGGGATTACAGGCATGCACCACCATGCCCAGATAATTTTTGTATTTATAGTAGAGACCAGGGTTTCACCTTATTTACCAGGATGGTCTCAATCTCTTGACCTTGTGATCCACCTGCCTTGGCCTCCCAAGGTTCTGGGATTATAGGCATGAGCCACTGCACCCAGCCATGGTGAGATCTTTAGGGTCCATAGTCCACCCTGGTGCTCCTATGGGGAGTATTTTAGTTCAACCTTCCCATCTGGACACTTTACCCCATGTCATTCTGAGCCAATGAATGAGGGTTATCTTCAGAGCAGAGAGGATGGTGTGGAGTGAGGAGAAGATCCTGAGGCTAAGGCACTTTTGGGGAGGAAAGAGAATAAGTCATGAGGTCTGGAGTTGAAGCCCTGCCTGGTCCAACCTCAGCCCCTCTGCTGACCTCTCCCCTCCTCTATGATGCTGAGGCCCAAGAAGCCACAGGAGGAAATCCTTGAGGCCCATTGATGGACAAATAGAGGAGGATTTTAGTGCAACCCATGGAGGAGCCCAGGTAGGAAGCAAGCAGCCACCCCAGGGCCATGGGAGTCAAGGTCAATAAAACTCTGCCAGAAAGGGCCAAGGGGATGTGTGGGGCTCAGACCACAGAGGCCAACCCTGAGAGCAGAGAGAGAAGAGCCAGTTCTCATATGTCCAGAGAGGGAATTCCCAGACACTCCTCTGTCTTACCCTGACCATCTTAATCCAGTGTTCTGCCACCCTGGCCCTGGCCCTCAGACTGTGTTCCCTGAGGCAAGGGCTGATGACACAGCTGGTCACACTGTGAACATGGGTGGTGGTAGCACAGACAGAGGATGCCTTGTGATCCCAGCCTTTCTGTTCTGCTAGGCCCAGATGGGGCTCAGGCATTCTTAGGGCACCACCTTCTTGAGGAAGCTCCTAAAGAGGGTTATAGTGTCACAGATGCAAGACAGTCCAACTCAGAGTCCACAGTCACAACATCAAGTGTTTTGGCAGAGTAAGGACCTTAGGCACTGGCTATGAAAATGTAAACTGTTACAACCGCTTTTGAAAATTGTGAGCATCATATGGTAAATGTAAACAAACCAAGTGCCCACCATCAGACACACACAAACACATTGTGACATGTTTATTTTATAGAGTGTAATGCAACAAAGATAATATACCACAAGCAAAAACATGGGTGAATCTCATAAATAATATTGAGCAAAAGAAGTGAGACAAAAATGATTGTAGCAAGCTGTAGGAATCAGTTTATAGAAAACCACTAGTTACATTAAATTTTATAATTTTGGACATGCATGCACAGTTCATAAAGCTTAAGAAAAGCAAGTGATTACTGTAAGTTCTGAGTGATGTGGTCTGTGAACATAAAAGTTGCCCTCAGGAAAAAATTCCTTGATTTTCTTGGTTGAAGTTACATTCTGTTTCCTGTCATTAATGGTAGTGCCAAAGCGGTTCACTCCCTGTCATTAGTTAAACTGCAAAGAGAATAAAATCATTTGAGAAAGCTGGATAGTTATGGTATAAACTGTGGAATATATTTGATATAAATCAAACCAACAAAGTTTATTAACTTACATTGTAAGTGTCTTAATATAGCAACTCAGGACCATTCTGAATTCAGTTCATTTCTCCTCATTTGTTTTTTTGATTTTTTATTTGAGACAGAGTTTCACTCTTGTTATCCAGGCTGGAGTGCAATGGTGCAATCTCGGCTCACTGCAACCTCTGCCTCCTGGGTTCAGGCAATTCTCCTGCCTCAGCCTCCTGAGTGGCTGGGATTACAGGCTCATGCCACCATGCCCAGATAATTTTTTATATTTTTAGTAGAGACAGGGTTTCACCATGTTGACCAGGATGGTTTTGATCTCTTGACCTTGTGATCAACCCACCTCGGCCTCCCAAAGTGCTGGAATTACAGGCCTGAGCCACAGCAGCTGGCCCCATTTTTCCTCATTTTATGCTTCTCCAAAGCATTCATTATCTAATATGAAAGAACTTCAAAAGCTATATAGAAAAATGGAATAAAACATAAAAATAAAAGTATGTATGTATATATATATATATATATATACACTTTATTTTACAACATAAGCTTTATCAAGGTCAAAACACATTTGAAATTAATGATGCCAGACACTTAATCCATTTCTAAGTACTGAAAATTTAACATGTCAATGCAGTCTATTTTACATTCTCAAATTAAGACAAATGAATGCCTTGTATAGATTTTTTTTCATGATTAGGAATAAAAAAAGTCAGAAGGAGCCAAATAAGGACTGTAAGGTGGGAGCCTAATGATTTCTCATTGAAATTCTTGCAAAATTTCTCTTGTTTGATGAGAGGAATGAGTGGGAGAATTCTAGGGAAGGAGAAGGACTCTCTGGAGAAGATTTTCTGGGAGATTTTTTTGTGAAATATTGGTTAACTTTCTCAAAACACTCTTACAATAGGTAGTTGTTATTGTTCTTTGCCTCTCTAGAAAGTTAAAAAGCAAAACGCCTTGAACATTCCAAAAAAACTCTTCTCATGGCTTTTGACTGATCTGATTTGCTTTGATTGGCCCACATCCACATCTCGGTAGCTATTTCATTGATTGTATTTTGTCTTTAGGGTCATACTGGTAAATCCAGTTTTCATCTGCTGGAACAGTTCTTCAAGAAACACTTCAGGATCTTGATCTTACTTATTTACAGTTTCCACTGAAGCTCTCATCTTGTCTGCAGCTGATTTGGGTGCAAGGGTTTGGATGCCCATCAAATGGAAGGTTTGCCCAACTTAAATTTTTTAGTCAGAATTTTGTAATCTGAATCAGTTCAGATGTCTGTGTTGTTGGCTAGCATTTCTGCCATGAATCTTCAGTCCTCATCAATTAGGGCACTAATAAGATAAATTTTTTCTAAGAAATGGGTATGCCTGGTCTTCCACTGTAGACTTCTCTTCAGCATGGACTTGTTCTTACTTAAAACAAAATTCTGATTTCAGACAGTCCACTTATTTTCATTTTACATTTTCAAAACCATTCATTACCCAACATGAGAGAACTTTCATAACTTTTGGTAAAGCATCAATGATTTTATTATTCTTCCACCCGAGCATCAACAGAAATTAGTGATTTCCCTTAGTCATTGCTCTCATAATATTTTCCAAAAGCATCAATAATTTTACTATTCTTTCTCTCAGGCATCAAAATAAATTGTGTTTTCCTTCAATTTTAGCAGAATTTATGTTGCTCTGATAAGGGCTGTTTCTAAATTGATAACTTTGTAGATCTTGTTCAGATGTGTCATAGCAAATTAATATGTTTATTTTGGTGCAGAAATAAAATTCATACATAGCTCTTTCATAATATGCATTTCCATGAACTTTGTGAAGTCTCTTCATATATTGTATGTCAAGGATGTATTGTGCATTTTGTTCTGTTGCTACTGGAATGTGTGCTCTCTGAAATCAAATGAGCTCTTGTTGGACTCACTGACCCATCTGCTGGTATGTGATCTGGAACTTACACAGGATCATCACAGGTTTATGTTGTGAAAGTTGAAAGAATTATGAATATAAAGTCAAATGATCCATTCAAAAAGACAGTGAGGGGCTGCACACAGTGGCTCAGGCCTAGAATCCCAGCACTTTGGATTCACCGAGGTCAGTTCAAGACCTGCCTGGTCAACATAGTAAAACACTGTTTCTACTAAAAATACAAAAATTAGCCCGGTGTGGTAGTGCATGCCGATAGTCCCAGGTACTTGAGCAGGGAGGGGTTGCTGAGAAAGGAGAATTGCTTGAACCCAGGAGGCAGAGGCTACATTGGGCTGAGATCATGCCATGAATTGTACTCCAGCCTGGGTGACAGCAAAACTCTGTCCAAAAAACAAAACATAAAACAAAACAAAAAAAGAAAATGAGGGAATAAAAATGGGTAATATGCATTAAAAAGTAACACTGTATTTCAAGAATGCCAGTTCAGAGCACAGTGTAGCCTATTCAACAACTGTCACTCTTTGTACAACCTAGCATGTAAACACTTACATCTGTTCACATTTTGGGTCTTTATTTTTCTGGTAAGAATGCCCATCTATATGTGAATAAAATATTAATTTTTTTTAAATATAACTTTTCTTTTTAAGATACAGGGTCTCATTCTGCTGCTTAGGTTAAAATGCAGTGGCAGTATTATTGGTGGCCCTTGTTGCTGTGGCCATGAGAGTGTTAGCCAGCCTCTGGGGCATCTGCTTGCTGGGTCCTAGAACTGGTGGGGGGGCAGTGCCCTGGCTGGAATGAATGCACATGAGAGCAGTAAGGATGCAAGCTGATGGTAGCTGCAAGCTTCTTGGCTTGCATAGTATTTCCCTGGCCCACAAGGTGAACCCCAGCTCCTATCCCAGAAGTACACATTAGGTGCTCCATGAACACTTGGGCCAGGAACATGTGGGACAGTCATGGGATGAGAAAGAATGGGAGAGTGTGTGGCTTCAGCACCGGGGACTGAACTAAGGGCTTTTGGTTCCCTGAGGTCTTGATTCTCTCCTATGCAGTTGGGGACATGGGAGGAATCACCTGTTGCATGGTCACCCCTACCTGGCAGGCATTTGGTGGACCATTTAAATCCTCCTGAAAAGATTTCTGGTCAGGGTATGTGGCTCATGACTGTAATTCCACGTTGGGAGGACAAAGCAGGCAGATCATGAGGTCAAGAGATCAAGACCACTCTGGCCGACATGGTGAATACCCATCTCTACTAAAAATACAAAAATTAGCTGGGTATGGTGGACTACAGGTAGCTGGCCTGTAGTCCCAGCTACTCAGGAGGCTAAGGCAAGAGAATCAATTGAACTCGGGAGGTGGAAGTTGCCACTGCACTCCAGCCTGGTGACAGAGCAAGATTTTGTCTAAAAAAAGCAAAAATTCTGTAAGGACACTTCAGCAGAAGCAGCATTGGCAGGAACAGCAGGCATGGTGACAGAGCCATCATGGAAGAGACAAGAGTGTGGTGGCAGCAGCAGCCTGAGAGAGGGAGCCTCCTTTAACAGGAAGTGACCTAATTCCCCAGGCTGGCCACCTCCCAGTGCCTACTCTCCTTTGCAGGCCAGGCCTTTTGCACTCCTAAGTCTCCCTTTGGATCTTTCTGCCCATCCCAGCTCCAGCCCCTCCATGTGTTGGGCCCAAGTCACAGGCTGTCCTAGGATCACCCCTCTCTGCTCTTGGCTATCAGCTGTGCCTAGTCCTGTGAGGCTCCAGCAAAGGTACCTTCAGGGGAGAGATGGAGAGAGAAGGCCTTCCAGAAAGACACAAGGAGGCTGTGAGGAATGTGGGTCTCTATGTACACTTGGGCCCTTTGGGAGTGGTTGGGAAAATCCAGGCCCACATCCCCATCCTCTGAGACCATTCAAGGGTGGAGTCTGTGCTCTCACTTGGAAGATCTCTGATGAGTGTGGGCAGGAGCTGCTCAGCCAGAAGACCCTCATGCCCAGTTCCTACACCCTGCCCCTTGCCCTTCAGTATCAGTCTCCCCCCGCCCTGAGGCTTCAGGGCCCCACCTCAGGCCCACCTCAGGTTTGGTCACAGCTAGGCCAGAAAGCAGAAGCTGGCACAGTGAGGGGTGCTGGGAATAACTTTTTCTCTGGCCACCACCCTCTGCTTCTGGCTTGAAGTGGGGGAAAAGAAAGCTGGGGGGATGCTCCAGCCTTTGTGGAGCACCCATGGAGGGAGAGAAGCAGCCTGTGCTGTTTGCATTGGTGCAGATAGGCTCAGTGGCTTAAGCCTGTAGGCCTAGCACTTTGGGAAGTTGAGCAGGAAGGATCCCTTGAGCCCTGGAGTTCAACACCAGTCTGGGCAACACAGAAAAAGCCCATCTCTACATACATACATACCTGCATACTTACATGCATACATACAGAAAGAGGGAGGAGAGTTGGGTTGGGGAGTGGAACTGTGAGTGGGGTGGCCCTGTAGGTTGCAAACTCACTAAAGTCTTCATGGCTCTGGGTTTTTACCTGGATTCTGTGGTGGTCCTCAAGTGATAGAGTCTCAGCTACCCCTTCTGTAAAGTGAGGAGAAGAGTGAGGTTTGGAAGGCAAAGTCACCATGGAGGACTCGGAGGAGATTCCCCAGTCTGGTTCTTGAAGGTGGCATAGTTGGATTTTGGGAGCCTGGGATATGCCCACACAAGACTGCAGTCCCAGCAGTGAAAGCACATAGAATAGCCTGGAAAAATGTTCTGGATGGAGACTGGGGGTGTTGTGGGAATAACTAAGCTCTTAGGGCTCTGCAGAGCCTCAAATAAAAAAACAGATTTCACAGAAGAGAATGCCCCATCCCATCTGGGAGGTAGAGCTGAGTCTGCAGCTCCCAAGCCTTTATCTGCTCTAGTTTTGGGAGGCCCCAATCTATCCCTGGCCACATACACAGCAGCAGGTTTGAAAGCTGGAGTTTTCCTGAAGCCCCAGTGGCTGAATGATCTTCAACCCTGTCTCTCAGATGACCTAACCCTCTTAAAAAGCCCATTTTCTTCTTGAAGACTCAGCATCACAACTTTGGTGCTCCCTGTCTGCTAGCAGGATTGGAGAAATATAAATAAATACAATTGCCATAATTTTTCCAGTGGTTACTCAACACCAGCCCTATGGAGAGAAATCATAAATGTAATCCCAATGTATTACTCCTCTATGCAGTGCCAGGAACAGAGTGGGCCCACAACCCTATCACTGAATCCTCAGAGCCATCCAGTTGGAATGTGAGAGTAGGGACTACTGGTCCCACTTGGTAACAAGGAAATGGCTGATCAGAGAGAGAAGGCAATTTTGCCAATGACACACAGCTGGTGGCTGAATGTAGATAGAAAACACATGGGCTGTTGTCTCCCATTCCCTGCTCTCCCTGGCTGGGGCAATGGTAGGGAGATGTTGATTATTATCCTGTGACCAGCCATGCAGTGGAAGAGTGTCTGAGTTGGAGTTATTTATGGGGCATGTCTATACTACACATATTACAGGACTAGCACCTGGGAAGGCTTGGGGGCTCTGAGGTTAAGGCAGGAAGTTCCTGTTTTAAGAATCCAGAAGTAGACAGGGTTAGAGCAGAGGTTAGTTCATTCACTGCAGGCTGCTCAAGCTTGTTGAGCCCTGGGAGGTGCCATATGGGAATATTCAAGATCAGCAAGGCTCCCAGTTGATGCAGGACTAGAAAACAGTCACATGCTGGTTAAGGTGTTGACTCTTAGTGTCCTAATAGTGAGGATAGTAAACACGAGTCCAGATAAAAGATGAGGCGAAGACAGGCATGGTGAGATTACAGACATGAACCACCATGCCAAGCCCAGGGTCATTTTTATAATAACAGCTGCATAGTATTTCATTTTCTAGAGGTTCTATGATGCAGTGAGCTCCTTCTCAGGCAAAAACCCTAGGAGAAACCACTAGTTCGACTTCTAACAGTATAGATCACCTGTACTTTCAACTGTTTTGTAGTTTATACATAGAATCATAAAGCATGAATTATTTTTATGTAGATTTTAAGTTCTATACTTAATTAAATTATCTGTATTATTGAATATTGTTGTGACTCATTAATTAAATTGGTGATCAAATTCCATTATTTCACCATCAAACAATTAATCCAATCATTCTACTTCAAATACACATGTGAGTGGTATTAATTTTGGAGGTATTATGAATAAGAACTGTGTGTAAATTATACAATGACTTATGAACAAATTCTTATTGGATATCTACCCAATCAAATCAATAGGTCATATGTTTACATATGTTAAGCTCTAAAAGACAGTGCAAGTTTTCAAAAAAAGCACAAATTTTTACACCACAGTACATATGATGTTTGTCTCATTCACGTCATTGTTCGCTATTCATATTTTTTCTAATTTTTATTTTAAACTTCTAGTTCATTTGTGACTGAGTATTCTTGGTTTCTAATGGGTTGGCTATCTTTTCACCTGTTTATCAGTCATTGCATCTTCTGTTGATTTTACTCGTTTGCTTCTATTGTGTTTTCCATTATTTCCTTATCAATCAGTAGAGGTTATTTATATATACTGGATCCACAATTTCTTTATAATTGTGTGTGTTTGTGTGTGTGTATGTGTCTCATTTTTACTGTCTATACACCACTCATCTAGATATCCTTGATAAGAATAACCCCTTAAATTTAATATAATTAAATTTTTTTCATTACCTTTGTTATAGTGAAGTGTTAGTTTTTCTGATGTAAAGATATTTTGCTATTGTAAAAATGGAGAGGTCTTATTTCTTTGTTTTATTCTAATAAAAATCATTTTTATTGGTGTAAAAATACATAAAATTTGCCATTGAAACCATTTTAATTGTACTATTCAATAACATTAAATACATTCACAATGCTTTGTATTGTCACCACTATCCATTTCCAAAACTTTTTATAATTTCAAACCGACACTGTGTTCATTAAGTATCATTTTTCAGTTTCACCCTCATTTTAGTTATTCATAATCCTTGTTCTACTTTCTTTATTATTGAACTTTCTATTCTAAGTATGTACCTCATATTAGTAAAATCATCCAATATTTATTCTTTTCTATTTGGCTTATTTTACATGGTATAATGTCTTCAAGGTTCATCTGTGTTGTAGCATGTATCAGCATTAGATTTTATTTTTTTGAGACAGAGTCTCATTCTGTCCCCCAGGCTGGAGGACAGCAGTGCAATCATGACTCACTGCTGCCTCAACATCCCAGGCTCAGGTGATTCTTCTGACTCAGGTGTTCTTTCTTTGTGGCTGGGACTATAGGCACATATCATAAAGCCCAGCAAATTTTGGTATGTTTTGAAGAGATGGGATTTTGCTATGCTGCCCAGGCTGGTCTCAAACACCTAGGCTCAAGATCTTGGCCTCCCAAGGTACTGGGGAACTATAAGGATAAGCCACCGTGCCCATCAGCATTGCATTTGTTTTAAGACTAAATAATATTCCATTGTTTGTATATACCATATTTTCTGTATCTCTTAAAAGATATCTGGGTCTGTTTCCACATTTTGTACTGTAAATGATGTTGCTATATAGATTGATGTGAAAGTATCAGCTGAAGTCCCTGCTTTCAATAATTTTGGATAGACATTCATGGTGAAATTACTAAAACATATTATAATTCTATTTAGAACTTTCTGACAGATTGTCAAACCATTTTTTACAGTCGGTAAACCATTCGCTATTCTCACCAGCAATCTGCCAGTGTTCCACTTCCTCCACATCCTAGGCAAAACTTGTTATTTTTTACATTTGTTTTTTATAGTCACTATAATAGGTGTAAATAGGTATCTTGTTGTGGTTTTGATTTGTGTTTCCATAATGACTGGTGATGCTGAGCATTTTTCACATACTTATTGACCCAGTGTAGATTCAAGTCCTCCACCTTTTTATAAATGCTGTTGCTAATTTGTCTTTTTGTTGAGTTTTAGGGGTTCTTTATATATTCTGTTAATACCTTATGTACCTGATTAGGTACATTGCTTGCAAATTATTTCTTCCATCCAACAGTGGTCTTTTCACCTGTTTTTCTTCTTTTTTATATATAAAAATGTTTCACACTTTGATTAAGTCCATTTTATCTTTTTCTTATTTTGATGCCTGTGATTTTGGCGTCAAGTGTTAAGAAACCATCAACAAACTTAATGTTCAAAGATTTTTGCTTATGCTTCTTTTCTAAGAGTTTTAGAAGTTTTAGGTTTTGAAAGTTTTATTTTAGGTTCAGGGCTACATGTGAATGTTTGTTACATAGCTAAACATGTGTCACAGGGGTTTGCTGTACAGATTATTTTATCACCCAGGTATTAAGCCCAATATGCAACAATAGTTATCTTTTCTGCTTCTGTCCCTTTTCCCATCTTCTACCCTCAGATAGACCCCAGTGTCTGTTGTTGTCTATTTTGCATTAATAAGTTCTCATTTAATTTTCACTTACATGTGTGAACATGTGGGATTTGATTTTCTGTTCTTGTGTTAGTTTGCTAAGAATAATAGTTTTCAGCTACATCCATGTTTTCACAAAAGAAATAACTGCATTTCTTTTTGTGACTGCATAGTTTTTTACGGTGCATATGTACCACATTTTCTTTATTCACACTGTCATTGATCGAGCTTAGTTTGACCATGTATTTGCTATTGTGAGTAGTGCTACAAGAAACATTTGTATGAATTGTCTTTATGACAGAATAGCTTACATTTCTCTGGATATACACGCAGTAATGGGATTGCTGGCAGAACTATCAAATAGCAGTTCTGCTTTCAGCTCTCTGAGAAATCACCAAACTGCTTCACAATGTTTGAACTAACTTACACTCCCACCAACAGTGTATAAGTGTTCCCTTTTCTCCACAACCTCATCAGCATTTAATTTTTGACTCTTTAGTTATAGCCATTCTGACTGGTATAAGATGATATCTCATTGTGGTTTTGATGTTCATTTGTCTAATGATCAGTGATGTTGACTTTGCTTCACATGCTTTTTGGCTGCATGTATGTCTTCTTTTGAGAAGTGTCTGTTCATGTTCTTTGCCCACTTTTTAATGCAATTATTAGTTTTTATCTTGTAAATTTGAATTCCTTATGGATCCTGGATATTATCTTTGTCCATCCACAGTTTACAAATATTTTCTTCCACTCTGTAGATTGTCTTTTTATTTTGTTGATACAATTTTTTTTTCTATAAAAAAGCTCTTAAGTTTAACTAGATCCACCTTGTCAAATTTCGTTTTTCTTGCTATTGATTTTGGTGTTTTTGCCCTGAAATATTTGCCTGTTCATGTGCCCAGAATGGTATTGCCTGGGTTATCTTCCAGAGTTTTCAAAGTTTTAGGCTTTATAACTAAATTACAAACATTCTTATAGAGCAATATTAGACAAACAGAGAGCCAAATCATGAGAAAACTGCCATTCACAATTTCTACAAGAGAATAAAATACCTAGGAATACAATTAACAAGAGATGTGAAGGACCGCTTCAAGGAGAACTAAAAACCACTGCTCAAGGAATAAGAAAGGACACAAACAGTTGGGAAAACATTCCATGTTCATGGTTGAGAATAATTAATATCATGAAAATGGCCATACTGCCAAAAGTAATTTATAGATTTAATGCTATCCCCATCAAGCTACCAATGACTTTCTTCACAGAATTGGAAAAAACCCACCTTACACTTCAAGTAGAACCAACAAAGAACCTGCAGAGCCAAGACAATCCTAAGCAAAAAAAAAAAAAAAAAAAAAAAAAAGCCGGAGGCATCATGCTACCTGACTTCAAACTATATCACAATACTACTGTAATCAAAACTACAGGGTACTTGTATCAAAACAGAGATATCAACCAATGGAACAGAGCAGAGGCCTTAGAAAGAACTCCACACAACTACAACAATCTGATCTTTGACAAACTTGACTAAAACAAGCAATAGGGAAAGGATTCCCTATTTAATAAATGATGTTGACAAAAACTGGCTAGCCATATACAGAAAGATGAAACTGGATACCTTACTTACACCTTATACAAAAATTAATTCTAGATGAATTAAAGATTTAAACATGGGGCTTAAAATTATAAAAACTCTGAAAGAAAACCTAAGTGATACCATTCAGCACATAGGCATGGGCAAGAACTTCATGACTGAAACACCAAAAGCAATGGCATCAAAAGCAAAAATAGACATATGGGATCTAATTAAACTTAGGTTCTTCTTCACAGCAATAGGAACTATCAATAGAGTGAACCAGCAACCAACAGAATCAAAAAAAGTTTTTGCAATCTGTCCATATGAAAAATGGCTAATATCCAGAATCTATGAAAAACTTAAATAAATTTACAATAAAAAAAACACAACTCCATCTATAAGTGGGCAAAGGATATGAATAGACACTTTTTGAAAGAAGACATTTATGCATTTAAGAAACATGAAAGAAAGATTATCATTGCTGGTCATTAGAGAAATGCAAATCAAAACCACACTGAGATACCATCTCCCAACAGTTACAATGGTGATCCGTAGGGAGAAGATCCCATAAACCCTGAGGCAGAAGCAAAAGACCTCAGCCTATTTCCACATAAATAATGAAGAAGAAACTAATTAAAAATATAACCTTAGTAGTTATTAGTTATTCATATGTGATCTTAGTTATTCATAGATGATCTTAATTCTTTTATTTTTCTTTCTTTTTTTAATTGCGTTTTCGGTTTTGGGGTACATGTGAAGAACATTCAAGATAGTTGCATGGCTACACGTGTGGCAGTGTGATTTGCTGCATTTCTCCCCTTCACCTATATCTAGCATTTCTCCCCCTTCTATATCTCCCCAACTCTCTACCCCCCACTGTCCCTCCCCTCTTCCCCCCAACAGACCCCAGTGTGTAGTGATCTGCTCCCTGTGTCCATGTGTTCTCCTTGTTCAACACCCATCTATGAGTGAGAACATGCGGTATTTTGTTTTCTGTTCTTGTGACAGTTTGCTGAGAATGATGGTCTCCAGGTTCATCCGTGTCCCTACAGAAAACACAAACTCATTGTTTTTGATTGCTGCATAATATTCCATGGTGTATATGTGCCACATTTTCCCTGTCCTCTCTATTATTGATGAGCATTTGGGTTGGTTCCAGGTCTTTGCTATTGTAAACAGTACTGCAATAAACATTCGTGTGCATGAGTTCTTATAGTAGAACAATTTATAGTCCTTTGGATATATACCCAGTAATGGGATTGCTGGGTTAAATAAAAAAATTTTTTTTTTTTTTTTTGCCAATCAATGAGAGCTTGTAAGGTTGCTGAGGTTGGCCTTGAATTCATGGCCTCACCTTCGCAAGCGCCATGACATCCGGCCGGAGCCACTTTGGGCCCCTGAAATTTCTATTTCTAGGTCCTTGAAAAATTGCCACACTGTCTTCCACAATGGTTGAACTAATGTACACTCCCACCAGAAGGGTAAAAGTGTTCCTATTTCTCCACATTCTCTCCAGCATCTGTTGTCTCCAGATTTTTTAATGATCACCATTCTACCTGGCTTGGGATGGTATCCCAATGTAGTTTTGATTTGCAATTCTCTAATGACCAGTGATGATGAGCATTTTTTCATATGTTTGTTGGCCTCATGTATGTCTTGTTTTGTAAAGTGTCTGTTCATATCCTTAGCCCACTTTTGAATGAGCTTGTTTGTTTTTTTCTTGTAAATTTGTTTTAGTTCTTTGTAGATTCTGGATATTAGCCCTTTGTCAGATACATAAGCTGCAAAAATTTTTCCCATTTTGTTGGTTGCCAATTCACTCTAATGATGTTTTCTTTTGCTGTGCAGAAGCTGTGAAGTTTGATTAGGTTTCATTTGTCTATTTTGGCTTTTGTTGCCAATGCTTTTGGTGTTTTGGTCATGAAGTCCTTGCCTACTCCTATGTCCTGAATAGTTTTACCTAGATTTTCTTCTAGGGTTTTTATGGTGTTTGGTCTTATGTTTAAGTCTTTAATCCATCTGGAGTTAATTTAAGTGTAATGTATCAGGAAGGGGTCCAGTTTCTGCTTTCTGCACATAGCTAGCCAGTTCTCCCAACACCATTTATTAAAAAGGGAATCCTTTTCCCATTGCTTGTTTTTGTCAGGTTTATCAAAGATTGCATGGTGGTAGATATGCTGTGTCACCTCTGAGGTCTCTGTTCTGTTCCATTGGTCTACATCTCTGTTTTGGTATCAGTACCATGCTGTTTTGATTACTGTAGACTTGTAGTATAGTTTGAAGTCCAGTAGTGTGATGCCTCCTGCTGTGTTCTTTTTGCTTAGAATTGACTTGGCTATGTGGGCTCTTTTTAGGTTCCATATAAAGCTTAAGGTTTTTTTTTCCAGTTCTGTGAAGAAGGTCATTGGTACCTTGATGGGGATATTATTTAATCTCTAAATTACTTTGGGCAGTATGGCCATTTTCACAATATTGATTCTTCCTAACCATGAACATGGATTGTTTCTCCATGTGTTTATGTCCTCTCTTATTTCATTGAGCAGTGGCTTGTAGTTCTCCTTGAAGAGGTTCTTTACGTTACTTGTTAGTTGTATTCCTAGTTATTTTATACAATTTGTAGCAATTTGGAATGGAAGTTTATTCTTGTTTTGGCTCTCTTTAAGTCTGACATTTGTGTATAGGAATGCTTGTAATTTTTGCACATTGATTTTGTATTCTGAGACTTTGCTGAACCTGCTTATCAGTTTCAGGAGATTTTGGGCTGAGAACATGGGGTCTTCTAGATATACAATCATGTCGTCTGCAAATACAGATAATTTGGCTTCCTCCTTTTCTATTTGAATAGGCTTTATTTCTTTTACTGCCTGATTGCTCTGGCTAGAACTTCCAGTACTATATTGAATAGGAGTGGTGAGAGAGGGCATCATGTCTAGTGCCAGATTTCAATGGAAATGCTTCCATTTTTGCTCATTCAGTATAATATTGGCTGTTGGTTTGTCATAAACAGCTTCTAGTATTTTGAGATACGTTCCATCAATACCTAGTTTATTGAGGGTTTTTAGCATAAAGGGCTGTTGAATTTTGTCAAAGGACTTCTCTGCATCAATTGAGATAATCATGTGGTTTTTGTCTTTGATTCTGTTTATGTGGTGAATTACGTTTATAGACTTGTTTATGTTGAACAAGTTTTGCATTCCCGGGATGAATCCTACTTGACCATGGTGGATAAGCTTTTTGATGTGCTGTTGCAATTGGCTTGCCAGTATTTTATTTTAGATTTTTGCATCACTGTTCATAATGGATATTGGCCTGAAGTTTTCTTTTCTTGTTGAGTCTCTGCTGGGTTTTGGTGTCAGGATGATGTTGGTCTCATAAAATAATTTGGGAAGAATTCCCTCTTTTTGGATTATTTGGAATAGTTTCAGAAGGAATGGTACCAGCTCCTCTTCATGTGCCTGGTAGAATTCAGCTGTAAACCCATCTGAGCCTGGGCTTCTTTTGTGTGATAGGCTTTCAATTGCTGCTTCAACTTCAGATCTTGTCTGAAGATCTGGTCTGTTCAGGGGTTTGGCTTCTTTCTGGTTTAGGCTTGAGAAGAAGCAAGTGTCCAGGAATTTATCCATTTCTTCCAGGTTTACTAGTTTATGAGCATAGAGTTGTTTGTAATAATCTCTGATGATGTTTTGAAATTTTGTGGAATCTGTAGTGATATCCCCTTTATCTTTTTAATTTTAACTATTTGATTATTTTTTCTTTTATTTTTATTAATCTGGCTAGTGGTCTATTTTGTTGATCTTTTTGAAAAACCAGCCCCCAGATATATTGATTTTTTTTTTGAAGGGTTTTATGTGTCCCTATCTCCTTCAGTTCTGCTGTGATCTTAGTTATTTCTTGCCTTCTGCTTGGTTTTGAGTTTTTTTTTTTATCTTGCTCCTCTAACTCTTTCCATTTTGATGATAGGGTGTCAATTTTGGAGTTCTCCTTCTTCTCATGTGGGCACTTATTGCTACATATTTGCCTGTAGAGATTGCTTTAAATGTGTCCCAGAGATTCTTGTATGCTGTGTCTTCGTTCTCATTGGTTTCAAAGAACATCTTTATTTTTGCCTTCATTTCAATGTTTATCCAGTCAACATTCAAGAGCCAGTTGTTCAGTTTCCATAAAGCTGTGAAGTTCTGAGTTACTTTCTGAATTCTGAGTTCTAACTTGATTGCATTGTGGTCTGAGAGACTGTTTGTTATGATTTCCATTCTTCTGCATTTGCTGAGGAGTGCTTTACTTTCAATTATGTGGTCAATTTTAGAGTAGGTGTGATGTGGTGCTGAGAAGTATGTATATTCTGTGGATTTAGGATGGAGAGTTTTGTAAATATCTATTAGATTTGCTTGTTTCAGGTCTGAGTTCAAATCCTGGATATCTTTGTCAATTTTCTGTCTGGTTGATCTGTCTAATATTGACAACGGGGTGTTAAAGTCTCCCACTAATATTGTGTGGGAGTCGAAGTCTCTTTGTAAGTCATTAAGACCTTGCCTTATGTATCTGGGTGCTCCTGTATTGGGTGTGTATATATTTAGAATCATTAGCTCTTTTTGTTGCATCGATTCTTTTACCATTATGTAGTGTCCTTCTTTGTCTCTTTTTATCTTTGTTGCTTTAAAGTCTATTTTATTAGAGAAGAGAATTGCAACTCCTGCTTTTTTTTTGCTCTCCATTTGCTTGGTTAATCTTTCTCCATTTCTTTATTTTGAGCCTTTGTGTATCCTTGCATATAAGATGGGTTTTCTTGGTACAGCACACAGATGGTTTTGGCTTTTTATCTAGTTTGCCAGTCTGTGTCTTTGGATTGGGGCATTTAGTCCATTTGCATTTTGGGTTAATATTGCTATGTGTGAATTTGATACTGCCATTTTGAAGCTAGCTTGCAGTTTTGCCCATTAGTTAATGCAGATTCTTCATTTTGTTGATGTTCTTTACCATTTGGTATGTTTTAGGAGTGGCTGGTACTGGTTGTTCCTCTCTATGTGCAGTGCCTCTTTCAAGAATTCTTCGAAATGGGCCTGATCATGACAAAATCTCTGAGTACTTGCTTGTTGGCAAAGGATTTTAGTTTTCTTTGACTTATAAAGCTTAGTTAGGCTGGTTTTGAAATTCTGGGGTGAAAGTAGTTTTCTTTAAAGTTGTGGAATATTGGTCTCCACTCTCTTCTGGCTTGTAGGGTTTCTGCTGAGAGATCTGCTGTGAGTCTGATGGGCTTCCTTTTGTGGGTAACCTGACCTTACTCTCTGACTTCCCTGAGCATTTTCTCCTTCATTTCAGCCCTGGTGAATCTGACCATTATATGCTTTGGAGTTGATCTTTCTGAGAAATATCTTTGTCATGTTCTCTGTATTTTCTGGACTTGAATATTGGCTCACCTTGCTAGGTTGGGGATGTCATTTTGGATAATATCCTGAGGAGTGTTTTCCAGCTTGGATTCATTCTCTTCATCACATTAACATACACCTATCAAACTTAGATCAGGTCTTTTCACATAGTCCCATATTTCTTGGAAAGTTTGTTCACTTTTTTCTATGCTTTTTTCTCTAATCTTGCCTTCTCACTTTATTTTGTTGAGTTGATTCTCGACCTTTGATATCCTTTCTTCTGCTTGGTCTATTCAGCTCTTGAAACTTGTGCATGTTTCATGAAGTTCTCATGTTGTGTTTTTCAGCTCCATCAATTCACTTATATTCCTCTCTAAATTGTCCATTCTTGTCATCATTTTATTAATTTTTTTTCAAGGTTCTTAGTTTCTTTGCATTGATTTAGAACGTGTTCTTTTAGCTCACAGAGGTTTCTCATTACCCCCCTTCTGAAGTCTGATTCTGTCATTTCATCACACTCAATCTCCATCCAGCTTTGTTCCATTGCTGGTGAGGAGTTGTGATCCCTTGTAGGAAGAGAGGTGTTCTAATTATGGGTGTTTTTCTCCTTTTTTCACTGGTTCTTTCCATCTTTGTGGATATCCACCTGTCATCTTTGTAGTTTCTGATTTTTAGATTGGGTCTCTAAGTGGATGTCCAGATTGTTGATGATGAAGTTATTTCTGTTTCTTAGTTATCCTTCTAACAGTCTGGCTTCTCTGCTTTAGGACTGCTGAGGTCCACTCCAGGCCCTGCTTGCCTGGGAATCACCTGCAGCAGCTGAAGAACAGTAAGAGTTGCTACCAGATTTTTTTTTTTTTTTTTTTTTTGCTATCTTTGTCCAAGAATGATGCCCACCACATGTCAGTCTGATCAGTCCTTTGTGAGGTGACTCTTTGGATATACGGGGTCAGCAAGCTGCTTCAGAAGAAAGTCTGTCATTTATAAAGCTCAAGTGTTGAGCTGTGAGCTCCATTGTTCATTCAGAGCTGCTAGGCAGGGACTTTTAAGTCTGCTGTAGCAGAACTCATAACCTCCCCCCCTTTTTTTTTTATCTCAGGTGCTCTGTCCCGGGGAGTTAGGGCTTTATTTATGAGTTTCTGTTTTGCTGCTGCCTTTTTTTTTCAGGGCTTCCCTGCCCAGCAAGAAGGCAGCCTAGTCACTGTTTGCCTGCAGAAACTTTGCTGAGTTGCTGTGGGTTCCACCCTGCTGCTGTGTGAACTTTCCTGCAGTCCTGTTTATATAAGTGTGGTTAGAACTGCCTCCACAGTGGTGGCCCACCTCTGTAATGGTGGAAACTCTTTATTATGGTGGGTTGCCTCAGCATTGGCAGACTAATTCCCTATAGGTGTCATACCTCGGTATTAGCAGACATCCCTCCCCCACTAAGCTTCACCATCGTGGGTTCTGCTGTGCTTGCCTTGAAACTCTCAAACCCGATCATTTCCAATTGAGGTTTTTCTTTTGCTTTTGTAGTGGTGGCACCCACCAAGCTTGATCACCTGGTTCTTTGCCTCAGAGCCTTTTTTTTTTTTTAAGTTGAATGGTTCACTTTCTGCCAAGTGTTCCAGTCATCTGCTGAAAAGGTGCCAGGATCTGTGTGATTTCCCATGTGGTGATCCACTGCACTGGCTGAAACAACAGCACTGAGATTTGTGGTGCTTTTTTGCCTAAGAATCTCCTGGCTTGGCTCCAGCTTGAGTCCCCTGTCTAATCAGATAAATGGGTGAATCTGCCTTCCTGAAGCTCAAATTGCCAGCTTAAATGGGCAACAAAAACCAGTATGTTTTGTATAAAGAACTGCTGCACTGGGGCACCTGCAAAACAGCTGCACTGGCCAATACAGCTGTGCTGGTGATGTAAAGGGATTCTCCACCTGGGAATCTCTTCATCTGTGGACAATAAAGATTCGTATGGAAATGCAGCATCCACTCACCCTCTGCACTTTCACTGAGAGCTACAATTCTCAGCTATTTCTAAACAATCATTTTGCTCTAAGACTCTCACTGCTATTTCTTATGTTCCAGGATACAGCAAAAAATGTTTGTTTTTAGATTTTAAACAGAAAGAAATTTCAAACTTCTGCATACAAACATGAGTTTAACTCTGTAAGTTGAGTGCACACATTGACAACCATTCTGTTACATAGCACTGTTTTTGTTTTAGAACCAGATATTTCTCATTACAGCATATATTCCTATTCAATATGGAATGTTCAAACACAGCTCCTAGAAGAAACATGTTCTAACTCGCTGAATCTAAATGTAGATTAAGCTCTCTTAGCTGAATGAACACACAGCAGAGCAGTTTAAAAAATAGGTTTGTTTTGTGTTTTAGATGCAGTCTATTTCTTATATGCTGGGTTTTGGCTGAGAATGTCCATTTTTAGAGTCTCCACAGAAAGAGATTCCAAAGTGCTACATACACATATCAGTTTAACTCTGTAGGTTGAATACACAAGTTGACAACCATATTGTTAGAGAGTTCTCTTTTCACTTTAGAACCATATATTTCTCATTACAGCATATACACACATTCTCTCTGGAATGTACAAATGCAGCTACAAGAAAAAACAGGTTTCTAACTCGCTCAATCTAAACAAAGATTCAACTCTCTTAATTGAACGAACACACAGCTGAGCAGTTTAAAAGATACGTTTTTTCTGTTGTGGACACAGTATTACTTCTATTTTTTATATGTAGGGATTTGGCTAGAAGTTTCCATTTTTAGATTTTTTATCTAAAAACCATTCCAAACTGCTCCATACACATCAGGTTAACTCTGTAAGTCAATGCACACATTGACAACCATTGTGTCACAAAGCTCTGTTTTCATTTCAGAATAAGATATTGCTCATTACAGCAAGTAGTCCCATGCACTCTGGAATGTATAAATGGAGCTCCTAAAAGAAATGTGTTTTTAAGTCAGTACATCTAAACATATATTCAACTCTCTTAGTTTAACAAACACACAAGAAAGCAGTTTGAAAAATATGTTTGTTCTGTGTTTTAGACATAGTATCACTCCGATTTCTAACATGCTGAAATTTGTCTGGAAATAAACGTTTTTAGATTCTCCAAAGAAATGATGTAGAAACTGCTGCATACACAATCACTTTAACATTATAAGTTTAATGTACACATTGAAAACCTTTCTGTTAGATAGCTGCATTTTCATTTTAGAACCAGGTAATTTCCAATACAACATGTACTCCCATTCACTCTGGGATATCCAAAAGCACCTCCTAGAAGAAATGTATTTCTAACTCACTGAATGAAAACACAGGTTCAATTCTCTTAGTTGAACAAACACACAGCAGAGCAGTTTGTAAGATACATTTGCTTTGTGTTTTAGACTCAGTCTTATTGCTATTTGTTATGTGCTGAAATTTAGCTTTAAATGACCGTTGTCACATTCTTTACAGAAAGGGTTTACCAAGTGCTGCAAACACCCATCAGATTAACTATGGAAGATTATTCTGTTGGATAGTTACATTTTTGTTTTAGAACTAGATATTTCTCAATACAGCATGTACTCCCATTCACTCTGGAATATCCAAACGCACCTCCTAGAACAAATGTGTTTTTAACTCGCTGAATCTAAACATAGGTTCAACTCACTGAGTTGAACGAAAACACAGCAGAGCAGTTTGTAACATTTGTATGTTTTGTGTTTTACGAACAGTCTTTCTGCTATTTGTTGTATGCTTTGATTTGGCTGGAAATGTCTGTTTTAGATGCTTTACAGAAAGCGGTTAAAAACTGCTGCAAACACACTTTAGTTTAACTCTGTAAGTTGAATGCACACATTGAAAACCATTCTGTTAGATAGCTCCGTTTTTGTTTTAGAACCAGATAATTCTCGAAACAACATATACTCCATTGACCTCTGCAAGATCCAAATGTAGCTCCTAGAAGAAACATGTTTTTAACTCGCTGAATCTAAACACAGCTTTAACTCTCTTAGTTGAACGAACACACTGCAGAGCAGTTTCTAAGATACATTTGTTTTGTGTATTAGACATAGTCTTACTGCTATTTGTTATATGCTCCGATTTGGCTGCAAATGGCTGTTTTCAGGTTCTTTACAAAAACTGTTTACAAACTGCTGCAATCGCACATCAGTTTAACTCTGTAAGTTGAATGCACACATTGAAGACCATTCTGTCAGATTGCTCCGTTTTTGTTTTAGAACCAGATATTCTCAATACTGCATATATTCCCATGCATTTGGAATTATCCAAATGCAGCTCCTAGAAGCAACGTGTTTCTAACTCGCTGAATCTAAACACAGGCTCTTAGTTGAACGAACACTCAGCAGAAAAGTTTGTAAGATAAAATTGCTTTCTGTTTTAGAAAGATACTACTGCTATTTGCTATATGCTGGGATTTGGCTGAAAAAGTCAGTTTTTAGATTCTTTAAACAAAGGGTTTACAAACTGCTGCAAACAAACATAAGTTTAACTCTGTAGGTTTGATACACACATTGAAGACCATTCTGTTAGATAGCTCCCTTTTCGTTTTAGAACCAGATATTTCTCAATACACCATGTACTCCCATTCATTCTGGAATATCCAAACGCGGCCCCTGCAAGAAACGTGTTTCTAATTCGCTGAATCTAAACACAGGTTCAACTTTCTGAGTTGAACAAACACACAGCAGAGCAGTTTTTTAGATACGTTTCCTTTGTGTTTTAGACGCAGAACTACTGCTATTTCTCATATGAAGGGATTTGGCTGAAAATGTCCGTTTTCATAATTCTTTACAAAAAGGGTTTAAAGACTGCTGCAAACACACATCCGTTTAACTCTGTAAGTTGAATGCACACATTGAGGACCATTCTGCTAGATAGCTCTCTTTTTGTTTTAGACATAGATATTTCTCAATACAGCACGTACTCCCATTCAGTCTGGAATATCCAAACGCAGTTCCTGAAAGAAACGTTTTTCTAACTCACTGAATATAAACACATTTTCAAATATCTGAGGTGAACGAACACACAGCAGAGCAGTTTGTTAGATACGTTTGCTTTGTGTTTTAGATGCAGTACTACTGCTATTGTTATATGCTGGGATTTGGCTGGAAATGTCCATTTTAAGATTCTTTACAGAAAGGGTTTACAAATTGCTGCAAACACATATTAGTTTAACTCTGTGAGTTGAATGCACACATTGAAGACCATTCTGTTCGATAGCTCCTTTTTGGTTTTAGAACCAGATATTTCTCAATACAGCATTTACTCCCATTCACTCTGAAATATCCAAACGCGATTCCTGGAAGAAATGTGTTTCTAACTCGCTAAATCTAAATGCAGGTTTAACTCTCTGAGTCGAATGAACACACAGAAGAGCAGTTTGTTAGATGAGTTCGATTTGTGTTTTAGACGCACTACTACTGCTATTTGTTATATACTAAAATTTGGCTAAAAACGTTTGTTTTTACATTTTTTACAGAAAGGTTTTAAAACTGCTGCAAACACACATCAGTTTAATTCTGTAAGTTGAATTCCCACATTGAAGACGGTTCTGTTAGATTGCTCCCTTTTTGTTTTAGAATCAGATATTTCTCAATACAGCATGTACTCCCATTCACTCTGGAATATACAAACACAGCTCCTGGAAGAAACCAGTTTCTAACTCACTGAACCTAAACAAAGGTTCAGCTCTCTGAGTTAAACAAACACACAGCTGAGCAGTTTGTTAGATACGTTTGCTTTGTTTTTTAGACGCAGTACTACTGCTATTTTTTATACGCTAGGATTTGGCTGGAAATGTCCGTTTTTAGATTCTTTACAGAAAGGGTTTAAAAACCGCTGCAAACACACGAGTTTAACTCTGTAAGCATAATGCACAAATTGAAAACGATTCTGTTAGATTTCTCCATTTTTGTTTTCGAACCAGATATTTCTCAATACAGCATGTACTCTCATTCACTCTGGAATATCCAAACGCAGCTTTTGGAAGAAACGTGTTTTTAACTCGCTGAATCTAAACGCAGTTTCAACTCTCTGAGTTGAATGAACACACAGCAGAGCAGTTTGTTAGATACGTTTACTTTGGGTTTTAGACGCAGTACTACTGCTATTTGTTATATGCTGGGATTTGGCTTAAAATATCCGTTTTTAGATTTTTCTCAGAAAGGGTTTACAAACTGCTTCAAACACACATCGGTTTATCTCTGTCAGTTGAATGCACACATTGAAGACCATTCTGTTAGATTGCTCCCTTTTCGTTTTAGAACCAGATACTTATTAATACAGCTGTACTCCCATTCACTTTGGAATATCCAAATGCAGCTTCTGGAAGAAACGTGTTTTTAACTCGCTGAATCTAAACACAGTTTCAACTTTATGAGTTGAATGAACACACACACCAGAGCAGTTTGTTAAATACGTTTGCTTTGTTTTTAGAGGAAGTAGTACTGCTATTTGCTATATACTGGGATTTGGCTGGAAATGTCCGTTTTTAGATTCTTTACAGAAAGGGTTTACAAACACCTGCAAACACAAATTAGTTTAACCCTTTATGTTGAATGCACACATTGAAAACCATTCGGTTAGATAGCTCCCTTTTTGTTTTAGAACCAGATATTTATCAATACAGCATGCATTCCCATTCACTCTGGAATACCCAAACGCAGCTTCTGGAAGAAATGTGTTTCTTTTTTTTTTTAATTTTAAATTTTTATTGCATTTTAGGCTTTGGGGTACATATGCAGAACGTGCAAGATAGTTGCATAGGTACACACATGGCAGTGTGTTTTGCTGCCTTCCTCCCGCTTCACCCACACTTGGCATTTCTTTCCAGGCTATCCCTCCCCAGCTTCTCCCCTGAGGTCCCTCCTTTATTCTCCCCAATAGACCCCAGTGTGTAGTACCCTTTTCCATGTGTTGATGTGTTCTCATTTTTTCTCACCTGCCTATGAGTGAAAATATATGGTATTTTATTTTATGTTCTTATTTCAGTTTGCTGAGAATGATGTTCTCCATATTCATCCATGTCCTAAAAAAGGACCCAAACTGATGATTTTTGATGGCTGCATAATATTCCATGGTGTATATGTGCCACATTTTCCCAGTACAGTCTATCATCAATGGGCATTTGGGTTGGTTCCAGGTCTTTGCTATTGTGAACAGTGCTGCAATGAACATTCGTGTGCCTGAGTTCTTAAAGTAGAATGATTTTTAGTCCTTTGGATATATACCCAGTAATGGGATTGCTGGGACAAATGGAATTTCTATTTCTAAGGCCTTGAAAAATTGCCACACTGTCTTTCACAATGGTTGAACTAATGTATACTCCCACCAACAGTGTAAGAGTGTTCCTATTTCTTCGTATCCTCTCCAGCATTTGTTGTCTCCAGATTTTTTAATGATCACCATTCTAAATGGCGTGAGATGGTATCTCAAGGTGGTTTTGATTTGCATCTCTCTAATGACCAGTCATGATGAGCATTTTTTCACAAGTTTGTTGGCCTCATGTATGTCTTCTTTTGTAAAGTTTCTGTTCATATCCTTTGCCCATTTTTGAATGGGCTTGTTTGTTTTTCTCCTGTAAATTGGTTTGAGTTCTTTGTAAATTCTGAATATCAGCCCTTTGTCAGATGGGTAAACCACAAAGATTTTTTTCCCATTCTGTTGGTTGCTGATTCAGTCTAGTGACTGTTTCATTTGCCATGCAGAAGCTGTGGAGTTTGATTAGGTCCCATTTGTCTATTTTGGCTTTTGCCACCAATGCATTTGGTGTTTTGGTCATGAAGTCCTTGCCTACACCTATGTCCTGAATGGTTTTGCTTAGATTTTTATCTAGGGTTTTTAATAGTGCCAGGTCTTACATTTAAGTCTTTTATCCATCTGGAATTAATTTTAGTGTAAGGTGTCAGAAAGGGGTCTACCTTTTGCTTTCTGCACAATGCTAGACAGTTTTCCCAACACCATTTATTGAAAAGGGAATCTTTTCCCCATTGCTTGTTTTTGTCAGGTTTATTAAAGATTGTATGGTTGTAGATATATTGTGTTGCCTTTGATGCCTCTGTTCTGTTCCATTGGTTTATATCTCTGTTTTGGTACCAGTACCATGCTGTTTTGAGTACTGTAGCCTTGTAGTATAGTTTGAATTCTGGTAGTGTAATGTCTCATGCTGTGTTCTTTTTGCTTAGAATTGACTTGACTATGCGGGCTCTCTTTTGGTCCCATATGAAGTTCATGGTGTTTTTTTCCAGTTCTGTGAAGAAATTCAATGGTAGCTTGATGAGAATAGCATTGATTCTGTAAATTACTTTCGGCAGTATAGCCATTTTCACAATATTGATTCTTCCTAACCATGAACACAGAATGCTTCTCTATCTGTTTGTGTCCTCTTATTTCATTGAACAGTGGTTTTTAGTTTTTCTTGATGAGGTCCCTTACGTTTCTTGTAAGTTGTATTCCTAGGTATTTTATTTTCTTTGTAGAAATTATGAATAGCAGTTTGTTCTTGATTTGGTTCTCTTTAAGTCTTTGATTGCTGTATAGGAATGCTTGTGATTTTTGTACATTGATTTTATATCCTGAGACTTTGCTGAAGTTCCTTATCAGTTTCAGGAGTTTTTGGGCTGAGGTGATGGGGTCTTCTAGGTATACTATCATGTCATCTGCAAACAGAGACAATTTGGCTTTCACATTTCCTATTTGAAGACACTTTATTTCTGTTTTTTGCCTCATTGCCCTGGCTAGAACTTCCAGTACTATATTGAATAGGAGCGGTGAAAGAGGGCATCCTTTTCTAGTGCCAGATTTCAAAGGGAATTCTTCCAGTTTTTGCCCATTCAATATAATATTGGCTGTTGGTTTGTCACAAATAGCTTTTATTTCTTTGAGATATGTTCTATCAATACCGAGTTTATTGAGGGCTTAAAGCATAAAGGGCTGTTGAATTTTGTCAAATGCCTTCTCTGCATCAATTGAGATAATCATGTGGTTTTTGTTTCTAGTTCTGTTTATGTGGTGTTTATAGACTTGCTTGTGTTGAATCAGCCTTGCATCCACGGGATGAATCCTACTTGATCATGATGGATAAGTTTTTTAATGTGCTGTTGCAGTTGGATTTTCAGTATTTCATTGAAGATTTTTGAATCTATGTTCATCATGAATATCGGCCTGAAGTTTTCTTTTCTTGTTGAATCTCTGCCGGGTTTTCGTATCAGGATGATGTTGGTCTCATAAAATGATCTGGGAAGAGTTCCCTCTTTTTGGATTATTTGGAATAGTTTCAGAAGAAATGGTACCAGCTCCTCTTTGTGTGTCTGGTAGAATTCGGCTATGAACCCATTTGGATATGGGCTTTTTTGTGTGGTAGGCTCTTAATTGCTGCCTCAACTGCAGACCTTGTTATTGGTCTATTTACAGTTTTGGCTTCCTCCTGGTTTAGGCTAGGGAGGACACAGGTGTCCAGAAATTTATCCATTGGAAGAAACGTGTTTCTAACTCGCTGAATCTAAACACAGGTTCAACTCTCTGAGTTGAAAGAACACACAGCAGAGCATATTCTTAAATACATTTACTTTGTGTTTTAAATTCAGTACTACTGCTATGTTATATGCTGGGATTTGTTGGGAAATGTCCGTTTTTAGATTCTTCACAGAAAGTGTTTAAAAATTGCTGCAAACACACATCAGTTTAACTCTGTAAGTTGAATGCACACATTGAAGACCATTCTTTCAAATTGCTCCCTTTTTCTTTTAGAACCATATATTTCTCAATACAGCATGTACTCCCATTCACTCTGGAATATCCAGACATAGCTCCCAGAAGAAACGTGTTTCTAACTCACTGAATCTAAACACAGGTTAAACTCTCTGAGTTGAACAAACACACAGCAGAGCAGTTTGTTAGATACGTTTGCTTTGTGTTTTAGATGCAGTACTACTGCTATTTGTTATATGCTGGGATTTGGCTGGCAATGTGTTTTTAGATTCTTTACAGAAACGGTTTACAAACTGCTGCAAACACACATCAGTTTAACTCTGTAAGTTGAATGCACACATTGAAGAGCATTCTGTTAGATAACTCCCTTTTTGTTTTGGAACCGATATTTCTCAATTCAGCATGTACTCTTATTCACTCTGGAATATCCAAATGGAGCTCCAGGAAGAAACGTGTTTCTAACTCACTGAATGTAAATACAGGTTCATCTCTCTTAGTTGAACAAACACACAGCAGAGCAGTTTGTTAGATACGTTTGCTTTGTGTTTTAGAAGCAGTACCACTGATATTTGTTATATGCTGGGATTTGGCTGGAAATGTGTTTTTAGATACTTTACAGAAAGGGTTTAGAAACTGCTGCAAACACACGTCAGTTTAACTCTGTAAGTTGAATGCACGCATTGAAGACCATTCTGTTAGATAGCTCCCTTTTCGTTTTAGAACCAGATATTTCTCAATACAGCGTGTACTCCCATTCACTCAGGAATATCCAAAGGGAGCTCCGGGAGGAAACGTGTTTCTAACTCGCTAAATCTAAATACAGGTTCAACTTAACACTCAGTAGAGCAGTTTGTTAGAGACGTTTGCTTTGTGTTTTAGACGCAGTAATACTGCTATTTGTAATATGCTGGATTTGGCAAGAAATGTCCATTTTTAGATTCTTTACAGAAAGGGTTTACAAACTGCTGCATACACACATCAGTTTAACTCTCTATGTTGAATGGAAACATTGAAGACCATTCTGTTAGATAGTTTTCTTTTCCGCTTAGAACCAGATATTTCTCAATACGTCATGTACTCCCATTCACTCTGGAATATCCAAAGGCAGCTCCTGGAAGAAACCTGTTTCTAACTCACTGAGTCTAAATGCCGGTTCAACTCTATGAGTTGAAGGAACACACAGCAGATCCGTTTGTTAAATACGTTTGCTTTGTGTTTTAGACACAGTACTACTGCTATTGTTCATATGCTGAGATTTGGCTGGAAATGTCCGTTTTTAGATTCTTTACAGAAAGGGTTTACAAACTGCTGCAAACACACACATCAGTTAAACTCTGTAAGTTGAATGCACATATTGAAGACCATTCTGTCAGATTGCTCCCTTTTTGTTTTAGAACCAGATATTTCTCAATACAGCATGTAATTCCATTTACTCTGGAATATCCAAATGCAGCTGCTGGAAGAAACGTGTTTCTAACTCACTGAATTTAAATGCAGGTTTACCTCTCTGAGTTGAACAAACACACAGCAGAGCAGTTTGTTAGATACGTTTGCTTTGTGTTTTAGACACAGTATTACTGCTATTTGTTATATGCTGGAATTTTGGCTGACATGTCCTGTGTTAGATTTTTCACAGAATAAGATTACGAACTGCTGAAAAACACACATCAGATTAACTCAGTAAGGTGAATGCACACATTGAAGACCATTCTGTTAGATTGCTCCGTTTTCATTTTAGAGATAGATATTTCTCAATACAGCATGTACCACCATTCACTCAGGATTATCCAAATGCAGGTTTTACTAGAAACGTGTATCTGACTCCTGAATCTAAAGATAGATGTAACTCACTTAGTTTAACAAGGACACAGAAGAGCAGATTGAAGGATACATTACTTCTGTGTTTCAGAGGCAGTCTTACTGCTATTTGTTATAATCAGGTGTTTTGCTGGAAATGCCTGTTTTGAGATTCTATACAGAAAGCTTTCCAAAGTGCTGCATTAACACATGAGTTTAACCCTGTAAGTTGAATGCACACATTGACACCCAATTTGTTAGATAGTTTTGTTTTGATTTTAAAACCAGATATTTCTAATTAGAGCTTATACTCCCATTCACTCAAGAATATCCAAACGCAGCTATTACTAAAAATGTGTTTCTAACTTCTGAATTAAAGAAAAATGTAAGTCAGTTGAACAAACGCACAGCAGAGCAAATTGAAAGATACGTTTCTTCTGTGTTTTAGAGGCAGTCTTACTGCTATTTTTTCTATGCAGGTATTTTGCTGAAAATGCCTGTTTTTAGATTCCACACAAAAAAAGCTTCCAAACTACTACATAAACACATGAGTTTAACTTCGTATGTTCAATGCACACATTGACTACCATCCTGTTAGACAGCTCGGTTTTGGTTTTAGAACCAGATATTTCTCATTACAGCCTGTACTCCCATTCACTCAGGAATATCCAAATGCAGCTTTTACAAAAACGTGATTGAAAACCCTGAGTCTAATGGTACATTTACTTTACTTAGTTGAACAAACGCACAGCAGAGCAGATTGAAGAATACGTTTCTTCTGTGTGTTAGAGGTAGTCTTACCGCTATTTCTTATATGTGGGTGTTTGACTGGAAATGGCTGTTTTGAGATTCTCCACAGAAAGAGTTTCCAAACTGCTGCATAAACATATGATTTTTTTTGCTTAGAATTGACTTAACTATGCGGGCTTTCTTTTGGTTCCATACAAAGTTCATGGTGGTTTTTTCCAGTTCTTTGAAGAAATTCAATGGTAGTTTGATGGGAATAGCATTGATTGTGTAAATTATATTGGGCAGTATAGCCATTTTCACGATATTGATTCTTCCTAACCACGAACATGGAATGTTTCTCCATCTGTTTGTGTCCTCTCTTATTTTGTTGAGCAGTGGTTTGTAGTTCTCATTGAAGAGGTCTTTTACATTCCTGGTGCATTGTATTCGTAGGTATTTTATTTTCTTTGTAGCAATTTTGAATGGCAGTTCGTTCTTGATTTGGTTATCTTTAAGTCTGTTATTGGTGTATAGGAATGCTTGTGATTTTTGCACATTGATTTTATATCCTGAAACTTTGCTGAAGTTACTTATCAGTTTCGTGAGTTTTTGGGCTGAGGTGATGGGTTCTTCTAGGTATACTATCATGTCATCTGTAAAAAGAGAAAATTTGGCTTTCACCTTTCCTATTGGAATATGCTTTATTTCTTTTTCTTGCCTGATTGCTCTGGCTAGAACTTCCAGTAGTATATTGAATAAGAGTGGTGAGAGAGCACCTCTTTGTCTAGTGCCAGATTTCAAAGAGAATACTTCCAGTTTTTGCCCATTAATATGATATTGGCTGTTGGTTTGTCATAAATAGCTTTCAATACTTTGAGATATGTTTTATGAATACCAAGACTATTTATGGGAAAATGTGGCACATATACACCATGGAATATTATGCAGCAATCAGAAATCATGAGTTCATGTCCATTGAAAAGACATGGATGAAACTAGAGAACATCATTCTCAGCAAACAAACACAAGAACAGAAAAAAAAAATCACATATTCTCACTCATAGGTAAGTGAGAAGAATGAGAACACATGGACACACAGAGAGAGTACTACACACTGGGTTCTCTGAGAAGAATGGAAAAGAAACAGCAAGTGGGGAGCTGGGGAAGGATAGCCTGGTGAAAAATGCCAAATGTGGGTGAAGTGGAGAAAGGCAGCAAAACACACTGCCATGTGTGTAACTATGCAACTATCATGCAAGTTCTGCACATGAACCCCAAAAACAAAAATACAATAAAAAATTAAAATTGAAAAAACATGTGAGTTTAACTCTATAGGTTGAATGCACACACTGAAAACCATAGGTTTAGATAGCTCCGTTTTAGTTTTAGAACAAAATCTTTCTTGTTACAGCTTGTATTCCCATTCACTCAGTATTATCCAAACACATTTTATACTAGAAACGTGTTTCTTCCTCCTGAATCTAAAGATAGATACAAATTAGTTAGTTGAACAATCGCACAGCTGAGCAGATTGAAGGATACATATTTTCTGTGTTTTAGAGGCCCTCATATTGCTATATGGCTATATGAGGGTACTTGGCTGGAAATGGCTGTTTTGAGATTCTGCACAGAAAGCATTTCCAAATTTCTACATAAACAGAGTAGTTTAACTCCATAAGTTGAATGGACACATTCACAACCATTCTGTTGGATAGCTTCTTTTTCTTTTTCTTTTTTTTTTTTTTTTAAGTTTTTATTGCATTATAGGTTGTGGGGTACATGTGCAGAACGTGCAAGATAGTTGCATAGGTACACACATGGCAGTGTGTTTTGCTGCCTTCCTCCCCTTCACCCACACTTGGTATTCATCCCCAGGCTATCCCCCCCAGCCCCCCCCACTGTCCCTCCCCCATTTCCCCCAACAGTCCCCAGTGTATAGTATACCGCCTCTCTGTGTCCATGTGTTATCATTTTACTCACCAACCTATGAGTGAGTATATGCAGTATTTCTTTTTCTGTTCCTGTGTCAGTTTGCTGAGAATAATGTTCCCCAGATTCATCCATGTCCTTACAAAGGACACAAACTCATCATTTTTGATTGCTGCATAATATTCCATGGTGTATATGTGCCACATTTTCCCAGTCCAGTCTATCATCGATGGGCATTTGGGTTGGTTCCAGGTCTTTGCTATTGTAAACAGTGCTGCAATGAACATTCGTGTGCATGTGTCCTTATAGTAGAACGATTCATAGTCTTTTGGATAGATACCCAGTAATGGGATTGCTGGGTCAAATGGAATTTCTATTTCTAGGTCCCTGAGGAATTGCCACACTGTCTTCCACAATGGTTGAACTAATTTACACTCCCACCAACAGTGTAAGAGTGTTCCTATTTCTTCACATCCTCTCCAGCATCTGCTGTCTCCAGATTTTTTAATGATCGCCATTCTAACTGGTGTGAGATGATATCTCAATGTGGTTTTGATTTTCATCTCTCTAATGACCAATGATGATGAGCACTTTTTCATATGTTTGTTGGCCTCATGTATGTCTTCTTTTGTAAAGTTTCTGTTCATATCCTTTGCCCATTTTTGAATGGGCTTGTTTGTTTTTTTCTGTAAATCTGTTTGAGTTCTTTGTAAATTATGGATATCAGCCCTTTGTCAGATGTGTAAACTGCAAAGATTTTTTCCCATTCTGATGGTTGCCAATTCACTCTAGTGATTGCTTCTTTTGCCATGCAGAAGCTGCGGAGTTTGATTAGGTCCCATTTGTCTATTTTGGCTTTTGTTGCCAATGCTTTTGGTGTTTTGTTCATGAAGTCCTTGCCTACTCCTATGTCCGAAACGGTTTTGCCTAGATTATCTTCTAGAGTTTTTATGATGTCAGGTCTTACATTTAAGTCTTTAATTCATCTGGAGTTAATTTTAGTGTAAGGTGTCAGGAAGGGGTACAGTTTCTGCTTTCTGAACATGGCTAGCCAGTTTTCCCAACACCATTTATTAAATAGGGAATCCTTTCCCCATTGCCTGTTTTGTCTGGTTTATCAAAGATAATATGGTTGTAGATGTGTTGTGTTGCCTCCGATGCTTCTGTTCTGTTCCATTGGTCTATATTTCTATTTTGGTACCAGTACCATGCTGTTTTGATTACTGTAGCCTTGTAGTATAGTTTGAAGTCTGGTAGCGTGATGCCTCCCGCTGTGTTCTTTTTGCTTAGAATTGACTTGGCTATGCGGGCTCTTTTTTGGTTCCATATGAAATTCATGGTGGTTTTTTTCAGTTCTGTGAAGAAATTCAATGGTAGTTTGATGGGGATAGCATTGAATGTGTAAATTACTTTGGGCAGTATAGACATTTTCACAATATAGATTCTTCCTAACCATGAACATGGAATGTTTCTCCATCTGTTTCTGTCCTCTCTTATTTTGTTGAGCAGTTGTTTGTAGTTTTCCTTAAAGAGGTCCCTTACATTCCTAGTGAGTTGTATTCCTAGGTATTTTATTTTTTTTGTAGCAATTGTGAATGGCAGTTCATTCTTAATTTGGTTCTCTTTAAGTCTGTTATTGGTATATAGGAATGCTTGTGATTTTTGCACATTGATTTTATATTCTGAGATTTTGCTGAAGTTGCTTATCAGTTGCAGGAGCTTTTGGGCTGAGGTGATGGGGTCTTCTAGGTATACTATCATGTCGTCCACAAATAGAGACACTTTGGCTTCCACCTTTCCTATTTAAATACACTTTATTTCTTTTTCTTGCCTGATTGCTCTGGCTAGAACTTCCAGTACTGTGTTGAATAGGATTGGTGAGAGAGGGCATCCTTGTGTAGTGCCAGATTTTAAAGGGAATGCTTCCAGTTTTTTCCCATTAAGTACGATATTGGCTGTTGGTTTGTCATAAATAGCTTTTATTATTTTGAGATATGTTCCATCAATACCAAGTTTATTGAGGGTTTTTAGCATAAAGGGCTGTTGAATTTTGTCAAATGCCTTCTCTGTGTCAATTGAGATAATCATGTGGTTTTTGTTTTTGCTTCTGTTTATGTGGTGAATTACATTTATAGACTTGCGTATGTTGAACAAGCCTTGCATCCCCGGGATGAATCCTACTTGATCATGATGGATACGTTTTTGAATGTGCTGTTGCAATCGATTTGCCAGTATTTTATTGAATGTTTTTGCATCTATGTTCATCATGGATATTGGCCTGAAGATTTCTTTTCTTGTTGAGTCTCTGCCAGGTTTTGGTATCAGGATGATGTTGGTCTCATAAAATGATTTGGGAAGGGTTCCCTCTTTTTGGATTATTTGGAATAGTTTCAGAAGGAATGGTACCAGATCCTCTTTGTGTATCTGGTAGAATTCAGCTGTGAACCCATCTGGACCTGGGATTTTTTTGTGTGGTAGGCTCTTAATTGCTGACTCAACTTCTGACCTTGTTATTGGTCTATTCATAGTTTCGGCTTCCTCCTGGTTTAGGCTTGGGAGGACACAGGTATCCAGGAATTTATCCATTTCTTCCTGATTTACTAGTTTGTGTGCATAGAGTTGTTTGTAGTATTCTCTGATGATGGTTTGAATTTCTGTGGAATCTGTGGTGATTACTCCTTTATCATTTTTTATTGCATCTATTTGGTTGTTCTCTCTTTTCTTTTTTATCACTCTGGCTAGTGGTCTGTCTATTTTGTTTATGTTTTTGCAAAACCAGCTCTTAGGTTTATTGATTTTTTGAAGGGTTTTCCTTGTGTCTATCTCCTTCAGTTCTGCTCTGATCTTAGTTATTTCTTGTCTTTGGCTAGGTTTTGAGCTTTTTTGATCTTGCTCCTCTAGCTCTTTCTATTTTGATGATAGGGTGTCAAATTTGTATCTCTCCACTCTTCTCATGTGGGCACTTATTGCTATATATTTTCCTCTACAGACTGCTTTAAATGTGTCCCAGAGATTCTGGTATGTTGTTTTTTCATTCTCGTTGGTTTCAAAGAACTTCTTTATTTCTGCCTTCATTTCATTGTTTATCCAATCAACATTCAAGAGCCAGTTGTTCAGTTTCCATGAAGCTGTGCGGTTCTGAGTTAGTTTCTGCATTCTGAGTTCCAACTTGATTGCACTATGGTCTGAGAGACTGTTTGTTATGATTTCTGTTGTTTTGCATTTGCTGAGGAGTGCTTTACTTCCAATTATGTGGTCAATTTTGGAGTAGGTGTGATGTGGTGCTGAGAAGAATGTATATTCTGTAGATTTGGGGTGGAGAGTTCTGTAAATGTCTATCAGGATTGCTTGTTCCAGGTCTGAGTTCAAGTCCTTGATATCCTTGTTAATTTTCTGTCTGGTTGATCTGTCTGCTATTGACAGTGGAGTGTTAAACTCTCCCACTATTATTGTGTGGGAGTCTAAGTCTCTTTGTAAGTCATTAAGAACTTGCCTTATATATCTGGGTGCTCCTGCATTGGGTCCATATATATTTAGAATCGTTAGCTATTCTTGTTGTGTCGATCTTTTTACCATTATGTAATGACCTTCTTTGTCCCTTTTGATCTTTGTTGCTTTAAAGTCTATTTTATCTGAGATGAGAATTGCAACTTCTGCTTTTTTTTGCTCTCCATTTGCTTGGTAAATCTTCCTCCATCCTTTTATTTTGAACCTTTGTGTATCTTTGCATGTGAGTTGGGTTTCCTGGATACAGCATACTGATGGGTTTTGATTTTTTATCCAATTTGCCAGTCTGTGTCTTTTGATTGGTGCATTTACCCTATTTATATTCAGGGTTAATATTGTTACGTGTGAATTTCATACTGCCATTTTGATGCTAGCTGACTGTTTTGCCCATTGGTTCATGTACATTCTTCATTTTGTTGATGGTCTTTAGCATTTGGCATGCTTTTAGGATGGCTGGAACTGGTTGTTTCTTTCTATGTGTAGTGCCTCTTTCAGGAGCTCTTGTAAAGCAGGCCAAGTGGTGACAAAATCTAAAATCTCTGAGTACTTGCTTGTTTGTGAAGGATTTTATTATTCCTTCACTTATGAAGCTCAGTTTGGCTGGATATGAAATTCTGGGTTGAAAGCTCTTTTCTTTAAGGATATTGAATATTGGGCCCCACTCTCTTCTGGCTTGTAGAGTCTCTGCCGAGAGATCTGCTGTGAGTCTGATGGGCTTCCCTTTGTGGGTGACCCGACCTTTCTCTCTGGCTTCCCTTAGTATTTTCTCCTTTGTTTCAACCCTGGTGAATTGGACGATTATGTGCCTTGGGGTTGCTCTTCTTGCGGAGTATCTTTGTGGTGTTCTCTGTATATCCTGGAGTTGAGTATTGACCTGTCTTGCTAGGTTGGGAAAATTTAACTGGATAATATCCTGAAGAGTGTTTTCCAGCTTGGATTCATTCTCTTCGTCACATTCTGGTACACCTATCAAATGTAGGTTTGGTCTCTTCACATAGTCCCACATTTCTTGGAGATTTTGTTCATTCCTTTTTGTACTTTTTTCTTTAATCTTGGTTTCTCATTTTATTTCATTGAGTTGATCTTCAACTTCTGATATTCTTTCTTCTGCTTGGTCAATTCGGCTGTTGAAACTTGTGCATGCTTCGTGAAGTTCTCGTGTTGTGTTTTTCAGCTTCTTCAATTCATTCATATTCCTCTCTAAGTTGTCCCTTCTCGTTATCAATTCCTCGAATCTTTTTTCAAATCTTTTTCCAAGGTGCTTAGTTTCTTTGCACTGGTTTAGTACATGTTCCTTTAGCTCACTGAAGTTTCTCATTATCCACTTTCTGAAGTCTGATTCCATCATTTCATCACATTCATTCTCCTTCCAGCTTTGTTCCCTTGCTGGTGAGGAGTTTTGGTCCTTTTTTGGAGGTGAGGTGTTTTGGTTTCGGGTGCTTTCCTCCTTTTTGCGCTGGTTTCTTCCCATCTTTATGGATTTATTCGCCTGTCGTCTTAGTAGTTGCTGATTTTTCAATTGGGTCTCTTTGTGGACACCGAGATTGTTGATTATGAAGTATTTCTGTTACTTAGTTTTCCCTCTAATGGTCTATCCCCTCTGCTGTATAAGTGCTGAGGTCCACTTCAGGCCCTGCTGGTCTGGGGTATACCTGCAGCATCTGCGGAACAGTGAGGGATGATACCAGTTTCTTCTTCTGCTGTCCTTGTTCCAGAATAATGCCAGCCAAATGTCAGTCTGATTAGTCCTTTTCTGGGGTGACTCCTTGGATATACAGGGGTCAGGGAGCTGCTTGAGGAGACAGTCTGTGCTTTATAGGAGCTCCAGTGCTGAGCTGTGAGCTCCATTGTTCATTCAGCATTGTTGGGAGGTTGTGTATGTCTGCTGCTATAGAACTCATAAAACACCACCCTTTCCCCTTCCACTTAGATGCTCTGACTCAGGGAGTTGGGACTTTCTTTATGAGTATCTTGCACTGTCCTGCCCCAGTAGGTGGCAGTCTATTCACTATTTGCCTGCCAGGGCTCTGACCTGCTAGCGTGGGTCTGCCCTGTTGCTGCTGGGCTCCCTTCTGCTGTGGAGCGTGGAGTCTCTCTGTTATGGCAGGTTGCCTTGGCAATGGCAGGCCACATCAGTCCTGGGCGGTACTTCAGTGGGGTTGGACTGTGTCAGCAATGGTGGACGCCCCTCCCTCACCAGGCTGCACCGTCCTAGATGCTGGCAGCAAAACTCTCAGCCCCAAGCACCTCCAGTCACCGGCCTTCTTGTCCCCGTGAGCGTGGGACCCACCGAGCCCGATCACCAAGCTCCCTGCCTCAGAGTCCGTCCTCTCTCTCTCTTCCTCTCCCCAAGCTGAAAGGTCGACTCTCTCACTGGCGCCCCAGTAGCCTGCCAATAGTGTACTGGGATCCGTGTGATCTCCCGTGCTGCTGCCCACTACCCCGGCTCAGATTACACTTCCAAGGAAACTCCTGGTCTGGCTCATTGTCCAAGTCCCGTTCAATCAGATGAACATGCCAATCTGCCCTTCCAAATCTCAGATTGCCGGTTTAACAGGGCACCCAGACCAGTGAGTTTCGCGCCGGCTCCCACTGCGGCGCCAGCTGAAGATGCGGAGGGAGCCGGCTACGTTAGCCGGCTGCTAGTGTCCCGTGTCTCTCCTACACCTGGGACTTTCAACGCTCTGTGCGCATAAAAGGAACATCCGAGAATGTGGCTAGGACTCACCCTCTGTGCCTTCACTGAGAGCTGCAATCCTGAGTAGCCTCTATGATGCCATCTTGCCTCTAGTACCCTCTTTTTGTTTTTCAAAGCAAATATTTTTCATTACAGCCTGTACTCCCATTCGCTCAGCATTACCCAAAGGCAGCTTTTAATAGAAATGTGTTTCTAACTCCTGAATCTAAAGATAGATATAACTGACTTAGTAGAAAAAACATACAGCAGAGAAGATTGAAGGATACATTTCTTCTGTTTTTTTAGAGGCAGTCTTACTGCTCCTTGTAATATGCGGATATTTGGCTGGAAATAACTGTTTTGAGATTCTCAACAGAAAGCATTTCAGAACTGCTGCATAAACACATGAGTTTAACTCCATAAGTTGAATGCACACATTGACAACCATTCTGTTAGATAGCTCCGTTTTGGTTTTAGAACCAGATATTTGTCATTACAGCCTGTACTCCACTTCACTCAGGAATATCCAAATGCAGCTTTTACTAGAAACGTGTTTCTAACTCCTGAATCTAAACATAGATGTAACACACTTAGTTGAACAAACGCACAGCAGAGCAGATTGTAGGATATGTTTCTTGTGTTTTTCAGAGGCAGTCTTACTACTATTCATTATATGTGAGTATTTGGCTGGAAATGACTGTTTTGAGATTTTTCACCGAAATCGTTTCCGAACTGCTGCATAAATACATGAGTTTAACTCCATAAGTTGAATGCACTCATTGACAACCATTCTGTTAGACAGCTCCATTTTGCTTTTAGAAAGAGATATTTCTCAATACAACCTGTACTCCCATACACTCAAGAATATCCAAATGAAGCTCTAACTAGAATCGTGTTTCTAACTCCTGAATCTAAACATAGATGTAACTCATTTAGTGGAACAAACACACAGCAGAGCAGATTGTAGCATACGTTTCTTCTGTGTTTCAGAAACAGTCTTACTGCTGTTCATTATATATGGGTATTTGGCTGGAAATGCCTGGTTTGAGATTCTCCACAGAAAGTGTTTGCAAACTGCTGCATAAACACATCAGTTTAACTCCATAAGTTGAATGCACACAATGACAACCATTCCGTTAGACAGCTCGATTTTGGTTTTAGAATGAGGTATTTCTCATTACAGCCTTTACTCCCATTCACTCAGGAATTTCCAAACGCAGCTTTTACGAGAAACGTGTTTCTAACTCCTGAATCTAAACATAGATGTAACTCACTTAGTTGAACAAACGCACAGCAGAGCAGATTGTAGGATACGTTTCTTCTTTGTTGAAGAGGCAGTCTTACTGCTATTCATTATATGTGGGTATTTGGCTGGAAATGCCTGTTTTGAGATTCTCCACAGAAAGCCTTTCTAAACTGCTGCATAAACACATGAGTTTAACTCCGTAAGGTGAATGCACACATTCACAACCATTCTGTTTGATAGTTCCGTTTTGGTTTTATAACCAGATATTTCTCATTACAGCCTGTACTCCCATTCACTCAGGAATTTCCAAACACAGATTTTACTAGAAAAGTGTTTCTAAATCTTTAATCTAAACATAGATGTAACTCACTTAGTTGAACAAACGCACAGCAGAGCAGATTGTAGGATACGTTTCTTCTGTTTTTCAGAGGCAGTCTTACTGCTATTCGTTATATGTGGGTATTTGGCTGGAAATGTCTGTTTTGAGATTTTCCACAGAAAACATTTCCGAACTGCTGCATAAACACATGAGTTTAACTCCGTAAGTTGAATGCACACATTGACAACCATTCTGTTAGATAGCTCCTTTTTGGTTTTAGAACCAGATTATTTCTGATTACAGCCTGTACTCCCATTAACTGAGGAATATCCAAACGCAGCTGTTACTAGAAATGTGTTTCTAACTCCTGAATCTAAACATAGATGTAACTCACCTAGTTGAACAAAGGCACAGCTGAGCAGATTGCAGGATACGTTTTTTCTGTGTTTCATAAGAAGTCTTAGTGCTTTTCATTGTATGCATGTATTTGGCTGGAAATGCCTGTTTTGAAATTCTTTACAGAAAGCATTTCTAAACTGCTGCATAAACACATGAGTTTATCTTTGTAACTTGAATGCACACATTGACAACCATTCTGTTAGATAGCTCCGTTTTGGTTTTAGAACCAGATATTTCTCAGTACAGCCTGTACTCCCATTCATTCAGGAATTTCCAAATGCAGATTTTACTAGAAAAGTGTTTCTAACTCTTAAATCTAAACATAGATGTAACTCACTTAGTTGAACAAATGCACAACAGAGCAGATTGTAGGATTCTTTTCTTCTGTGTTTCAGAGGCAGTCTTACTGCTATTCGTTATATGTGGGTATTTGGCTGGAAATGCCTGTTTTGAGATTCTCCACAGAAAGAGTTTGCAAACTTCTGCATAAACACATGAGATTAACTCCATAAGTTGATCGCACTCATTGACAACCATCCTCTTAAATAGCTCCGTTTGGTTTTAGAACCAGATATTTCTCATTACAGCTTGTACTCACATTCACTAAGGAATATCCCAATGCAGCTTTTACAAGAAACGTGTTTCTAACTCCTGAATCTAAACATAGATGTAACTCACTTCGTGGAACAAATGCACAGCAGGCAGATTGTAGGATAAGATTCTTCTGTGTTTCAGAGGCAGTCTTCCTGCTTTTCGTTCTATGTGGTTATTTGTCTGGAAATGCCTGTTTTGAGATTCTCCGGAGAAAGCGTTTCTAAACTGCTGCATTAACACATGAGTTTAACTCCTTAAGTTGAATGCACTCATTGACAACCATTCTCTTAAATAGCTCCGTTTGGTTTTAGAACCAGATATTTCTCATTACAGCCTGTACTCCCATTCACTAAGGAATATCCAAATGCAGCTTTTACAAGAAACGTGTTTCTAACTCCTGAATCTAAACATAGATGTAACTCACTTCGTGGAACAAATGCACAGTAGGCAGATTGTAGGATATGTTTCTTCTGTGTTTCAGAGACACTCTTAATGCTATTTGTTATATGCGGGTATTTTGCTGGAAATGACTGTTTTGAGATTCTTCACAGAAAGCGTTTGCAAACTGCTGCATAAACCCATGAGTTTTACTTCGTAATTTGAATGCTCATATTGACAACGATTCTGTTAGACAGCTCCGTTTTGGTTTTAGGACCAGATATTTCTCATTACAGCCTGTACTCCCATTCACTCAGGAATTTCCAAACGCAGATTTCACTAGAAACGTGTTTCTAAATCCTGAATCTAAACATAGATGTAACTCACTTAGTTGAACAAACGCACAACAGAGCAGATTGTAGGATTCCTTTCTTCTGTGTTTCAGAGGCAGTCTTAATGGTATTGGTTATATGCGGGTATTTGGCTGGAAATACCTGTTTTGAGATTCTCCACAGAACGCGTTTCCAAAATGCTGCATAAACACACGAGTTTAACTCCAGAAGTTGAATGCACACATTGACAACCATTCTGTTAGATAGCTTTGTCTTGGTTTTAGAACCAAATATTTATCATTTCAGCCTGTACTCGCATTCACTCAGGAATATCCAAACGCAGCTTTTACTAGAAACGTGTTTCTAACTCCTGAATCTAAACATAGATGTAACTCACTTAGTTAAAGAAACGCACAGCAGAGTAGATTGTAGGATACCTTTCTTCTGTGTTTCAGAGGCAGTCTTAACGCAATTTGTTATGTTCGGGTATTTGGCTGGAAATGTCTGTTTTGAGATTCTCTACAGAAAGCATTTCCAAACTGCTGTATAAACACAGGAGTTTAACTCTGTAAGTTGAATGCACACATTGACAACCATTTTGGTAGATAGTTCCGTTTTGGCTTTAGAACCAGATGTTTCTCATTACAGCCTGTATTCCCATTCACTCAGGAATATCCAAACGCAGCTTTTACTAGAAACGTGATTCTAACTCCTGAATCTAAACATAGATGTAACTCACTTAGTTGAAGAAACACACAGCAGAGCAGATTGTAGGATACGTTTCTTCTGTGTTTCAGAGGCAGTCTTACTGGTATTCATTATATGCAGGTATTTGGCTGGAAATGGCTGTTTTGAGATTCTCCACGGAAAGGGTTTTGGAACTGCTGCATAAACACATGAGTTTAACTCCGGAAGTTGAATGCACACATTGACAACCATTCCGTGAGATAGCTCCGTTTTGGTTTTAGAATCAGATATTTTTCATTACAGCCTGTACTCCCATTCACTGAGAAATATCTAAATGCAGTTTTACTAGAAACGTGTTTCTAATTCCGGAATCTAAACATAGATGTAACTCACCTAGTTGAACAAAAGCACAGCAGAGCAGATTGTAGGATACGTTTCTTCTGTGTTTCAGAGGCAGTCTTACTGCTTTTTGTTATATGCAGGTATTTGGGTGGAAATGCCTGTTTTGAGATTCTTCACAGAAATAGTTTCCAAACTGCTGCATAAACACATGAGATTAACTCCCTAAGTTGAATGCACACATGGACAACCATTCTGTAAGATAGTTCCGTTTTGGTTTTCGAACCAGATATTTCTCATCACAGCCTGTACTCGGATTCACTCAGGAATATCCAAACGCAGCTTTTACTAGAAATGTGTTTCTACTTCTGAAACTAAACATAGATGTAACTCACTTAGTTGAACAAATGGACAGCAGAGCAAATTGAAGGATACATTTCTTATGTGTTTTAGGCAGAATTTTACTGCTATTTCGTGATATGCGGGAATATTGCTGAAAATGCCAGTTTTGAGATTCTCCACGGAAAGCGTTTCCAAACTACTGCTTCAACAACACGAGTTTAACTCTGTAAGTTGAATGCACACATTGACAACCGTTCTGTTAGATAGCTCCGTTTTGGTTTTAGAACCAGACAGTTCTCATTACGGCATGTACTAACATTCATTCAAAAATGTCCAAACGCAGCTCTTACCAGAAACGTGTTTGTAACTCCTGAATCTAAAGGGAGATTTAACTCAGCTGAACAAACGCACAGCAGAGCAGATTGAAGGACACGTTTCTTCTGTGTTTTAGGCAGACTTTTACTGCTATTTCGTTATATGCGGGAATACTGCTGAAAATACCTGTTTTGAGATTGACCATACACAGCGTTTCCAAACTACCGCTTCAACACACGGGCTAAACAGTGTAACTTGAATGCACACATTGACAACCGTTCTGTTATATAGCTCCGTTTTGGTTTTAGAACCAGAGAGTTCTCGTTACAGCCTATATTACCATTCACTCAGGAATGTCCAAACGCAGCTCTTACCAGAAACGTGTTTCTAACTCGTAAATCTAAAGGGAGATTTATCTCACTTAGCTGAAAAAACGCACATCAGAGCAGATTAAAGGATACGTTTCTTCTCTGTTTTAGGCAGAGTTTTAGTGCTATTTTGTTATATGCGGGAATACTGCTGGAGATGCCTGTTTTGAGATTTCTCCACAGAAAGCGTTTCCAGACTTCCCCTTCAACACACGAGTTTAACTCTGTAACTTGAACGAACACATTGACAACAGTTCTGTTAGGTAGCTTTGTTTTGGTTTTAGAAGCACAGAGTTCTCCTTACAGCATATACTCCCATTCACTCAGGAATGTCCAAACGCAGCTTTTACCAGAAAGGTGTTTCTACCTCCTGAATCTGAAGGAACATTTAACTCACTTAGCTGAACAAAAGCACAGCAGAGCAAATTGAAGGATACGTTTTTTCTGTGTTTTAGGCAGAGTTTTACTGCTATTTTGTTATATGCGGGAATACTGCTGGAAATGACTCTTTTGAGATTTCTCCACAAAAAGCATTTCCAGACTTTCCCTTCAACACACGAGGTTAACTCTGTAAGTTGAATGCACACATTGACAACAGTTCTGTTAGGTAGCGTTTTGGTTTTTGAAGCAGAGTGTCCTCATTACAGCATATACTCCCATTCACTCAGGAATGTTGAAACGCAGCTCTTACCAGAAAAGTGTTTCTAACTCCTGAATATAAAGGGAGATTTACCTCACTTAGGTGAACAACCACACAGCAGAGCGGATTAAAGGATACGTTTCCTCTGTGTTTTAAGCACAGTTTTACGGCTACTTCGTTATATGCGGGAATATTGCTGAAAATGCCTGTTTTGAGATTTCTCCACAGAAAGCATTTCCAGACTTCCTTTTCAACAAATGGGTCTAACTCTGTAAGCTGAATGCAAACATTGACAACCGTTCTGTTAGGTAGCTCCGTTTTGGTTTTAGAAGGAGCGAGTTCTCCTAACAGCATATAATCCCATTCAATCAGGAATGTCCAAACGCAGCTTTTACCAGAAACATGTTTCTAACTCCTAAATCTAATGGGAGATTTAACTCACTTAGGTGAACAAACGCACAGCAGAGCAGATTGAAGGATATGTTTCTTCTGTGTTTTAGGCAGAGTTTTATTGCTACTTCGTTATATGCGAGAATACTGCTGAAAATGCCTGATATGAGATCCCTACACAGAAAGCGTTTCCAGACTTCCCATTCATCACAGGAGTTTAACTCTGTAAGTTGAATGCACATATTCACAACCATTCTGTTAGGTAGCTACGTGTTGTGGTTTTAGAAGCAGAGAGTTCTTCTTACAGCATATACTCCCATTCCCGCAGGAATGTCCAAACACAGCTTTTACCAGAAACGTGTTTCTAATTCCTGAATATAAAGGGAAATTTAACTCACTTAGCTGAGCAAGTGCACAGCAGATCAGATTGAAAGATATGTTTCTTCTGTGTTTTAGGCAGAGTTTTATTGCTACTTCGTTATATGCGGGAATACTGCTGAAAATGCATGTTTTGAGATCTCTACACAGAAAGCGTTTCCAGACGTCCCCTTCAACACAGGAGTTTAACTCTGTAAGGTGAATGCACACATTGCCAACTGTTCTGTTAGGAAGCTCCGTTTTTATTTTAGAAACAGAGAGTTCTCATTACAGCATATGCACCCATTCACTCAGAATTGTCCAAACGCAGCTCTTACCAGAAACGTGTTTCTTACTCCTCAATCAAAAGGAGGATCCAACTCACTTAGCTGAACAATTGCACAGCAGAGGAGATTCAAGGATACGTTTCTTCTGTGTTTTAGGCAGTGTTTTACTGCTATTTCGTTATATGCGGGAATACTGATGAAAATGCCTGTTTTGGTATTTCTCCACAGAAAGCGTTTCCAGACGTCCCCTTCAACACAGGAGTTTAACACTTTAAGGTGAATGCACACATTGACAATCGTTCTATTAGGAAGCTCCTTTTTTGATTTAGAAACAGAGAGTTCTCATTACAGCATATACTCCCATTCACTCAGAAATGTCCACACGCAGCTCTTACCAGAAACGTGCTTCTAACTCGTAAATCTAAAGGGAGATTTAACTCACTTAGCTGAAAAAACGTTCAGCAAAACAGATTGAAGCATACGTTTCTTCTGTGTGTTAGGCAGAGTTTTAGTGCTATTTCCTTATCTGCGGGAAGACTGCTGGAAATTCCTGGCTTGAGATTCTCCACAGAATACGTATCAAAACTACCGCTTAAACACACAGGCTTAACTGGGTAAGTTGAACGCACACATTGACAACCGTTGTGTTAGATAGCTCCGTTTTGGTTTTAGAACCAGACAGTTCTCATTACAGCCTATACTCCCATTCACTTAGTAATGTCCAAATGAAGTGCTTACCAGAAACGTGTTTCTAACTCCTGAATCTAAAGGGAGATTTAACTCACTTAGCTGAGCAAACACACAGCAGAGCAGATTGAAGGATACGTTTCTTCTGTGTTTTAGGCAGAGTTTTACTGTTATTTTGTTATATGCAGGAATATTGCTGGAAATGCCTATTTTGAGATTCTCCACAGAAACCGTTTCCATACTACTGCTTCAACACAAGGACTTAACTCTGTAAGTTCCATGCACACAATGACAACAGTTCTGTTAGAATGCTTCGTTTTGGTTTTAGAACTAGAGAGTTCTCATTACAGCCTATACTCCCATTCACTCAGGAATGTGCAAATGCAACTCTTACAAGAAACGTGTTTTTTACTCCAGAATCTTAAGGGAGATTTATCTCACTTAGCTGAAAGACCGCACAGCAGAGCAGATTGAATGATACGTTTCTTCTGTGTTTTAAGCAGAGTTATACTGCTATTTCATTATATGCAAGAATACTGCTGGAAATGCCTGTTTGAGATTGACCACAGAAAGCATTTCCAACCTACGGCTTCAACATAAGGGCTTAACTCTGAAAGTTGAATGCACACATTGACAACCGTTCTGTTAGATAGTTTTTTTGGTTTTAGAACAAGAGAGATTTCATTACAGCATGTACCTCCATTCATTCAAAAATGTCCAAACGCAGCACTTACCAGAAACGTGTTTCTAACTCCTGAATCTAAAGGGAGATTTAGCTCACTGAGCTGAACAAACGCAGAGCAGAGCAGATTGAAGGATACGTTTCTTTTGTGTTTTAGGCAGAGTTGTACTGCTATTTCGTTTTATGCGGGAATACTGCTGGAAATGCGTTTTGAGATTTCTTTACAGAAAGCGTTTCCAGACTTCCCCTTCAACACACGAGTTTAAATCTGTAAGTTGAATGCACACATTGACAACCGTTCTGTTAGATGGCTCTGTGTGGGTTTTAGAAGCAGAGTGTTTTCCTTACAGGATGTACTCCCATTGACTCATTAATGTCCAAATGCAGCTTTTACCAGAAACCCGTTTCTAACTCCTGAATCTAAAGAGAGATTAAACTCACTTAGCTGAACAATCGCACAGCAGAGGAGATTGAAGGATACGTTTCTTCTGTGTTTTAGGAAGAGTTTTTCTGCTATTTCGTTATATGCGGGAATACTGATGAAAATGGCTGTTTTGAGATTTCTCCACAGAAAGCGTTTCCAGACTTCCCTTTCAACACACGAGTTCAACTCTGTAAGTTGAATACACAACTTGACAACCGTTCTGTTAGGTAGCTCCGTTATAATTTTAAAAGCAGAGAGTTCTCATTACGGCATATACTCCCATTCACTCAGAAATGTCCAAACGCAGCTCTTACCAGAAACGTGTTTCTAAATCCTGAATCTAACAGGAGGTTTAACCAACTTAGCTGAACACACGCACAGCAGAGAAGATTGAAGGATACGTTTCTTCTGTGTTTTAGGCAGAGTTTTACTGCTGTTTCCTTATATGCGGGAATACTGCTGAAAATGCCTGTTTTGAGATTTCTCCTCAGGAAGCGTTCCCAGACTTACCCTTCAACACACGAATTTAACTCTGTAAGTTGGATGCACACATTGACAGTCCATCTGTTAGGAAGCTCAGTTTTGGTTTTAGAAGCAGAAAGTTCTCATTACAGCATATACTCCCATTTTCTAAAATATGTCCAAACGCAGCTCTACCAGAAACGTGTTTCTCACTCCTGAATCTAAAGGGAGATTTAACACACTTAGATGAACAAACTCACAGCAGAGCAGATTGAAGGATACATTTTCTCTGTGTTTTAGGCAGAGTTTTACTGCTATTTTGTTATATGCAGGATAACAGCTAAAAATGCTGTTCTGAGATTTCACCAGAGAAAGGGTTTCCAGACTTCCCCTTCAACACACGAGTTTAACTCTGTAAGTAGAATGGACACATTGACAACCGTTCTGTTAGGTAGCTCCATTTTTCTTTTAGAAGCAGAGAGTACTCATTACAGCCTATACACCCTTTCACTCAGAAATGTCCAAACACAGCTCTTACCAGAAAGGTGTTTCTACATCCTGAATCTAAAGGGAGATTTAACTCACTTAGCATAACAAACGCACTGAAGACCATATTGAAAGATACGTTCCTTCTGTGTTTTAGGCAGAGTTTTACTGCTATTTCGTTATATGCGGGAATACTCCTGGAAATGCCTGTTTTGAGGTTTCTCCATAGACAGCGTTTCCAGACTTCCCCTTCAAAACACGAGTTTAAGTCTGTAAGTTGAATGCACACATTGAAAACCGTTAAGTTAGGTAGCTCCATTTTAATTGTAGAGCAGAGTTCTCATTGCAGCATATACTCCCATTAACTCAGAAATGTCCAGACGCAGCTCTTACCAAAAACGTGTTTCTAACTCCTCAATCAAAAGGGAGATCCAACTCATTTAGCGGAACAATTGCACAGCAGAGGAAATTCAAGGATACGTTTCTTCTGTGTTTTAGGCAGTGTTTTACTGCTATTTCGTTATATGCGGGAATACTGATGAAAATGCCTGTTTTGATATTTCTCCACAGAAAGCGTTTCCAGACGTCCCCTTCAACACAGGAGTTTAACACTTTAAGGTGAATGCACACATTGACAACCGTTCTGTTAGGAAGCTCCTTTTTTGATTTAGAAACAGAGTTCTCATTACAGCATATGCACCCATTCACTCAGAATTGTCCAAATGCAGGTCTTACCAGAAACGTGTTTCTAACTCCTGAATCAAAAGGGAGATTTAACTCACTTAGCTGAACAAAGGCTCAGCAGAGCAGATTGAAGGATATGTTAATTCTTTGTTTTAGGCAGAGTTTTTCTGCTATTTCTTTATATCCCGGAATACTTCTGGAAATGTCTGTTTTGAGATTTCTCCACAAAAACTTTTCCAGACTTCCTTTCAACACACGAGTTTATCTCGGTAACTTGAATGCACACATTGACAACCATTCTGTTAGGTAGCTCCCTTTTGGTTTTAGAAGCAGAGAGTTCTCATTACAGCATATACTCCCATTCACTCAGAAATATCCAAACGTAGCTCTTACCAGAAACATGTTTCTAACTCGTAAATCTAAAGGGAGATTTAACTCACTTAGCTGAAAAACGCACAGCAGAGCAGATTTAAAAATACGTTTCTTCTGTGTTGCAGAGGCAGTCTTTCTGCTGTTCATTACGTGTGGGTATTTGGCTGGAAATGCCTGTTTTGAGGTTCTCCACAGAAAGCGTTTCTAAACTGCTACATAAACACATGTGTTTAACTCCATAAGGTGAATGCACACATTGACAACCATTCTGTTTGATAGCTACGTTTTGGTTTTAGAACCAGATATTTCTCATTACAGCCTGTTTTCCCATTCACTCAGAAATTTCCAAACGCAGATTTTACTAAAAAAGTGTTTCTAACTCTTGAATCTAAAAATAGATGTAACTCACTTAGTTGAACAAACGCACAACAGAGCAGATTGTAGGATTCCTTTCTTCTGTGTTTCAGAGGCAGTCTTACTGCTATTCGTTATATGCGGGTATTTGGCTGGAAATGCCTGTTTTGAGATTCTCCACAGAAAGCGTTTGCAAAGTGCTGCATAAACACCTGAGTTTAACTCCATAAGTTGAATGCACTCATTGACAACAATTCTCTTAAATAGCTCCGTTTGGTTATAGAACCAGATATTTCTCATTACAGCCTGTACTCCCATTCACTAAGGAATATCCAAATGCAGCTTTTACAAGAAACTTGTTTCTAACTCCTGAATCTAAACATAGATGTAACTCACTTCATGGAACAAATGCACAGCAGGGCAGATTGTAGGATAAGTTTCTTCTCTGTTTCAGAGGCAGTCTAACTTCTTTTCGTTGTTTGTGGGTATTTGGCTGGAAATGCCGGTTTTGAGATTCTCCACAGAAAGCATTTCCGAACTGCTGCATAAACACATGAGTTTAACTCCATAAGTTGAATGCACACATTGACAACCATTCTGTTAGATAGTTTATTTTTGGTTTTAGAACCAGATATTTCTCATTACTGCCTGTACTCCCATTAACTGAGGAATATCCAAATGCTGCTTTTACTAGAAATGCGTTTCTAACTCCTGAATCTAAACATAGTTGTAAATCACTTAGTTGAACAAACGCACAGTGGAGCAGATTGTAGGATACGTTAATTCCGTCTTGCAGAGGCAGTCTTACTGCTGTTCGTTACATGTGGGTATTTGGCTGGAAATTCCTGTTTTGAGGTTCTCCACAGAAAGCGTTTCTAAACTCCTGCATAAACACATGAGTTTAACTCCGTAAGGTGAATGCACACATTGACAACCATTCTTTTTGATAGCTCCATTTTGGTTTTAGGACCAGATATTTCTCATTACAGCCTGTACTCCCATTCACTCAGGAATTTCCAAATGCAGATTTTACTAGAAACGTGTTTCTAACTCCTGAATCTAAACATAGTTGTAACACACTTAGTTGAACAAACGCACAGCAGAGCAGATTGTAGGATACGTTTCTTCTGTTTTTCAGAGGCAGTCTTACTACTATTCGTTATATGTTGGTATTTGGCTTGAAATGTCTGTTTTCAGACTTTCCACAGAAAGCGTTTCCAAACTGCTGCATAAACACATGAGTTTAACTCTGTAACTTGAATGCACACATTGACAACGATTCTGACAGACAGCTCCTTTTTGGTTTTTTAACCAAATGTTTCTCATCACAGCCTGTTCTCCAATTCATTCAAGAATTTCCAAATGCAGCTTTACTAGAAACGTGTTTCTAACTCCTGAATCTAAACATAGATGTAAATCACTTAATTGAACAAACGCACAGCAGAGCAGATTGTAGCATAAGTTTCTTCTGTGTTGCAGAGGCAGTCTTAGTGCTATTCATTATATGCGGGTATTTGGCTGGAAATGCCTGTTTTCAGATTTCTCCACAGAAAGCGTTTCCAGACTTCCCCTTCAACACCCGAGTTTCACACTGTAAGTTGAATGCACACATTAACAACCATTCTGTTAGGAAGCTCGGTTTTGGTTTTAGAAGCAGAGACTTCTCATTACAGCCTATACTCCCTTTCACTCAGGAATGTCCAAACAGAGCCCTTATCAGAAAGCTGTTTCTACCTCCTGAATCTAAAGGGAGATTTAACACACTTAGCTGAACAAACGCACAGCAGAGCAGATAGAAAGATACGTTTCTTCTTTGTTTTAGGCAGAATTTTACTGCTATTTCGATATATGCGGGAATACTGCTGAAAATGCCTGTTTTGAGATTTCTCCTCAGGAAGCGTTTCCAGACTTACCCTTCAACACACGAGTTTAACTCTGTAAGTTGGATGCACACATTGACAATCCATCTGTTAGGACGCTCAGTTTTGGTTTTAGAAGCAGAAAGTTCTCATTACAGCATATACTCCCATTTACTAAAAAATGTCCAAATGCAGCTCTTACCAGAAACGTGTTTCTCACTCCTGAATCTAAAGGGAGATTTAACACACTTAGATGAACAAACGCACAGCAGAGCAGATTGAAGGATACATTTTCTCTGTGTTTTAGGCAGAGTTTTACTGCTATTTTGTTATATGCAGGATAACAGCTAAAAATGCTGTTCTGAGATTTCACCAGAGAAAGGGTTTCCAGACTTCCCCTTCAACACACGAGTTTAACTCTGTAAGTAGAATGGACACATTGACAACCGTTCTGTTAGGTAGCTCCATTTTTCTTTTAGAAGCAGAGAGTACTCATTACAGCCTATACACCCTTTCACTCAGAAATGTCCAAACACAGCTCTTACCAGAAAGGTGTTTCTACATCCTGAATCTAAAGGGAGATTAAACTCACTTAGCATAACAAACACACTGAAGACCATATTGTATGATACGTTCCTTCCGTGTTTTAGGCAGAGTTTTACTGCTATTTCGTTATATGCGGGAATACTCCTGGAAATGCCTGTTTTGAGGTTTCTCCATAGACAGCGTTTCCAGACTTCCCCTTCAAAACACGAGTTTAAGTCTGTAAGTTGAATGCACACATTGAAAACCGTTAAGTTAGGTAGCTCCATTTTAATTGTAGAGCAGAGTTCTCATTGCAGCATATACTCCCATTAACTCAGAAATGTCCAGACGCAGCTCTTACCAAAAACGTGTTTCTAACTCCTCAATCAAAAGGGAGATCCAACTCACTTAGCGGAACAATTGCACAGCAGAGGAAATTCAAGGATACGTTTCTTCTGTGTTTTAGGCAGTGTTTTACTGCTATTTCGTTATATGCGGGAATACTGATGAAAATGCCTGTTTTGATATTTCTCCACAGAAAGCGTTTCCAGATGTCCCCTTCAACACAGGAGTTTAACACTTTAAGGTGAATGCACACATTGACAACCGTTCTGTTAGGAAGCTCCTTTTTTGATTTAGAAACAGAGAGTTCTCATTACAGCATATGCACCCATTCACTCAGAATTGTCCAAATGCAGCTCTTACCAGAAACGTGTTTCTAACTCCTGAATCTAAACGGAGATTTAACTCACTTAGCTGAACAAACGCTCAGCAGAGCAGAATGAAGGATAGGTTAATTCTTTGTTTTAACCTATCCTTTCTCCTTTTCTGCTATTTCTTTATATCCGGGAATACTTCTGGAAATGCCTGTTTTGAGTTTTCTCCACAAAAACGTTTCCAGACTTCCTTTCAACACACGAGTTTATCTCGGTAACTTGAATGCACACATTGACAACCGTTCTGTTAGGTAGCTCCCTTTTGGTTTTAGAAGCAGAGAGTTCTCATTACAGCATATACTCCCATTCACTCAGAAAAGTCCAAACGCAGATCTTACCAGAAACGTGTTTCTAACTCATAATTCTAAAGGGAGATTTAACTCACTTAGCTGAAAAACGCACAGCAGAGCAGATTAAAGGATACGTTTCTTCTGTGTTGCAGAGGCAGTCTTACTGCTGTTCGTTACCTGTGGGTATTTGGCTGGAAATGCCTGTTTTGAGGTTCTCCACAGAAAGCATTTCTAAACTGTTGCATAAACACATGAGTTTAACTCCATAAGGTGAAAGCACACATTGACAACCATTCTGTTTGATAGCACCATTTTGGTTTTAGAACCAGATATTTCTCATTACAGCCTGTTCTGCCATTCACTCAGAATTTTCCAAACGCAGATTTTACTAAAAAAGTGTTTCTAAATCTTGAATCTAAACATAGATGTAACTAAGTTAGTTGAACAAACGCACAACGGAGCAGCTTGTAGGATTCCTTTCTTCTGTGTTTCAGAGGCAGTCTTACTACTCTTCGTTATATGCGGGTATTTGCCTGGAAATGCTTGTTATGAGATTCTCCACAGAAAGCGTTTGCAAACTGCTGCATAAACACCTGAGTTTAACTCCATAAGTTGAATGCACTCATTGACCACCATTCTCTTAAATAGCTCGGTTTGGTTATAGAACCAGATGTTTCTCATTACAGCCTGTACTCCCATTCACTAAGGAATATCCAAATGCAGCTTTTACAAGAAATGTGTTTCTAACTCCTGAATCTAAACATAGATGTAACTCACTTTGTGGAACAAATGCACAGCAGGGCAGATTGTAGGATAAGTTTCTTCTCTGTTTCAGAGGCAGTCTAACTTCTTTTCGTTGTTTGTGGGTATTTGGCTGGAAATGCCTGTTTTGAGATTCTCCACAGAAAGCATTTCCAAACTGCTGCATAAACACATGAGTTTAACTCCATAAGTTGAATGCACACATTGACAACCATTGTGTTAGACAGCTCCATTTTGGTTTTAGAACCAGATATTTCTCATTACAACCTGTACCCCCATTCACTCAGGAATATCCAAACGCAGCTTTTACTAGAAACGTGTTTCTAACTCCTGAGTCTAAACATAGGTGTAACACACTTAGTTGAACAAACGCACAGCAGAGCAGATTGTAGGATATGTTTCTTGTGTTTTTCAGAGGCAGTCTTACTACTATTGATTATATGTGAGTATTTGGCTGGAAATGTCTGTTTTGACATTTTTCACCGAAAGCGTTTCCGAACTGCTGCATAAATACATGAGTTTAACTCCATAAGTTGAATGCACACATTGACAATCATTCTGTTACATAGTTTTTTATTGGTTTTAGAATCAGATATTTCTCATTACAGCCTGTACTCCCATTAACTGAGGAATATCCAAATGCAGCTTCTACTAGAAACGTGTTTCTCACTCCTGAATCTAAACATAGTTGTAGCTCACTTAGTTGAACAAAGGCACAGCTGAGCAGATTGTAGGATACGTTTCTTCTGTGTTTCAGAGGAAGTCTTACTACTTTCCATTGTATGCAGGTATTTGGCTGGAAATGCCTGTTTTGAAATTCTTTACAGAAAGCGTTTCTAAACTGCTGCATAAACACATAAGTTTTACTCCCTAAGTTGAATGCACACATTGACGACCATTCTGTTTGATAGCTTTGTTTTGGTTTTAGAAGCAGAGAGTTCTCCTTACAGCATATACTCCCATTCAATCAGGAATGTCCAAACGCAGCTCTTACCAGAAACGTGTTTCTAACTCCTGAATCTAAAGACAGATTTAACACACTTAGATGAACAAACGCACAGCAGAGTGGATTGAAGGATACGTTTCTTCTGTGTTTTAGGCAGAGTTTTTCTGGTATTTCGTTATATGCGGGAATACTGATGAAAATGCCTGTTTTGAGATTTCTCCACAGAAAGCATTTCCAGACTTCCCCTTCAAGACACGAGTTTACCTCTGTAAGTTGAATGCCCACACTGACAACTGTTCTGATAAGTAGCTCCGTTTTGGTTTTAAAAGCAGAGAGTTCTCATTACAGCATATACTCCGATTCACTCAGAAATGTCCAAACGCAGCACTTACCAGAAACGTGTTTCTAACTCCTGAATCTAAAGGGAGATTTAACTCACTTAGCTGAACAAACGCACAGCAGAGCAGATTTAAGGATACGTGTCTTCTGTGTTTTTGGCAGAGTTTCTCTGCTATTTGGTTATATGCGGGAATACTCCTGGAATTGCCTGTTGTGAGATTCTCCACAGAAAGCGTATCAACACTAGTGCTTCAGCACACCAGCTTAACTCTGTAAGTTACATGCACAGACTTACAACCGTTCTTTTAGATATCTCCGTTTTTGTTTTAGATCTAGAGAGTTCTCATTAGAGCATATACTCCCATTCACTCAGGAATGTCCCAATGCAACACTTACCAGAAAAGTGTTTCTAACTTTTTAATCTAAAGAAAGATTTATCTCACTTAGCTGAACAATCGCACAGCAGAGCAGATTTAAGGATACATGTCTTCTGTGTTTTTCGCAGAGTTTCTCTGCTATTTCGTTATATGCGGGTATAGTGCTGGAAATGCCTGTTTTGAGATTTCTCCTCAGAAAGCGTTTCTAGACTTCCCTTCAACACACGAGTTTAACTCTGTAAGTTGAATGCACACATTGACAACCGTTCTGTTAGGTAGCTCCATTTTGGTTTTAGAAGCAGAGAGTTCTCATTACAGCATATATTCCCATTTCCACAGAAATGTCCAAACGCAGCTCTTACCAGAATCATGTTTCTTTCTTTTTTTTTTTTTTTTTTGAGACAGAATTTCGCTCTTGTTACCCAGGCTGGAATGCAATGGCAGGATCTCGGCTCACTGCAACCTCCGCCCCCAAGGTTCAGGCAATTCTTCCGCCTCAGCTTCCTGAGTAGCTGGGATTACAGGCACACACCACCATGCCCAGCTAATTTTTTGTATTTTTTAGTAGGAACGGGGTTTCACCATGTTGACCAGGATGGTCTTGATCGCTTGCCCTTGAAATCCACCCATCTCGGCCTCCCAGAATGCTCGGATTACAGGCTTGAGCCACCGGGCCCGGCCCAGAAACGTGTTTCTAACTTCTGAATCTAAAGGGAGATTTAACTCACTTAGCTGAACAAACCCACAGCAGAGCGCATTGAAGGATGTGTTCCTTCTGTGTTTTAGGCAGAGTTATACTGCTCTTTCGTTATATGCGGGAATACTGCTGGAAACGACTGTTTTGAGATTTCTCCCTAGAATGCGTTTCCACACTACCCCTTCAGCACCCGAGTTTAACTCTCTAAGTGGAATGCACACATTAACAACCGTTCTGTTAGGGAGCTCGGTTTGGGTTTTAGAAGCAGAGACTTCTCTTTACAGCCTATACTCCCTTTCACGCAGGAATGTCCAAACAGAGCTCTTACCAGAAAGCTGTTTCTACCTCCTGAATCTAAAGGGAGATTTAACACACTTAGCTGAACAAACGCACAGCAGAGCAGATAGAAGGATACGTTTCTTCTGTGTTTTACGCAGAATTTTACTGCTATTTCGATATATGCGGGAATACTGCTGGAAATGCCTGTTTTGAGATTTCTCCTCAGGAAGCGTTTCCAGACTTACCCTTCAACACACGAGTTTAACTCTGTAAGTTGAATGCACACATTGACAACCCTTCTGTTAGGTAGCTCCGTTTTGGTTTTAGAAGCAGAGATTTCTCATTAGAGCATATGCTCCCATTCACTCAGGAGTGTCCAAACACAGCTCTTAGCAGAAACGGGATTCTAACTCCTGAATCTAAAGGGATATTTAACTCCCTTAGGTGAACACACCCACAGCAGAACGGATTGAAGGATACGTTTCTTTTGTGTTTTAGGCAGAGTTGTACTGCTATTTCGTTTTATGCGGGAATACTCCTGGAAATGCGTTTTGAGATTTCTTTACAGAAAGCGTTTCCAGACTTCCCCTTCAACACACGAGTTTAAATCTGTAAGTTGAATGCACACATTGACAACCGTTCTGTTAGATGGCTCTGTGTGGGTTTTAGAAGCAGAGTGTTTTCCTTACAGGATGTACTCCCATTGACTCATTAATGTCCAAATGCAGCTTTTACCAGAAACCCGTTTCTAACTCCTGAATCTAAAGAGAGATTAAACTCACTTAGCTGAACAATCGCACAGCAGAGGAGATTGAAGGATACGTTTCTTCTGTGTTTTAGGAAGAGTTTTTCTGCTATTTCGTTATATGCGGGAATACTGATGAAAATGGCTGTTTTGAGATTTCTCCACAGAAAGCGTTTCCAGACTTCCCTTTCAACACACGAGTTCAACTCTGTAAGTTGAATACACAACTTGACAACCGTTCTGTTAGGTAGCTCCGTTATAATTTTAAAAGCAGAGAGTTCTCATTACGGCATATACCCCCATTCACTCAGAAATGTCCAAACGCAGCTCTTACCAGAAACGTGTTTCTAAATCCTGAATCTAACAGGAGGTTTAACCAACTTAGCTGAACACACGCACAGCAGAGAAGATTGAAGGATACGTTTCTTCTGTGTTTTAGGCAGAGTTTTACTGCTGTTTCCTTATATGCGGGAATACTGCTGAAAATGCCTGTTTTGAGATTTCTCCTCAGGAAGCGTTCCCAGACTTACCCTTCAACACACGAATTTAACTCTGTAAGTTGGATGCACACATTGACAGTCCATATGTTAGGAAGCTCAGTTTTGGTTTTAGAAGCAGAAAGTTCTCATTACAGCATATACTCCCATTTTCTAAAATATGTCCAAACGCAGCTCTACCAGAAACGTGTTTCTAACTCCTGAATCTAAAGGGAGATTTAACACACTTAGATGAACAAACTCACAGCAGAGCAGATTGAAGGATACATTTTCTCTGTGTTTTAGGCAGAGTTTTACTGCTATTTTGTTATATGCAGGATAACAGCTAAAAATGCTGTTCTGAGATTTCACCAGAGAAAGGGTTTCCAGACTTCCCCTTCAACACACGAGTTTAACTCTGTAAGTAGAATGGACACATTGACAACCGTTCTGTTAGGTAGCTCCATTTTTCTTTTAGAAGCAGAGAGTACTCATTACAGCCTATACACCCTTTCACTCAGAAATGTCCAAACACAGCTCTTACCAGAAAGGTGTTTCTACATCCTGAATCTAAAGGGAGATTTAACTCACTTAGCATAACAAACGCACTGAAGACCATATTGAATGATACGTTCCTTCTGTGTTTTAGGCAGAGTTTTACTGCTATTTCGTTATATGCGGGAATACTCCTGGAAATGCCTGTTTTGAGGTTTCTCCATAGACAGCGTTTCCAGACTTCCCCTTCAAAACACGAGTTTAAGTCTGTAAGTTGAATGCACACATTGAAAACCGTTAAGTTAGGTAGCTCCATTTTAATTGTAGAGCAGAGTTCTCATTGCAGCATATACTCCCATTAACTCAGAAATGTCCAGACGCAGCTCTTACCAAAAACGTGTTTCTAACTCCTCAATCAAAAGGGAGATCCAACTCACTTAGCGGAACAATTGCACAGCAGAGGAAATTCAAGGATACGTTTCTTCTGTGTTTTAGGCAGTGTTTTACTGCTATTTCGTTATATGCGGGAATACTGATGAAAATGCCTGTTTTGATATTTCTCCACAGAAAGCGTTTCCAGACGTCCCCTTCAACACAGGAGTTTAACACTTTAAGGTGAATGCACACATTGACAACCGTTCTGTTAGGAAGCTCCTTTTTTGATTTAGAAACAGAGTTCTCATTACAGCATATGCACCCATTCACTCAGAATTGTCCTAATGCAGGTCTTACCAGAAACGTGTTTCTAACTCCTGAATCAAAAGGGAGATTTAACTCACTTAGCTGAACAAACGCTCAGCAGAGCAGATTGAAGGATATGTTCATTCTTTGTTTTAGGCAGAGTTTTTCTGCTATTTCTTTATATCCCGGAATACTTCTGGAAATGTCTGTTTTGAGATTTCTCCACAAAAACTTTTCCAGACTTCCTTTCAACACACGAGTTTATCTCGGTAACTTGAATGCACACATTGACAACCATTCTGTTAGGTAGCTCCCTTTTGGTTTTAGAAGCAGAGAGTTCTCATTACAGCATATACTCCCATTCACTCAGAAATATCCAAACGTAGCTCTTACCAGAAACATGTTTCTAACTCGTAAATCTAAAGGGAGATTTAACTCACTTAGCTGAAAAACGCACAGCAGAGCAGATTTAAAAATACGTTTCTTCTGTGTTGCAGAGGCAGTCTTTCTGCTGTTCATTACGTGTGGGTGTTTGGCTGGAAATGCCTGTTTTGAGGTTCTCCACAGAAAGCGTTTCTAAACTGCTACATAAACACATGTGTTTAACTCCATAAGGTGAATGCACACATTGACAACCATTCTGTTTGATAGCTACGTTTTGGTTTTAGAACCAGATATTTCTCATTACAGCCTGTTTTCCCATTCACTCAGAAATTTCCAAACGCAGATTTTACTAAAAAAGTGTTTCTAACTCTTGAATCTAAAAATAGATGTAACTCACTTAGTTGAACAAACGCACAACAGAGCAGATTGTAGGATTCCTTTCTTCTGTGTTTCAGAGGCAGTCTTACTGCTATTCGTTATATGCGGGTATTTGGCTGGAAATGCCTGTTTTGAGATTCTCCACAGAAAGCGTTTGCAAAGTGCTGCATAAACACCTGAGTTTAACTCCATAAGTTGAATGCACTCATTGACAACAATTCTCTTAAATAGCTCCGTTTGGTTATAGAACCAGATATTTCTCATTACAGCCTGTACTCCCATTCACTAAGGAATATCCAAATGCAGCTTTTACAAGAAACTTGTTTCTAACTCCTGAATCTAAACATAGATGTAACTCACTTCATGGAACAAATGCACAGCAGGGCAGATTGTAGGATAAGTTTCTTCTCTGTTTCAGAGGCAGTCTAACTTCTTTTCGTTGTTTGTGGGTATTTGGCTGGAAATGCCGGTTTTGAGATTCTCCACAGAAAGCATTTCCGAACTGCTGCATAAACACATGAGTTTAACTCCATAAGTTGAATGCACACATTGACAACCATTCTGTTAGATAGTTTATTTTTGGTTTTAGAACCAGATATTTCTCATTACTGCCTGTACTCCCATTAACTGAGGAATATCCAAATGCAGCTTTTACTAGAAATGCGTTTCTAACTCCTGAATCTAAACATAGTTGTAAATCACTTAGTTGAACAAACGCACAGTGGAGCAGATTGTAGGATACGTTAATTCCGTCTTGCAGAGGCAGTCTTACTGCTGTTCGTTACATGTGGGTATTTGGCTGGAAATTCCTGTTTTGAGGTTCTCCACAGAAAGCGTTTCTAAACTCCTGCATAAACACATGAGTTTAACTCCGTAAGGTGAATGCACACATTGACAACCATTCTTTTTGATAGCTCCATTTTGGTTTTAGGACCAGATATTTCTCATTACAGCCTGTACTCCCATTCACTCAGGAATTTCCAAATGCAGATTTTACTAGAAACGTGTTTCTAACTCCTGAATCTAAACATAGTTGTAACACACTTAGTTGAACAAACGCACAGCAGAGCAGATTGTAGGATACGTTTCTTCTGTTTTTCAGAGGCAGTCTTACTACTATTCGTTATATGTTGGTATTTGGCTTGAAATGTCTGTTTTCAGACTTTCCACAGAAAGCGTTTCCAAACTGCTGCATAAACACATGAGTTTAACTCTGTAACTTGAATGCACACATTGACAACGATTCTGACAGACAGCTCCTTTTTGGTTTTTTAACCAAATGTTTCTCATCACAGCCTGTTCTCCAATTCATTCAAGAATTTCCAAATGCAGCTTTACTAGAAACGTGTTTCTAACTCCTGAATCTAAACATAGATGTAAATCACTTAATTGAACAAACGCACAGCAGAGCAGATTGTAGCATAAGTTTCTTCTGTGTTGCAGAGGCAGTCTTAGTGCTATTCATTATATGCGGGTATTTGGCTGGAAATGCCTGTTTTCAGATTCTCCACAGAAAGCATTTCCAAACTGCTGCAGAGACACATGAGCTTAACTCCGTAAGGTGAATGCACAGATTGACAACCATTCTGTTACACAGCTCCATTTGGGTTTTAGAAGCAGAGAATTCTTTGTACAGCATATACTCCCATTCACTCAGGAATATCCAAATGCAGCTTTTACTAGAAAGGTGTTTCTTACTCCTGAATCTAAACATAGATGTAACTCACTTAGTTGAACAAACGCAAATCAGAGCAGACTGACGAATTCGTTTCTTCTGTGATTCAGGCAGAGTTTTACTGCTATTTCGTTATAGGCGGGAATACTGCTGGAAATGCCTGTTTTGAGATTTCTCCACAGAAAGCGTTTCCAGACTTCCCCTTCAACACCCGAGTTTCACACTGTAAGTTGAATGCACACATTAACAACCATTCTGTTAGGAAGCTCGGTTTTGGTTTTAGAAGCAGAGACTTCTCATTACAGCCTATACTCCCTTTCACTCAGGAATGTCCAAACAGAGCCCTTATCAGAAAGCTGTTTCTACCTCCTGAATCTAAAGGGAGATTTAACACACTTAGCTGAACAAACGCACAGCAGAGCAGATAGAAAGATACGTTTCTTCTTTGTTTTAGGCAGAATTTTACTGCTATTTCGATATATGCGGGAATACTGCTGAAAATGCCTGTTTTGAGATTTCTCCTCAGGAAGCGTTTCCAGACTTACCCTTCAACACACGAGTTTAACTCTGTAAGTTGGATGCACACATTGACAATCCATCTGTTAGGACGCTCAGTTTTGGTTTTAGAAGCAGAAAGTTCTCATTACAGCATATACTCCCATTTACTAAAAAATGTCCAAATGCAGCTCTTACCAGAAACGTGTTTCTCACTCCTGAATCTAAAGGGAGATTTAACACACTTAGATGAACAAACGCACAGCAGAGCAGATTGAAGGATACATTTTCTCTGTGTTTTAGGCAGAGTTTTACTGCTATTTTGTTATATGCAGGATAACAGCTAAAAATGCTGTTCTGAGATTTCACCAGAGAAAGGGTTTCCAGACTTCCCCTTCAACACACGAGTTTAACTCTGTAAGTAGAATGGACACATTGACAACCGTTCTGTTAGGTAGCTCCATTTTTCTTTTAGAAGCAGAGAGTACTCATTACAGCCTATACACCCTTTCACTCAGAAATGTCCAAACACAGCTCTTACCAGAAAGGTGTTTCTACATCCTGAATCTAAAGGGAGATTAAACTCACTTAGCATAACAAACGCACTGAAGACCATATTGTATGATACGTTCCTTCCGTGTTTTAGGCAGAGTTTTACTGCTATTTCGTTATATGCGGGAATACTCCTGGAAATGCCTGTTTTGAGGTTTCTCCATAGACAGCGTTTCCAGACTTCCCCTTCAAAACACGAGTTTAAGTCTGTAAGTTGAATGCACACATTGAAAACCGTTAAGTTAGGTAGCTCCATTTTAATTGTAGAGCAGAGTTCTCATTGCAGCATATACTCCCATTAACTCAGAAATGTCCAGACGCAGCTCTTACCAAAAACGTGTTTCTAACTCCTCAATCAAAAGGGAGATCCAACTCACTTAGCGGAACAATTGCACAGCAGAGGAAATTCAAGGATACGTTTCTTCTGTGTTTTAGGCAGTGTTTTACTGCTATTTCGTTATATGCGGGAATACTGATGAAAATGCCTGTTTTGATATTTCTCCACAGAAAGCGTTTCCAGATGTCCCCTTCAACACAGGAGTTTAACACTTTAAGGTGAATGCACACATTGACAACCGTTCTGTTAGGAAGCTCCTTTTTTGATTTAGAAACAGAGAGTTCTCATTACAGCATATGCACCCATTCACTCAGAATTGTCCAAATGCAGCTCTTACCAGAAACGTGTTTCTAACTCCTGAATCTAAACGGAGATTTAACTCACTTAGCTGAACAAACGCTCAGCAGAGCAGAATGAAGGATAGGTTAATTCTTTGTTTTAACCTATCCTTTCTCCTTTTCTGCTATTTCTTTATATCCGGGAATACTTCTGGAAATGCCTGTTTTGAGTTTTCTCCACAAAAACGTTTCCAGACTTCCTTTCAACACACGAGTTTATCTCGGTAACTTGAATGCACACATTGACAACCGTTCTGTTAGGTAGCTCCCTTTTGGTTTTAGAAGCAGAGAGTTCTCATTACAGCATATACTCCCATTCACTCAGAAAAGTCCAAACGCAGATCTTACCAGAAACGTGTTTCTAACTCATAATTCTAAAGGGAGATTTAACTCACTTAGCTGAAAAACGCACAGCAGAGCAGATTAAAGGATACGTTTCTTCTGTGTTGCAGAGGCAGTCTTACTGCTGTTCGTTACCTGTGGGTATTTGGCTGGAAATGCCTGTTTTGAGGTTCTCCACAGAAAGCATTTCTAAACTGTTGCATAAACACATGAGTTTAACTCCATAAGGTGAAAGCACACATTGACAACCATTCTGTTTGATAGCACCATTTTGGTTTTAGAACCAGATATTTCTCATTACAGCCTGTTCTGCCATTCACTCAGAATTTTCCAAACGCAGATTTTACTAAAAAAGTGTTTCTAAATCTTGAATCTAAACATAGATGTAACTAAGTTAGTTGAACAAACGCACAACGGAGCAGCTTGTAGGATTCCTTTCTTCTGTGTTTCAGAGGCAGTCTTACTACTCTTCGTTATATGCGGGTATTTGCCTGGAAATGCTTGTTATGAGATTCTCCACAGAAAGCGTTTGCAAACTGCTGCATAAACACCTGAGTTTAACTCCATAAGTTGAATGCACTCATTGACCACCATTCTCTTAAATAGCTCGGTTTGGTTATAGAACCAGATGTTTCTCATTACAGCCTGTACTCCCATTCACTAAGGAATATCCAAATGCAGCTTTTACAAGAAATGTGTTTCTAACTCCTGAATCTAAACATAGATGTAACTCACTTTGTGGAACAAATGCACAGCAGGGCAGATTGTAGGATAAGTTTCTTCTCTGTTTCAGAGGCAGTCTAACTTCTTTTCGTTGTTTGTGGGTATTTGGCTGGAAATGCCTGTTTTGAGATTCTCCACAGAAAGCATTTCCAAACTGCTGCATAAACACATGAGTTTAACTCCATAAGTTGAATGCACACATTGACAACCATTGTGTTAGACAGCTCCATTTTGGTTTTAGAACCAGATATTTCTCATTACAACCTGTACCCCCATTCACTCAGGAATATCCAAACGCAGCTTTTACTAGAAACGTGTTTCTAACTCCTGAGTCTAAACATAGGTGTAACACACTTAGTTGAACAAACGCACAGCAGAGCAGATTGTAGGATATGTTTCTTGTGTTTTTCAGAGGCACTCTTACTACTATTGATTATATGTGAGTATTTGGCTGGAAATGTCTGTTTTGACATTTTTCACCGAAAGCGTTTCCGAACTGCTGCATAAATACATGAGTTTAACTCCATAAGTTGAATGCACACATTGACAATCATTCTGTTACATAGTTTTTTATTGGTTTTAGAATCAGATATTTCTCATTACAGCCTGTACTCCCATTAACTGAGGAATATCCAAATGCAGCTTCTACTAGAAACGTGTTTCTCACTCCTGAATCTAAACATAGTTGTAGCTCACTTAGTTGAACAAAGGCACAGCTGAGCAGATTGTAGGATACGTTTCTTCTGTGTTTCAGAGGAAGTCTTACTACTTTCCATTGTATGCAGGTATTTGGCTGGAAATGCCTGTTTTGAAATTCTTTACAGAAAGCGTTTCTAAACTGCTGCATAAACACATAAGTTTTACTCCCTAAGTTGAATGCACACATTGACGACCATTCTGTTTGATAGCTTTGTTTTGGTTTTAGAAGCAGAGAGTTCTCCTTACAGCATATACTCCCATTCAATCAGGAATGGCCAAACGCAGCTCTTACCAGAAACGTGTTTCTAACTCCTGAATCTAAAGACAGATTTAACACACTTAGATGAACAAACGCACAGCAGAGTGGATTGAAGGATACGTTTCTTCTGTGTTTTAGGCAGAGTTTTTCTGGTATTTCGTTATATGCGGGAATACTGATGAAAATGCCTGTTTTGAGATTTCTCCACAGAAAGCATTTCCAGACTTCCCCTTCAAGACACGAGTTTACCTCTGTAAGTTGAATGCCCACACTGACAACTGTTCTGATAAGTAGCTCCGTTTTGGTTTTAAAAGCAGAGAGTTCTCATTACAGCATATACTCCGATTCACTCAGAAATGTCCAAACGCAGCACTTACCAGAAACGTGTTTCTAACTCCTGAATCTAAAGGGAGATTTAACTCACTTAGCTGAACAAACGCACAGCAGAGCAGATTTAAGGATACGTGTCTTCTGTGTTTTTGGCAGAGTTTCTCTGCTATTTGGTTATATGCGGGAATACTCCTGGAATTGCCTGTTGTGAGATTCTCCACAGAAAGCGTATCAACACTAGTGCTTCAGCACACCAGCTTAACTCTGTAAGTTACATGCACAGACTTACAACCGTTCTTTTAGATATCTCCGTTTTTGTTTTAGATCTAGAGAGTTCTCATTAGAGCATATACTCCCATTCACTCAGGAATGTCCCAATGCAACACTTACCAGAAAAGTGTTTCTAACTTTTTAATCTAAAGAAAGATTTATCTCACTTAGCTGAACAATCGCACAGCAGAGCAGATTTAAGGATACATGTCTTCTGTGTTTTTCGCAGAGTTTCTCTGCTATTTCGTTATATGCGGGTATAGTGCTGGAAATGCCTGTTTTGAGATTTCTCCTCAGAAAGCGTTTCTAGACTTCCCTTCAACACACGAGTTTAACTCTGTAAGTTGAATGCACACATTGACAACCGTTCTGTTAGGTAGCTCCATTTTGGTTTTAGAAGCAGAGAGTTCTCATTACAGCATATATTCCCATTTCCACAGAAATGTCCAAACGCAGCTCTTACCAGAATCATGTTTCTTTCTTTTTTTTTTTTTTTTTTTGAGACAGAATTTCGCTCTTGTTACCCAGGCTGGAATGCAATGGCAGGATCTCGGCTCACTGCAACCTCCGCCCCCAAGGTTCAGGCAATTCTTCCGCCTCAGCTTCCTGAGTAGCTGGGATTACAGGCACACACCACCATGCCCAGCTAATTTTTTGTATTTTTTAGTAGGAACGGGGTTTCACCATGTTGACCAGGATGGTCTTGATCGCTTGCCCTTGAAATCCACCCATCTCGGCCTCCCAGAATGCTCGGATTACAGGCTTGAGCCACCGGGCCCGGCCCAGAAACGTGTTTCTAACTTCTGAATCTAAAGGGAGATTTAACTCACTTAGCTGAACAAACCCACAGCAGAGCGCATTGAAGGATGTGTTCCTTCTGTGTTTTAGGCAGAGTTATACTGCTCTTTCGTTATATGCGGGAATACTGCTGGAAACGACTGTTTTGAGATTTCTCCCTAGAATGCGTTTCCACACTACCCCTTCAGCACCCGAGTTTAACTCTCTAAGTGGAATGCACACATTAACAACCGTTCTGTTAGTGAGCTCGGTTTGGGTTTTAGAAGCAGAGACTTCTCTTTACAGCCTATACTCCCTTTCACGCAGGAATGTCCAAACAGAGCTCTTACCAGAAAGCTGTTTCTACCTCCTGAATCTAAAGGGAGATTTAACACACTTAGCTGAACAAACGCACAGCAGAGCAGATAGAAGGATACGTTTCTTCTGTGTTTTACGCAGAATTTTACTGCTATTTCGATATATGCGGGAATACTGCTGGAAATGCCTGTTTTGAGATTTCTCCTCAGGAAGCGTTTCCAGACTTACCCTTCAACACACGAGTTTAACTCTGTAAGTTGAATGCACACATTGACAACCCTTCTGTTAGGTAGCTCCGTTTTGGTTTTAGAAGCAGAGATTTCTCATTAGAGCATATGCTCCCATTCACTCAGGAGTGTCCAAACACAGCTCTTAGCAGAAACGGGATTCTAACTCCTGAATCTAAAGGGATATTTAACTCCCTTAGGTGAACACACCCACAGCAGAACGGATTGAAGGATACGTTTCTTTTGTGTTTTAGGCAGAGTTGTACTGCTATTTCGTTTTATGCGGGAATACTGCTGGAAATGCGTTTTGAGATTTCTTTACAGAAAGCGTTTCCAGACTTCCCCTTCAACACACGAGTTTAAATCTGTAAGTTGAATGCACACATTGACAACCGTTCTGTTAGATGGCTCTGTGTGGGTTTTAGAAGCAGAGTGTTTTCCTTACAGGATGTACTCCCATTGACTCATTAATGTCCAAATGCAGCTTTTACCAGAAACCCGTTTCTAACTCCTGAATCTAAAGAGAGATTAAACTCACTTAGCTGAACAATCGCACAGCAGAGGAGATTGAAGGATACGTTTCTTCTGTGTTTTAGGAAGAGTTTTTCTGCTATTTCGTTATATGCGGGAATACTGATGAAAATGGCTGTTTTGAGATTTCTCCACAGAAAGCGTTTCCAGACTTCCCTTTCAACACACGAGTTCAACTCTGTAAGTTGAATACACAACTTGACAACCGTTCTGTTAGGTAGCTCCGTTATAATTTTAAAAGCAGAGAGTTCTCATTACGGCATATACCCCCATTCACTCAGAAATGTCCAAACGCAGCTCTTACCAGAAACGTGTTTCTAAATCCTGAATCTAACAGGAGGTTTAACCAACTTAGCTGAACACACGCACAGCAGAGAAGATTGAAGGATACGTTTCTTCTGTGTTTTAGGCAGAGTTTTACTGCTGTTTCCTTATATGCGGGAATACTGCTGAAAATGCCTGTTTTGAGATTTCTCCTCAGGAAGCGTTCCCAGACTTACCCTTCAACACACGAATTTAACTCTGTAAGTTGGATGCACACATTGACAGTCCATCTGTTAGGAAGCTCAGTTTTGGTTTTAGAAGCAGAAAGTTCTCATTACAGCATATACTCCCATTTTCTAAAATATGTCCAAACGCAGCTCTACCAGAAACGTGTTTCTAACTCCTGAATCTAAAGGGAGATTTAACACACTTAGATGAACAAACTCACAGCAGAGCAGATTGAAGGATACATTTTCTCTGTGTTTTAGGCAGAGTTTTACTGCTATTTTGTTATATGCAGGATAACAGCTAAAAATGCTGTTCTGAGATTTCACCAGAGAAAGGGTTTCCAGACTTCCCCTTCAACACACGAGTTTAACTCTGTAAGTAGAATGGACACATTGACAACCGTTCTGTTAGGTAGCTCCATTTTTCTTTTAGAAGCAGAGAGTACTCATTACAGCCTATACACCCTTTCACTCAGAAATGTCCAAACACAGCTCTTACCAGAAAGGTGTTTCTACATCCTGAATCTAAAGGGAGATTTAACTCACTTAGCATAACAAACGCACTGAAGACCATATTGAATGATACGTTCCTTCTGTGTTTTAGGCAGAGTTTTACTGCTATTTCGTTATATGCGGGAATACTCCTGGAAATGCCTGTTTTGAGGTTTCTCCATAGACAGCGTTTCCAGACTTCCCCTTCAAAACACGAGTTTAAGTCTGTAAGTTGAATGCACACATTGAAAACCGTTAAGTTAGGTAGCTCCATTTTAATTGTAGAGCAGAGTTCTCATTGCAGCATATACTCCCATTAACTCAGAAATGTCCAGACGCAGCTCTTACCAAAAACGTGTTTCTAACTCCTCAATCAAAAGGGAGATCCAACTCACTTAGCGGAACAATTGCACAGCAGAGGAAATTCAAGGATACGTTTCTTCTGTGTTTTAGGCAGTGTTTTACTGCTATTTCGTTATATGCGGGAATACTGATGAAAATGCCTGTTTTGATATTTCTCCACAGAAAGCGTTTCCAGACGTCCCCTTCAACACAGGAGTTTAACACTTTAAGGTGAATGCACACATTGACAACCGTTCTGTTAGGAAGCTCCTTTTTTGATTTAGAAACAGAGTTCTCATTACAGCATATGCACCCATTCACTCAGAATTGTCCTAATGCAGGTCTTACCAGAAACGTGTTTCTAACTCCTGAATCAAAAGGGAGATTTAACTCACTTAGCTGAACAAACGCTCAGCAGAGCAGATTGAAGGATATGTTCATTCTTTGTTTTAGGCAGAGTTTTTCTGCTATTTCTTTATATCCCGGAATACTTCTGGAAATGTCTGTTTTGAGATTTCTCCACAAAAACTTTTCCAGACTTCCTTTCAACACACGAGTTTATCTCGGTAACTTGAATGCACACATTGACAACCATTCTGTTAGGTAGCTCCCTTTTGGTTTTAGAAGCAGAGAGTTCTCATTACAGCATATACTCCCATTCACTCAGAAATATCCAAACGTAGCTCTTACCAGAAACATGTTTCTAACTCGTAAATCTAAAGGGAGATTTAACTCACTTAGCTGAAAAACGCACAGCAGAGCAGATTTAAAAATACGTTTCTTCTGTGTTGCAGAGGCAGTCTTTCTGCTGTTCATTACGTGTGGGTATTTGGCTGGAAATGCCTGTTTTGAGGTTCTCCACAGAAAGCGTTTCTAAACTGCTACATAAACACATGTGTTTAACTCCATAAGGTGAATGCACACATTGACAACCATTCTGTTTGATAGCTACGTTTTGGTTTTAGAACCAGATATTTCTCATTACAGCCTGTTTTCCCATTCACTCAGAAATTTCCAAACGCAGATTTTACTAAAAAAGTGTTTCTAACTCTTGAATCTAAAAATAGATGTAACTCACTTAGTTGAACAAACGCACAACAGAGCAGATTGTAGGATTCCTTTCTTCTGTGTTTCAGAGGCAGTCTTACTGCTATTCGTTATATGCGGGTATTTGGCTGGAAATGCCTGTTTTGAGATTCTCCACAGAAAGCGTTTGCAAAGTGCTGCATAAACACCTGAGTTTAACTCCATAAGTTGAATGCACTCATTGACAACAATTCTCTTAAATAGCTCCGTTTGGTTATAGAACCAGATATTTCTCATTACAGCCTGTACTCCCATTCACTAAGGAATATCCAAATGCAGCTTTTACAAGAAACTTGTTTCTAACTCCTGAATCTAAACATAGATGTAACTCACTTCATGGAACAAATGCACAGCAGGGCAGATTGTAGGATAAGTTTCTTCTCTGTTTCAGAGGCAGTCTAACTTCTTTTCGTTGTTTGTGGGTATTTGGCTGGAAATGCCGGTTTTGAGATTCTCCACAGAAAGCATTTCCGAACTGCTGCATAAACACATGAGTTTAACTCCATAAGTTGAATGCACACATTGACAACCATTCTGTTAGATAGTTTATTTTTGGTTTTAGAACCAGATATTTCTCATTACTGCCTGTACTCCCATTAACTGAGGAATATCCAAATGCAGCTTTTACTAGAAATGCGTTTCTAACTCCTGAATCTAAACATAGTTGTAAATCACTTAGTTGAACAAACGCACAGTGGAGCAGATTGTAGGATACGTTAATTCCGTCTTGCAGAGGCAGTCTTACTGCTGTTCGTTACATGTGGGTATTTGGCTGGAAATTCCTGTTTTGAGGTTCTCCACAGAAAGCGTTTCTAAACTCCTGCATAAACACATGAGTTTAACTCCGTAAGGTGAATGCACACATTGACAACCATTCTTTTTGATAGCTCCATTTTGGTTTTAGGACCAGATATTTCTCATTACAGCCTGTACTCCCATTCACTCAGGAATTTCCAAATGCAGATTTTACTAGAAACGTGTTTCTAACTCCTGAATCTAAACATAGTTGTAACACACTTAGTTGAACAAACGCACAGCAGAGCAGATTGTAGGATACGTTTCTTCTGTTTTTCAGAGGCAGTCTTACTACTATTCGTTATATGTTGGTATTTGGCTTGAAATGTCTGTTTTCAGACTTTCCACAGAGAGCGTTTCCAAACTGCTGCATAAACACATGAGTTTAACTCTGTAACTTGAATGCACACATTGACAACGATTCTGACAGACAGCTCCTTTTTGGTTTTTTAACCAAATGTTTCTCATCACAGCCTGTTCTCCAATTCATTCAAGAATTTCCAAATGCAGCTTTACTAGAAACGTGTTTCTAACTCCTGAATCTAAACATAGATGTAAATCACTTAATTGAACAAACGCACAGCAGAGCAGATTGTAGCATAAGTTTCTTCTGTGTTGCAGAGGCAGTCTTAGTGCTATTCATTATATGCGGGTATTTGGCTGGAAATGCCTGTTTTCAGATTCTCCACAGAAAGCATTTCCAAACTGCTGCAGAGACACATGAGCTTAACTCCGTAAGGTGAATGCACAGATTGACAACCATTCTGTTACACAGCTCCATTTGGGTTTTAGAAGCAGAGAATTCTTTGTACAGCATATACTCCCATTCACTCAGGAATATCCAAATGCAGCTTTTACTAGAAAGGTGTTTCTTACTCCTGAATCTAAACATAGATGTAACTCACTTAGTTGAACAAACGCAAATCAGAGCAGACTGACGAATTCGTTTCTTCTGTGATTCAGGCAGAGTTTTACTGCTATTTCGTTATAGGCGGGAATACTGCTGGAAATGCCTGTTTTGAGATTTCTCCACAGAAAGCGTTTCCAGACTTCCCCTTCAACACCCGAGTTTCACACTGTAAGTTGAATGCACACATTAACAACCATTCTGTTAGGAAGCTCGGTTTTGGTTTTAGAAGCAGAGACTTCTCATTACAGCCTATACTCCCTTTCACTCAGGAATGTCCAAACAGAGCCCTTATCAGAAAGCTGTTTCTACCTCCTGAATCTAAAGGGAGATTTAACACACTTAGCTGAACAAACGCACAGCAGAGCAGATAGAAAGATACGTTTCTTCTTTGTTTTAGGCAGAATTTTACTGCTATTTCGATATATGCGGGAATACTGCTGAAAATGCCTGTTTTGAGATTTCTCCTCAGGAAGCGTTTCCAGACTTACCCTTCAACACACGAGTTTAACTCTGTAAGTTGGATGCACACATTGACAATCCATCTGTTAGGACGCTCAGTTTTGGTTTTAGAAGCAGAAAGTTCTCATTACAGCATATACTCCCATTTACTAAAAAATGTCCAAATGCAGCTCTTACCAGAAATGTGTTTCTCACTCCTGAATCTAAAGGGAGATTTAACACACTTAGATGAACAAACGCACAGCAGAGCAGATTGAAGGATACATTTTCTCTGTGTTTTAGGCAGAGTTTTACTGCTATTTTGTTATATGCAGGATAACAGCTAAAAATGCTGTTCTGAGATTTCACCAGAGAAAGGGTTTCCAGACTTCCCCTTCAACACACGAGTTTAACTCTGTAAGTAGAATGGACACATTGACAACCGTTCTGTTAGGTAGCTCCATTTTTCTTTTAGAAGCAGAGAGTACTCATTACAGCCTATACACCCTTTCACTCAGAAATGTCCAAACACAGCTCTTACCAGAAAGGTGTTTCTACATCCTGAATCTAAAGGGAGATTTAACTCACTTAGCATAACAAACGCACTGAAGACCATATTGAATGATACGTTCCTTCTGTGTTTTAGGCAGAGTTTTACTGCTATTTCGTTATATGCGGGAATACTCCTGGAAATGCCTGTTTTGAGGTTTCTCCATAGACAGCGTTTCCAGACTTCCCCTTCAAAACACGAGTTTAAGTCTGTAAGTTGAATGCACACATTGAAAACCGTTAAGTTAGGTAGCTCCATTTTAATTGTAGAGCAGAGTTCTCATTGCAGCATATACTCCCATTAACTCAGAAATGTCCAGACGCAGCTCTTACCAAAAACGTGTTTCTAACTCCTCAATCAAAAGGGAGATCCAACTCACTTAGCGGAACAATTGCACAGCAGAGGAAATTCAAGGATACGTTTCTTCTGTGTTTTAGGCAGTGTTTTACTGCTATTTCGTTATATGCGGGAATACTGATGAAAATGCCTGTTTTGATATTTCTCCACAGAAAGCGTTTCCAGATGTCCCCTTCAACACAGGAGTTTAACACTTTAAGGTGAATGCACACATTGACAACCGTTCTGTTAGGAAGCTCCTTTTTTGATTTAGAAACAGAGAGTTCTCATTACAGCATATGCACCCATTCACTCAGAATTGTCCAAATGCAGCTCTTACCAGAAACGTGTTTCTAACTCCTGAATCTAAACGGAGATTTAACTCACTTAGCTGAACAAACGCTCAGCAGAGCAGAATGAAGGATAGGTTAATTCTTTGTTTTAACCTATCCTTTCTCCTTTTCTGCTATTTCTTTATATCCGGGAATACTTCTGGAAATGCCTGTTTTGAGTTTTCTCCACAAAAACGTTTCCAGACTTCCTTTCAACACACGAGTTTATCTCGGTAACTTGAATGCACACATTGACAACCGTTCTGTTAGGTAGCTCCCTTTTGGTTTTAGAAGCAGAGAGTTCTCATTACAGCATATACTCCCATTCACTCAGAAAAGTCCAAACGCAGATCTTACCAGAAACGTGTTTCTAACTCATAATTCTAAAGGGAGATTTAACTCACTTAGCTGAAAAACGCACAGCAGAGCAGATTAAAGGATACGTTTCTTCTGTGTTGCAGAGGCAGTCTTACTGCTGTTCGTTACATGTGGGTATTTGGCTGGAAATGCCTGTTTTGAGGTTCTCCACAGAAAGCATTTCTAAACTGTTGCATAAACACATGAGTTTAACTCCATAAGGTGAAAGCACACATTGACAACCATTCTGTTTGATAGCACCATTTTGGTTTTAGAACCAGATATTTCTCATTACAGCCTGTTCTGCCATTCACTCAGAATTTTCCAAACGCAGATTTTACTAAAAAAGTGTTTCTAAATCTTGAATCTAAACATAGATGTAACTAAGTTAGTTGAACAAACGCACAACGGAGCAGCTTGTAGGATTCCTTTCTTCTGTGTTTCAGAGGCAGTCTTACTACTCTTCGTTATATGCGGGTATTTGCCTGGAAATGCTTGTTATGAGATTCTCCACAGAAAGCGTTTGCAAACTGCTGCATAAACACCTGAGTTTAACTCCATAAGTTGAATGCACTCATTGACCACCATTCTCTTAAATAGCTCGGTTTGGTTATAGAACCAGATGTTTCTCATTACAGCCTGTACTCCCATTCACTAAGGAATATCCAAATGCAGCTTTTACAAGAAATGTGTTTCTAACTCCTGAATCTAAACATAGATGTAACTCACTTTGTGGAACAAATGCACAGCAGGGCAGATTGTAGGATAAGTTTCTTCTCTGTTTCAGAGGCAGTCTAACTTCTTTTCGTTGTTTGTGGGTATTTGGCTGGAAATGCCTGTTTTGAGATTCTCCACAGAAAGCATTTCCAAACTGCTGCATAAACACATGAGTTTAACTCCATAAGTTGAATGCACACATTGACAACCATTGTGTTAGACAGCTCCATTTTGGTTTTAGAACCAGATATTTCTCATTACAACCTGTACCCCCATTCACTCAGGAATATCCAAACGCAGCTTTTACTAGAAACGTGTTTCTAACTCCTGAGTCTAAACATAGGTGTAACACACTTAGTTGAACAAACGCACAGCAGAGCAGATTGTAGGATATGTTTCTTGTGTTTTTCAGAGGCAGTCTTACTACTATTGATTATATGTGAGTATTTGGCTGGAAATGTCTGTTTTGACATTTTTCACCGAAAGCGTTTCCGAACTGCTGCATAAATACATGAGTTTAACTCCATAAGTTGAATGCACACATTGACAATCATTCTGTTACATAGTTTTTTATTGGTTTTAGAATCAGATATTTCTCATTACAGCCTGTACTCCCATTAACTGAGGAATATCCAAATGCAGCTTCTACTAGAAACGTGTTTCTCACTCCTGAATCTAAACATAGTTGTAGCTCACTTAGTTGACCAAAGGCACAGCTGAGCAGATTGTAGGATACGTTTCTTCTGTGTTTCAGAGGAAGTCTTACTACTTTCCATTGTATGCAGGTATTTGGCTGGAAATGCCTGTTTTGAAATTCTTTACAGAAAGCGTTTCTAAACTGCTGCATAAACACATAAGTTTTACTCCCTAAGTTGAATGCACACATTGACGACCATTCTGTTTGATAGCTTTGTTTTGGTTTTAGAAGCAGAGAGTTCTCCTTACAGCATATACTCCCATTCAATCAGGAATGGCCAAACGCAGCTCTTACCAGAAACGTGTTTCTAACTCCTGAATCTAAAGACAGATTTAACACACTTAGATGAACAAACGCACAGCAGAGTGGATTGAAGGATACGTTTCTTCTGTGTTTTAGGCAGAGTTTTTCTGGTATTTCGTTATATGCGGGAATACTGATGAAAATGCCTGTTTTGAGATTTCTCCACAGAAAGCATTTCCAGACTTCCCCTTCAAGACACGAGTTTACCTCTGTAAGTTGAATGCCCACACTGACAACTGTTCTGATAAGTAGCTCCGTTTTGGTTTTAAAAGCAGAGAGTTCTCATTACAGCATATACTCCGATTCACTCAGAAATGTCCAAACGCAGCACTTACCAGAAACGTGTTTCTAACTCCTGAATCTAAAGGGAGATTTAACTCACTTAGCTGAACAAACGCACAGCAGAGCAGATTTAAGGATACGTGTCTTCTGTGTTTTTGGCAGAGTTTCTCTGCTATTTGGTTATATGCGGGAATACTCCTGGAATTGCCTGTTGTGAGATTCTCCACAGAAAGCGTATCAACACTAGTGCTTCAGCACACCAGCTTAACTCTGTAAGTTACATGCACAGACTTACAACCGTTCTTTTAGATATCTCCGTTTTTGTTTTAGATCTAGAGAGTTCTCATTAGAGCATATACTCCCATTCACTCAGGAATGTCCCAATGCAACACTTACCAGAAAAGTGTTTCTAACTTTTTAATCTAAAGAAAGATTTATCTCACTTAGCTGAACAATCGCACAGCAGAGCAGATTTAAGGATACATGTCTTCTGTGTTTTTCGCAGAGTTTCTCTGCTATTCCGTTATATGCGGGTATAGTGCTGGAAATGCCTGTTTTGAGATTTCTCCTCAGAAAGCGTTTCTAGACTTCCCTTCAACACACGAGTTTAACTCTGTAAGTTGAATGCACACATTGACAACCGTTCTGTTAGGTAGCTCCATTTTGGTTTTAGAAGCAGAGAGTTCTCATTACAGCATATATTCCCATTTCCACAGAAATGTCCAAACGCAGCTCTTACCAGAATCATGTTTCTTTCTTTTTTTTTTTTTTTTTGAGACAGAATTTCGCTCTTGTTACCCAGGCTGGAATGCAATGGCAGGATCTCGGCTCACTGCAACCTCCGCCCCCAAGGTTCAGGCAATTCTTCCGCCTCAGCTTCCTGAGTAGCTGGGATTACAGGCACACACCACCATGCCCAGCTAATTTTTTGTATTTTTTAGTAGGAACGGGGTTTCACCTTGTTGACCAGGATGGTCTTGATCGCTTGCCCTTGAAATCCACCCATCTCGGCCTCCCAAAATGCTCGGATTACAGGCTTGAGCCACCGGGCCCGGCCCAGAAACGTGTTTCTAACTTCTGAATCTAAAGGGAGATTTAACTCACTTAGCTGAACAAACCCACAGCAGAGCGCATTGAAGGATGTGTTCCTTCTGTGTTTTAGGCAGAGTTATACTGCTCTTTCGTTATATGCGGGAATACTGCTGGAAACGACTGTTTTGAGATTTCTCCCTAGAATGCGTTTCCACACTACCCCTTCAGCACCCGAGTTTAACTCTGTAAGTGGAATGCACACATTAACAACCGTTCTGTTAGGGAGCTCGGTTTTGGTTTTAGAAGCAGAGACTTCTCTTTACAGCCTATACTCCCTTTCACGCAGGAATGTCCAAACAGAGCTCTTACCAGAAAGCTGTTTCTACCTCCTGAATCTAAAGGGAGATTTAACACACTTAGCTGAACAAACGCACAGCAGAGCAGATAGAAGGATACGTTTCTTCTGTGTTTTACTCAGAATTTTACTGCTATTTCGATATATGTGGGAATACTGCTGGAAATGCCTGTTTTGAGATTTCTCCTCAGGAAGCGTTTCCAGACTTACCCTTCAACACACGAGTTTAACTCTGTAAGTTGAATGCACACATTGACAACCCTTCTGTTAGGTAGCTCCGTTTTGGTTTTAGAAGCAGAGATTTCTCATTAGAGCATATGCTCCCATTCACTCAGGAGTGTCCAAACACAGCTCTTAGCAGAAACGGGATTCTAACTCCTGAATCTAAAGGGATATTTAACTCCCTTAGGTGAACACACCCACAGCAGAACGGATTGAAGGATACGTTTCTTTTGTGTTTTAGGCAGAGTTGTACTGCTATTTCGTTTTATGCGGGAATACTGCTGGAAATGCGTTTTGAGATTTCTTTACAGAAAGCGTTTCCAGACTTCCCCTTCAACACACGAGTTTAAATCTGTAAGTTGAATGCACACATTGACAACCGTTCTGTTAGATGGCTCTGTGTGGGTTTTAGAAGCAGAGTGTTTTCCTTACAGGATGTACTCCCATTGACTCATTAATGTCCAAATGCAGCTTTTACCAGAAACCCGTTTCTAACTCCTGAATCTAAAGAGAGATTAAACTCACTTAGCTGAACAATCGCACAGCAGAGGAGATTGAAGGATACGTTTCTTCTGTGTTTTAGGAAGAGTTTTTCTGCTATTTCGTTATATGTGGGAATACTGATGAAAATGGCTGTTTTGAGATTTCTCCACAGAAAGCGTTTCCAGACTTCCCTTTCAACACACGAGTTCAACTCTGTAAGTTGAATACACAACTTGACAACCGTTCTGTTAGGTAGCTCCGTTATAATTTTAAAAGCAGAGAGTTCTCATTACGGCATATACCCCCATTCACTCAGAAATGTCCAAACGCAGCTCTTACCAGAAACGTGTTTCTAAATCCTGAATCTAACAGGAGGTTTAACCAACTTAGCTGAACACACGCACAGCAGAGAAGATTGAAGGATACGTTTCTTCTGTGTTTTAGGCAGAGTTTTACTGCTGTTTCCTTATATGCGGGAATACTGCTGAAAATGCCTGTTTTGAGATTTCTCCTCAGGAAGCGTTCCCAGACTTACCCTTCAACACACGAATTTAACTCTGTAAGTTGGATGCACACATTGACAGTCCATCTGTTAGGAAGCTCAGTTTTGGTTTTAGAAGCAGAAAGTTCTCATTACAGCATATACTCCCATTTTCTAAAATATGTCCAAACGCAGCTCTACCAGAAACGTGTTTCTAACTCCTGAATCTAAAGGGAGATTTAACACACTTAGATGAACAAACTCACAGCAGAGCAGATTGAAGGATACATTTTCTCTGTGTTTTAGGCAGAGTTTTACTGCTATTTTGTTATATGCAGGATAACAGCTAAAAATGCTGTTCTGAGATTTCACCAGAGAAAGGGTTTCCAGACTTCCCCTTCAACACACGAGTTTAACTCTGTAAGTAGAATGGACACATTGACAACCGTTCTGTTAGGTAGCTCCATTTTTCTTTTAGAAGCAGAGAGTACTCATTACAGCCTATACACCCTTTCACTCAGAAATGTCCAAACACAGCTCTTACCAGAAAGGTGTTTCTACATCCTGAATCTAAAGGGAGATTTAACTCACTTAGCATAACAAACGCACTGAAGACCATATTGAAAGATACGTTCCTTCCGTGTTTTAGGCAGAGTTTTACTGCTATTTCGTTATATGCGGGAATACTCCTGGAAATGCCTGTTTTGAGGTTTCTCCATAGACAGCGTTTCCAGACTTCCCCTTCAAAACACGAGTTTAAGTCTGTAAGTTGAATGCACACATTGAAAACCGTTAAGTTAGGTAGCTCCATTTTAATTGTAGAGCAGAGTTCTCATTGCAGCATATACTCCCATTAACTCAGAAATGTCCAGACGCAGCTCTTACCAAAAACGTGTTTCTAACTCCTCAATCAAAAGGGAGATCCAACTCACTTAGCGGAACAATTGCACAGCAGAGGAAATTCAAGGATACGTTTCTTCTGTGTTTTAGGCAGTGTTTTACTGCTATTTCGTTATATGCGGGAATACTGATGAAAATGCCTGTTTTGATATTTCTCCACAGAAAGCGTTTCCAGACGTCCCCTTCAACACAGGAGTTTAACACTTTAAGGTGAATGCACACATTGACAACCGTTCTGTTAGGAAGCTCCTTTTTTGATTTAGAAACAGAGTTCTCATTACAGCATATGCACCCATTCACTCAGAATTTTCCTAATGCAGGTCTTACCAGAAACGTGTTTCTAACTCCTGAATCAAAAGGGAGATTTAACTCACTTAGCTGAACAAACGCTCAGCAGAGCAGATTGAAGGATATGTTCATTCTTTGTTTTAGGCAGAGTTTTTCTGCTATTTCTTTATATCCCGGAATACTTCTGGAAATGTCTGTTTTGAGATTTCTCCACAAAAACTTTTCCAGACTTCCTTTCAACACACGAGTTTATCTCGGTAACTTGAATGCACACATTGACAACCATTCTGTTAGGTAGCTCCCTTTTGGTTTTAGAAGCAGAGAGTTCTCATTACAGCATATACTCCCATTCACTCAGAAATATCCAAACGTAGCTCTTACCAGAAACATGTTTCTAACTCGTAAATCTAAAGGGAGATTTAACTCACTTAGCTGAAAAACGCACAGCAGAGCAGATTTAAAAATACGTTTCTTCTGTGTTGCAGAGGCAGTCTTTCTGCTGTTCATTACGTGTGGGTATTTGGCTGGAAATGCCTGTTTTGAGGTTCTCCACAGAAAGCGTTTCTAAACTGCTACATAAACACATGTGTTTAACTCCATAAGGTGAATGCACACATTGACAACCATTCTGTTTGATAGCTACGTTTTGGTTTTAGAACCAGATATTTCTCATTACAGCCTGTTTTCCCATTCACTCAGAAATTTCCAAACGCAGATTTTACTAAAAAAGTGTTTCTAACTCTTGAATCTAAAAATAGATGTAACTCACTTAGTTGAACAAACGCACAACAGAGCAGATTGTAGGATTCCTTTCTTCTGTGTTTCAGAGGCAGTCTTACTGCTATTCGTTATATGCGGGTATTTGGCTGGAAATGCCTGTTTTGAGATTCTCCACAGAAAGCGTTTGCAAAGTGCTGCATAAACACCTGAGTTTAACTCCATAAGTTGAATGCACTCATTGACAACAATTCTCTTAAATAGCTCCGTTTGGTTATAGAACCAGATATTTCTCATTACAGCCTGTACTCCCATTCACTAAGGAATATCCAAATGCAGCTTTTACAAGAAACTTGTTTCTAACTCCTGAATCTAAACATAGATGTAACTCACTTCATGGAACAAATGCACAGCAGGGCAGATTGTAGGATAAGTTTCTTCTCTGTTTCAGAGGCAGTCTAACTTCTTTTCGTTGTTTGTGGGTATTTGGCTGGAAATGCCGGTTTTGAGATTCTCCACAGAAAGCATTTCCGAACTGCTGCATAAACACATGAGTTTAACTCCATAAGTTGAATGCACACATTGACAACCATTCTGTTAGATAGTTTATTTTTGGTTTTAGAACCAGATATTTCTCATTACTGCCTGTACTCCCATTAACTGAGGAATATCCAAATGCAGCTTTTACTAGAAATGCGTTTCTAACTCCTGAATCTAAACATAGTTGTAAATCACTTAGTTGAACAAACGCACAGTGGAGCAGATTGTAGGATACGTTAATTCCGTCTTGCAGAGGCAGTCTTACTGCTGTTCGTTACATGTGGGTATTTGGCTGGAAATTCCTGTTTTGAGGTTCTCCACAGAAAGCGTTTCTAAACTCCTGCATAAACACATGAGTTTAACTCCGTAAGGTGAATGCACACATTGACAACCATTCTTTTTGATAGCTCCATTTTGGTTTTAGGACCAGATATTTCTCATTACAGCCTGTACTCCCATTCACTCAGGAATTTCCAAATGCAGATTTTACTAGAAACGTGTTTCTAACTCCTGAATCTAAACATAGTTGTAACACACTTAGTTGAACAAACGCACAGCAGAGCAGATTGTAGGATACGTTTCTTCTGTTTTTCAGAGGCAGTCTTACTACTATTCGTTATATGTTGGTATTTGGCTTGAAATGTCTGTTTTCAGACTTTCCACAGAAAGCGTTTCCAAACTGCTGCATAAACACATGAGTTTAACTCTGTAACTTGAATGCACACATTGACAACGATTCTGACAGACAGCTCCTTTTTGGTTTTTTAACCAAATGTTTCTCATCACAGCCTGTTCTCCAATTCATTCAAGAATTTCCAAATGCAGCTTTACTAGAAACGTGTTTCTAACTCCTGAATCTAAACATAGATGTAAATCACTTAATTGAACAAACGCACAGCAGAGCAGATTGTAGCATAAGTTTCTTCTGTGTTGCAGAGGCAGTCTTAGTGCTATTCATTATATGCGGGTATTTGGCTGGAAATGCCTGTTTTGAGATTTCTCCACAGAAAGCGTTTCCAGACTTCCCCTTCAACACCCGAGTTTCACACTGTAAGTTGAATGCACACATTAACAACCATTCTGTTAGGAAGCTCGGTTTTGGTTTTAGAAGCAGAGACTTCTCATTACAGCCTATACTCCCTTTCACTCAGGAATGTCCAAACAGAGCCCTTATCAGAAAGCTGTTTCTACCTCCTGAATCTAAACGGAGATTTAACACACTTAGCTGAACAAACGCACAGCAGAGCAGATAGAAAGATACGTTTCTTCTTTGTTTTAGGCAGAATTTTACTGCTATTTCGATATATGCGGGAATACTGCTGAAAATGCCTGTTTTGAGATTTCTCCTCAGGAAGCGTTTCCAGACTTACCCTTCAACACACGAGTTTAACTCTGTAAGTTGGATGCACACATTGACAATCCATCTGTTAGGACGCTCAGTTTTGGTTTTAGAAGCAGAAAGTTCTCATTACAGCATATACTCCCATTTACTAAAAAATGTCCAAATGCAGCTCTTACCAGAAACGTGTTTCTCACTCCTGAATCTAAAGGGAGATTTAACACACTTAGATGAACAAACGCACAGCAGAGCAGATTGAAGGATACATTTTCTCTGTGTTTTAGGCAGAGTTTTACTGCTATTTTGTTATATGCAGGATAACAGCTAAAAATGCTGTTCTGAGATTTCACCAGAGAAAGGGTTTCCAGACTTCCCCTTCAACACACGAGTTTAACTCTGTAAGTAGAATGGACACATTGACAACCGTTCTGTTAGGTAGCTCCATTTTTCTTTTAGAAGCAGAGAGTACTCATTACAGCCTATACACCCTTTCACTCAGAAATGTCCAAACACAGCTCTTACCAGAAAGGTGTTTCTACATCCTGAATCTAAAGGGAGATTAAACTCACTTAGCATAACAAACACACTGAAGACCATATTGTATGATACGTTCCTTCCGTGTTTTAGGCAGAGTTTTACTGCTATTTCGTTATATGCGGGAATACTCCTGGAAATGCCTGTTTTGAGGTTTCTCCATAGACAGCGTTTCCAGACTTCCCCTTCAAAACACGAGTTTAAGTCTGTAAGTTGAATGCACACATTGAAAACCGTTAAGTTAGGTAGCTCCATTTTAATTGTAGAGCAGAGTTCTCATTGCAGCATATACTCCCATTAACTCAGAAATGTCCAGACGCAGCTCTTACCAAAAACGTGTTTCTAACTCCTCAATCAAAAGGGAGATCCAACTCACTTAGCGGAACAATTGCACAGCAGAGGAAATTCAAGGATACGTTTCTTCTGTGTTTTAGGCAGTGTTTTACTGCTATTTCGTTATATGCGGGAATACTGATGAAAATGCCTGTTTTGATATTTCTCCACAGAAAGCGTTTCCAGATGTCCCCTTCAACACAGGAGTTTAACACTTTAAGGTGAATGCACACATTGACAACCGTTCTGTTAGGAAGCTCCTTTTTTGATTTAGAAACAGAGAGTTCTCATTACAGCATATGCACCCATTCACTCAGAATTGTCCAAATGCAGCTCTTACCAGAAACGTGTTTCTAACTCCTGAATCTAAACGGAGATTTAACTCACTTAGCTGAACAAACGCTCAGCAGAGCAGAATGAAGGATAGGTTAATTCTTTGTTTTAACCTATCCTTTCTCCTTTTCTGCTATTTCTTTATATCCGGGAATACTTCTGGAAATGCCTGTTTTGAGTTTTCTCCACAAAAACGTTTCCAGACTTCCTTTCAACACACGAGTTTATCTCGGTAACTTGAATGCACACATTGACAACCGTTCTGTTAGGTAGCTCCCTTTTGGTTTTAGAAGCAGAGAGTTCTCATTACAGCATATACTCCCATTCACTCAGAAAAGTCCAAACGCAGATCTTACCAGAAACGTGTTTCTAACTCATAATTCTAAAGGGAGATTTAACTCACTTAGCTGAAAAACGCACAGCAGAGCAGATTAAAGGATACGTTTCTTCTGTGTTGCAGAGGCAGTCTTACTGCTGTTCGTTACCTGTGGGTATTTGGCTGGAAATGCCTGTTTTGAGGTTCTCCACAGAAAGCATTTCTAAACTGTTGCATAAACACATGAGTTTAACTCCATAAGGTGAAAGCACACATTGACAACCATTCTGTTTGATAGCACCATTTTGGTTTTAGAACCAGATATTTCTCATTACAGCCTGTTCTGCCATTCACTCAGAATTTTCCAAACGCAGATTTTACTAAAAAAGTGTTTCTAAATCTTGAATCTAAACATAGATGTAACTAAGTTAGTTGAACAAACGCACAACGGAGCAGCTTGTAGGATTCCTTTCTTCTGTGTTTCAGAGGCAGTCTTACTACTCTTCGTTATATGCGGGTATTTGCCTGGAAATGCTTGTTATGAGATTCTCCACAGAAAGCGTTTGCAAACTGCTGCATAAACACCTGAGTTTAACTCCATAAGTTGAATGCACTCATTGACCACCATTCTCTTAAATAGCTCGGTTTGGTTATAGAACCAGATGTTTCTCATTACAGCCTGTACTCCCATTCACTAAGGAATATCCAAATGCAGCTTTTACAAGAAATGTGTTTCTAACTCCTGAATCTAAACATAGATGTAACTCACTTTGTGGAACAAATGCACAGCAGGGCAGATTGTAGGATAAGTTTCTTCTCTGTTTCAGAGGCAGTCTAACTTCTTTTCGTTGTTTGTGGGTATTTGGCTGGAAATGCCTGTTTTGAGATTCTCCACAGAAAGCATTTCCAAACTGCTGCATAAACACATGAGTTTAACTCCATAAGTTGAATGCACACATTGACAACCATTGTGTTAGACAGCTCCATTTTGGTTTTAGAACCAGATATTTCTCATTACAACCTGTACCCCCATTCACTCAGGAATATCCAAACGCAGCTTTTACTAGAAACGTGTTTCTAACTCCTGAGTCTAAACATAGGTGTAACACACTTAGTTGAACAAACGCACAGCAGAGCAGATTGTAGGATATGTTTCTTGTGTTTTTCAGAGGCAGTCTTACTACTATTGATTATATGTGAGTATTTGGCTGGAAATGTCTGTTTTGACATTTTTCACCGAAAGCGTTTCCGAACTGCTGCATAAATACATGAGTTTAACTCCATAAGTTGAATGCACACATTGACAATCATTCTGTTACATAGTTTTTTATTGGTTTTAGAATCAGATATTTCTCATTACAGCCTGTACTCCCATTAACTGAGGAATATCCAAATGCAGCTTCTACTAGAAACGTGTTTCTCACTCCTGAATCTAAACATAGTTGTAGCTCACTTAGTTGAACAAAGGCACAGCTGAGCAGATTGTAGGATACGTTTCTTCTGTGTTTCAGAGGAAGTCTTACTACTTTCCATTGTATGCAGGTATTTGGCTGGAAATGCCTGTTTTGAAATTCTTTACAGAAAGCGTTTCTAAACTGCTGCATAAACACATAAGTTTTACTCCCTAAGTTGAATGCACACATTGACGACCATTCTGTTTGATAGCTTTGTTTTGGTTTTAGAAGCAGAGAGTTCTCCTTACAGCATATACTCCCATTCAATCAGGAATGTCCAAACGCAGCTCTTACCAGAAACGTGTTTCTAACTCCTGAATCTAAAGACAGATTTAACACACTTAGATGAACAAACGCACAGCAGAGTGGATTGAAGGATACGTTTCTTCTGTGTTTTAGGCAGAGTTTTTCTGGTATTTCGTTATATGCGGGAATACTGATGAAAATGCCTGTTTTGAGATTTCTCCACAGAAAGCATTTCCAGACTTCCCCTTCAAGACACGAGTTTACCTCTGTAAGTTGAATGCCCACACTGACAACTGTTCTGATAAGTAGCTCCGTTTTGGTTTTAAAAGCAGAGAGTTCTCATTACAGCATATACTCCGATTCACTCAGAAATGTCCAAACGCAGCACTTACCAGAAACGTGTTTCTAACTCCTGAATCTAAAGGGAGATTTAACTCACTTAGCTGAACAAACGCACAGCAGAGCAGATTTAAGGATACGTGTCTTCTGTGTTTTTGGCAGAGTTTCTCTGCTATTTGGTTATATGCGGGAATACTCCTGGAATTGCCTGTTGTGAGATTCTCCACAGAAAGCGTATCAACACTAGTGCTTCAGCACACCAGCTTAACTCTGTAAGTTACATGCACAGACTTACAACCGTTCTTTTAGATATCTCCGTTTTTGTTTTAGATCTAGAGAGTTCTCATTAGAGCATATACTCCCATTCACTCAGGAATGTCCCAATGCAACACTTACCAGAAAAGTGTTTCTAACTTTTTAATCTAAAGAAAGATTTATCTCACTTAGCTGAACAATCGCACAGCAGAGCAGATTTAAGGATACATGTCTTCTGTGTTTTTCGCAGAGTTTCTCTGCTATTTCGTTATATGCGGGTATAGTGCTGGAAATGCCTGTTTTGAGATTTCTCCTCAGAAAGCGTTTCTAGACTTCCCTTCAACACACGAGTTTAACTCTGTAAGTTGAATGCACACATTGACAACCGTTCTGTTAGGTAGCTCCATTTTGGTTTTAGAAGCAGAGAGTTCTCATTACAGCATATATTCCCATTTCCACAGAAATGTCCAAACGCAGCTCTTACCAGAATCATGTTTCTTTCTTTTTTTTTTTTTTTTTTGAGACAGAATTTCGCTCTTGTTACCCAGGCTGGAATGCAATGGCAGGATCTCGGCTCACTGCAACCTCCGCCCCCAAGGTTCAGGCAATTCTTCCGCCTCAGCTTCCTGAGTAGCTGGGATTACAGGCACACACCACCATGCCCAGCTAATTTTTTGTATTTTTTAGTAGGAACGGGGTTTCACCATGTTGACCAGGATGGTCTTGATCGCTTGCCCTTGAAATCCACCCATCTCGGCCTCCCAGAATGCTCGGATTACAGGCTTGAGCCACCGGGCCCGGCCCAGAAACGTGTTTCTAACTTCTGAATCTAAAGGGAGATTTAACTCACTTAGCTGAACAAACCCACAGCAGAGCGCATTGAAGGATGTGTTCCTTCTGTGTTTTAGGCAGAGTTATACTGCTCTTTCGTTATATGCGGGAATACTGCTGGAAACGACTGTTTTGAGATTTCTCCCTAGAATGCGTTTCCACACTACCCCTTCAGCACCCGAGTTTAACTCTCTAAGTGGAATGCACACATTAACAACCGTTCTGTTAGGGAGCTCGGTTTGGGTTTTAGAAGCAGAGACTTCTCTTTACAGCCTATACTCCCTTTCACGCAGGAATGTCCAAACAGAGCTCTTACCAGAAAGCTGTTTCTACCTCCTGAATCTAAAGGGAGATTTAACACACTTAGCTGAACAAACGCACAGCAGAGCAGATAGAAGGATACGTTTCTTCTGTGTTTTACGCAGAATTTTACTGCTATTTCGATATATGCGGGAATACTGCTGGAAATGCCTGTTTTGAGATTTCTCCTCAGGAAGCGTTTCCAGACTTACCCTTCAACACACGAGTTTAACTCTGTAAGTTGAATGCACACATTGACAACCCTTCTGTTAGGTAGCTCCGTTTTGGTTTTAGAAGCAGAGATTTCTCATTAGAGCATATGCTCCCATTCACTCAGGAGTGTCCAAACACAGCTCTTAGCAGAAACGGGATTCTAACTCCTGAATCTAAAGGGATATTTAACTCCCTTAGGTGAACACACCCACAGCAGAACGGATTGAAGGATACGTTTCTTTTGTGTTTTAGGCAGAGTTGTACTGCTATTTCGTTTTATGCGGGAATACTCCTGGAAATGCGTTTTGAGATTTCTTTACAGAAAGCGTTTCCAGACTTCCCCTTCAACACACGAGTTTAAATCTGTAAGTTGAATGCACACATTGACAACCGTTCTGTTAGATGGCTCTGTGTGGGTTTTAGAAGCAGAGTGTTTTCCTTACAGGATGTACTCCCATTGACTCATTAATGTCCAAATGCAGCTTTTACCAGAAACCCGTTTCTAACTCCTGAATCTAAAGAGAGATTAAACTCACTTAGCTGAACAATCGCACAGCAGAGGAGATTGAAGGATACGTTTCTTCTGTGTTTTAGGAAGAGTTTTTCTGCTATTTCGTTATATGCGGGAATACTGATGAAAATGGCTGTTTTGAGATTTCTCCACAGAAAGCGTTTCCAGACTTCCCTTTCAACACACGAGTTCAACTCTGTAAGTTGAATACACAACTTGACAACCGTTCTGTTAGGTAGCTCCGTTATAATTTTAAAAGCAGAGAGTTCTCATTACGGCATATACCCCCATTCACTCAGAAATGTCCAAACGCAGCTCTTACCAGAAACGTGTTTCTAAATCCTGAATCTAACAGGAGGTTTAACCAACTTAGCTGAACACACGCACAGCAGAGAAGATTGAAGGATACGTTTCTTCTGTGTTTTAGGCAGAGTTTTACTGCTGTTTCCTTATATGCGGGAATACTGCTGAAAATGCCTGTTTTGAGATTTCTCCTCAGGAAGCGTTCCCAGACTTACCCTTCAACACACGAATTTAACTCTGTAAGTTGGATGCACACATTGACAGTCCATATGTTAGGAAGCTCAGTTTTGGTTTTAGAAGCAGAAAGTTCTCATTACAGCATATACTCCCATTTTCTAAAATATGTCCAAACGCAGCTCTACCAGAAACGTGTTTCTAACTCCTGAATCTAAAGGGAGATTTAACACACTTAGATGAACAAACTCACAGCAGAGCAGATTGAAGGATACATTTTCTCTGTGTTTTAGGCAGAGTTTTACTGCTATTTTGTTATATGCAGGATAACAGCTAAAAATGCTGTTCTGAGATTTCACCAGAGAAAGGGTTTCCAGACTTCCCCTTCAACACACGAGTTTAACTCTGTAAGTAGAATGGACACATTGACAACCGTTCTGTTAGGTAGCTCCATTTTTCTTTTAGAAGCAGAGAGTACTCATTACAGCCTATACACCCTTTCACTCAGAAATGTCCAAACACAGCTCTTACCAGAAAGGTGTTTCTACATCCTGAATCTAAAGGGAGATTTAACTCACTTAGCATAACAAACGCACTGAAGACCATATTGAATGATACGTTCCTTCTGTGTTTTAGGCAGAGTTTTACTGCTATTTCGTTATATGCGGGAATACTCCTGGAAATGCCTGTTTTGAGGTTTCTCCATAGACAGCGTTTCCAGACTTCCCCTTCAAAACACGAGTTTAAGTCTGTAAGTTGAATGCACACATTGAAAACCGTTAAGTTAGGTAGCTCCATTTTAATTGTAGAGCAGAGTTCTCATTGCAGCATATACTCCCATTAACTCAGAAATGTCCAGACGCAGCTCTTACCAAAAACGTGTTTCTAACTCCTCAATCAAAAGGGAGATCCAACTCACTTAGCGGAACAATTGCACAGCAGAGGAAATTCAAGGATACGTTTCTTCTGTGTTTTAGGCAGTGTTTTACTGCTATTTCGTTATATGCGGGAATACTGATGAAAATGCCTGTTTTGATATTTCTCCACAGAAAGCGTTTCCAGACGTCCCCTTCAACACAGGAGTTTAACACTTTAAGGTGAATGCACACATTGACAACCGTTCTGTTAGGAAGCTCCTTTTTTGATTTAGAAACAGAGTTCTCATTACAGCATATGCACCCATTCACTCAGAATTGTCCTAATGCAGGTCTTACCAGAAACGTGTTTCTAACTCCTGAATCAAAAGGGAGATTTAACTCACTTAGCTGAACAAACGCTCAGCAGAGCAGATTGAAGGATATGTTCATTCTTTGTTTTAGGCAGAGTTTTTCTGCTATTTCTTTATATCCCGGAATACTTCTGGAAATGTCTGTTTTGAGATTTCTCCACAAAAACTTTTCCAGACTTCCTTTCAACACACGAGTTTATCTCGGTAACTTGAATGCACACATTGACAACCATTCTGTTAGGTAGCTCCCTTTTGGTTTTAGAAGCAGAGAGTTCTCATTACAGCATATACTCCCATTCACTCAGAAATATCCAAACGTAGCTCTTACCAGAAACATGTTTCTAACTCGTAAATCTAAAGGGAGATTTAACTCACTTAGCTGAAAAACGCACAGCAGAGCAGATTTAAAAATACGTTTCTTCTGTGTTGCAGAGGCAGTCTTTCTGCTGTTCATTACGTGTGGGTGTTTGGCTGGAAATGCCTGTTTTGAGGTTCTCCACAGAAAGCGTTTCTAAACTGCTACATAAACACATGTGTTTAACTCCATAAGGTGAATGCACACATTGACAACCATTCTGTTTGATAGCTACGTTTTGGTTTTAGAACCAGATATTTCTCATTACAGCCTGTTTTCCCATTCACTCAGAAATTTCCAAACGCAGATTTTACTAAAAAAGTGTTTCTAACTCTTGAATCTAAAAATAGATGTAACTCACTTAGTTGAACAAACGCACAACAGAGCAGATTGTAGGATTCCTTTCTTCTGTGTTTCAGAGGCAGTCTTACTGCTATTCGTTATATGCGGGTATTTGGCTGGAAATGCCTGTTTTGAGATTCTCCACAGAAAGCGTTTGCAAAGTGCTGCATAAACACCTGAGTTTAACTCCATAAGTTGAATGCACTCATTGACAACAATTCTCTTAAATAGCTCCGTTTGGTTATAGAACCAGATATTTCTCATTACAGCCTGTACTCCCATTCACTAAGGAATATCCAAATGCAGCTTTTACAAGAAACTTGTTTCTAACTCCTGAATCTAAACATAGATGTAACTCACTTCATGGAACAAATGCACAGCAGGGCAGATTGTAGGATAAGTTTCTTCTCTGTTTCAGAGGCAGTCTAACTTCTTTTCGTTGTTTGTGGGTATTTGGCTGGAAATGCCGGTTTTGAGATTCTCCACAGAAAGCATTTCCGAACTGCTGCATAAACACATGAGTTTAACTCCATAAGTTGAATGCACACATTGACAACCATTCTGTTAGATAGTTTATTTTTGGTTTTAGAACCAGATATTTCTCATTACTGCCTGTACTCCCATTAACTGAGGAATATCCAAATGCAGCTTTTACTAGAAATGCGTTTCTAACTCCTGAATCTAAACATAGTTGTAAATCACTTAGTTGAACAAACGCACAGTGGAGCAGATTGTAGGATACGTTAATTCCGTCTTGCAGAGGCAGTCTTACTGCTGTTCGTTACATGTGGGTATTTGGCTGGAAATTCCTGTTTTGAGGTTCTCCACAGAAAGCGTTTCTAAACTCCTGCATAAACACATGAGTTTAACTCCGTAAGGTGAATGCACACATTGACAACCATTCTTTTTGATAGCTCCATTTTGGTTTTAGGACCAGATATTTCTCATTACAGCCTGTACTCCCATTCACTCAGGAATTTCCAAATGCAGATTTTACTAGAAACGTGTTTCTAACTCCTGAATCTAAACATAGTTGTAACACACTTAGTTGAACAAACGCACAGCAGAGCAGATTGTAGGATACGTTTCTTCTGTTTTTCAGAGGCAGTCTTACTACTATTCGTTATATGTTGGTATTTGGCTTGAAATGTCTGTTTTCAGACTTTCCACAGAAAGCGTTTCCAAACTGCTGCATAAACACATGAGTTTAACTCTGTAACTTGAATGCACACATTGACAACGATTCTGACAGACAGCTCCTTTTTGGTTTTTTAACCAAATGTTTCTCATCACAGCCTGTTCTCCAATTCATTCAAGAATTTCCAAATGCAGCTTTACTAGAAACGTGTTTCTAACTCCTGAATCTAAACATAGATGTAAATCACTTAATTGAACAAACGCACAGCAGAGCAGATTGTAGCATAAGTTTCTTCTGTGTTGCAGAGGCAGTCTTAGTGCTATTCATTATATGCGGGTATTTGGCTGGAAATGCCTGTTTTCAGATTCTCCACAGAAAGCATTTCCAAACTGCTGCAGAGACACATGAGCTTAACTCCGTAAGGTGAATGCACAGATTGACAACCATTCTGTTACACAGCTCCATTTGGGTTTTAGAAGCAGAGAATTCTTTGTACAGCATATACTCCCATTCACTCAGGAATATCCAAATGCAGCTTTTACTAGAAAGGTGTTTCTTACTCCTGAATCTAAACATAGATGTAACTCACTTAGTTGAACAAACGCAAATCAGAGCAGACTGACGAATTCGTTTCTTCTGTGATTCAGGCAGAGTTTTACTGCTATTTCGTTATAGGCGGGAATACTGCTGGAAATGCCTGTTTTGAGATTTCTCCACAGAAAGCGTTTCCAGACTTCCCCTTCAACACCCGAGTTTCACACTGTAAGTTGAATGCACACATTAACAACCATTCTGTTAGGAAGCTCGGTTTTGGTTTTAGAAGCAGAGACTTCTCATTACAGCCTATACTCCCTTTCACTCAGGAATGTCCAAACAGAGCCCTTATCAGAAAGCTGTTTCTACCTCCTGAATCTAAAGGGAGATTTAACACACTTAGCTGAACAAACGCACAGCAGAGCAGATAGAAAGATACGTTTCTTCTTTGTTTTAGGCAGAATTTTACTGCTATTTCGATATATGCGGGAATACTGCTGAAAATGCCTGTTTTGAGATTTCTCCTCAGGAAGCGTTTCCAGACTTACCCTTCAACACACGAGTTTAACTCTGTAAGTTGGATGCACACATTGACAATCCATCTGTTAGGACGCTCAGTTTTGGTTTTAGAAGCAGAAAGTTCTCATTACAGCATATACTCCCATTTACTAAAAAATGTCCAAATGCAGCTCTTACCAGAAACGTGTTTCTCACTCCTGAATCTAAAGGGAGATTTAACACACTTAGATGAACAAACGCACAGCAGAGCAGATTGAAGGATACATTTTCTCTGTGTTTTAGGCAGAGTTTTACTGCTATTTTGTTATATGCAGGATAACAGCTAAAAATGCTGTTCTGAGATTTCACCAGAGAAAGGGTTTCCAGACTTCCCCTTCAACACACGAGTTTAACTCTGTAAGTAGAATGGACACATTGACAACCGTTCTGTTAGGTAGCTCCATTTTTCTTTTAGAAGCAGAGAGTACTCATTACAGCCTATACACCCTTTCACTCAGAAATGTCCAAACACAGCTCTTACCAGAAAGGTGTTTCTACACCCTGAATCTAAAGGGAGATTAAACTCACTTAGCATAACAAACGCACTGAAGACCATATTGTATGATACGTTCCTTCCGTGTTTTAGGCAGAGTTTTACTGCTATTTCGTTATATGCGGGAATACTCCTGGAAATGCCTGTTTTGAGGTTTCTCCATAGACAGCGTTTCCAGACTTCCCCTTCAAAACACGAGTTTAAGTCTGTAAGTTGAATGCACACATTGAAAACCGTTAAGTTAGGTAGCTCCATTTTAATTGTAGAGCAGAGTTCTCATTGCAGCATATACTCCCATTAACTCAGAAATGTCCAGACGCAGCTCTTACCAAAAACGTGTTTCTAACTCCTCAATCAAAAGGGAGATCCAACTCACTTAGCGGAACAATTGCACAGCAGAGGAAATTCAAGGATACGTTTCTTCTGTGTTTTAGGCAGTGTTTTACTGCTATTTCGTTATATGCGGGAATACTGATGAAAATGCCTGTTTTGATATTTCTCCACAGAAAGCGTTTCCAGATGTCCCCTTCAACACAGGAGTTTAACACTTTAAGGTGAATGCACACATTGACAACCGTTCTGTTAGGAAGCTCCTTTTTTGATTTAGAAACAGAGAGTTCTCATTACAGCATATGCACCCATTCACTCAGAATTGTCCAAATGCAGCTCTTACCAGAAACGTGTTTCTAACTCCTGAATCTAAACGGAGATTTAACTCACTTAGCTGAACAAACGCTCAGCAGAGCAGAATGAAGGATAGGTTAATTCTTTGTTTTAACCTATCCTTTCTCCTTTTCTGCTATTTCTTTATATCCGGGAATACTTCTGGAAATGCCTGTTTTGAGTTTTCTCCACAAAAACGTTTCCAGACTTCCTTTCAACACACGAGTTTATCTCGGTAACTTGAATGCACACATTGACAACCGTTCTGTTAGGTAGCTCCCTTTTGGTTTTAGAAGCAGAGAGTTCTCATTACAGCATATACTCCCATTCACTCAGAAAAGTCCAAACGCAGATCTTACCAGAAACGTGTTTCTAACTCATAATTCTAAAGGGAGATTTAACTCACTTAGCTGAAAAACGCACAGCAGAGCAGATTAAAGGATACGTTTCTTCTGTGTTGCAGAGGCAGTCTTACTGCTGTTCGTTACCTGTGGGTATTTGGCTGGAAATGCCTGTTTTGAGGTTCTCCACAGAAAGCATTTCTAAACTGTTGCATAAACACATGAGTTTAACTCCATAAGGTGAAAGCACACATTGACAACCATTCTGTTTGATAGCACCATTTTGGTTTTAGAACCAGATATTTCTCATTACAGCCTGTTCTGCCATTCACTCAGAATTTTCCAAACGCAGATTTTACTAAAAAAGTGTTTCTAAATCTTGAATCTAAACATAGATGTAACTAAGTTAGTTGAACAAACGCACAACGGAGCAGCTTGTAGGATTCCTTTCTTCTGTGTTTCAGAGGCAGTCTTACTACTCTTCGTTATATGCGGGTATTTGCCTGGAAATGCTTGTTATGAGATTCTCCACAGAAAGCGTTTGCAAACTGCTGCATAAACACCTGAGTTTAACTCCATAAGTTGAATGCACTCATTGACCACCATTCTCTTAAATAGCTCGGTTTGGTTATAGAACCAGATGTTTCTCATTACAGCCTGTACTCCCATTCACTAAGGAATATCCAAATGCAGCTTTTACAAGAAATGTGTTTCTAACTCCTGAATCTAAACATAGATGTAACTCACTTTGTGGAACAAATGCACAGCAGGGCAGATTGTAGGATAAGTTTCTTCTCTGTTTCAGAGGCAGTCTAACTTCTTTTCGTTGTTTGTGGGTATTTGGCTGGAAATGCCTGTTTTGAGATTCTCCACAGAAAGCATTTCCAAACTGCTGCATAAACACATGAGTTTAACTCCATAAGTTGAATGCACACATTGACAACCATTGTGTTAGACAGCTCCATTTTGGTTTTAGAACCAGATATTTCTCATTACAACCTGTACCCCCATTCACTCAGGAATATCCAAACGCAGCTTTTACTAGAAACGTGTTTCTAACTCCTGAGTCTAAACATAGGTGTAACACACTTAGTTGAACAAACGCACAGCAGAGCAGATTGTAGGATATGTTTCTTGTGTTTTTCAGAGGCACTCTTACTACTATTGATTATATGTGAGTATTTGGCTGGAAATGTCTGTTTTGACATTTTTCACCGAAAGCGTTTCCGAACTGCTGCATAAATACATGAGTTTAACTCCATAAGTTGAATGCACACATTGACAATCATTCTGTTACATAGTTTTTTATTGGTTTTAGAATCAGATATTTCTCATTACAGCCTGTACTCCCATTAACTGAGGAATATCCAAATGCAGCTTCTACTAGAAACGTGTTTCTCACTCCTGAATCTAAACATAGTTGTAGCTCACTTAGTTGAACAAAGGCACAGCTGAGCAGATTGTAGGATACGTTTCTTCTGTGTTTCAGAGGAAGTCTTACTACTTTCCATTGTATGCAGGTATTTGGCTGGAAATGCCTGTTTTGAAATTCTTTACAGAAAGCGTTTCTAAACTGCTGCATAAACACATAAGTTTTACTCCCTAAGTTGAATGCACACATTGACGACCATTCTGTTTGATAGCTTTGTTTTGGTTTTAGAAGCAGAGAGTTCTCCTTACAGCATATACTCCCATTCAATCAGGAATGGCCAAACGCAGCTCTTACCAGAAACGTGTTTCTAACTCCTGAATCTAAAGACAGATTTAACACACTTAGATGAACAAACGCACAGCAGAGTGGATTGAAGGATACGTTTCTTCTGTGTTTTAGGCAGAGTTTTTCTGGTATTTCGTTATATGCGGGAATACTGATGAAAATGCCTGTTTTGAGATTTCTCCACAGAAAGCATTTCCAGACTTCCCCTTCAAGACACGAGTTTACCTCTGTAAGTTGAATGCCCACACTGACAACTGTTCTGATAAGTAGCTCCGTTTTGGTTTTAAAAGCAGAGAGTTCTCATTACAGCATATACTCCGATTCACTCAGAAATGTCCAAACGCAGCACTTACCAGAAACGTGTTTCTAACTCCTGAATCTAAAGGGAGATTTAACTCACTTAGCTGAACAAACGCACAGCAGAGCAGATTTAAGGATACGTGTCTTCTGTGTTTTTGGCAGAGTTTCTCTGCTATTTGGTTATATGCGGGAATACTCCTGGAATTGCCTGTTGTGAGATTCTCCACAGAAAGCGTATCAACACTAGTGCTTCAGCACACCAGCTTAACTCTGTAAGTTACATGCACAGACTTACAACCGTTCTTTTAGATATCTCCGTTTTTGTTTTAGATCTAGAGAGTTCTCATTAGAGCATATACTCCCATTCACTCAGGAATGTCCCAATGCAACACTTACCAGAAAAGTGTTTCTAACTTTTTAATCTAAAGAAAGATTTATCTCACTTAGCTGAACAATCGCACAGCAGAGCAGATTTAAGGATACATGTCTTCTGTGTTTTTCGCAGAGTTTCTCTGCTATTTCGTTATATGCGGGTATAGTGCTGGAAATGCCTGTTTTGAGATTTCTCCTCAGAAAGCGTTTCTAGACTTCCCTTCAACACACGAGTTTAACTCTGTAAGTTGAATGCACACATTGACAACCGTTCTGTTAGGTAGCTCCATTTTGGTTTTAGAAGCAGAGAGTTCTCATTACAGCATATATTCCCATTTCCACAGAAATGTCCAAACGCAGCTCTTACCAGAATCATGTTTCTTTCTTTTTTTTTTTTTTTTTTTGAGACAGAATTTCGCTCTTGTTACCCAGGCTGGAATGCAATGGCAGGATCTCGGCTCACTGCAACCTCCGCCCCCAAGGTTCAGGCAATTCTTCCGCCTCAGCTTCCTGAGTAGCTGGGATTACAGGCACACACCACCATGCCCAGCTAATTTTTTGTATTTTTTAGTAGGAACGGGGTTTCACCATGTTGACCAGGATGGTCTTGATCGCTTGCCCTTGAAATCCACCCATCTCGGCCTCCCAGAATGCTCGGATTACAGGCTTGAGCCACCGGGCCCGGCCCAGAAACGTGTTTCTAACTTCTGAATCTAAAGGGAGATTTAACTCACTTAGCTGAACAAACCCACAGCAGAGCGCATTGAAGGATGTGTTCCTTCTGTGTTTTAGGCAGAGTTATACTGCTCTTTCGTTATATGCGGGAATACTGCTGGAAACGACTGTTTTGAGATTTCTCCCTAGAATGCGTTTCCACACTACCCCTTCAGCACCCGAGTTTAACTCTCTAAGTGGAATGCACACATTAACAACCGTTCTGTTAGTGAGCTCGGTTTGGGTTTTAGAAGCAGAGACTTCTCTTTACAGCCTATACTCCCTTTCACGCAGGAATGTCCAAACAGAGCTCTTACCAGAAAGCTGTTTCTACCTCCTGAATCTAAAGGGAGATTTAACACACTTAGCTGAACAAACGCACAGCAGAGCAGATAGAAGGATACGTTTCTTCTGTGTTTTACGCAGAATTTTACTGCTATTTCGATATATGCGGGAATACTGCTGGAAATGCCTGTTTTGAGATTTCTCCTCAGGAAGCGTTTCCAGACTTACCCTTCAACACACGAGTTTAACTCTGTAAGTTGAATGCACACATTGACAACCCTTCTGTTAGGTAGCTCCGTTTTGGTTTTAGAAGCAGAGATTTCTCATTAGAGCATATGCTCCCATTCACTCAGGAGTGTCCAAACACAGCTCTTAGCAGAAACGGGATTCTAACTCCTGAATCTAAAGGGATATTTAACTCCCTTAGGTGAACACACCCACAGCAGAACGGATTGAAGGATACGTTTCTTTTGTGTTTTAGGCAGAGTTGTACTGCTATTTCGTTTTATGCGGGAATACTGCTGGAAATGCGTTTTGAGATTTCTTTACAGAAAGCGTTTCCAGACTTCCCCTTCAACACACGAGTTTAAATCTGTAAGTTGAATGCACACATTGACAACCGTTCTGTTAGATGGCTCTGTGTGGGTTTTAGAAGCAGAGTGTTTTCCTTACAGGATGTACTCCCATTGACTCATTAATGTCCAAATGCAGCTTTTACCAGAAACCCGTTTCTAACTCCTGAATCTAAAGAGAGATTAAACTCACTTAGCTGAACAATCGCACAGCAGAGGAGATTGAAGGATACGTTTCTTCTGTGTTTTAGGAAGAGTTTTTCTGCTATTTCGTTATATGCGGGAATACTGATGAAAATGGCTGTTTTGAGATTTCTCCACAGAAAGCGTTTCCAGACTTCCCTTTCAACACACGAGTTCAACTCTGTAAGTTGAATACACAACTTGACAACCGTTCTGTTAGGTAGCTCCGTTATAATTTTAAAAGCAGAGAGTTCTCATTACGGCATATACCCCCATTCACTCAGAAATGTCCAAACGCAGCTCTTACCAGAAACGTGTTTCTAAATCCTGAATCTAACAGGAGGTTTAACCAACTTAGCTGAACACACGCACAGCAGAGAAGATTGAAGGATACGTTTCTTCTGTGTTTTAGGCAGAGTTTTACTGCTGTTTCCTTATATGCGGGAATACTGCTGAAAATGCCTGTTTTGAGATTTCTCCTCAGGAAGCGTTCCCAGACTTACCCTTCAACACACGAATTTAACTCTGTAAGTTGGATGCACACATTGACAGTCCATCTGTTAGGAAGCTCAGTTTTGGTTTTAGAAGCAGAAAGTTCTCATTACAGCATATACTCCCATTTTCTAAAATATGTCCAAACGCAGCTCTACCAGAAACGTGTTTCTAACTCCTGAATCTAAAGGGAGATTTAACACACTTAGATGAACAAACTCACAGCAGAGCAGATTGAAGGATACATTTTCTCTGTGTTTTAGGCAGAGTTTTACTGCTATTTTGTTATATGCAGGATAACAGCTAAAAATGCTGTTCTGAGATTTCACCAGAGAAAGGGTTTCCAGACTTCCCCTTCAACACACGAGTTTAACTCTGTAAGTAGAATGGACACATTGACAACCGTTCTGTTAGGTAGCTCCATTTTTCTTTTAGAAGCAGAGAGTACTCATTACAGCCTATACACCCTTTCACTCAGAAATGTCCAAACACAGCTCTTACCAGAAAGGTGTTTCTACATCCTGAATCTAAAGGGAGATTTAACTCACTTAGCATAACAAACGCACTGAAGACCATATTGAATGATACGTTCCTTCTGTGTTTTAGGCAGAGTTTTACTGCTATTTCGTTATATGCGGGAATACTCCTGGAAATGCCTGTTTTGAGGTTTCTCCATAGACAGCGTTTCCAGACTTCCCCTTCAAAACACGAGTTTAAGTCTGTAAGTTGAATGCACACATTGAAAACCGTTAAGTTAGGTAGCTCCATTTTAATTGTAGAGCAGAGTTCTCATTGCAGCATATACTCCCATTAACTCAGAAATGTCCAGACGCAGCTCTTACCAAAAACGTGTTTCTAACTCCTCAATCAAAAGGGAGATCCAACTCACTTAGCGGAACAATTGCACAGCAGAGGAAATTCAAGGATACGTTTCTTCTGTGTTTTAGGCAGTGTTTTACTGCTATTTCGTTATATGCGGGAATACTGATGAAAATGCCTGTTTTGATATTTCTCCACAGAAAGCGTTTCCAGACGTCCCCTTCAACACAGGAGTTTAACACTTTAAGGTGAATGCACACATTGACAACCGTTCTGTTAGGAAGCTCCTTTTTTGATTTAGAAACAGAGTTCTCATTACAGCATATGCACCCATTCACTCAGAATTGTCCTAATGCAGGTCTTACCAGAAACGTGTTTCTAACTCCTGAATCAAAAGGGAGATTTAACTCACTTAGCTGAACAAACGCTCAGCAGAGCAGATTGAAGGATATGTTCATTCTTTGTTTTAGGCAGAGTTTTTCTGCTATTTCTTTATATCCCGGAATACTTCTGGAAATGTCTGTTTTGAGATTTCTCCACAAAAACTTTTCCAGACTTCCTTTCAACACACGAGTTTATCTCGGTAACTTGAATGCACACATTGACAACCATTCTGTTAGGTAGCTCCCTTTTGGTTTTAGAAGCAGAGAGTTCTCATTACAGCATATACTCCCATTCACTCAGAAATATCCAAACGTAGCTCTTACCAGAAACATGTTTCTAACTCGTAAATCTAAAGGGAGATTTAACTCACTTAGCTGAAAAACGCACAGCAGAGCAGATTTAAAAATACGTTTCTTCTGTGTTGCAGAGGCAGTCTTTCTGCTGTTCATTACGTGTGGGTATTTGGCTGGAAATGCCTGTTTTGAGGTTCTCCACAGAAAGCGTTTCTAAACTGCTACATAAACACATGTGTTTAACTCCATAAGGTGAATGCACACATTGACAACCATTCTGTTTGATAGCTACGTTTTGGTTTTAGAACCAGATATTTCTCATTACAGCCTGTTTTCCCATTCACTCAGAAATTTCCAAACGCAGATTTTACTAAAAAAGTGTTTCTAACTCTTGAATCTAAAAATAGATGTAACTCACTTAGTTGAACAAACGCACAACAGAGCAGATTGTAGGATTCCTTTCTTCTGTGTTTCAGAGGCAGTCTTACTGCTATTCGTTATATGCGGGTATTTGGCTGGAAATGCCTGTTTTGAGATTCTCCACAGAAAGCGTTTGCAAAGTGCTGCATAAACACCTGAGTTTAACTCCATAAGTTGAATGCACTCATTGACAACAATTCTCTTAAATAGCTCCGTTTGGTTATAGAACCAGATATTTCTCATTACAGCCTGTACTCCCATTCACTAAGGAATATCCAAATGCAGCTTTTACAAGAAACTTGTTTCTAACTCCTGAATCTAAACATAGATGTAACTCACTTCATGGAACAAATGCACAGCAGGGCAGATTGTAGGATAAGTTTCTTCTCTGTTTCAGAGGCAGTCTAACTTCTTTTCGTTGTTTGTGGGTATTTGGCTGGAAATGCCGGTTTTGAGATTCTCCACAGAAAGCATTTCCGAACTGCTGCATAAACACATGAGTTTAACTCCATAAGTTGAATGCACACATTGACAACCATTCTGTTAGATAGTTTATTTTTGGTTTTAGAACCAGATATTTCTCATTACTGCCTGTACTCCCATTAACTGAGGAATATCCAAATGCAGCTTTTACTAGAAATGCGTTTCTAACTCCTGAATCTAAACATAGTTGTAAATCACTTAGTTGAACAAACGCACAGTGGAGCAGATTGTAGGATACGTTAATTCCGTCTTGCAGAGGCAGTCTTACTGCTGTTCGTTACATGTGGGTATTTGGCTGGAAATTCCTGTTTTGAGGTTCTCCACAGAAAGCGTTTCTAAACTCCTGCATAAACACATGAGTTTAACTCCGTAAGGTGAATGCACACATTGACAACCATTCTTTTTGATAGCTCCATTTTGGTTTTAGGACCAGATATTTCTCATTACAGCCTGTACTCCCATTCACTCAGGAATTTCCAAATGCAGATTTTACTAGAAACGTGTTTCTAACTCCTGAATCTAAACATAGTTGTAACACACTTAGTTGAACAAACGCACAGCAGAGCAGATTGTAGGATACGTTTCTTCTGTTTTTCAGAGGCAGTCTTACTACTATTCGTTATATGTTGGTATTTGGCTTGAAATGTCTGTTTTCAGACTTTCCACAGAGAGCGTTTCCAAACTGCTGCATAAACACATGAGTTTAACTCTGTAACTTGAATGCACACATTGACAACGATTCTGACAGACAGCTCCTTTTTGGTTTTTTAACCAAATGTTTCTCATCACAGCCTGTTCTCCAATTCATTCAAGAATTTCCAAATGCAGCTTTACTAGAAACGTGTTTCTAACTCCTGAATCTAAACATAGATGTAAATCACTTAATTGAACAAACGCACAGCAGAGCAGATTGTAGCATAAGTTTCTTCTGTGTTGCAGAGGCAGTCTTAGTGCTATTCATTATATGCGGGTATTTGGCTGGAAATGCCTGTTTTCAGATTCTCCACAGAAAGCATTTCCAAACTGCTGCAGAGACACATGAGCTTAACTCCGTAAGGTGAATGCACAGATTGACAACCATTCTGTTACACAGCTCCATTTGGGTTTTAGAAGCAGAGAATTCTTTGTACAGCATATACTCCCATTCACTCAGGAATATCCAAATGCAGCTTTTACTAGAAAGGTGTTTCTTACTCCTGAATCTAAACATAGATGTAACTCACTTAGTTGAACAAACGCAAATCAGAGCAGACTGACGAATTCGTTTCTTCTGTGATTCAGGCAGAGTTTTACTGCTATTTCGTTATAGGCGGGAATACTGCTGGAAATGCCTGTTTTGAGATTTCTCCACAGAAAGCGTTTCCAGACTTCCCCTTCAACACCCGAGTTTCACACTGTAAGTTGAATGCACACATTAACAACCATTCTGTTAGGAAGCTCGGTTTTGGTTTTAGAAGCAGAGACTTCTCATTACAGCCTATACTCCCTTTCACTCAGGAATGTCCAAACAGAGCCCTTATCAGAAAGCTGTTTCTACCTCCTGAATCTAAAGGGAGATTTAACACACTTAGCTGAACAAACGCACAGCAGAGCAGATAGAAAGATACGTTTCTTCTTTGTTTTAGGCAGAATTTTACTGCTATTTCGATATATGCGGGAATACTGCTGAAAATGCCTGTTTTGAGATTTCTCCTCAGGAAGCGTTTCCAGACTTACCCTTCAACACACGAGTTTAACTCTGTAAGTTGGATGCACACATTGACAATCCATCTGTTAGGACGCTCAGTTTTGGTTTTAGAAGCAGAAAGTTCTCATTACAGCATATACTCCCATTTACTAAAAAATGTCCAAATGCAGCTCTTACCAGAAATGTGTTTCTCACTCCTGAATCTAAAGGGAGATTTAACACACTTAGATGAACAAACGCACAGCAGAGCAGATTGAAGGATACATTTTCTCTGTGTTTTAGGCAGAGTTTTACTGCTATTTTGTTATATGCAGGATAACAGCTAAAAATGCTGTTCTGAGATTTCACCAGAGAAAGGGTTTCCAGACTTCCCCTTCAACACACGAGTTTAACTCTGTAAGTAGAATGGACACATTGACAACCGTTCTGTTAGGTAGCTCCATTTTTCTTTTAGAAGCAGAGAGTACTCATTACAGCCTATACACCCTTTCACTCAGAAATGTCCAAACACAGCTCTTACCAGAAAGGTGTTTCTACATCCTGAATCTAAAGGGAGATTTAACTCACTTAGCATAACAAACGCACTGAAGACCATATTGAATGATACGTTCCTTCTGTGTTTTAGGCAGAGTTTTACTGCTATTTCGTTATATGCGGGAATACTCCTGGAAATGCCTGTTTTGAGGTTTCTCCATAGACAGCGTTTCCAGACTTCCCCTTCAAAACACGAGTTTAAGTCTGTAAGTTGAATGCACACATTGAAAACCGTTAAGTTAGGTAGCTCCATTTTAATTGTAGAGCAGAGTTCTCATTGCAGCATATACTCCCATTAACTCAGAAATGTCCAGACGCAGCTCTTACCAAAAACGTGTTTCTAACTCCTCAATCAAAAGGGAGATCCAACTCACTTAGCGGAACAATTGCACAGCAGAGGAAATTCAAGGATACGTTTCTTCTGTGTTTTAGGCAGTGTTTTACTGCTATTTCGTTATATGCGGGAATACTGATGAAAATGCCTGTTTTGATATTTCTCCACAGAAAGCGTTTCCAGATGTCCCCTTCAACACAGGAGTTTAACACTTTAAGGTGAATGCACACATTGACAACCGTTCTGTTAGGAAGCTCCTTTTTTGATTTAGAAACAGAGAGTTCTCATTACAGCATATGCACCCATTCACTCAGAATTGTCCAAATGCAGCTCTTACCAGAAACGTGTTTCTAACTCCTGAATCTAAACGGAGATTTAACTCACTTAGCTGAACAAACGCTCAGCAGAGCAGAATGAAGGATAGGTTAATTCTTTGTTTTAACCTATCCTTTCTCCTTTTCTGCTATTTCTTTATATCCGGGAATACTTCTGGAAATGCCTGTTTTGAGTTTTCTCCACAAAAACGTTTCCAGACTTCCTTTCAACACACGAGTTTATCTCGGTAACTTGAATGCACACATTGACAACCGTTCTGTTAGGTAGCTCCCTTTTGGTTTTAGAAGCAGAGAGTTCTCATTACAGCATATACTCCCATTCACTCAGAAAAGTCCAAACGCAGATCTTACCAGAAACGTGTTTCTAACTCATAATTCTAAAGGGAGATTTAACTCACTTAGCTGAAAAACGCACAGCAGAGCAGATTAAAGGATACGTTTCTTCTGTGTTGCAGAGGCAGTCTTACTGCTGTTCGTTACATGTGGGTATTTGGCTGGAAATGCCTGTTTTGAGGTTCTCCACAGAAAGCATTTCTAAACTGTTGCATAAACACATGAGTTTAACTCCATAAGGTGAAAGCACACATTGACAACCATTCTGTTTGATAGCACCATTTTGGTTTTAGAACCAGATATTTCTCATTACAGCCTGTTCTGCCATTCACTCAGAATTTTCCAAACGCAGATTTTACTAAAAAAGTGTTTCTAAATCTTGAATCTAAACATAGATGTAACTAAGTTAGTTGAACAAACGCACAACGGAGCAGCTTGTAGGATTCCTTTCTTCTGTGTTTCAGAGGCAGTCTTACTACTCTTCGTTATATGCGGGTATTTGCCTGGAAATGCTTGTTATGAGATTCTCCACAGAAAGCGTTTGCAAACTGCTGCATAAACACCTGAGTTTAACTCCATAAGTTGAATGCACTCATTGACCACCATTCTCTTAAATAGCTCGGTTTGGTTATAGAACCAGATGTTTCTCATTACAGCCTGTACTCCCATTCACTAAGGAATATCCAAATGCAGCTTTTACAAGAAATGTGTTTCTAACTCCTGAATCTAAACATAGATGTAACTCACTTTGTGGAACAAATGCACAGCAGGGCAGATTGTAGGATAAGTTTCTTCTCTGTTTCAGAGGCAGTCTAACTTCTTTTCGTTGTTTGTGGGTATTTGGCTGGAAATGCCTGTTTTGAGATTCTCCACAGAAAGCATTTCCAAACTGCTGCATAAACACATGAGTTTAACTCCATAAGTTGAATGCACACATTGACAACCATTGTGTTAGACAGCTCCATTTTGGTTTTAGAACCAGATATTTCTCATTACAACCTGTACCCCCATTCACTCAGGAATATCCAAACGCAGCTTTTACTAGAAACGTGTTTCTAACTCCTGAGTCTAAACATAGGTGTAACACACTTAGTTGAACAAACGCACAGCAGAGCAGATTGTAGGATATGTTTCTTGTGTTTTTCAGAGGCAGTCTTACTACTATTGATTATATGTGAGTATTTGGCTGGAAATGTCTGTTTTGACATTTTTCACCGAAAGCGTTTCCGAACTGCTGCATAAATACATGAGTTTAACTCCATAAGTTGAATGCACACATTGACAATCATTCTGTTACATAGTTTTTTATTGGTTTTAGAATCAGATATTTCTCATTACAGCCTGTACTCCCATTAACTGAGGAATATCCAAATGCAGCTTCTACTAGAAACGTGTTTCTCACTCCTGAATCTAAACATAGTTGTAGCTCACTTAGTTGACCAAAGGCACAGCTGAGCAGATTGTAGGATACGTTTCTTCTGTGTTTCAGAGGAAGTCTTACTACTTTCCATTGTATGCAGGTATTTGGCTGGAAATGCCTGTTTTGAAATTCTTTACAGAAAGCGTTTCTAAACTGCTGCATAAACACATAAGTTTTACTCCCTAAGTTGAATGCACACATTGACGACCATTCTGTTTGATAGCTTTGTTTTGGTTTTAGAAGCAGAGAGTTCTCCTTACAGCATATACTCCCATTCAATCAGGAATGGCCAAACGCAGCTCTTACCAGAAACGTGTTTCTAACTCCTGAATCTAAAGACAGATTTAACACACTTAGATGAACAAACGCACAGCAGAGTGGATTGAAGGATACGTTTCTTCTGTGTTTTAGGCAGAGTTTTTCTGGTATTTCGTTATATGCGGGAATACTGATGAAAATGCCTGTTTTGAGATTTCTCCACAGAAAGCATTTCCAGACTTCCCCTTCAAGACACGAGTTTACCTCTGTAAGTTGAATGCCCACACTGACAACTGTTCTGATAAGTAGCTCCGTTTTGGTTTTAAAAGCAGAGAGTTCTCATTACAGCATATACTCCGATTCACTCAGAAATGTCCAAACGCAGCACTTACCAGAAACGTGTTTCTAACTCCTGAATCTAAAGGGAGATTTAACTCACTTAGCTGAACAAACGCACAGCAGAGCAGATTTAAGGATACGTGTCTTCTGTGTTTTTGGCAGAGTTTCTCTGCTATTTGGTTATATGCGGGAATACTCCTGGAATTGCCTGTTGTGAGATTCTCCACAGAAAGCGTATCAACACTAGTGCTTCAGCACACCAGCTTAACTCTGTAAGTTACATGCACAGACTTACAACCGTTCTTTTAGATATCTCCGTTTTTGTTTTAGATCTAGAGAGTTCTCATTAGAGCATATACTCCCATTCACTCAGGAATGTCCCAATGCAACACTTACCAGAAAAGTGTTTCTAACTTTTTAATCTAAAGAAAGATTTATCTCACTTAGCTGAACAATCGCACAGCAGAGCAGATTTAAGGATACATGTCTTCTGTGTTTTTCGCAGAGTTTCTCTGCTATTCCGTTATATGCGGGTATAGTGCTGGAAATGCCTGTTTTGAGATTTCTCCTCAGAAAGCGTTTCTAGACTTCCCTTCAACACACGAGTTTAACTCTGTAAGTTGAATGCACACATTGACAACCGTTCTGTTAGGTAGCTCCATTTTGGTTTTAGAAGCAGAGAGTTCTCATTACAGCATATATTCCCATTTCCACAGAAATGTCCAAACGCAGCTCTTACCAGAATCATGTTTCTTTCTTTTTTTTTTTTTTTTTGAGACAGAATTTCGCTCTTGTTACCCAGGCTGGAATGCAATGGCAGGATCTCGGCTCACTGCAACCTCCGCCCCCAAGGTTCAGGCAATTCTTCCGCCTCAGCTTCCTGAGTAGCTGGGATTACAGGCACACACCACCATGCCCAGCTAATTTTTTGTATTTTTTAGTAGGAACGGGGTTTCACCTTGTTGACCAGGATGGTCTTGATCGCTTGCCCTTGAAATCCACCCATCTCGGCCTCCCAAAATGCTCGGATTACAGGCTTGAGCCACCGGGCCCGGCCCAGAAACGTGTTTCTAACTTCTGAATCTAAAGGGAGATTTAACTCACTTAGCTGAACAAACCCACAGCAGAGCGCATTGAAGGATGTGTTCCTTCTGTGTTTTAGGCAGAGTTATACTGCTCTTTCGTTATATGCGGGAATACTGCTGGAAACGACTGTTTTGAGATTTCTCCCTAGAATGCGTTTCCACACTACCCCTTCAGCACCCGAGTTTAACTCTGTAAGTGGAATGCACACATTAACAACCGTTCTGTTAGGGAGCTCGGTTTTGGTTTTAGAAGCAGAGACTTCTCTTTACAGCCTATACTCCCTTTCACGCAGGAATGTCCAAACAGAGCTCTTACCAGAAAGCTGTTTCTACCTCCTGAATCTAAAGGGAGATTTAACACACTTAGCTGAACAAACGCACAGCAGAGCAGATAGAAGGATACGTTTCTTCTGTGTTTTACTCAGAATTTTACTGCTATTTCGATATATGTGGGAATACTGCTGGAAATGCCTGTTTTGAGATTTCTCCTCAGGAAGCGTTTCCAGACTTACCCTTCAACACACGAGTTTAACTCTGTAAGTTGAATGCACACATTGACAACCCTTCTGTTAGGTAGCTCCGTTTTGGTTTTAGAAGCAGAGATTTCTCATTAGAGCATATGCTCCCATTCACTCAGGAGTGTCCAAACACAGCTCTTAGCAGAAACGGGATTCTAACTCCTGAATCTAAAGGGATATTTAACTCCCTTAGGTGAACACACCCACAGCAGAACGGATTGAAGGATACGTTTCTTTTGTGTTTTAGGCAGAGTTGTACTGCTATTTCGTTTTATGCGGGAATACTGCTGGAAATGCGTTTTGAGATTTCTTTACAGAAAGCGTTTCCAGACTTCCCCTTCAACACACGAGTTTAAATCTGTAAGTTGAATGCACACATTGACAACCGTTCTGTTAGATGGCTCTGTGTGGGTTTTAGAAGCAGAGTGTTTTCCTTACAGGATGTACTCCCATTGACTCATTAATGTCCAAATGCAGCTTTTACCAGAAACCCGTTTCTAACTCCTGAATCTAAAGAGAGATTAAACTCACTTAGCTGAACAATCGCACAGCAGAGGAGATTGAAGGATACGTTTCTTCTGTGTTTTAGGAAGAGTTTTTCTGCTATTTCGTTATATGTGGGAATACTGATGAAAATGGCTGTTTTGAGATTTCTCCACAGAAAGCGTTTCCAGACTTCCCTTTCAACACACGAGTTCAACTCTGTAAGTTGAATACACAACTTGACAACCGTTCTGTTAGGTAGCTCCGTTATAATTTTAAAAGCAGAGAGTTCTCATTACGGCATATACCCCCATTCACTCAGAAATGTCCAAACGCAGCTCTTACCAGAAACGTGTTTCTAAATCCTGAATCTAACAGGAGGTTTAACCAACTTAGCTGAACACACGCACAGCAGAGAAGATTGAAGGATACGTTTCTTCTGTGTTTTAGGCAGAGTTTTACTGCTGTTTCCTTATATGCGGGAATACTGCTGAAAATGCCTGTTTTGAGATTTCTCCTCAGGAAGCGTTCCCAGACTTACCCTTCAACACACGAATTTAACTCTGTAAGTTGGATGCACACATTGACAGTCCATCTGTTAGGAAGCTCAGTTTTGGTTTTAGAAGCAGAAAGTTCTCATTACAGCATATACTCCCATTTTCTAAAATATGTCCAAACGCAGCTCTACCAGAAACGTGTTTCTAACTCCTGAATCTAAAGGGAGATTTAACACACTTAGATGAACAAACTCACAGCAGAGCAGATTGAAGGATACATTTTCTCTGTGTTTTAGGCAGAGTTTTACTGCTATTTTGTTATATGCAGGATAACAGCTAAAAATGCTGTTCTGAGATTTCACCAGAGAAAGGGTTTCCAGACTTCCCCTTCAACACACGAGTTTAACTCTGTAAGTAGAATGGACACATTGACAACCGTTCTGTTAGGTAGCTCCATTTTTCTTTTAGAAGCAGAGAGTACTCATTACAGCCTATACACCCTTTCACTCAGAAATGTCCAAACACAGCTCTTACCAGAAAGGTGTTTCTACATCCTGAATCTAAAGGGAGATTTAACTCACTTAGCATAACAAACGCACTGAAGACCATATTGAAAGATACGTTCCTTCCGTGTTTTAGGCAGAGTTTTACTGCTATTTCGTTATATGCGGGAATACTCCTGGAAATGCCTGTTTTGAGGTTTCTCCATAGACAGCGTTTCCAGACTTCCCCTTCAAAACACGAGTTTAAGTCTGTAAGTTGAATGCACACATTGAAAACCGTTAAGTTAGGTAGCTCCATTTTAATTGTAGAGCAGAGTTCTCATTGCAGCATATACTCCCATTAACTCAGAAATGTCCAGACGCAGCTCTTACCAAAAACGTGTTTCTAACTCCTCAATCAAAAGGGAGATCCAACTCACTTAGCGGAACAATTGCACAGCAGAGGAAATTCAAGGATACGTTTCTTCTGTGTTTTAGGCAGTGTTTTACTGCTATTTCGTTATATGCGGGAATACTGATGAAAATGCCTGTTTTGATATTTCTCCACAGAAAGCGTTTCCAGACGTCCCCTTCAACACAGGAGTTTAACACTTTAAGGTGAATGCACACATTGACAACCGTTCTGTTAGGAAGCTCCTTTTTTGATTTAGAAACAGAGTTCTCATTACAGCATATGCACCCATTCACTCAGAATTTTCCTAATGCAGGTCTTACCAGAAACGTGTTTCTAACTCCTGAATCAAAAGGGAGATTTAACTCACTTAGCTGAACAAACGCTCAGCAGAGCAGATTGAAGGATATGTTCATTCTTTGTTTTAGGCAGAGTTTTTCTGCTATTTCTTTATATCCCGGAATACTTCTGGAAATGTCTGTTTTGAGATTTCTCCACAAAAACTTTTCCAGACTTCCTTTCAACACACGAGTTTATCTCGGTAACTTGAATGCACACATTGACAACCATTCTGTTAGGTAGCTCCCTTTTGGTTTTAGAAGCAGAGAGTTCTCATTACAGCATATACTCCCATTCACTCAGAAATATCCAAACGTAGCTCTTACCAGAAACATGTTTCTAACTCGTAAATCTAAAGGGAGATTTAACTCACTTAGCTGAAAAACGCACAGCAGAGCAGATTTAAAAATACGTTTCTTCTGTGTTGCAGAGGCAGTCTTTCTGCTGTTCATTACGTGTGGGTGTTTGGCTGGAAATGCCTGTTTTGAGGTTCTCCACAGAAAGCGTTTCTAAACTGCTACATAAACACATGTGTTTAACTCCATAAGGTGAATGCACACATTGACAACCATTCTGTTTGATAGCTACGTTTTGGTTTTAGAACCAGATATTTCTCATTACAGCCTGTTTTCCCATTCACTCAGAAATTTCCAAACGCAGATTTTACTAAAAAAGTGTTTCTAACTCTTGAATCTAAAAATAGATGTAACTCACTTAGTTGAACAAACGCACAACAGAGCAGATTGTAGGATTCCTTTCTTCTGTGTTTCAGAGGCAGTCTTACTGCTATTCGTTATATGCGGGTATTTGGCTGGAAATGCCTGTTTTGAGATTCTCCACAGAAAGCGTTTGCAAAGTGCTGCATAAACACCTGAGTTTAACTCCATAAGTTGAATGCACTCATTGACAACAATTCTCTTAAATAGCTCCGTTTGGTTATAGAACCAGATATTTCTCATTACAGCCTGTACTCCCATTCACTAAGGAATATCCAAATGCAGCTTTTACAAGAAACTTGTTTCTAACTCCTGAATCTAAACATAGATGTAACTCACTTCATGGAACAAATGCACAGCAGGGCAGATTGTAGGATAAGTTTCTTCTCTGTTTCAGAGGCAGTCTAACTTCTTTTCGTTGTTTGTGGGTATTTGGCTGGAAATGCCGGTTTTGAGATTCTCCACAGAAAGCATTTCCGAACTGCTGCATAAACACATGAGTTTAACTCCATAAGTTGAATGCACACATTGACAACCATTCTGTTAGATAGTTTATTTTTGGTTTTAGAACCAGATATTTCTCATTACTGCCTGTACTCCCATTAACTGAGGAATATCCAAATGCAGCTTTTACTAGAAATGCGTTTCTAACTCCTGAATCTAAACATAGTTGTAAATCACTTAGTTGAACAAACGCACAGTGGAGCAGATTGTAGGATACGTTAATTCCGTCTTGCAGAGGCAGTCTTACTGCTGTTCGTTACATGTGGGTATTTGGCTGGAAATTCCTGTTTTGAGGTTCTCCACAGAAAGCGTTTCTAAACTCCTGCATAAACACATGAGTTTAACTCCGTAAGGTGAATGCACACATTGACAACCATTCTTTTTGATAGCTCCATTTTGGTTTTAGGACCAGATATTTCTCATTACAGCCTGTACTCCCATTCACTCAGGAATTTCCAAATGCAGATTTTACTAGAAACGTGTTTCTAACTCCTGAATCTAAACATAGTTGTAACACACTTAGTTGAACAAACGCACAGCAGAGCAGATTGTAGGATACGTTTCTTCTGTTTTTCAGAGGCAGTCTTACTACTATTCGTTATATGTTGGTATTTGGCTTGAAATGTCTGTTTTCAGACTTTCCACAGAAAGCGTTTCCAAACTGCTGCATAAACACATGAGTTTAACTCTGTAACTTGAATGCACACATTGACAACGATTCTGACAGACAGCTCCTTTTTGGTTTTTTAACCAAATGTTTCTCATCACAGCCTGTTCTCCAATTCATTCAAGAATTTCCAAATGCAGCTTTACTAGAAACGTGTTTCTAACTCCTGAATCTAAACATAGATGTAAATCACTTAATTGAACAAACGCACAGCAGAGCAGATTGTAGCATAAGTTTCTTCTGTGTTGCAGAGGCAGTCTTAGTGCTATTCATTATATGCGGGTATTTGGCTGGAAATGCCTGTTTTGAGATTTCTCCACAGAAAGCGTTTCCAGACTTCCCCTTCAACACCCGAGTTTCACACTGTAAGTTGAATGCACACATTAACAACCATTCTGTTAGGAAGCTCGGTTTTGGTTTTAGAAGCAGAGACTTCTCATTACAGCCTATACTCCCTTTCACTCAGGAATGTCCAAACAGAGCCCTTATCAGAAAGCTGTTTCTACCTCCTGAATCTAAACGGAGATTTAACACACTTAGCTGAACAAACGCACAGCAGAGCAGATAGAAAGATACGTTTCTTCTTTGTTTTAGGCAGAATTTTACTGCTATTTCGATATATGCGGGAATACTGCTGAAAATGCCTGTTTTGAGATTTCTCCTCAGGAAGCGTTTCCAGACTTACCCTTCAACACACGAGTTTAACTCTGTAAGTTGGATGCACACATTGACAATCCATCTGTTAGGACGCTCAGTTTTGGTTTTAGAAGCAGAAAGTTCTCATTACAGCATATACTCCCATTTACTAAAAAATGTCCAAATGCAGCTCTTACCAGAAACGTGTTTCTCACTCCTGAATCTAAAGGGAGATTTAACACACTTAGATGAACAAACGCACAGCAGAGCAGATTGAAGGATACATTTTCTCTGTGTTTTAGGCAGAGTTTTACTGCTATTTTGTTATATGCAGGATAACAGCTAAAAATGCTGTTCTGAGATTTCACCAGAGAAAGGGTTTCCAGACTTCCCCTTCAACACACGAGTTTAACTCTGTAAGTAGAATGGACACATTGACAACCGTTCTGTTAGGTAGCTCCATTTTTCTTTTAGAAGCAGAGAGTACTCATTACAGCCTATACACCCTTTCACTCAGAAATGTCCAAACACAGCTCTTACCAGAAAGGTGTTTCTACATCCTGAATCTAAAGGGAGATTAAACTCACTTAGCATAACAAACACACTGAAGACCATATTGTATGATACGTTCCTTCCGTGTTTTAGGCAGAGTTTTACTGCTATTTCGTTATATGCGGGAATACTCCTGGAAATGCCTGTTTTGAGGTTTCTCCATAGACAGCGTTTCCAGACTTCCCCTTCAAAACACGAGTTTAAGTCTGTAAGTTGAATGCACACATTGAAAACCGTTAAGTTAGGTAGCTCCATTTTAATTGTAGAGCAGAGTTCTCATTGCAGCATATACTCCCATTAACTCAGAAATGTCCAGACGCAGCTCTTACCAAAAACGTGTTTCTAACTCCTCAATCAAAAGGGAGATCCAACTCACTTAGCGGAACAATTGCACAGCAGAGGAAATTCAAGGATACGTTTCTTCTGTGTTTTAGGCAGTGTTTTACTGCTATTTCGTTATATGCGGGAATACTGATGAAAATGCCTGTTTTGATATTTCTCCACAGAAAGCGTTTCCAGATGTCCCCTTCAACACAGGAGTTTAACACTTTAAGGTGAATGCACACATTGACAACCGTTCTGTTAGGAAGCTCCTTTTTTGATTTAGAAACAGAGAGTTCTCATTACAGCATATGCACCCATTCACTCAGAATTGTCCAAATGCAGCTCTTACCAGAAACGTGTTTCTAACTCCTGAATCTAAACGGAGATTTAACTCACTTAGCTGAACAAACGCTCAGCAGAGCAGAATGAAGGATAGGTTAATTCTTTGTTTTAACCTATCCTTTCTCCTTTTCTGCTATTTCTTTATATCCGGGAATACTTCTGGAAATGCCTGTTTTGAGTTTTCTCCACAAAAACGTTTCCAGACTTCCTTTCAACACACGAGTTTATCTCGGTAACTTGAATGCACACATTGACAACCGTTCTGTTAGGTAGCTCCCTTTTGGTTTTAGAAGCAGAGAGTTCTCATTACAGCATATACTCCCATTCACTCAGAAAAGTCCAAACGCAGATCTTACCAGAAACGTGTTTCTAACTCATAATTCTAAAGGGAGATTTAACTCACTTAGCTGAAAAACGCACAGCAGAGCAGATTAAAGGATACGTTTCTTCTGTGTTGCAGAGGCAGTCTTACTGCTGTTCGTTACATGTGGGTATTTGGCTGGAAATGCCTGTTTTGAGGTTCTCCACAGAAAGCATTTCTAAACTGTTGCATAAACACATGAGTTTAACTCCATAAGGTGAAAGCACACATTGACAACCATTCTGTTTGATAGCACCATTTTGGTTTTAGAACCAGATATTTCTCATTACAGCCTGTTCTGCCATTCACTCAGAATTTTCCAAACGCAGATTTTACTAAAAAAGTGTTTCTAAATCTTGAATCTAAACATAGATGTAACTAAGTTAGTTGAACAAACGCACAACGGAGCAGCTTGTAGGATTCCTTTCTTCTGTGTTTCAGAGGCAGTCTTACTACTCTTCGTTATATGCGGGTATTTGCCTGGAAATGCTTGTTATGAGATTCTCCACAGAAAGCGTTTGCAAACTGCTGCATAAACACCTGAGTTTAACTCCATAAGTTGAATGCACTCATTGACCACCATTCTCTTAAATAGCTCGGTTTGGTTATAGAACCAGATGTTTCTCATTACAGCCTGTACTCCCATTCACTAAGGAATATCCAAATGCAGCTTTTACAAGAAATGTGTTTCTAACTCCTGAATCTAAACATAGATGTAACTCACTTTGTGGAACAAATGCACAGCAGGGCAGATTGTAGGATAAGTTTCTTCTCTGTTTCAGAGGCAGTCTAACTTCTTTTCGTTGTTTGTGGGTATTTGGCTGGAAATGCCTGTTTTGAGATTCTCCACAGAAAGCATTTCCAAACTGCTGCATAAACACATGAGTTTAACTCCATAAGTTGAATGCACACATTGACAACCATTGTGTTAGACAGCTCCATTTTGGTTTTAGAACCAGATATTTCTCATTACAACCTGTACCCCCATTCACTCAGGAATATCCAAACGCAGCTTTTACTAGAAACGTGTTTCTAACTCCTGAGTCTAAACATAGGTGTAACACACTTAGTTGAACAAACGCACAGCAGAGCAGATTGTAGGATATGTTTCTTGTGTTTTTCAGAGGCAGTCTTACTACTATTGATTATATGTGAGTATTTGGCTGGAAATGTCTGTTTTGACATTTTTCACCGAAAGCGTTTCCGAACTGCTGCATAAATACATGAGTTTAACTCCATAAGTTGAATGCACACATTGACAATCATTCTGTTACATAGTTTTTTATTGGTTTTAGAATCAGATATTTCTCATTACAGCCTGTACTCCCATTAACTGAGGAATATCCAAATGCAGCTTCTACTAGAAACGTGTTTCTCACTCCTGAATCTAAACATAGTTGTAGCTCACTTAGTTGAACAAAGGCACAGCTGAGCAGATTGTAGGATACGTTTCTTCTGTGTTTCAGAGGAAGTCTTACTACTTTCCATTGTATGCAGGTATTTGGCTGGAAATGCCTGTTTTGAAATTCTTTACAGAAAGCGTTTCTAAACTGCTGCATAAACACATAAGTTTTACTCCCTAAGTTGAATGCACACATTGACGACCATTCTGTTTGATAGCTTTGTTTTGGTTTTAGAAGCAGAGAGTTCTCCTTACAGCATATACTCCCATTCAATCAGGAATGTCCAAACGCAGCTCTTACCAGAAACGTGTTTCTAACTCCTGAATCTAAAGACAGATTTAACACACTTAGATGAACAAACGCACAGCAGAGTGGATTGAAGGATACGTTTCTTCTGTGTTTTAGGCAGAGTTTTTCTGGTATTTCGTTATATGCGGGAATACTGATGAAAATGCCTGTTTTGAGATTTCTCCACAGAAAGCATTTCCAGACTTCCCCTTCAAGACACGAGTTTACCTCTGTAAGTTGAATGCCCACACTGACAACTGTTCTGATAAGTAGCTCCGTTTTGGTTTTAAAAGCAGAGAGTTCTCATTACAGCATATACTCCGATTCACTCAGAAATGTCCAAACGCAGCACTTACCAGAAACGTGTTTCTAACTCCTGAATCTAAAGGGAGATTTAACTCACTTAGCTGAACAAACGCACAGCAGAGCAGATTTAAGGATACGTGTCTTCTGTGTTTTTGGCAGAGTTTCTCTGCTATTTGGTTATATGCGGGAATACTCCTGGAATTGCCTGTTGTGAGATTCTCCACAGAAAGCGTATCAACACTAGTGCTTCAGCACACCAGCTTAACTCTGTAAGTTACATGCACAGACTTACAACCGTTCTTTTAGATATCTCCGTTTTTGTTTTAGATCTAGAGAGTTCTCATTAGAGCATATACTCCCATTCACTCAGGAATGTCCCAATGCAACACTTACCAGAAAAGTGTTTCTAACTTTTTAATCTAAAGAAAGATTTATCTCACTTAGCTGAACAATCGCACAGCAGAGCAGATTTAAGGATACATGTCTTCTGTGTTTTTCGCAGAGTTTCTCTGCTATTTCGTTATATGCGGGTATAGTGCTGGAAATGCCTGTTTTGAGATTTCTCCTCAGAAAGCGTTTCTAGACTTCCCTTCAACACACGAGTTTAACTCTGTAAGTTGAATGCACACATTGACAACCGTTCTGTTAGGTAGCTCCATTTTGGTTTTAGAAGCAGAGAGTTCTCATTACAGCATATATTCCCATTTCCACAGAAATGTCCAAACGCAGCTCTTACCAGAATCATGTTTCTTTCTTTTTTTTTTTTTTTTTTGAGACAGAATTTCGCTCTTGTTACCCAGGCTGGAATGCAATGGCAGGATCTCGGCTCACTGCAACCTCCGCCCCCAAGGTTCAGGCAATTCTTCCGCCTCAGCTTCCTGAGTAGCTGGGATTACAGGCACACACCACCATGCCCAGCTAATTTTTTGTATTTTTTAGTAGGAACGGGGTTTCACCATGTTGACCAGGATGGTCTTGATCGCTTGCCCTTGAAATCCACCCATCTCGGCCTCCCAGAATGCTCGGATTACAGGCTTGAGCCACCGGGCCCGGCCCAGAAACGTGTTTCTAACTTCTGAATCTAAAGGGAGATTTAACTCACTTAGCTGAACAAACCCACAGCAGAGCGCATTGAAGGATGTGTTCCTTCTGTGTTTTAGGCAGAGTTATACTGCTCTTTCGTTATATGCGGGAATACTGCTGGAAACGACTGTTTTGAGATTTCTCCCTAGAATGCGTTTCCACACTACCCCTTCAGCACCCGAGTTTAACTCTCTAAGTGGAATGCACACATTAACAACCGTTCTGTTAGGGAGCTCGGTTTGGGTTTTAGAAGCAGAGACTTCTCTTTACAGCCTATACTCCCTTTCACGCAGGAATGTCCAAACAGAGCTCTTACCAGAAAGCTGTTTCTACCTCCTGAATCTAAAGGGAGATTTAACACACTTAGCTGAACAAACGCACAGCAGAGCAGATAGAAGGATACGTTTCTTCTGTGTTTTACGCAGAATTTTACTGCTATTTCGATATATGCGGGAATACTGCTGGAAATGCCTGTTTTGAGATTTCTCCTCAGGAAGCGTTTCCAGACTTACCCTTCAACACACGAGTTTAACTCTGTAAGTTGAATGCACACATTGACAACCCTTCTGTTAGGTAGCTCCGTTTTGGTTTTAGAAGCAGAGATTTCTCATTAGAGCATATGCTCCCATTCACTCAGGAGTGTCCAAACACAGCTCTTAGCAGAAACGGGATTCTAACTCCTGAATCTAAAGGGATATTTAACTCCCTTAGGTGAACACACCCACAGCAGAACGGATTGAAGGATACGTTTCTTTTGTGTTTTAGGCAGAGTTGTACTGCTATTTCGTTTTATGCGGGAATACTCCTGGAAATGCGTTTTGAGATTTCTTTACAGAAAGCGTTTCCAGACTTCCCCTTCAACACACGAGTTTAAATCTGTAAGTTGAATGCACACATTGACAACCGTTCTGTTAGATGGCTCTGTGTGGGTTTTAGAAGCAGAGTGTTTTCCTTACAGGATGTACTCCCATTGACTCATTAATGTCCAAATGCAGCTTTTACCAGAAACCCGTTTCTAACTCCTGAATCTAAAGAGAGATTAAACTCACTTAGCTGAACAATCGCACAGCAGAGGAGATTGAAGGATACGTTTCTTCTGTGTTTTAGGAAGAGTTTTTCTGCTATTTCGTTATATGCGGGAATACTGATGAAAATGGCTGTTTTGAGATTTCTCCACAGAAAGCGTTTCCAGACTTCCCTTTCAACACACGAGTTCAACTCTGTAAGTTGAATACACAACTTGACAACCGTTCTGTTAGGTAGCTCCGTTATAATTTTAAAAGCAGAGAGTTCTCATTACGGCATATACCCCCATTCACTCAGAAATGTCCAAACGCAGCTCTTACCAGAAACGTGTTTCTAAATCCTGAATCTAACAGGAGGTTTAACCAACTTAGCTGAACACACGCACAGCAGAGAAGATTGAAGGATACGTTTCTTCTGTGTTTTAGGCAGAGTTTTACTGCTGTTTCCTTATATGCGGGAATACTGCTGAAAATGCCTGTTTTGAGATTTCTCCTCAGGAAGCGTTCCCAGACTTACCCTTCAACACACGAATTTAACTCTGTAAGTTGGATGCACACATTGACAGTCCATATGTTAGGAAGCTCAGTTTTGGTTTTAGAAGCAGAAAGTTCTCATTACAGCATATACTCCCATTTTCTAAAATATGTCCAAACGCAGCTCTACCAGAAACGTGTTTCTAACTCCTGAATCTAAAGGGAGATTTAACACACTTAGATGAACAAACTCACAGCAGAGCAGATTGAAGGATACATTTTCTCTGTGTTTTAGGCAGAGTTTTACTGCTATTTTGTTATATGCAGGATAACAGCTAAAAATGCTGTTCTGAGATTTCACCAGAGAAAGGGTTTCCAGACTTCCCCTTCAACACACGAGTTTAACTCTGTAAGTAGAATGGACACATTGACAACCGTTCTGTTAGGTAGCTCCATTTTTCTTTTAGAAGCAGAGAGTACTCATTACAGCCTATACACCCTTTCACTCAGAAATGTCCAAACACAGCTCTTACCAGAAAGGTGTTTCTACATCCTGAATCTAAAGGGAGATTTAACTCACTTAGCATAACAAACGCACTGAAGACCATATTGAATGATACGTTCCTTCTGTGTTTTAGGCAGAGTTTTACTGCTATTTCGTTATATGCGGGAATACTCCTGGAAATGCCTGTTTTGAGGTTTCTCCATAGACAGCGTTTCCAGACTTCCCCTTCAAAACACGAGTTTAAGTCTGTAAGTTGAATGCACACATTGAAAACCGTTAAGTTAGGTAGCTCCATTTTAATTGTAGAGCAGAGTTCTCATTGCAGCATATACTCCCATTAACTCAGAAATGTCCAGACGCAGCTCTTACCAAAAACGTGTTTCTAACTCCTCAATCAAAAGGGAGATCCAACTCACTTAGCGGAACAATTGCACAGCAGAGGAAATTCAAGGATACGTTTCTTCTGTGTTTTAGGCAGTGTTTTACTGCTATTTCGTTATATGCGGGAATACTGATGAAAATGCCTGTTTTGATATTTCTCCACAGAAAGCGTTTCCAGACGTCCCCTTCAACACAGGAGTTTAACACTTTAAGGTGAATGCACACATTGACAACCGTTCTGTTAGGAAGCTCCTTTTTTGATTTAGAAACAGAGTTCTCATTACAGCATATGCACCCATTCACTCAGAATTGTCCTAATGCAGGTCTTACCAGAAACGTGTTTCTAACTCCTGAATCAAAAGGGAGATTTAACTCACTTAGCTGAACAAACGCTCAGCAGAGCAGATTGAAGGATATGTTCATTCTTTGTTTTAGGCAGAGTTTTTCTGCTATTTCTTTATATCCCGGAATACTTCTGGAAATGTCTGTTTTGAGATTTCTCCACAAAAACTTTTCCAGACTTCCTTTCAACACACGAGTTTATCTCGGTAACTTGAATGCACACATTGACAACCATTCTGTTAGGTAGCTCCCTTTTGGTTTTAGAAGCAGAGAGTTCTCATTACAGCATATACTCCCATTCACTCAGAAATATCCAAACGTAGCTCTTACCAGAAACATGTTTCTAACTCGTAAATCTAAAGGGAGATTTAACTCACTTAGCTGAAAAACGCACAGCAGAGCAGATTTAAAAATACGTTTCTTCTGTGTTGCAGAGGCAGTCTTTCTGCTGTTCATTACGTGTGGGTGTTTGGCTGGAAATGCCTGTTTTGAGGTTCTCCACAGAAAGCGTTTCTAAACTGCTACATAAACACATGTGTTTAACTCCATAAGGTGAATGCACACATTGACAACCATTCTGTTTGATAGCTACGTTTTGGTTTTAGAACCAGATATTTCTCATTACAGCCTGTTTTCCCATTCACTCAGAAATTTCCAAACGCAGATTTTACTAAAAAAGTGTTTCTAACTCTTGAATCTAAAAATAGATGTAACTCACTTAGTTGAACAAACGCACAACAGAGCAGATTGTAGGATTCCTTTCTTCTGTGTTTCAGAGGCAGTCTTACTGCTATTCGTTATATGCGGGTATTTGGCTGGAAATGCCTGTTTTGAGATTCTCCACAGAAAGCGTTTGCAAAGTGCTGCATAAACACCTGAGTTTAACTCCATAAGTTGAATGCACTCATTGACAACAATTCTCTTAAATAGCTCCGTTTGGTTATAGAACCAGATATTTCTCATTACAGCCTGTACTCCCATTCACTAAGGAATATCCAAATGCAGCTTTTACAAGAAACTTGTTTCTAACTCCTGAATCTAAACATAGATGTAACTCACTTCATGGAACAAATGCACAGCAGGGCAGATTGTAGGATAAGTTTCTTCTCTGTTTCAGAGGCAGTCTAACTTCTTTTCGTTGTTTGTGGGTATTTGGCTGGAAATGCCGGTTTTGAGATTCTCCACAGAAAGCATTTCCGAACTGCTGCATAAACACATGAGTTTAACTCCATAAGTTGAATGCACACATTGACAACCATTCTGTTAGATAGTTTATTTTTGGTTTTAGAACCAGATATTTCTCATTACTGCCTGTACTCCCATTAACTGAGGAATATCCAAATGCAGCTTTTACTAGAAATGCGTTTCTAACTCCTGAATCTAAACATAGTTGTAAATCACTTAGTTGAACAAACGCACAGTGGAGCAGATTGTAGGATACGTTAATTCCGTCTTGCAGAGGCAGTCTTACTGCTGTTCGTTACATGTGGGTATTTGGCTGGAAATTCCTGTTTTGAGGTTCTCCACAGAAAGCGTTTCTAAACTCCTGCATAAACACATGAGTTTAACTCCGTAAGGTGAATGCACACATTGACAACCATTCTTTTTGATAGCTCCATTTTGGTTTTAGGACCAGATATTTCTCATTACAGCCTGTACTCCCATTCACTCAGGAATTTCCAAATGCAGATTTTACTAGAAACGTGTTTCTAACTCCTGAATCTAAACATAGTTGTAACACACTTAGTTGAACAAACGCACAGCAGAGCAGATTGTAGGATACGTTTCTTCTGTTTTTCAGAGGCAGTCTTACTACTATTCGTTATATGTTGGTATTTGGCTTGAAATGTCTGTTTTCAGACTTTCCACAGAAAGCGTTTCCAAACTGCTGCATAAACACATGAGTTTAACTCTGTAACTTGAATGCACACATTGACAACGATTCTGACAGACAGCTCCTTTTTGGTTTTTTAACCAAATGTTTCTCATCACAGCCTGTTCTCCAATTCATTCAAGAATTTCCAAATGCAGCTTTACTAGAAACGTGTTTCTAACTCCTGAATCTAAACATAGATGTAAATCACTTAATTGAACAAACGCACAGCAGAGCAGATTGTAGCATAAGTTTCTTCTGTGTTGCAGAGGCAGTCTTAGTGCTATTCATTATATGCGGGTATTTGGCTGGAAATGCCTGTTTTCAGATTCTCCACAGAAAGCATTTCCAAACTGCTGCAGAGACACATGAGCTTAACTCCGTAAGGTGAATGCACAGATTGACAACCATTCTGTTACACAGCTCCATTTGGGTTTTAGAAGCAGAGAATTCTTTGTACAGCATATACTCCCATTCACTCAGGAATATCCAAATGCAGCTTTTACTAGAAAGGTGTTTCTTACTCCTGAATCTAAACATAGATGTAACTCACTTAGTTGAACAAACGCAAATCAGAGCAGACTGACGAATTCGTTTCTTCTGTGATTCAGGCAGAGTTTTACTGCTATTTCGTTATAGGCGGGAATACTGCTGGAAATGCCTGTTTTGAGATTTCTCCACAGAAAGCGTTTCCAGACTTCCCCTTCAACACCCGAGTTTCACACTGTAAGTTGAATGCACACATTAACAACCATTCTGTTAGGAAGCTCGGTTTTGGTTTTAGAAGCAGAGACTTCTCATTACAGCCTATACTCCCTTTCACTCAGGAATGTCCAAACAGAGCCCTTATCAGAAAGCTGTTTCTACCTCCTGAATCTAAAGGGAGATTTAACACACTTAGCTGAACAAACGCACAGCAGAGCAGATAGAAAGATACGTTTCTTCTTTGTTTTAGGCAGAATTTTACTGCTATTTCGATATATGCGGGAATACTGCTGAAAATGCCTGTTTTGAGATTTCTCCTCAGGAAGCGTTTCCAGACTTACCCTTCAACACACGAGTTTAACTCTGTAAGTTGGATGCACACATTGACAATCCATCTGTTAGGACGCTCAGTTTTGGTTTTAGAAGCAGAAAGTTCTCATTACAGCATATACTCCCATTTACTAAAAAATGTCCAAATGCAGCTCTTACCAGAAACGTGTTTCTCACTCCTGAATCTAAAGGGAGATTTAACACACTTAGATGAACAAACGCACAGCAGAGCAGATTGAAGGATACATTTTCTCTGTGTTTTAGGCAGAGTTTTACTGCTATTTTGTTATATGCAGGATAACAGCTAAAAATGCTGTTCTGAGATTTCACCAGAGAAAGGGTTTCCAGACTTCCCCTTCAACACACGAGTTTAACTCTGTAAGTAGAATGGACACATTGACAACCGTTCTGTTAGGTAGCTCCATTTTTCTTTTAGAAGCAGAGAGTACTCATTACAGCCTATACACCCTTTCACTCAGAAATGTCCAAACACAGCTCTTACCAGAAAGGTGTTTCTACATCCTGAATCTAAAGGGAGATTAAACTCACTTAGCATAACAAACGCACTGAAGACCATATTGTATGATACGTTCCTTCCGTGTTTTAGGCAGAGTTTTACTGCTATTTCGTTATATGCGGGAATACTCCTGGAAATGCCTGTTTTGAGGTTTCTCCATAGACAGCGTTTCCAGACTTCCCCTTCAAAACACGAGTTTAAGTCTGTAAGTTGAATGCACACATTGAAAACCGTTAAGTTAGGTAGCTCCATTTTAATTGTAGAGCAGAGTTCTCATTGCAGCATATACTCCCATTAACTCAGAAATGTCCAGACGCAGCTCTTACCAAAAACGTGTTTCTAACTCCTCAATCAAAAGGGAGATCCAACTCACTTAGCGGAACAATTGCACAGCAGAGGAAATTCAAGGATACGTTTCTTCTGTGTTTTAGGCAGTGTTTTACTGCTATTTCGTTATATGCGGGAATACTGATGAAAATGCCTGTTTTGATATTTCTCCACAGAAAGCGTTTCCAGATGTCCCCTTCAACACAGGAGTTTAACACTTTAAGGTGAATGCACACATTGACAACCGTTCTGTTAGGAAGCTCCTTTTTTGATTTAGAAACAGAGAGTTCTCATTACAGCATATGCACCCATTCACTCAGAATTGTCCAAATGCAGCTCTTACCAGAAACGTGTTTCTAACTCCTGAATCTAAACGGAGATTTAACTCACTTAGCTGAACAAACGCTCAGCAGAGCAGAATGAAGGATAGGTTAATTCTTTGTTTTAACCTATCCTTTCTCCTTTTCTGCTATTTCTTTATATCCGGGAATACTTCTGGAAATGCCTGTTTTGAGTTTTCTCCACAAAAACGTTTCCAGACTTCCTTTCAACACACGAGTTTATCTCGGTAACTTGAATGCACACATTGACAACCGTTCTGTTAGGTAGCTCCCTTTTGGTTTTAGAAGCAGAGAGTTCTCATTACAGCATATACTCCCATTCACTCAGAAAAGTCCAAACGCAGATCTTACCAGAAACGTGTTTCTAACTCATAATTCTAAAGGGAGATTTAACTCACTTAGCTGAAAAACGCACAGCAGAGCAGATTAAAGGATACGTTTCTTCTGTGTTGCAGAGGCAGTCTTACTGCTGTTCGTTACATGTGGGTATTTGGCTGGAAATGCCTGTTTTGAGGTTCTCCACAGAAAGCATTTCTAAACTGTTGCATAAACACATGAGTTTAACTCCATAAGGTGAAAGCACACATTGACAACCATTCTGTTTGATAGCACCATTTTGGTTTTAGAACCAGATATTTCTCATTACAGCCTGTTCTGCCATTCACTCAGAATTTTCCAAACGCAGATTTTACTAAAAAAGTGTTTCTAAATCTTGAATCTAAACATAGATGTAACTAAGTTAGTTGAACAAACGCACAACGGAGCAGCTTGTAGGATTCCTTTCTTCTGTGTTTCAGAGGCAGTCTTACTACTCTTCGTTATATGCGGGTATTTGCCTGGAAATGCTTGTTATGAGATTCTCCACAGAAAGCGTTTGCAAACTGCTGCATAAACACCTGAGTTTAACTCCATAAGTTGAATGCACTCATTGACCACCATTCTCTTAAATAGCTCGGTTTGGTTATAGAACCAGATGTTTCTCATTACAGCCTGTACTCCCATTCACTAAGGAATATCCAAATGCAGCTTTTACAAGAAATGTGTTTCTAACTCCTGAATCTAAACATAGATGTAACTCACTTTGTGGAACAAATGCACAGCAGGGCAGATTGTAGGATAAGTTTCTTCTCTGTTTCAGAGGCAGTCTAACTTCTTTTCGTTGTTTGTGGGTATTTGGCTGGAAATGCCTGTTTTGAGATTCTCCACAGAAAGCATTTCCAAACTGCTGCATAAACACATGAGTTTAACTCCATAAGTTGAATGCACACATTGACAACCATTGTGTTAGACAGCTCCATTTTGGTTTTAGAACCAGATATTTCTCATTACAACCTGTACCCCCATTCACTCAGGAATATCCAAACGCAGCTTTTACTAGAAACGTGTTTCTAACTCCTGAGTCTAAACATAGGTGTAACACACTTAGTTGAACAAACGCACAGCAGAGCAGATTGTAGGATATGTTTCTTGTGTTTTTCAGAGGCAGTCTTACTACTATTGATTATATGTGAGTATTTGGCTGGAAATGTCTGTTTTGACATTTTTCACCGAAAGCGTTTCCGAACTGCTGCATAAATACATGAGTTTAACTCCATAAGTTGAATGCACACATTGACAATCATTCTGTTACATAGTTTTTTATTGGTTTTAGAATCAGATATTTCTCATTACAGCCTGTACTCCCATTAACTGAGGAATATCCAAATGCAGCTTCTACTAGAAACGTGTTTCTCACTCCTGAATCTAAACATAGTTGTAGCTCACTTAGTTGAACAAAGGCACAGCTGAGCAGATTGTAGGATACGTTTCTTCTGTGTTTCAGAGGAAGTCTTACTACTTTCCATTGTATGCAGGTATTTGGCTGGAAATGCCTGTTTTGAAATTCTTTACAGAAAGCGTTTCTAAACTGCTGCATAAACACATAAGTTTTACTCCCTAAGTTGAATGCACACATTGACGACCATTCTGTTTGATAGCTTTGTTTTGGTTTTAGAAGCAGAGAGTTCTCCTTACAGCATATACTCCCATTCAATCAGGAATGTCCAAACGCAGCTCTTACCAGAAACGTGTTTCTAACTCCTGAATCTAAAGACAGATTTAACACACTTAGATGAACAAACGCACAGCAGAGTGGATTGAAGGATACGTTTCTTCTGTGTTTTAGGCAGAGTTTTTCTGGTATTTCGTTATATGCGGGAATACTGATGAAAATGCCTGTTTTGAGATTTCTCCACAGAAAGCATTTCCAGACTTCCCCTTCAAGACACGAGTTTACCTCTGTAAGTTGAATGCCCACACTGACAACTGTTCTGATAAGTAGCTCCGTTTTGGTTTTAAAAGCAGAGAGTTCTCATTACAGCATATACTCCGATTCACTCAGAAATGTCCAAACGCAGCACTTACCAGAAACGTGTTTCTAACTCCTGAATCTAAAGGGAGATTTAACTCACTTAGCTGAACAAACGCACAGCAGAGCAGATTTAAGGATACGTGTCTTCTGTGTTTTTGGCAGAGTTTCTCTGCTATTTGGTTATATGCGGGAATACTCCTGGAATTGCCTGTTGTGAGATTCTCCACAGAAAGCGTATCAACACTAGTGCTTCAGCACACCAGCTTAACTCTGTAAGTTACATGCACAGACTTACAACCGTTCTTTTAGATATCTCCGTTTTTGTTTTAGATCTAGAGAGTTCTCATTAGAGCATATACTCCCATTCACTCAGGAATGTCCCAATGCAACACTTACCAGAAAAGTGTTTCTAACTTTTTAATCTAAAGAAAGATTTATCTCACTTAGCTGAACAATCGCACAGCAGAGCAGATTTAAGGATACATGTCTTCTGTGTTTTTCGCAGAGTTTCTCTGCTATTTCGTTATATGCGGGTATAGTGCTGGAAATGCCTGTTTTGAGATTTCTCCTCAGAAAGCGTTTCTAGACTTCCCTTCAACACACGAGTTTAACTCTGTAAGTTGAATGCACACATTGACAACCGTTCTGTTAGGTAGCTCCATTTTGGTTTTAGAAGCAGAGAGTTCTCATTACAGCATATATTCCCATTTCCACAGAAATGTCCAAACGCAGCTCTTACCAGAATCATGTTTCTTTCTTTTTTTTTTTTTTTTTTGAGACAGAATTTCGCTCTTGTTACCCAGGCTGGAATGCAATGGCAGGATCTCGGCTCACTGCAACCTCCGCCCCCAAGGTTCAGGCAATTCTTCCGCCTCAGCTTCCTGAGTAGCTGGGATTACAGGCACACACCACCATGCCCAGCTAATTTTTTGTATTTTTTAGTAGGAACGGGGTTTCACCATGTTGACCAGGATGGTCTTGATCGCTTGCCCTTGAAATCCACCCATCTCGGCCTCCCAGAATGCTCGGATTACAGGCTTGAGCCACCGGGCCCGGCCCAGAAACGTGTTTCTAACTTCTGAATCTAAAGGGAGATTTAACTCACTTAGCTGAACAAACCCACAGCAGAGCGCATTGAAGGATGTGTTCCTTCTGTGTTTTAGGCAGAGTTATACTGCTCTTTCGTTATATGCGGGAATACTGCTGGAAACGACTGTTTTGAGATTTCTCCCTAGAATGCGTTTCCACACTACCCCTTCAGCACCCGAGTTTAACTCTCTAAGTGGAATGCACACATTAACAACCGTTCTGTTAGGGAGCTCGGTTTGGGTTTTAGAAGCAGAGACTTCTCTTTACAGCCTATACTCCCTTTCACGCAGGAATGTCCAAACAGAGCTCTTACCAGAAAGCTGTTTCTACCTCCTGAATCTAAAGGGAGATTTAACACACTTAGCTGAACAAACGCACAGCAGAGCAGATAGAAGGATACGTTTCTTCTGTGTTTTACGCAGAATTTTACTGCTATTTCGATATATGCGGGAATACTGCTGGAAATGCCTGTTTTGAGATTTCTCCTCAGGAAGCGTTTCCAGACTTACCCTTCAACACACGAGTTTAACTCTGTAAGTTGAATGCACACATTGACAACCCTTCTGTTAGGTAGCTCCGTTTTGGTTTTAGAAGCAGAGATTTCTCATTAGAGCATATGCTCCCATTCACTCAGGAGTGTCCAAACACAGCTCTTAGCAGAAACGGGATTCTAACTCCTGAATCTAAAGGGATATTTAACTCCCTTAGGTGAACACACCCACAGCAGAACGGATTGAAGGATACGTTTCTTTTGTGTTTTAGGCAGAGTTGTACTGCTATTTCGTTTTATGCGGGAATACTCCTGGAAATGCGTTTTGAGATTTCTTTACAGAAAGCGTTTCCAGACTTCCCCTTCAACACACGAGTTTAAATCTGTAAGTTGAATGCACACATTGACAACCGTTCTGTTAGATGGCTCTGTGTGGGTTTTAGAAGCAGAGTGTTTTCCTTACAGGATGTACTCCCATTGACTCATTAATGTCCAAATGCAGCTTTTACCAGAAACCCGTTTCTAACTCCTGAATCTAAAGAGAGATTAAACTCACTTAGCTGAACAATCGCACAGCAGAGGAGATTGAAGGATACGTTTCTTCTGTGTTTTAGGAAGAGTTTTTCTGCTATTTCGTTATATGCGGGAATACTGATGAAAATGGCTGTTTTGAGATTTCTCCACAGAAAGCGTTTCCAGACTTCCCTTTCAACACACGAGTTCAACTCTGTAAGTTGAATACACAACTTGACAACCGTTCTGTTAGGTAGCTCCGTTATAATTTTAAAAGCAGAGAGTTCTCATTACGGCATATACCCCCATTCACTCAGAAATGTCCAAACGCAGCTCTTACCAGAAACGTGTTTCTAAATCCTGAATCTAACAGGAGGTTTAACCAACTTAGCTGAACACACGCACAGCAGAGAAGATTGAAGGATACGTTTCTTCTGTGTTTTAGGCAGAGTTTTACTGCTGTTTCCTTATATGCGGGAATACTGCTGAAAATGCCTGTTTTGAGATTTCTCCTCAGGAAGCGTTCCCAGACTTACCCTTCAACACACGAATTTAACTCTGTAAGTTGGATGCACACATTGACAGTCCATATGTTAGGAAGCTCAGTTTTGGTTTTAGAAGCAGAAAGTTCTCATTACAGCATATACTCCCATTTTCTAAAATATGTCCAAACGCAGCTCTACCAGAAACGTGTTTCTAACTCCTGAATCTAAAGGGAGATTTAACACACTTAGATGAACAAACTCACAGCAGAGCAGATTGAAGGATACATTTTCTCTGTGTTTTAGGCAGAGTTTTACTGCTATTTTGTTATATGCAGGATAACAGCTAAAAATGCTGTTCTGAGATTTCACCAGAGAAAGGGTTTCCAGACTTCCCCTTCAACACACGAGTTTAACTCTGTAAGTAGAATGGACACATTGACAACCGTTCTGTTAGGTAGCTCCATTTTTCTTTTAGAAGCAGAGAGTACTCATTACAGCCTATACACCCTTTCACTCAGAAATGTCCAAACACAGCTCTTACCAGAAAGGTGTTTCTACATCCTGAATCTAAAGGGAGATTTAACTCACTTAGCATAACAAACGCACTGAAGACCATATTGAATGATACGTTCCTTCTGTGTTTTAGGCAGAGTTTTACTGCTATTTCGTTATATGCGGGAATACTCCTGGAAATGCCTGTTTTGAGGTTTCTCCATAGACAGCGTTTCCAGACTTCCCCTTCAAAACACGAGTTTAAGTCTGTAAGTTGAATGCACACATTGAAAACCGTTAAGTTAGGTAGCTCCATTTTAATTGTAGAGCAGAGTTCTCATTGCAGCATATACTCCCATTAACTCAGAAATGTCCAGACGCAGCTCTTACCAAAAACGTGTTTCTAACTCCTCAATCAAAAGGGAGATCCAACTCACTTAGCGGAACAATTGCACAGCAGAGGAAATTCAAGGATACGTTTCTTCTGTGTTTTAGGCAGTGTTTTACTGCTATTTCGTTATATGCGGGAATACTGATGAAAATGCCTGTTTTGATATTTCTCCACAGAAAGCGTTTCCAGACGTCCCCTTCAACACAGGAGTTTAACACTTTAAGGTGAATGCACACATTGACAACCGTTCTGTTAGGAAGCTCCTTTTTTGATTTAGAAACAGAGTTCTCATTACAGCATATGCACCCATTCACTCAGAATTGTCCTAATGCAGGTCTTACCAGAAACGTGTTTCTAACTCCTGAATCAAAAGGGAGATTTAACTCACTTAGCTGAACAAACGCTCAGCAGAGCAGATTGAAGGATATGTTCATTCTTTGTTTTAGGCAGAGTTTTTCTGCTATTTCTTTATATCCCGGAATACTTCTGGAAATGTCTGTTTTGAGATTTCTCCACAAAAACTTTTCCAGACTTCCTTTCAACACACGAGTTTATCTCGGTAACTTGAATGCACACATTGACAACCATTCTGTTAGGTAGCTCCCTTTTGGTTTTAGAAGCAGAGAGTTCTCATTACAGCATATACTCCCATTCACTCAGAAATATCCAAACGTAGCTCTTACCAGAAACATGTTTCTAACTCGTAAATCTAAAGGGAGATTTAACTCACTTAGCTGAAAAACGCACAGCAGAGCAGATTTAAAAATACGTTTCTTCTGTGTTGCAGAGGCAGTCTTTCTGCTGTTCATTACGTGTGGGTGTTTGGCTGGAAATGCCTGTTTTGAGGTTCTCCACAGAAAGCGTTTCTAAACTGCTACATAAACACATGTGTTTAACTCCATAAGGTGAATGCACACATTGACAACCATTCTGTTTGATAGCTACGTTTTGGTTTTAGAACCAGATATTTCTCATTACAGCCTGTTTTCCCATTCACTCAGAAATTTCCAAACGCAGATTTTACTAAAAAAGTGTTTCTAACTCTTGAATCTAAAAATAGATGTAACTCACTTAGTTGAACAAACGCACAACAGAGCAGATTGTAGGATTCCTTTCTTCTGTGTTTCAGAGGCAGTCTTACTGCTATTCGTTATATGCGGGTATTTGGCTGGAAATGCCTGTTTTGAGATTCTCCACAGAAAGCGTTTGCAAAGTGCTGCATAAACACCTGAGTTTAACTCCATAAGTTGAATGCACTCATTGACAACAATTCTCTTAAATAGCTCCGTTTGGTTATAGAACCAGATATTTCTCATTACAGCCTGTACTCCCATTCACTAAGGAATATCCAAATGCAGCTTTTACAAGAAACTTGTTTCTAACTCCTGAATCTAAACATAGATGTAACTCACTTCATGGAACAAATGCACAGCAGGGCAGATTGTAGGATAAGTTTCTTCTCTGTTTCAGAGGCAGTCTAACTTCTTTTCGTTGTTTGTGGGTATTTGGCTGGAAATGCCGGTTTTGAGATTCTCCACAGAAAGCATTTCCGAACTGCTGCATAAACACATGAGTTTAACTCCATAAGTTGAATGCACACATTGACAACCATTCTGTTAGATAGTTTATTTTTGGTTTTAGAACCAGATATTTCTCATTACTGCCTGTACTCCCATTAACTGAGGAATATCCAAATGCAGCTTTTACTAGAAATGCGTTTCTAACTCCTGAATCTAAACATAGTTGTAAATCACTTAGTTGAACAAACGCACAGTGGAGCAGATTGTAGGATACGTTAATTCCGTCTTGCAGAGGCAGTCTTACTGCTGTTCGTTACATGTGGGTATTTGGCTGGAAATTCCTGTTTTGAGGTTCTCCACAGAAAGCGTTTCTAAACTCCTGCATAAACACATGAGTTTAACTCCGTAAGGTGAATGCACACATTGACAACCATTCTTTTTGATAGCTCCATTTTGGTTTTAGGACCAGATATTTCTCATTACAGCCTGTACTCCCATTCACTCAGGAATTTCCAAATGCAGATTTTACTAGAAACGTGTTTCTAACTCCTGAATCTAAACATAGTTGTAACACACTTAGTTGAACAAACGCACAGCAGAGCAGATTGTAGGATACGTTTCTTCTGTTTTTCAGAGGCAGTCTTACTACTATTCGTTATATGTTGGTATTTGGCTTGAAATGTCTGTTTTCAGACTTTCCACAGAAAGCGTTTCCAAACTGCTGCATAAACACATGAGTTTAACTCTGTAACTTGAATGCACACATTGACAACGATTCTGACAGACAGCTCCTTTTTGGTTTTTTAACCAAATGTTTCTCATCACAGCCTGTTCTCCAATTCATTCAAGAATTTCCAAATGCAGCTTTACTAGAAACGTGTTTCTAACTCCTGAATCTAAACATAGATGTAAATCACTTAATTGAACAAACGCACAGCAGAGCAGATTGTAGCATAAGTTTCTTCTGTGTTGCAGAGGCAGTCTTAGTGCTATTCATTATATGCGGGTATTTGGCTGGAAATGCCTGTTTTCAGATTCTCCACAGAAAGCATTTCCAAACTGCTGCAGAGACACATGAGCTTAACTCCGTAAGGTGAATGCACAGATTGACAACCATTCTGTTACACAGCTCCATTTGGGTTTTAGAAGCAGAGAATTCTTTGTACAGCATATACTCCCATTCACTCAGGAATATCCAAATGCAGCTTTTACTAGAAAGGTGTTTCTTACTCCTGAATCTAAACATAGATGTAACTCACTTAGTTGAACAAACGCAAATCAGAGCAGACTGACGAATTCGTTTCTTCTGTGATTCAGGCAGAGTTTTACTGCTATTTCGTTATAGGCGGGAATACTGCTGGAAATGCCTGTTTTGAGATTTCTCCACAGAAAGCGTTTCCAGACTTCCCCTTCAACACCCGAGTTTCACACTGTAAGTTGAATGCACACATTAACAACCATTCTGTTAGGAAGCTCGGTTTTGGTTTTAGAAGCAGAGACTTCTCATTACAGCCTATACTCCCTTTCACTCAGGAATGTCCAAACAGAGCCCTTATCAGAAAGCTGTTTCTACCTCCTGAATCTAAAGGGAGATTTAACACACTTAGCTGAACAAACGCACAGCAGAGCAGATAGAAAGATACGTTTCTTCTTTGTTTTAGGCAGAATTTTACTGCTATTTCGATATATGCGGGAATACTGCTGAAAATGCCTGTTTTGAGATTTCTCCTCAGGAAGCGTTTCCAGACTTACCCTTCAACACACGAGTTTAACTCTGTAAGTTGGATGCACACATTGACAATCCATCTGTTAGGACGCTCAGTTTTGGTTTTAGAAGCAGAAAGTTCTCATTACAGCATATACTCCCATTTACTAAAAAATGTCCAAATGCAGCTCTTACCAGAAACGTGTTTCTCACTCCTGAATCTAAAGGGAGATTTAACACACTTAGATGAACAAACGCACAGCAGAGCAGATTGAAGGATACATTTTCTCTGTGTTTTAGGCAGAGTTTTACTGCTATTTTGTTATATGCAGGATAACAGCTAAAAATGCTGTTCTGAGATTTCACCAGAGAAAGGGTTTCCAGACTTCCCCTTCAACACACGAGTTTAACTCTGTAAGTAGAATGGACACATTGACAACCGTTCTGTTAGGTAGCTCCATTTTTCTTTTAGAAGCAGAGAGTACTCATTACAGCCTATACACCCTTTCACTCAGAAATGTCCAAACACAGCTCTTACCAGAAAGGTGTTTCTACATCCTGAATCTAAAGGGAGATTAAACTCACTTAGCATAACAAACGCACTGAAGACCATATTGTATGATACGTTCCTTCCGTGTTTTAGGCAGAGTTTTACTGCTATTTCGTTATATGCGGGAATACTCCTGGAAATGCCTGTTTTGAGGTTTCTCCATAGACAGCGTTTCCAGACTTCCCCTTCAAAACACGAGTTTAAGTCTGTAAGTTGAATGCACACATTGAAAACCGTTAAGTTAGGTAGCTCCATTTTAATTGTAGAGCAGAGTTCTCATTGCAGCATATACTCCCATTAACTCAGAAATGTCCAGACGCAGCTCTTACCAAAAACGTGTTTCTAACTCCTCAATCAAAAGGGAGATCCAACTCACTTAGCGGAACAATTGCACAGCAGAGGAAATTCAAGGATACGTTTCTTCTGTGTTTTAGGCAGTGTTTTACTGCTATTTCGTTATATGCGGGAATACTGATGAAAATGCCTGTTTTGATATTTCTCCACAGAAAGCGTTTCCAGATGTCCCCTTCAACACAGGAGTTTAACACTTTAAGGTGAATGCACACATTGACAACCGTTCTGTTAGGAAGCTCCTTTTTTGATTTAGAAACAGAGAGTTCTCATTACAGCATATGCACCCATTCACTCAGAATTGTCCAAATGCAGCTCTTACCAGAAACGTGTTTCTAACTCCTGAATCTAAACGGAGATTTAACTCACTTAGCTGAACAAACGCTCAGCAGAGCAGAATGAAGGATAGGTTAATTCTTTGTTTTAACCTATCCTTTCTCCTTTTCTGCTATTTCTTTATATCCGGGAATACTTCTGGAAATGCCTGTTTTGAGTTTTCTCCACAAAAACGTTTCCAGACTTCCTTTCAACACACGAGTTTATCTCGGTAACTTGAATGCACACATTGACAACCGTTCTGTTAGGTAGCTCCCTTTTGGTTTTAGAAGCAGAGAGTTCTCATTACAGCATATACTCCCATTCACTCAGAAAAGTCCAAACGCAGATCTTACCAGAAACGTGTTTCTAACTCATAATTCTAAAGGGAGATTTAACTCACTTAGCTGAAAAACGCACAGCAGAGCAGATTAAAGGATACGTTTCTTCTGTGTTGCAGAGGCAGTCTTACTGCTGTTCGTTACATGTGGGTATTTGGCTGGAAATGCCTGTTTTGAGGTTCTCCACAGAAAGCATTTCTAAACTGTTGCATAAACACATGAGTTTAACTCCATAAGGTGAAAGCACACATTGACAACCATTCTGTTTGATAGCACCATTTTGGTTTTAGAACCAGATATTTCTCATTACAGCCTGTTCTGCCATTCACTCAGAATTTTCCAAACGCAGATTTTACTAAAAAAGTGTTTCTAAATCTTGAATCTAAACATAGATGTAACTAAGTTAGTTGAACAAACGCACAACGGAGCAGCTTGTAGGATTCCTTTCTTCTGTGTTTCAGAGGCAGTCTTACTACTCTTCGTTATATGCGGGTATTTGCCTGGAAATGCTTGTTATGAGATTCTCCACAGAAAGCGTTTGCAAACTGCTGCATAAACACCTGAGTTTAACTCCATAAGTTGAATGCACTCATTGACCACCATTCTCTTAAATAGCTCGGTTTGGTTATAGAACCAGATGTTTCTCATTACAGCCTGTACTCCCATTCACTAAGGAATATCCAAATGCAGCTTTTACAAGAAATGTGTTTCTAACTCCTGAATCTAAACATAGATGTAACTCACTTTGTGGAACAAATGCACAGCAGGGCAGATTGTAGGATAAGTTTCTTCTCTGTTTCAGAGGCAGTCTAACTTCTTTTCGTTGTTTGTGGGTATTTGGCTGGAAATGCCTGTTTTGAGATTCTCCACAGAAAGCATTTCCAAACTGCTGCATAAACACATGAGTTTAACTCCATAAGTTGAATGCACACATTGACAACCATTGTGTTAGACAGCTCCATTTTGGTTTTAGAACCAGATATTTCTCATTACAACCTGTACCCCCATTCACTCAGGAATATCCAAACGCAGCTTTTACTAGAAACGTGTTTCTAACTCCTGAGTCTAAACATAGGTGTAACACACTTAGTTGAACAAACGCACAGCAGAGCAGATTGTAGGATATGTTTCTTGTGTTTTTCAGAGGCACTCTTACTACTATTGATTATATGTGAGTATTTGGCTGGAAATGTCTGTTTTGACATTTTTCACCGAAAGCGTTTCCGAACTGCTGCATAAATACATGAGTTTAACTCCATAAGTTGAATGCACACATTGACAATCATTCTGTTACATAGTTTTTTATTGGTTTTAGAATCAGATATTTCTCATTACAGCCTGTACTCCCATTAACTGAGGAATATCCAAATGCAGCTTCTACTAGAAACGTGTTTCTCACTCCTGAATCTAAACATAGTTGTAGCTCACTTAGTTGAACAAAGGCACAGCTGAGCAGATTGTAGGATACGTTTCTTCTGTGTTTCAGAGGAAGTCTTACTACTTTCCATTGTATGCAGGTATTTGGCTGGAAATGCCTGTTTTGAAATTCTTTACAGAAAGCGTTTCTAAACTGCTGCATAAACACATAAGTTTTACTCCCTAAGTTGAATGCACACATTGACGACCATTCTGTTTGATAGCTTTGTTTTGGTTTTAGAAGCAGAGAGTTCTCCTTACAGCATATACTCCCATTCAATCAGGAATGGCCAAACGCAGCTCTTACCAGAAACGTGTTTCTAACTCCTGAATCTAAAGACAGATTTAACACACTTAGATGAACAAACGCACAGCAGAGTGGATTGAAGGATACGTTTCTTCTGTGTTTTAGGCAGAGTTTTTCTGGTATTTCGTTATATGCGGGAATACTGATGAAAATGCCTGTTTTGAGATTTCTCCACAGAAAGCATTTCCAGACTTCCCCTTCAAGACACGAGTTTACCTCTGTAAGTTGAATGCCCACACTGACAACTGTTCTGATAAGTAGCTCCGTTTTGGTTTTAAAAGCAGAGAGTTCTCATTACAGCATATACTCCGATTCACTCAGAAATGTCCAAACGCAGCACTTACCAGAAACGTGTTTCTAACTCCTGAATCTAAAGGGAGATTTAACTCACTTAGCTGAACAAACGCACAGCAGAGCAGATTTAAGGATACGTGTCTTCTGTGTTTTTGGCAGAGTTTCTCTGCTATTTGGTTATATGCGGGAATACTCCTGGAATTGCCTGTTGTGAGATTCTCCACAGAAAGCGTATCAACACTAGTGCTTCAGCACACCAGCTTAACTCTGTAAGTTACATGCACAGACTTACAACCGTTCTTTTAGATATCTCCGTTTTTGTTTTAGATCTAGAGAGTTCTCATTAGAGCATATACTCCCATTCACTCAGGAATGTCCCAATGCAACACTTACCAGAAAAGTGTTTCTAACTTTTTAATCTAAAGAAAGATTTATCTCACTTAGCTGAACAATCGCACAGCAGAGCAGATTTAAGGATACATGTCTTCTGTGTTTTTCGCAGAGTTTCTCTGCTATTTCGTTATATGCGGGTATAGTGCTGGAAATGCCTGTTTTGAGATTTCTCCTCAGAAAGCGTTTCTAGACTTCCCTTCAACACACGAGTTTAACTCTGTAAGTTGAATGCACACATTGACAACCGTTCTGTTAGGTAGCTCCATTTTGGTTTTAGAAGCAGAGAGTTCTCATTACAGCATATATTCCCATTTCCACAGAAATGTCCAAACGCAGCTCTTACCAGAATCATGTTTCTTTCTTTTTTTTTTTTTTTTTTTGAGACAGAATTTCGCTCTTGTTACCCAGGCTGGAATGCAATGGCAGGATCTCGGCTCACTGCAACCTCCGCCCCCAAGGTTCAGGCAATTCTTCCGCCTCAGCTTCCTGAGTAGCTGGGATTACAGGCACACACCACCATGCCCAGCTAATTTTTTGTATTTTTTAGTAGGAACGGGGTTTCACCATGTTGACCAGGATGGTCTTGATCGCTTGCCCTTGAAATCCACCCATCTCGGCCTCCCAGAATGCTCGGATTACAGGCTTGAGCCACCGGGCCCGGCCCAGAAACGTGTTTCTAACTTCTGAATCTAAAGGGAGATTTAACTCACTTAGCTGAACAAACCCACAGCAGAGCGCATTGAAGGATGTGTTCCTTCTGTGTTTTAGGCAGAGTTATACTGCTCTTTCGTTATATGCGGGAATACTGCTGGAAACGACTGTTTTGAGATTTCTCCCTAGAATGCGTTTCCACACTACCCCTTCAGCACCCGAGTTTAACTCTCTAAGTGGAATGCACACATTAACAACCGTTCTGTTAGTGAGCTCGGTTTGGGTTTTAGAAGCAGAGACTTCTCTTTACAGCCTATACTCCCTTTCACGCAGGAATGTCCAAACAGAGCTCTTACCAGAAAGCTGTTTCTACCTCCTGAATCTAAAGGGAGATTTAACACACTTAGCTGAACAAACGCACAGCAGAGCAGATAGAAGGATACGTTTCTTCTGTGTTTTACGCAGAATTTTACTGCTATTTCGATATATGCGGGAATACTGCTGGAAATGCCTGTTTTGAGATTTCTCCTCAGGAAGCGTTTCCAGACTTACCCTTCAACACACGAGTTTAACTCTGTAAGTTGAATGCACACATTGACAACCCTTCTGTTAGGTAGCTCCGTTTTGGTTTTAGAAGCAGAGATTTCTCATTAGAGCATATGCTCCCATTCACTCAGGAGTGTCCAAACACAGCTCTTAGCAGAAACGGGATTCTAACTCCTGAATCTAAAGGGATATTTAACTCCCTTAGGTGAACACACCCACAGCAGAACGGATTGAAGGATACGTTTCTTTTGTGTTTTAGGCAGAGTTGTACTGCTATTTCGTTTTATGCGGGAATACTGCTGGAAATGCGTTTTGAGATTTCTTTACAGAAAGCGTTTCCAGACTTCCCCTTCAACACACGAGTTTAAATCTGTAAGTTGAATGCACACATTGACAACCGTTCTGTTAGATGGCTCTGTGTGGGTTTTAGAAGCAGAGTGTTTTCCTTACAGGATGTACTCCCATTGACTCATTAATGTCCAAATGCAGCTTTTACCAGAAACCCGTTTCTAACTCCTGAATCTAAAGAGAGATTAAACTCACTTAGCTGAACAATCGCACAGCAGAGGAGATTGAAGGATACGTTTCTTCTGTGTTTTAGGAAGAGTTTTTCTGCTATTTCGTTATATGCGGGAATACTGATGAAAATGGCTGTTTTGAGATTTCTCCACAGAAAGCGTTTCCAGACTTCCCTTTCAACACACGAGTTCAACTCTGTAAGTTGAATACACAACTTGACAACCGTTCTGTTAGGTAGCTCCGTTATAATTTTAAAAGCAGAGAGTTCTCATTACGGCATATACCCCCATTCACTCAGAAATGTCCAAACGCAGCTCTTACCAGAAACGTGTTTCTAAATCCTGAATCTAACAGGAGGTTTAACCAACTTAGCTGAACACACGCACAGCAGAGAAGATTGAAGGATACGTTTCTTCTGTGTTTTAGGCAGAGTTTTACTGCTGTTTCCTTATATGCGGGAATACTGCTGAAAATGCCTGTTTTGAGATTTCTCCTCAGGAAGCGTTCCCAGACTTACCCTTCAACACACGAATTTAACTCTGTAAGTTGGATGCACACATTGACAGTCCATCTGTTAGGAAGCTCAGTTTTGGTTTTAGAAGCAGAAAGTTCTCATTACAGCATATACTCCCATTTTCTAAAATATGTCCAAACGCAGCTCTACCAGAAACGTGTTTCTAACTCCTGAATCTAAAGGGAGATTTAACACACTTAGATGAACAAACTCACAGCAGAGCAGATTGAAGGATACATTTTCTCTGTGTTTTAGGCAGAGTTTTACTGCTATTTTGTTATATGCAGGATAACAGCTAAAAATGCTGTTCTGAGATTTCACCAGAGAAAGGGTTTCCAGACTTCCCCTTCAACACACGAGTTTAACTCTGTAAGTAGAATGGACACATTGACAACCGTTCTGTTAGGTAGCTCCATTTTTCTTTTAGAAGCAGAGAGTACTCATTACAGCCTATACACCCTTTCACTCAGAAATGTCCAAACACAGCTCTTACCAGAAAGGTGTTTCTACATCCTGAATCTAAAGGGAGATTTAACTCACTTAGCATAACAAACGCACTGAAGACCATATTGAATGATACGTTCCTTCTGTGTTTTAGGCAGAGTTTTACTGCTATTTCGTTATATGCGGGAATACTCCTGGAAATGCCTGTTTTGAGGTTTCTCCATAGACAGCGTTTCCAGACTTCCCCTTCAAAACACGAGTTTAAGTCTGTAAGTTGAATGCACACATTGAAAACCGTTAAGTTAGGTAGCTCCATTTTAATTGTAGAGCAGAGTTCTCATTGCAGCATATACTCCCATTAACTCAGAAATGTCCAGACGCAGCTCTTACCAAAAACGTGTTTCTAACTCCTCAATCAAAAGGGAGATCCAACTCACTTAGCGGAACAATTGCACAGCAGAGGAAATTCAAGGATACGTTTCTTCTGTGTTTTAGGCAGTGTTTTACTGCTATTTCGTTATATGCGGGAATACTGATGAAAATGCCTGTTTTGATATTTCTCCACAGAAAGCGTTTCCAGACGTCCCCTTCAACACAGGAGTTTAACACTTTAAGGTGAATGCACACATTGACAACCGTTCTGTTAGGAAGCTCCTTTTTTGATTTAGAAACAGAGTTCTCATTACAGCATATGCACCCATTCACTCAGAATTGTCCTAATGCAGGTCTTACCAGAAACGTGTTTCTAACTCCTGAATCAAAAGGGAGATTTAACTCACTTAGCTGAACAAACGCTCAGCAGAGCAGATTGAAGGATATGTTAATTCTTTGTTTTAGGCAGAGTTTTTCTGCTATTTCTTTATATCCCGGAATACTTCTGGAAATGTCTGTTTTGAGATTTCTCCACAAAAACTTTTCCAGACTTCCTTTCAACACACGAGTTTATCTCGGTAACTTGAATGCACACATTGACAACCATTCTGTTAGGTAGCTCCCTTTTGGTTTTAGAAGCAGAGAGTTCTCATTACAGCATATACTCCCATTCACTCAGAAATATCCAAACGTAGCTCTTACCAGAAACATGTTTCTAACTCGTAAATCTAAAGGGAGATTTAACTCACTTAGCTGAAAAACGCACAGCAGAGCAGATTTAAAAATACGTTTCTTCTGTGTTGCAGAGGCAGTCTTTCTGCTGTTCATTACGTGTGGGTATTTGGCTGGAAATGCCTGTTTTGAGGTTCTCCACAGAAAGCGTTTCTAAACTGCTACATAAACACATGTGTTTAACTCCATAAGGTGAATGCACACATTGACAACCATTCTGTTTGATAGCTACGTTTTGGTTTTAGAACCAGATATTTCTCATTACAGCCTGTTTTCCCATTCACTCAGAAATTTCCAAACGCAGATTTTACTAAAAAAGTGTTTCTAACTCTTGAATCTAAAAATAGATGTAACTCACTTAGTTGAACAAACGCACAACAGAGCAGATTGTAGGATTCCTTTCTTCTGTGTTTCAGAGGCAGTCTTACTGCTATTCGTTATATGCGGGTATTTGGCTGGAAATGCCTGTTTTGAGATTCTCCACAGAAAGCGTTTGCAAAGTGCTGCATAAACACCTGAGTTTAACTCCATAAGTTGAATGCACTCATTGACAACAATTCTCTTAAATAGCTCCGTTTGGTTATAGAACCAGATATTTCTCATTACAGCCTGTACTCCCATTCACTAAGGAATATCCAAATGCAGCTTTTACAAGAAACTTGTTTCTAACTCCTGAATCTAAACATAGATGTAACTCACTTCATGGAACAAATGCACAGCAGGGCAGATTGTAGGATAAGTTTCTTCTCTGTTTCAGAGGCAGTCTAACTTCTTTTCGTTGTTTGTGGGTATTTGGCTGGAAATGCCGGTTTTGAGATTCTCCACAGAAAGCATTTCCGAACTGCTGCATAAACACATGAGTTTAACTCCATAAGTTGAATGCACACATTGACAACCATTCTGTTAGATAGTTTATTTTTGGTTTTAGAACCAGATATTTCTCATTACTGCCTGTACTCCCATTAACTGAGGAATATCCAAATGCAGCTTTTACTAGAAATGCGTTTCTAACTCCTGAATCTAAACATAGTTGTAAATCACTTAGTTGAACAAACGCACAGTGGAGCAGATTGTAGGATACGTTAATTCCGTCTTGCAGAGGCAGTCTTACTGCTGTTCGTTACATGTGGGTATTTGGCTGGAAATTCCTGTTTTGAGGTTCTCCACAGAAAGCGTTTCTAAACTCCTGCATAAACACATGAGTTTAACTCCGTAAGGTGAATGCACACATTGACAACCATTCTTTTTGATAGCTCCATTTTGGTTTTAGGACCAGATATTTCTCATTACAGCCTGTACTCCCATTCACTCAGGAATTTCCAAATGCAGATTTTACTAGAAACGTGTTTCTAACTCCTGAATCTAAACATAGTTGTAACACACTTAGTTGAACAAACGCACAGCAGAGCAGATTGTAGGATACGTTTCTTCTGTTTTTCAGAGGCAGTCTTACTACTATTCGTTATATGTTGGTATTTGGCTTGAAATGTCTGTTTTCAGACTTTCCACAGAGAGCGTTTCCAAACTGCTGCATAAACACATGAGTTTAACTCTGTAACTTGAATGCACACATTGACAACGATTCTGACAGACAGCTCCTTTTTGGTTTTTTAACCAAATGTTTCTCATCACAGCCTGTTCTCCAATTCATTCAAGAATTTCCAAATGCAGCTTTACTAGAAACGTGTTTCTAACTCCTGAATCTAAACATAGATGTAAATCACTTAATTGAACAAACGCACAGCAGAGCAGATTGTAGCATAAGTTTCTTCTGTGTTGCAGAGGCAGTCTTAGTGCTATTCATTATATGCGGGTATTTGGCTGGAAATGCCTGTTTTCAGATTCTCCACAGAAAGCATTTCCAAACTGCTGCAGAGACACATGAGCTTAACTCCGTAAGGTGAATGCACAGATTGACAACCATTCTGTTACACAGCTCCATTTGGGTTTTAGAAGCAGAGAATTCTTTGTACAGCATATACTCCCATTCACTCAGGAATATCCAAATGCAGCTTTTACTAGAAAGGTGTTTCTTACTCCTGAATCTAAACATAGATGTAACTCACTTAGTTGAACAAACGCAAATCAGAGCAGACTGACGAATTCGTTTCTTCTGTGATTCAGGCAGAGTTTTACTGCTATTTCGTTATAGGCGGGAATACTGCTGGAAATGCCTGTTTTGAGATTTCTCCACAGAAAGCGTTTCCAGACTTCCCCTTCAACACCCGAGTTTCACACTGTAAGTTGAATGCACACATTAACAACCATTCTGTTAGGAAGCTCGGTTTTGGTTTTAGAAGCAGAGACTTCTCATTACAGCCTATACTCCCTTTCACTCAGGAATGTCCAAACAGAGCCCTTATCAGAAAGCTGTTTCTACCTCCTGAATCTAAAGGGAGATTTAACACACTTAGCTGAACAAACGCACAGCAGAGCAGATAGAAAGATACGTTTCTTCTTTGTTTTAGGCAGAATTTTACTGCTATTTCGATATATGCGGGAATACTGCTGAAAATGCCTGTTTTGAGATTTCTCCTCAGGAAGCGTTTCCAGACTTACCCTTCAACACACGAGTTTAACTCTGTAAGTTGGATGCACACATTGACAATCCATCTGTTAGGACGCTCAGTTTTGGTTTTAGAAGCAGAAAGTTCTCATTACAGCATATACTCCCATTTACTAAAAAATGTCCAAATGCAGCTCTTACCAGAAACGTGTTTCTCACTCCTGAATCTAAAGGGAGATTTAACACACTTAGATGAACAAACGCACAGCAGAGCAGATTGAAGGATACATTTTCTCTGTGTTTTAGGCAGAGTTTTACTGCTATTTTGTTATATGCAGGATAACAGCTAAAAATGCTGTTCTGAGATTTCACCAGAGAAAGGGTTTCCAGACTTCCCCTTCAACACACGAGTTTAACTCTGTAAGTAGAATGGACACATTGACAACCGTTCTGTTAGGTAGCTCCATTTTTCTTTTAGAAGCAGAGAGTACTCATTACAGCCTATACACCCTTTCACTCAGAAATGTCCAAACACAGCTCTTGCCAGAAAGGTGTTTCTACATCCTGAATCTAAAGGGAGATTTAACTCACTTAGCATAACAAACGCACTGAAGACCATATTGAATGATACGTTCCTTCTGTGTTTTAGGCAGAGTTTTACTGCTATTTCGTTATATGCGGGAATACTCCTGGAAATGCCTGTTTTGAGGTTTCTCCATAGACAGCGTTTCCAGACTTCCCCTTCAAAACACGAGTTTAAGTCTGTAAGTTGAATGCACACATTGAAAACCGTTAAGTTAGGTAGCTCCATTTTAATTGTAGAGCAGAGTTCTCATTGCAGCATATACTCCCATTAACTCAGAAATGTCCAGACGCAGCTCTTACCAAAAACGTGTTTCTAACTCCTCAATCAAAAGGGAGATCCAACTCACTTAGCGGAACAATTGCACAGCAGAGGAAATTCAAGGATACGTTTCTTCTGTGTTTTAGGCAGTGTTTTACTGCTATTTCGTTATATGCGGGAATACTGATGAAAATGCCTGTTTTGATATTTCTCCACAGAAAGCGTTTCCAGATGTCCCCTTCAACACAGGAGTTTAACACTTTAAGGTGAATGCACACATTGACAACCGTTCTGTTAGGAAGCTCCTTTTTTGATTTAGAAACAGAGAGTTCTCATTACAGCATATGCACCCATTCACTCAGAATTGTCCAAATGCAGCTCTTACCAGAAACGTGTTTCTAACTCCTGAATCTAAACGGAGATTTAACTCACTTAGCTGAACAAACGCTCAGCAGAGCAGAATGAAGGATAGGTTAATTCTTTGTTTTAACCTATCCTTTCTCCTTTTCTGCTATTTCTTTATATCCGGGAATACTTCTGGAAATGCCTGTTTTGAGTTTTCTCCACAAAAACGTTTCCAGACTTCCTTTCAACACACGAGTTTATCTCGGTAACTTGAATGCACACATTGACAACCGTTCTGTTAGGTAGCTCCCTTTTGGTTTTAGAAGCAGAGAGTTCTCATTACAGCATATACTCCCATTCACTCAGAAAAGTCCAAACGCAGATCTTACCAGAAACGTGTTTCTAACTCATAATTCTAAAGGGAGATTTAACTCACTTAGCTGAAAAACGCACAGCAGAGCAGATTAAAGGATACGTTTCTTCTGTGTTGCAGAGGCAGTCTTACTGCTGTTCGTTACATGTGGGTATTTGGCTGGAAATGCCTGTTTTGAGGTTCTCCACAGAAAGCATTTCTAAACTGTTGCATAAACACATGAGTTTAACTCCATAAGGTGAAAGCACACATTGACAACCATTCTGTTTGATAGCACCATTTTGGTTTTAGAACCAGATATTTCTCATTACAGCCTGTTCTGCCATTCACTCAGAATTTTCCAAACGCAGATTTTACTAAAAAAGTGTTTCTAAATCTTGAATCTAAACATAGATGTAACTAAGTTAGTTGAACAAACGCACAACGGAGCAGCTTGTAGGATTCCTTTCTTCTGTGTTTCAGAGGCAGTCTTACTACTCTTCGTTATATGCGGGTATTTGCCTGGAAATGCTTGTTATGAGATTCTCCACAGAAAGCGTTTGCAAACTGCTGCATAAACACCTGAGTTTAACTCCATAAGTTGAATGCACTCATTGACCACCATTCTCTTAAATAGCTCGGTTTGGTTATAGAACCAGATGTTTCTCATTACAGCCTGTACTCCCATTCACTAAGGAATATCCAAATGCAGCTTTTACAAGAAATGTGTTTCTAACTCCTGAATCTAAACATAGATGTAACTCACTTTGTGGAACAAATGCACAGCAGGGCAGATTGTAGGATAAGTTTCTTCTCTGTTTCAGAGGCAGTCTAACTTCTTTTCGTTGTTTGTGGGTATTTGGCTGGAAATGCCTGTTTTGAGATTCTCCACAGAAAGCATTTCCAAACTGCTGCATAAACACATGAGTTTAACTCCATAAGTTGAATGCACACATTGACAACCATTGTGTTAGACAGCTCCATTTTGGTTTTAGAACCAGATATTTCTCATTACAACCTGTACCCCCATTCACTCAGGAATATCCAAACGCAGCTTTTACTAGAAACGTGTTTCTAACTCCTGAGTCTAAACATAGGTGTAACACACTTAGTTGAACAAACGCACAGCAGAGCAGATTGTAGGATATGTTTCTTGTGTTTTTCAGAGGCAGTCTTACTACTATTGATTATATGTGAGTATTTGGCTGGAAATGTCTGTTTTGACATTTTTCACCGAAAGCGTTTCCGAACTGCTGCATAAATACATGAGTTTAACTCCATAAGTTGAATGCACACATTGACAATCATTCTGTTACATAGTTTTTTATTGGTTTTAGAATCAGATATTTCTCATTACAGCCTGTACTCCCATTAACTGAGGAATATCCAAATGCAGCTTCTACTAGAAACGTGTTTCTCACTCCTGAATCTAAACATAGTTGTAGCTCACTTAGTTGACCAAAGGCACAGCTGAGCAGATTGTAGGATACGTTTCTTCTGTGTTTCAGAGGAAGTCTTACTACTTTCCATTGTATGCAGGTATTTGGCTGGAAATGCCTGTTTTGAAATTCTTTACAGAAAGCGTTTCTAAACTGCTGCATAAACACATAAGTTTTACTCCCTAAGTTGAATGCACACATTGACGACCATTCTGTTTGATAGCTTTGTTTTGGTTTTAGAAGCAGAGAGTTCTCCTTACAGCATATACTCCCATTCAATCAGGAATGGCCAAACGCAGCTCTTACCAGAAACGTGTTTCTAACTCCTGAATCTAAAGACAGATTTAACACACTTAGATGAACAAACGCACAGCAGAGTGGATTGAAGGATACGTTTCTTCTGTGTTTTAGGCAGAGTTTTTCTGGTATTTCGTTATATGCGGGAATACTGATGAAAATGCCTGTTTTGAGATTTCTCCACAGAAAGCATTTCCAGACTTCCCCTTCAAGACACGAGTTTACCTCTGTAAGTTGAATGCCCACACTGACAACTGTTCTGATAAGTAGCTCCGTTTTGGTTTTAAAAGCAGAGAGTTCTCATTACAGCATATACTCCGATTCACTCAGAAATGTCCAAACGCAGCACTTACCAGAAACGTGTTTCTAACTCCTGAATCTAAAGGGAGATTTAACTCACTTAGCTGAACAAACGCACAGCAGAGCAGATTTAAGGATACGTGTCTTCTGTGTTTTTGGCAGAGTTTCTCTGCTATTTGGTTATATGCGGGAATACTCCTGGAATTGCCTGTTGTGAGATTCTCCACAGAAAGCGTATCAACACTAGTGCTTCAGCACACCAGCTTAACTCTGTAAGTTACATGCACAGACTTACAACCGTTCTTTTAGATATCTCCGTTTTTGTTTTAGATCTAGAGAGTTCTCATTAGAGCATATACTCCCATTCACTCAGGAATGTCCCAATGCAACACTTACCAGAAAAGTGTTTCTAACTTTTTAATCTAAAGAAAGATTTATCTCACTTAGCTGAACAATCGCACAGCAGAGCAGATTTAAGGATACATGTCTTCTGTGTTTTTCGCAGAGTTTCTCTGCTATTCCGTTATATGCGGGTATAGTGCTGGAAATGCCTGTTTTGAGATTTCTCCTCAGAAAGCGTTTCTAGACTTCCCTTCAACACACGAGTTTAACTCTGTAAGTTGAATGCACACATTGACAACCGTTCTGTTAGGTAGCTCCATTTTGGTTTTAGAAGCAGAGAGTTCTCATTACAGCATATATTCCCATTTCCACAGAAATGTCCAAACGCAGCTCTTACCAGAATCATGTTTCTTTCTTTTTTTTTTTTTTTTTGAGACAGAATTTCGCTCTTGTTACCCAGGCTGGAATGCAATGGCAGGATCTCGGCTCACTGCAACCTCCGCCCCCAAGGTTCAGGCAATTCTTCCGCCTCAGCTTCCTGAGTAGCTGGGATTACAGGCACACACCACCATGCCCAGCTAATTTTTTGTATTTTTTAGTAGGAACGGGGTTTCACCTTGTTGACCAGGATGGTCTTGATCGCTTGCCCTTGAAATCCACCCATCTCGGCCTCCCAAAATGCTCGGATTACAGGCTTGAGCCACCGGGCCCGGCCCAGAAACGTGTTTCTAACTTCTGAATCTAAAGGGAGATTTAACTCACTTAGCTGAACAAACCCACAGCAGAGCGCATTGAAGGATGTGTTCCTTCTGTGTTTTAGGCAGAGTTATACTGCTCTTTCGTTATATGCGGGAATACTGCTGGAAACGACTGTTTTGAGATTTCTCCCTAGAATGCGTTTCCACACTACCCCTTCAGCACCCGAGTTTAACTCTGTAAGTGGAATGCACACATTAACAACCGTTCTGTTAGGGAGCTCGGTTTTGGTTTTAGAAGCAGAGACTTCTCTTTACAGCCTATACTCCCTTTCACGCAGGAATGTCCAAACAGAGCTCTTACCAGAAAGCTGTTTCTACCTCCTGAATCTAAAGGGAGATTTAACACACTTAGCTGAACAAACGCACAGCAGAGCAGATAGAAGGATACGTTTCTTCTGTGTTTTACTCAGAATTTTACTGCTATTTCGATATATGTGGGAATACTGCTGGAAATGCCTGTTTTGAGATTTCTCCTCAGGAAGCGTTTCCAGACTTACCCTTCAACACACGAGTTTAACTCTGTAAGTTGAATGCACACATTGACAACCCTTCTGTTAGGTAGCTCCGTTTTGGTTTTAGAAGCAGAGATTTCTCATTAGAGCATATGCTCCCATTCACTCAGGAGTGTCCAAACACAGCTCTTAGCAGAAACGGGATTCTAACTCCTGAATCTAAAGGGATATTTAACTCCCTTAGGTGAACACACCCACAGCAGAACGGATTGAAGGATACGTTTCTTTTGTGTTTTAGGCAGAGTTGTACTGCTATTTCGTTTTATGCGGGAATACTGCTGGAAATGCGTTTTGAGATTTCTTTACAGAAAGCGTTTCCAGACTTCCCCTTCAACACACGAGTTTAAATCTGTAAGTTGAATGCACACATTGACAACCGTTCTGTTAGATGGCTCTGTGTGGGTTTTAGAAGCAGAGTGTTTTCCTTACAGGATGTACTCCCATTGACTCATTAATGTCCAAATGCAGCTTTTACCAGAAACCCGTTTCTAACTCCTGAATCTAAAGAGAGATTAAACTCACTTAGCTGAACAATCGCACAGCAGAGGAGATTGAAGGATACGTTTCTTCTGTGTTTTAGGAAGAGTTTTTCTGCTATTTCGTTATATGTGGGAATACTGATGAAAATGGCTGTTTTGAGATTTCTCCACAGAAAGCGTTTCCAGACTTCCCTTTCAACACACGAGTTCAACTCTGTAAGTTGAATACACAACTTGACAACCGTTCTGTTAGGTAGCTCCGTTATAATTTTAAAAGCAGAGAGTTCTCATTACGGCATATACCCCCATTCACTCAGAAATGTCCAAACGCAGCTCTTACCAGAAACGTGTTTCTAAATCCTGAATCTAACAGGAGGTTTAACCAACTTAGCTGAACACACGCACAGCAGAGAAGATTGAAGGATACGTTTCTTCTGTGTTTTAGGCAGAGTTTTACTGCTGTTTCCTTATATGCGGGAATACTGCTGAAAATGCCTGTTTTGAGATTTCTCCTCAGGAAGCGTTCCCAGACTTACCCTTCAACACACGAATTTAACTCTGTAAGTTGGATGCACACATTGACAGTCCATCTGTTAGGAAGCTCAGTTTTGGTTTTAGAAGCAGAAAGTTCTCATTACAGCATATACTCCCATTTTCTAAAATATGTCCAAACGCAGCTCTACCAGAAACGTGTTTCTAACTCCTGAATCTAAAGGGAGATTTAACACACTTAGATGAACAAACTCACAGCAGAGCAGATTGAAGGATACATTTTCTCTGTGTTTTAGGCAGAGTTTTACTGCTATTTTGTTATATGCAGGATAACAGCTAAAAATGCTGTTCTGAGATTTCACCAGAGAAAGGGTTTCCAGACTTCCCCTTCAACACACGAGTTTAACTCTGTAAGTAGAATGGACACATTGACAACCGTTCTGTTAGGTAGCTCCATTTTTCTTTTAGAAGCAGAGAGTACTCATTACAGCCTATACACCCTTTCACTCAGAAATGTCCAAACACAGCTCTTACCAGAAAGGTGTTTCTACATCCTGAATCTAAAGGGAGATTTAACTCACTTAGCATAACAAACGCACTGAAGACCATATTGAAAGATACGTTCCTTCCGTGTTTTAGGCAGAGTTTTACTGCTATTTCGTTATATGCGGGAATACTCCTGGAAATGCCTGTTTTGAGGTTTCTCCATAGACAGCGTTTCCAGACTTCCCCTTCAAAACACGAGTTTAAGTCTGTAAGTTGAATGCACACATTGAAAACCGTTAAGTTAGGTAGCTCCATTTTAATTGTAGAGCAGAGTTCTCATTGCAGCATATACTCCCATTAACTCAGAAATGTCCAGACGCAGCTCTTACCAAAAACGTGTTTCTAACTCCTCAATCAAAAGGGAGATCCAACTCACTTAGCGGAACAATTGCACAGCAGAGGAAATTCAAGGATACGTTTCTTCTGTGTTTTAGGCAGTGTTTTACTGCTATTTCGTTATATGCGGGAATACTGATGAAAATGCCTGTTTTGATATTTCTCCACAGAAAGCGTTTCCAGACGTCCCCTTCAACACAGGAGTTTAACACTTTAAGGTGAATGCACACATTGACAACCGTTCTGTTAGGAAGCTCCTTTTTTGATTTAGAAACAGAGTTCTCATTACAGCATATGCACCCATTCACTCAGAATTTTCCTAATGCAGGTCTTACCAGAAACGTGTTTCTAACTCCTGAATCAAAAGGGAGATTTAACTCACTTAGCTGAACAAACGCTCAGCAGAGCAGATTGAAGGATATGTTCATTCTTTGTTTTAGGCAGAGTTTTTCTGCTATTTCTTTATATCCCGGAATACTTCTGGAAATGTCTGTTTTGAGATTTCTCCACAAAAACTTTTCCAGACTTCCTTTCAACACACGAGTTTATCTCGGTAACTTGAATGCACACATTGACAACCATTCTGTTAGGTAGCTCCCTTTTGGTTTTAGAAGCAGAGAGTTCTCATTACAGCATATACTCCCATTCACTCAGAAATATCCAAACGTAGCTCTTACCAGAAACATGTTTCTAACTCGTAAATCTAAAGGGAGATTTAACTCACTTAGCTGAAAAACGCACAGCAGAGCAGATTTAAAAATACGTTTCTTCTGTGTTGCAGAGGCAGTCTTTCTGCTGTTCATTACGTGTGGGTATTTGGCTGGAAATGCCTGTTTTGAGGTTCTCCACAGAAAGCGTTTCTAAACTGCTACATAAACACATGTGTTTAACTCCATAAGGTGAATGCACACATTGACAACCATTCTGTTTGATAGCTACGTTTTGGTTTTAGAACCAGATATTTCTCATTACAGCCTGTTTTCCCATTCACTCAGAAATTTCCAAACGCAGATTTTACTAAAAAAGTGTTTCTAACTCTTGAATCTAAAAATAGATGTAACTCACTTAGTTGAACAAACGCACAACAGAGCAGATTGTAGGATTCCTTTCTTCTGTGTTTCAGAGGCAGTCTTACTGCTATTCGTTATATGCGGGTATTTGGCTGGAAATGCCTGTTTTGAGATTCTCCACAGAAAGCGTTTGCAAAGTGCTGCATAAACACCTGAGTTTAACTCCATAAGTTGAATGCACTCATTGACAACAATTCTCTTAAATAGCTCCGTTTGGTTATAGAACCAGATATTTCTCATTACAGCCTGTACTCCCATTCACTAAGGAATATCCAAATGCAGCTTTTACAAGAAACTTGTTTCTAACTCCTGAATCTAAACATAGATGTAACTCACTTCATGGAACAAATGCACAGCAGGGCAGATTGTAGGATAAGTTTCTTCTCTGTTTCAGAGGCAGTCTAACTTCTTTTCGTTGTTTGTGGGTATTTGGCTGGAAATGCCGGTTTTGAGATTCTCCACAGAAAGCATTTCCGAACTGCTGCATAAACACATGAGTTTAACTCCATAAGTTGAATGCACACATTGACAACCATTCTGTTAGATAGTTTATTTTTGGTTTTAGAACCAGATATTTCTCATTACTGCCTGTACTCCCATTAACTGAGGAATATCCAAATGCAGCTTTTACTAGAAATGCGTTTCTAACTCCTGAATCTAAACATAGTTGTAAATCACTTAGTTGAACAAACGCACAGTGGAGCAGATTGTAGGATACGTTAATTCCGTCTTGCAGAGGCAGTCTTACTGCTGTTCGTTACATGTGGGTATTTGGCTGGAAATTCCTGTTTTGAGGTTCTCCACAGAAAGCGTTTCTAAACTCCTGCATAAACACATGAGTTTAACTCCGTAAGGTGAATGCACACATTGACAACCATTCTTTTTGATAGCTCCATTTTGGTTTTAGGACCAGATATTTCTCATTACAGCCTGTACTCCCATTCACTCAGGAATTTCCAAATGCAGATTTTACTAGAAACGTGTTTCTAACTCCTGAATCTAAACATAGTTGTAACACACTTAGTTGAACAAACGCACAGCAGAGCAGATTGTAGGATACGTTTCTTCTGTTTTTCAGAGGCAGTCTTACTACTATTCGTTATATGTTGGTATTTGGCTTGAAATGTCTGTTTTCAGACTTTCCACAGAAAGCGTTTCCAAACTGCTGCATAAACACATGAGTTTAACTCTGTAACTTGAATGCACACATTGACAACGATTCTGACAGACAGCTCCTTTTTGGTTTTTTAACCAAATGTTTCTCATCACAGCCTGTTCTCCAATTCATTCAAGAATTTCCAAATGCAGCTTTACTAGAAACGTGTTTCTAACTCCTGAATCTAAACATAGATGTAAATCACTTAATTGAACAAACGCACAGCAGAGCAGATTGTAGCATAAGTTTCTTCTGTGTTGCAGAGGCAGTCTTAGTGCTATTCATTATATGCGGGTATTTGGCTGGAAATGCCTGTTTTGAGATTTCTCCACAGAAAGCGTTTCCAGACTTCCCCTTCAACACCCGAGTTTCACACTGTAAGTTGAATGCACACATTAACAACCATTCTGTTAGGAAGCTCGGTTTTGGTTTTAGAAGCAGAGACTTCTCATTACAGCCTATACTCCCTTTCACTCAGGAATGTCCAAACAGAGCCCTTATCAGAAAGCTGTTTCTACCTCCTGAATCTAAAGGGAGATTTAACACACTTAGCTGAACAAACGCACAGCAGAGCAGATAGAAAGATACGTTTCTTCTTTGTTTTAGGCAGAATTTTACTGCTATTTCGATATATGCGGGAATACTGCTGAAAATGCCTGTTTTGAGATTTCTCCTCAGGAAGCGTTTCCAGACTTACCCTTCAACACACGAGTTTAACTCTGTAAGTTGGATGCACACATTGACAATCCATCTGTTAGGACGCTCAGTTTTGGTTTTAGAAGCAGAAAGTTCTCATTACAGCATATACTCCCATTTACTAAAAAATGTCCAAATGCAGCTCTTACCAGAAACGTGTTTCTCACTCCTGAATCTAAAGGGAGATTTAACACACTTAGATGAACAAACGCACAGCAGAGCAGATTGAAGGATACATTTTCTCTGTGTTTTAGGCAGAGTTTTACTGCTATTTTGTTATATGCAGGATAACAGCTAAAAATGCTGTTCTGAGATTTCACCAGAGAAAGGGTTTCCAGACTTCCCCTTCAACACACGAGTTTAACTCTGTAAGTAGAATGGACACATTGACAACCGTTCTGTTAGGTAGCTCCATTTTTCTTTTAGAAGCAGAGAGTACTCATTACAGCCTATACACCCTTTCACTCAGAAATGTCCAAACACAGCTCTTACCAGAAAGGTGTTTCTACATCCTGAATCTAAAGGGAGATTAAACTCACTTAGCATAACAAACACACTGAAGACCATATTGTATGATACGTTCCTTCCGTGTTTTAGGCAGAGTTTTACTGCTATTTCGTTATATGCGGGAATACTCCTGGAAATGCCTGTTTTGAGGTTTCTCCATAGACAGCGTTTCCAGACTTCCCCTTCAAAACACGAGTTTAAGTCTGTAAGTTGAATGCACACATTGAAAACCGTTAAGTTAGGTAGCTCCATTTTAATTGTAGAGCAGAGTTCTCATTGCAGCATATACTCCCATTAACTCAGAAATGTCCAGACGCAGCTCTTACCAAAAACGTGTTTCTAACTCCTCAATCAAAAGGGAGATCCAACTCACTTAGCGGAACAATTGCACAGCAGAGGAAATTCAAGGATACGTTTCTTCTGTGTTTTAGGCAGTGTTTTACTGCTATTTCGTTATATGCGGGAATACTGATGAAAATGCCTGTTTTGATATTTCTCCACAGAAAGCGTTTCCAGATGTCCCCTTCAACACAGGAGTTTAACACTTTAAGGTGAATGCACACATTGACAACCGTTCTGTTAGGAAGCTCCTTTTTTGATTTAGAAACAGAGAGTTCTCATTACAGCATATGCACCCATTCACTCAGAATTGTCCAAATGCAGCTCTTACCAGAAACGTGTTTCTAACTCCTGAATCTAAACGGAGATTTAACTCACTTAGCTGAACAAACGCTCAGCAGAGCAGAATGAAGGATAGGTTAATTCTTTGTTTTAACCTATCCTTTCTCCTTTTCTGCTATTTCTTTATATCCGGGAATACTTCTGGAAATGCCTGTTTTGAGTTTTCTCCACAAAAACGTTTCCAGACTTCCTTTCAACACACGAGTTTATCTCGGTAACTTGAATGCACACATTGACAACCGTTCTGTTAGGTAGCTCCCTTTTGGTTTTAGAAGCAGAGAGTTCTCATTACAGCATATACTCCCATTCACTCAGAAAAGTCCAAACGCAGATCTTACCAGAAACGTGTTTCTAACTCATAATTCTAAAGGGAGATTTAACTCACTTAGCTGAAAAACGCACAGCAGAGCAGATTAAAGGATACGTTTCTTCTGTGTTGCAGAGGCAGTCTTACTGCTGTTCGTTACATGTGGGTATTTGGCTGGAAATGCCTGTTTTGAGGTTCTCCACAGAAAGCATTTCTAAACTGTTGCATAAACACATGAGTTTAACTCCATAAGGTGAAAGCACACATTGACAACCATTCTGTTTGATAGCACCATTTTGGTTTTAGAACCAGATATTTCTCATTACAGCCTGTTCTGCCATTCACTCAGAATTTTCCAAACGCAGATTTTACTAAAAAAGTGTTTCTAAATCTTGAATCTAAACATAGATGTAACTAAGTTAGTTGAACAAACGCACAACGGAGCAGCTTGTAGGATTCCTTTCTTCTGTGTTTCAGAGGCAGTCTTACTACTCTTCGTTATATGCGGGTATTTGCCTGGAAATGCTTGTTATGAGATTCTCCACAGAAAGCGTTTGCAAACTGCTGCATAAACACCTGAGTTTAACTCCATAAGTTGAATGCACTCATTGTCCACCATTCTCTTAAATAGCTCCGTTTGGTTATAGAACCAGATGTTTCTCATTACAGCCTGTACTCCCATTCACTAAGGAATATCCAAATGCAGCTTTTACAAGAAATGTGTTTCTAACTCCTGAATCTAAACATAGATGTAACTCACTTTGTGGAACAAATGCACAGCAGGGCAGATTGTAGGATAAGTTTCTTCTCTGTTTCAGAGGCAGTCTAACTTCTTTTCGTTGTTTGTGGGTATTTGGCTGGAAATGCCTGTTTTGAGATTCTCCACAGAAAGCATTTCCAAACTGCTGCATAAACACATGAGTTTAACTCCATAAGTTGAATGCACACATTGACAACCATTGTGTTAGACAGCTCCATTTTGGTTTTAGAACCAGATATTTCTCATTACAACCTGTACCCCCATTCACTCAGGAATATCCAAACGCAGCTTTTACTAGAAACGTGTTTCTAACTCCTGAGTCTAAACATAGGTGTAACACACTTAGTTGAACAAACGCACAGCAGAGCAGATTGTAGGATATGTTTCTTGTGTTTTTCAGAGGCAGTCTTACTACTATTGATTATATGTGAGTATTTGGCTGGAAATGTCTGTTTTGACATTTTTCACCGAAAGCGTTTCTGAACTGCTGCATAAATACATGAGTTTAACTCCATAAGTTGAATGCACACATTGACAATCATTCTGTTACATAGTTTTTTATTGGTTTTAGAATCAGATATTTCTCATTACAGCCTGTACTCCCATTAACTGAGGAATATCCAAATGCAGCTTCTACTAGAAACGTGTTTCTCACTCCTGAATCTAAACATAGTTGTAGCTCACTTAGTTGAACAAAGGCACAGCTGAGCAGATTGTAGGATACGTTTCTTCTGTGTTTCAGAGGAAGTCTTACTACTTTCCATTGTATGCAGGTATTTGGCTGGAAATGCCTGTTTTGAAATTCTTTACAGAAAGCGTTTCTAAACTGCTGCATAAACACATAAGTTTTACTCCCTAAGTTGAATGCACACATTGACGACCATTCTGTTTGATAGCTTTGTTTTGGTTTTAGAAGCAGAGAGTTCTCCTTACAGCATATACTCCCATTCAATCAGGAATGTCCAAACGCAGCTCTTACCAGAAACGTGTTTCTAACTCCTGAATCTAAAGACAGATTTAACACACTTAGATGAACAAACGCACAGCAGAGTGGATTGAAGGATACGTTTCTTCTGTGTTTTAGGCAGAGTTTTTCTGGTATTTCGTTATATGCGGGAATACTGATGAAAATGCCTGTTTTGAGATTTCTCCACAGAAAGCATTTCCAGACTTCCCCTTCAAGACACGAGTTTACCTCTGTAAGTTGAATGCCCACACTGACAACTGTTCTGATAAGTAGCTCCGTTTTGGTTTTAAAAGCAGAGAGTTCTCATTACAGCATATACTCCGATTCACTCAGAAATGTCCAAACGCAGCACTTACCAGAAACGTGTTTCTAACTCCTGAATCTAAAGGGAGATTTAACTCACTTAGCTGAACAAACGCACAGCAGAGCAGATTTAAGGATACGTGTCTTCTGTGTTTTTGGCAGAGTTTCTCTGCTATTTGGTTATATGCGGGAATACTCCTGGAATTGCCTGTTGTGAGATTCTCCACAGAAAGCGTATCAACACTAGTGCTTCAGCACACCAGCTTAACTCTGTAAGTTACATGCACAGACTTACAACCGTTCTTTTAGATATCTCCGTTTTTGTTTTAGATCTAGAGAGTTCTCATTAGAGCATATACTCCCATTCACTCAGGAATGTCCCAATGCAACACTTACCAGAAAAGTGTTTCTAACTTTTTAATCTAAAGAAAGATTTATCTCACTTAGCTGAACAATCGCACAGCAGAGCAGATTTAAGGATACATGTCTTCTGTGTTTTTCGCAGAGTTTCTCTGCTATTTCGTTATATGCGGGTATAGTGCTGGAAATGCCTGTTTTGAGATTTCTCCTCAGAAAGCGTTTCTAGACTTCCCTTCAACACACGAGTTTAACTCTGTAAGTTGAATGCACACATTGACAACCGTTCTGTTAGGTAGCTCCATTTTGGTTTTAGAAGCAGAGAGTTCTCATTACAGCATATATTCCCATTTCCACAGAAATGTCCAAACGCAGCTCTTACCAGAATCATGTTTCTTTCTTTTTTTTTTTTTTTTTGAGACAGAATTTCGCTCCTGTTACCCAGGCTGGAATGCAATGGCAGGATCTCGGCTCACTGCAACCTCCGCCCCCAAGGTTCAGGCAATTCTTCCGCCTCAGCTTCCTGAGTAGCTGGGATTACAGGCACACACCACCATGCCCAGCTAATTTTTTGTATTTTTTAGTAGGAACGGGGTTTCACCATGTTGACCAGGATGGTCTTGATCGCTTGCCCTTGAAATCCACCCATCTCGGCCTCCCAAAATGCTCGGATTACAGGCTTGAGCCACCGGGCCCGGCCCAGAAATGTGTTTCTAACTTCTGAATCTAAAGGGAGATTTAACTCACTTAGCTGAACAAACCCACAGCAGAGCGCATTGAAGGATGTGTTCCTTCTGTGTTTTAGGCAGAGTTATACTGCTCTTTCGTTATATGCGGGAATACTGCTGGAAACGACTGTTTTGAGATTTCTCCCTAGAATGCGTTTCCACACTACCCCTTCAGCACCCGAGTTTAACTCTGTAAGTGGAATGCACACATTAACAACCGTTCTGTTAGGGAGCTCGGTTTTGGTTTTAGAAGCAGAGACTTCTCTTTACAGCCTATACTCCCTTTCACGCAGGAATGTCCAAACAGAGCTCTTACCAGAAAGCTGTTTCTACCTCCTGAATCTAAAGGGAGATTTAACACACTTAGCTGAACAAACGCACAGCAGAGCAGATAGAAGGATACGTTTCTTCTGTGTTTTACGCAGAATTTTACTGCTATTTCGATATATGCGGGAATACTGCTGGAAATGCCTGTTTTGAGATTTCTCCTCAGGAAGCGTTTCCAGACTTACCCTTCAACACACGAGTTTAACTCTGTAAGTTGAATGCACACATTGACAACCCTTCTGTTAGGTAGCTCCGTTTTGGTTTTAGAAGCAGAGATTTCTCATTAGAGCATATGCTCCCATTCACTCAGGAGTGTCCAAACACAGCTCTTAGCAGAAACGGGATTCTAACTCCTGAATCTAAAGGGATATTTAACTCCCTTAGGTGAACACACCCACAGCAGAACGGATTGAAGGATACGTTTCTTTTGTGTTTTAGGCAGAGTTGTACTGCTATTTCGTTTTATGCGGGAATACTGCTGGAAATGCGTTTTGAGATTTCTTTACAGAAAGCGTTTCCAGACTTCCCCTTCAACACACGAGTTTAAATCTGTAAGTTGAATGCACACATTGACAACCGTTCTGTTAGATGGCTCTGTGTGGGTTTTAGAAGCAGAGTGTTTTCCTTACAGGATGTACTCCCATTGACTCATTAATGTCCAAAGGCAGCTTTTACCAGAAACCCGTTTCTAACTCCTGAATCTAAAGAGAGATTAAACTCACTTAGCTGAACAATCGCACAGCAGAGGAGATTGAAGGATACGTTTCTTCTGTGTTTTAGGAAGAGTTTTTCTGCTATTTCGTTATATGCGGGAATACTGATGAAAATGGCTGTTTTGAGATTTCTCCACAGAAAGCGTTTCCAGACTTCCCTTTCAACACACGAGTTCAACTCTGTAAGTTGAATACACAACTTGACAACCGTTCTGTTAGGTAGCTCCGTTATAATTTTAAAAGCAGAGAGTTCTCATTACGGCATATACCCCCATTCACTCAGAAATGTCCAAACGCAGCTCTTACCAGAAACGTGTTTCTAAATCCTGAATCTAACAGGAGGTTTAACCAACTTAGCTGAACACACGCACAGCAGAGAAGATTGAAGGATACGTTTCTTCTGTGTTTTAGGCAGAGTTTTACTGCTGTTTCCTTATATGCGGGAATACTGCTGAAAATGCCTGTTTCGAGATTTCTCCTCAGGAAGCGTTCCCAGACTTACCCTTCAACACACGAATTTAACTCTGTAAGTTGGATGCACACATTGACAGTCCATCTGTTAGGAAGCTCAGTTTTGGTTTTAGAAGCAGAAAGTTCTCATTACAGCATATACTCCCATTTTCTAAAATATGTCCAAACGCAGCTCTACCAGAAACGTGTTTCTAACTCCTGAATCTAAAGGGAGATTTAACACACTTAGATGAACAAACTCACAGCAGAGCAGATTGAAGGATACATTTTCTCTGTGTTTTAGGCAGAGTTTTACTGCTATTTTGTTATATGCAGGATAACAGCTAAAAATGCTGTTCTGAGATTTCACCAGAGAAAGGGTTTCCAGACTTCCCCTTCAACACACGAGTTTAACTCTGTAAGTAGAATGGACACATTGACAACCGTTCTGTTAGGTAGCTCCATTTTTCTTTTAGAAGCAGAGAGTACTCATTACAGCCTATACACCCTTTCACTCAGAAATGTCCAAACACAGCTCTTACCAGAAAGGTGTTTCTACATCCTGAATCTAAAGGGAGATTTAACTCACTTAGCATAACAAACGCACTGAAGACCATATTGAATGATACGTTCCTTCTGTGTTTTAGGCAGAGTTTTACTGCTATTTCGTTATATGCGGGAATACTCCTGGAAATGCCTGTTTTGAGGTTTCTCCATAGACAGCGTTTCCAGACTTCCCCTTCAAAACACGAGTTTAAGTCTGTAAGTTGAATGCACACATTGAAAACCGTTAAGTTAGGTAGCTCCATTTTAATTGTAGAGCAGAGTTCTCATTGCAGCATATACTCCCATTAACTCAGAAATGTCCAGACGCAGCTCTTACCAAAAACGTGTTTCTAACTCCTCAATCAAAAGGGAGATCCAACTCACTTAGCGGAACAATTGCACAGCAGAGGAAATTCAAGGATACGTTTCTTCTGTGTTTTAGGCAGTGTTTTACTGCTATTTCGTTATATGCGGGAATACTGATGAAAATGCCTGTTTTGATATTTCTCCACAGAAAGCGTTTCCAGACGTCCCCTTCAACACAGGAGTTTAACACTTTAAGGTGAATGCACACATTGACAACCGTTCTGTTAGGAAGCTCCTTTTTTGATTTAGAAACAGAGTTCTCATTACAGCATATGCACCCATTCACTCAGAATTGTCCTAATGCAGGTCTTACCAGAAACGTGTTTCTAACTCCTGAATCAAAAGGGAGATTTAACTCACTTAGCTGAACAAACGCTCAGCAGAGCAGATTGAAGGATATGTTCATTCTTTGTTTTAGGCAGAGTTTTTCTGCTATTTCTTTATATCCCGGAATACTTCTGGAAATGTCTGTTTTGAGATTTCTCCACAAAAACTTTTCCAGACTTCCTTTCAACACACGAGTTTATCTCGGTAACTTGAATGCACACATTGACAACCATTCTGTTAGGTAGCTCCCTTTTGGTTTTAGAAGCAGAGAGTTCTCATTACAGCATATACTCCCATTCACTCAGAAATATCCAAACGTAGCTCTTACCAGAAACATGTTTCTAACTCGTAAATCTAAAGGGAGATTTAACTCACTTAGCTGAAAAACGCACAGCAGAGCAGATTTAAAAATACGTTTCTTCTGTGTTGCAGAGGCAGTCTTTCTGCTGTTCATTACGTGTGGGTGTTTGGCTGGAAATGCCTGTTTTGAGGTTCTCCACAGAAAGCGTTTCTAAACTGCTACATAAACACATGTGTTTAACTCCATAAGGTGAATGCACACATTGACAACCATTCTGTTTGATAGCTACGTTTTGGTTTTAGAACCAGATATTTCTCATTACAGCCTGTTTTCCCATTCACTCAGAAATTTCCAAACGCAGATTTTACTAAAAAAGTGTTTCTAACTCTTGAATCTAAAAATAGATGTAACTCACTTAGTTGAACAAACGCACAACAGAGCAGATTGTAGGATTCCTTTCTTCTGTGTTTCAGAGGCAGTCTTACTGCTATTCGTTATATGCGGGTATTTGGCTGGAAATGCCTGTTTTGAGATTCTCCACAGAAAGCGTTTGCAAAGTGCTGCATAAACACCTGAGTTTAACTCCATAAGTTGAATGCACTCATTGACAACAATTCTCTTAAATAGCTCCGTTTGGTTATAGAACCAGATATTTCTCATTACAGCCTGTACTCCCATTCACTAAGGAATATCCAAATGCAGCTTTTACAAGAAACTTGTTTCTAACTCCTGAATCTAAACATAGATGTAACTCACTTCATGGAACAAATGCACAGCAGGGCAGATTGTAGGATAAGTTTCTTCTCTGTTTCAGAGGCAGTCTAACTTCTTTTCGTTGTTTGTGGGTATTTGGCTGGAAATGCCGGTTTTGAGATTCTCCACAGAAAGCATTTCCGAACTGCTGCATAAACACATGAGTTTAACTCCATAAGTTGAATGCACACATTGACAACCATTCTGTTAGATAGTTTATTTTTGGTTTTAGAACCAGATATTTCTCATTACTGCCTGTACTCCCATTAACTGAGGAATATCCAAATGCAGCTTTTACTAGAAATGCGTTTCTAACTCCTGAATCTAAACATAGTTGTAAATCACTTAGTTGAACAAACGCACAGTGGAGCAGATTGTAGGATACGTTAATTCCGTCTTGCAGAGGCAGTCTTACTGCTGTTCGTTACATGTGGGTATTTGGCTGGAAATTCCTGTTTTGAGGTTCTCCACAGAAAGCGTTTCTAAACTCCTGCATAAACACATGAGTTTAACTCCGTAAGGTGAATGCACACATTGACAACCATTCTTTTTGATAGCTCCATTTTGGTTTTAGGACCAGATATTTCTCATTACAGCCTGTACTCCCATTCACTCAGGAATTTCCAAATGCAGATTTTACTAGAAACGTGTTTCTAACTCCTGAATCTAAACATAGTTGTAACACACTTAGTTGAACAAACGCACAGCAGAGCAGATTGTAGGATACGTTTCTTCTGTTTTTCAGAGGCAGTCTTACTACTATTCGTTATATGTTGGTATTTGGCTTGAAATGTCTGTTTTCAGACTTTCCACAGAGAGCGTTTCCAAACTGCTGCATAAACACATGAGTTTAACTCTGTAACTTGAATGCACACATTGACAACGATTCTGACAGACAGCTCCTTTTTGGTTTTTTAACCAAATGTTTCTCATCACAGCCTGTTCTCCAATTCATTCAAGAATTTCCAAATGCAGCTTTACTAGAAACGTGTTTCTAACTCCTGAATCTAAACATAGATGTAAATCACTTAATTGAACAAACGCACAGCAGAGCAGATTGTAGCATAAGTTTCTTCTGTGTTGCAGAGGCAGTCTTAGTGCTATTCATTATATGCGGGTATTTGGCTGGAAATGCCTGTTTTCAGATTCTCCACAGAAAGCATTTCCAAACTGCTGCAGAGACACATGAGCTTAACTCCGTAAGGTGAATGCACAGATTGACAACCATTCTGTTACACAGCTCCATTTGGGTTTTAGAAGCAGAGAATTCTTTGTACAGCATATACTCCCATTCACTCAGGAATATCCAAATGCAGCTTTTACTAGAAAGGTGTTTCTTACTCCTGAATCTAAACATAGATGTAACTCACTTAGTTGAACAAACGCAAATCAGAGCAGACTGACGAATTCGTTTCTTCTGTGATTCAGGCAGAGTTTTACTGCTATTTCGTTATAGGCGGGAATACTGCTGGAAATGCCTGTTTTGAGATTTCTCCACAGAAAGCGTTTCCAGACTTCCCCTTCAACACCCGAGTTTCACACTGTAAGTTGAATGCACACATTAACAACCATTCTGTTAGGAAGCTCGGTTTTGGTTTTAGAAGCAGAGACTTCTCATTACAGCCTATACTCCCTTTCACTCAGGAATGTCCAAACAGAGCCCTTATCAGAAAGCTGTTTCTACCTCCTGAATCTAAAGGGAGATTTAACACACTTAGCTGAACAAACGCACAGCAGAGCAGATAGAAAGATACGTTTCTTCTTTGTTTTAGGCAGAATTTTACTGCTATTTCGATATATGCGGGAATACTGCTGAAAATGCCTGTTTTGAGATTTCTCCTCAGGAAGCGTTTCCAGACTTACCCTTCAACACACGAGTTTAACTCTGTAAGTTGGATGCACACATTGACAATCCATCTGTTAGGACGCTCAGTTTTGGTTTTAGAAGCAGAAAGTTCTCATTACAGCATATACTCCCATTTACTAAAAAATGTCCAAATGCAGCTCTTACCAGAAACGTGTTTCTCACTCCTGAATCTAAAGGGAGATTTAACACACTTAGATGAACAAACGCACAGCAGAGCAGATTGAAGGATACATTTTCTCTGTGTTTTAGGCAGAGTTTTACTGCTATTTTGTTATATGCAGGATAACAGCTAAAAATGCTGTTCTGAGATTTCACCAGAGAAAGGGTTTCCAGACTTCCCCTTCAACACACGAGTTTAACTCTGTAAGTAGAATGGACACATTGACAACCGTTCTGTTAGGTAGCTCCATTTTTCTTTTAGAAGCAGAGAGTACTCATTACAGCCTATACACCCTTTCACTCAGAAATGTCCAAACACAGCTCTTACCAGAAAGGTGTTTCTACATCCTGAATCTAAAGGGAGATTAAACTCACTTAGCATAACAAACGCACTGAAGACCATATTGTATGATACGTTCCTTCCGTGTTTTAGGCAGAGTTTTACTGCTATTTCGTTATATGCGGGAATACTCCTGGAAATGCCTGTTTTGAGGTTTCTCCATAGACAGCGTTTCCAGACTTCCCCTTCAAAACACGAGTTTAAGTCTGTAAGTTGAATGCACACATTGAAAACCGTTAAGTTAGGTAGCTCCATTTTAATTGTAGAGCAGAGTTCTCATTGCAGCATATACTCCCATTAACTCAGAAATGTCCAGACGCAGCTCTTACCAAAAACGTGTTTCTAACTCCTCAATCAAAAGGGAGATCCAACTCACTTAGCGGAACAATTGCACAGCAGAGGAAATTCAAGGATACGTTTCTTCTGTGTTTTAGGCAGTGTTTTACTGCTATTTCGTTATATGCGGGAATACTGATGAAAATGCCTGTTTTGATATTTCTCCACAGAAAGCGTTTCCAGACGTCCCCTTCAACACAGGAGTTTAACACTTTAAGGTGAATGCACACATTGACAACCGTTCTGTTAGGAAGCTCCTTTTTTGATTTAGAAACAGAGAGTTCTCATTACAGCATATGCACCCATTCACTCAGAATTGTCCAAATGCAGCTCTTACCAGAAACGTGTTTCTAACTCCTGAATCTAAACGGAGATTTAACTCACTTAGCTGAACAAACGCTCAGCAGAGCAGAATGAAGGATAGGTTAATTCTTTGTTTTAACCTATCCTTTCTCCTTTTCTGCTATTTCTTTATATCCGGGAATACTTCTGGAAATGCCTGTTTTGAGTTTTCTCCACAAAAACGTTTCCAGACTTCCTTTCAACACACGAGTTTATCTCGGTAACTTGAATGCACACATTGACAACCGTTCTGTTAGGTAGCTCCCTTTTGGTTTTAGAAGCAGAGAGTTCTCATTACAGCATATACTCCCATTCACTCAGAAAAGTCCAAACGCAGATCTTACCAGAAACGTGTTTCTAACTCATAATTCTAAAGGGAGATTTAACTCACTTAGCTGAAAAACGCACAGCAGAGCAGATTAAAGGATACGTTTCTTCTGTGTTGCAGAGGCAGTCTTACTGCTGTTCGTTACATGTGGGTATTTGGCTGGAAATGCCTGTTTTGAGGTTCTCCACAGAAAGCATTTCTAAACTGTTGCATAAACACATGAGTTTAACTCCATAAGGTGAAAGCACACATTGACAACCATTCTGTTTGATAGCACCATTTTGGTTTTAGAACCAGATATTTCTCATTACAGCCTGTTCTGCCATTCACTCAGAATTTTCCAAACGCAGATTTTACTAAAAAAGTGTTTCTAAATCTTGAATCTAAACATAGATGTAACTAAGTTAGTTGAACAAACGCACAACGGAGCAGCTTGTAGGATTCCTTTCTTCTGTGTTTCAGAGGCAGTCTTACTACTCTTCGTTATATGCGGGTATTTGCCTGGAAATGCTTGTTATGAGATTCTCCACAGAAAGCGTTTGCAAACTGCTGCATAAACACCTGAGTTTAACTCCATAAGTTGAATGCACTCATTGACCACCATTCTCTTAAATAGCTCGGTTTGGTTATAGAACCAGATGTTTCTCATTACAGCCTGTACTCCCATTCACTAAGGAATATCCAAATGCAGCTTTTACAAGAAATGTGTTTCTAACTCCTGAATCTAAACATAGATGTAACTCACTTTGTGGAACAAATGCACAGCAGGGCAGATTGTAGGATAAGTTTCTTCTCTGTTTCAGAGGCAGTCTAACTTCTTTTCGTTGTTTGTGGGTATTTGGCTGGAAATGCCTGTTTTGAGATTCTCCACAGAAAGCATTTCCAAACTGCTGCATAAACACATGAGTTTAACTCCATAAGTTGAATGCACACATTGACAACCATTGTGTTAGACAGCTCCATTTTGGTTTTAGAACCAGATATTTCTCATTACAACCTGTACCCCCATTCACTCAGGAATATCCAAACGCAGCTTTTACTAGAAACGTGTTTCTAACTCCTGAGTCTAAACATAGGTGTAACACACTTAGTTGAACAAACGCACAGCAGAGCAGATTGTAGGATATGTTTCTTGTGTTTTTCAGAGGCAGTCTTACTACTATTGATTATATGTGAGTATTTGGCTGGAAATGTCTGTTTTGACATTTTTCACCGAAAGCGTTTCCGAACTGCTGCATAAATACATGAGTTTAACTCCATAAGTTGAATGCACACATTGACAATCATTCTGTTACATAGTTTTTTATTGGTTTTAGAATCAGATATTTCTCATTACAGCCTGTACTCCCATTAACTGAGGAATATCCAAATGCAGCTTCTACTAGAAACGTGTTTCTCACTCCTGAATCTAAACATAGTTGTAGCTCACTTAGTTGACCAAAGGCACAGCTGAGCAGATTGTAGGATACGTTTCTTCTGTGTTTCAGAGGAAGTCTTACTACTTTCCATTGTATGCAGGTATTTGGCTGGAAATGCCTGTTTTGAAATTCTTTACAGAAAGCGTTTCTAAACTGCTGCATAAACACATAAGTTTTACTCCCTAAGTTGAATGCACACATTGACGACCATTCTGTTTGATAGCTTTGTTTTGGTTTTAGAAGCAGAGAGTTCTCCTTACAGCATATACTCCCATTCAATCAGGAATGGCCAAACGCAGCTCTTACCAGAAACGTGTTTCTAACTCCTGAATCTAAAGACAGATTTAACACACTTAGATGAACAAACGCACAGCAGAGTGGATTGAAGGATACGTTTCTTCTGTGTTTTAGGCAGAGTTTTTCTGGTATTTCGTTATATGCGGGAATACTGATGAAAATGCCTGTTTTGAGATTTCTCCACAGAAAGCATTTCCAGACTTCCCCTTCAAGACACGAGTTTACCTCTGTAAGTTGAATGCCCACACTGACAACTGTTCTGATAAGTAGCTCCGTTTTGGTTTTAAAAGCAGAGAGTTCTCATTACAGCATATACTCCGATTCACTCAGAAATGTCCAAACGCAGCACTTACCAGAAACGTGTTTCTAACTCCTGAATCTAAAGGGAGATTTAACTCACTTAGCTGAACAAACGCACAGCAGAGCAGATTTAAGGATACGTGTCTTCTGTGTTTTTGGCAGAGTTTCTCTGCTATTTGGTTATATGCGGGAATACTCCTGGAATTGCCTGTTGTGAGATTCTCCACAGAAAGCGTATCAACACTAGTGCTTCAGCACACCAGCTTAACTCTGTAAGTTACATGCACAGACTTACAACCGTTCTTTTAGATATCTCCGTTTTTGTTTTAGATCTAGAGAGTTCTCATTAGAGCATATACTCCCATTCACTCAGGAATGTCCCAATGCAACACTTACCAGAAAAGTGTTTCTAACTTTTTAATCTAAAGAAAGATTTATCTCACTTAGCTGAACAATCGCACAGCAGAGCAGATTTAAGGATACATGTCTTCTGTGTTTTTCGCAGAGTTTCTCTGCTATTCCGTTATATGCGGGTATAGTGCTGGAAATGCCTGTTTTGAGATTTCTCCTCAGAAAGCGTTTCTAGACTTCCCTTCAACACACGAGTTTAACTCTGTAAGTTGAATGCACACATTGACAACCGTTCTGTTAGGTAGCTCCATTTTGGTTTTAGAAGCAGAGAGTTCTCATTACAGCATATATTCCCATTTCCACAGAAATGTCCAAACGCAGCTCTTACCAGAATCATGTTTCTTTCTTTTTTTTTTTTTTTTTGAGACAGAATTTCGCTCTTGTTACCCAGGCTGGAATGCAATGGCAGGATCTCGGCTCACTGCAACCTCCGCCCCCAAGGTTCAGGCAATTCTTCCGCCTCAGCTTCCTGAGTAGCTGGGATTACAGGCACACACCACCATGCCCAGCTAATTTTTTGTATTTTTTAGTAGGAACGGGGTTTCACCTTGTTGACCAGGATGGTCTTGATCGCTTGCCCTTGAAATCCACCCATCTCGGCCTCCCAAAATGCTCGGATTACAGGCTTGAGCCACCGGGCCCGGCCCAGAAACGTGTTTCTAACTTCTGAATCTAAAGGGAGATTTAACTCACTTAGCTGAACAAACCCACAGCAGAGCGCATTGAAGGATGTGTTCCTTCTGTGTTTTAGGCAGAGTTATACTGCTCTTTCGTTATATGCGGGAATACTGCTGGAAACGACTGTTTTGAGATTTCTCCCTAGAATGCGTTTCCACACTACCCCTTCAGCACCCGAGTTTAACTCTGTAAGTGGAATGCACACATTAACAACCGTTCTGTTAGGGAGCTCGGTTTTGGTTTTAGAAGCAGAGACTTCTCTTTACAGCCTATACTCCCTTTCACGCAGGAATGTCCAAACAGAGCTCTTACCAGAAAGCTGTTTCTACCTCCTGAATCTAAAGGGAGATTTAACACACTTAGCTGAACAAACGCACAGCAGAGCAGATAGAAGGATACGTTTCTTCTGTGTTTTACGCAGAATTTTACTGCTATTTCGATATATGTGGGAATACTGCTGGAAATGCCTGTTTTGAGATTTCTCCTCAGGAAGCGTTTCCAGACTTACCCTTCAACACACGAGTTTAACTCTGTAAGTTGAATGCACACATTGACAACCCTTCTGTTAGGTAGCTCCGTTTTGGTTTTAGAAGCAGAGATTTCTCATTAGAGCATATGCTCCCATTCACTCAGGAGTGTCCAAACACAGCTCTTAGCAGAAACGGGATTCTAACTCCTGAATCTAAAGGGATATTTAACTCCCTTAGGTGAACACACCCACAGCAGAACGGATTGAAGGATACGTTTCTTTTGTGTTTTAGGCAGAGTTGTACTGCTATTTCGTTTTATGCGGGAATACTGCTGGAAATGCGTTTTGAGATTTCTTTACAGAAAGCGTTTCCAGACTTCCCCTTCAACACACGAGTTTAAATCTGTAAGTTGAATGCACACATTGACAACCGTTCTGTTAGATGGCTCTGTGTGGGTTTTAGAAGCAGAGTGTTTTCCTTACAGGATGTACTCCCATTGACTCATTAATGTCCAAATGCAGCTTTTACCAGAAACCCGTTTCTAACTCCTGAATCTAAAGAGAGATTAAACTCACTTAGCTGAACAATCGCACAGCAGAGGAGATTGAAGGATACGTTTCTTCTGTGTTTTAGGAAGAGTTTTTCTGCTATTTCGTTATATGTGGGAATACTGATGAAAATGGCTGTTTTGAGATTTCTCCACAGAAAGCGTTTCCAGACTTCCCTTTCAACACACGAGTTCAACTCTGTAAGTTGAATACACAACTTGACAACCGTTCTGTTAGGTAGCTCCGTTATAATTTTAAAAGCAGAGAGTTCTCATTACGGCATATACCCCCATTCACTCAGAAATGTCCAAACGCAGCTCTTACCAGAAACGTGTTTCTAAATCCTGAATCTAACAGGAGGTTTAACCAACTTAGCTGAACACACGCACAGCAGAGAAGATTGAAGGATACGTTTCTTCTGTGTTTTAGGCAGAGTTTTACTGCTGTTTCCTTATATGCGGGAATACTGCTGAAAATGCCTGTTTTGAGATTTCTCCTCAGGAAGCGTTCCCAGACTTACCCTTCAACACACGAATTTAACTCTGTAAGTTGGATGCACACATTGACAGTCCATCTGTTAGGAAGCTCAGTTTTGGTTTTAGAAGCAGAAAGTTCTCATTACAGCATATACTCCCATTTTCTAAAATATGTCCAAACGCAGCTCTACCAGAAACGTGTTTCTAACTCCTGAATCTAAAGGGAGATTTAACACACTTAGATGAACAAACTCACAGCAGAGCAGATTGAAGGATACATTTTCTCTGTGTTTTAGGCAGAGTTTTACTGCTATTTTGTTATATGCAGGATAACAGCTAAAAATGCTGTTCTGAGATTTCACCAGAGAAAGGGTTTCCAGACTTCCCCTTCAACACACGAGTTTAACTCTGTAAGTAGAATGGACACATTGACAACCGTTCTGTTAGGTAGCTCCATTTTTCTTTTAGAAGCAGAGAGTACTCATTACAGCCTATACACCCTTTCACTCAGAAATGTCCAAACACAGCTCTTACCAGAAAGGTGTTTCTACATCCTGAATCTAAAGGGAGATTTAACTCACTTAGCATAACAAACGCACTGAAGACCATATTGAAAGATACGTTCCTTCCGTGTTTTAGGCAGAGTTTTACTGCTATTTCGTTATATGCGGGAATACTCCTGGAAATGCCTGTTTTGAGGTTTCTCCATAGACAGCGTTTCCAGACTTCCCCTTCAAAACACGAGTTTAAGTCTGTAAGTTGAATGCACACATTGAAAACCGTTAAGTTAGGTAGCTCCATTTTAATTGTAGAGCAGAGTTCTCATTGCAGCATATACTCCCATTAACTCAGAAATGTCCAGACGCAGCTCTTACCAAAAACGTGTTTCTAACTCCTCAATCAAAAGGGAGATCCAACTCACTTAGCGGAACAATTGCACAGCAGAGGAAATTCAAGGATACGTTTCTTCTGTGTTTTAGGCAGTGTTTTACTGCTATTTCGTTATATGCGGGAATACTGATGAAAATGCCTGTTTTGATATTTCTCCACAGAAAGCGTTTCCAGACGTCCCCTTCAACACAGGAGTTTAACACTTTAAGGTGAATGCACACATTGACAACCGTTCTGTTAGGAAGCTCCTTTTTTGATTTAGAAACAGAGTTCTCATTACAGCATATGCACCCATTCACTCAGAATTGTCCTAATGCAGGTCTTACCAGAAACGTGTTTCTAACTCCTGAATCAAAAGGGAGATTTAACTCACTTAGCTGAACAAACGCTCAGCAGAGCAGATTGAAGGATATGTTAATTCTTTGTTTTAGGCAGAGTTTTTCTGCTATTTCTTTATATCCCGGAATACTTCTGGAAATGTCTGTTTTGAGATTTCTCCACAAAAACTTTTCCAGACTTCCTTTCAACACACGAGTTTATCTCGGTAACTTGAATGCACACATTGACAACCATTCTGTTAGGTAGCTCCCTTTTGGTTTTAGAAGCAGAGAGTTCTCATTACAGCATATACTCCCATTCACTCAGAAATATCCAAACGTAGCTCTTACCAGAAACATGTTTCTAACTCGTAAATCTAAAGGGAGATTTAACTCACTTAGCTGAAAAACGCACAGCAGAGCAGATTTAAAAATACGTTTCTTCTGTGTTGCAGAGGCAGTCTTTCTGCTGTTCATTACGTGTGGGTATTTGGCTGGAAATGCCTGTTTTGAGGTTCTCCACAGAAAGCGTTTCTAAACTGCTACATAAACACATGTGTTTAACTCCATAAGGTGAATGCACACATTGACAACCATTCTGTTTGATAGCTACGTTTTGGTTTTAGAACCAGATATTTCTCATTACAGCCTGTTTTCCCATTCACTCAGAAATTTCCAAACGCAGATTTTACTAAAAAAGTGTTTCTAACTCTTGAATCTAAAAATAGATGTAACTCACTTAGTTGAACAAACGCACAACAGAGCAGATTGTAGGATTCCTTTCTTCTGTGTTTCAGAGGCAGTCTTACTGCTATTCGTTATATGCGGGTATTTGGCTGGAAATGCCTGTTTTGAGATTCTCCACAGAAAGCGTTTGCAAAGTGCTGCATAAACACCTGAGTTTAACTCCATAAGTTGAATGCACTCATTGACAACAATTCTCTTAAATAGCTCCGTTTGGTTATAGAACCAGATATTTCTCATTACAGCCTGTACTCCCATTCACTAAGGAATATCCAAATGCAGCTTTTACAAGAAACTTGTTTCTAACTCCTGAATCTAAACATAGATGTAACTCACTTCATGGAACAAATGCACAGCAGGGCAGATTGTAGGATAAGTTTCTTCTCTGTTTCAGAGGCAGTCTAACTTCTTTTCGTTGTTTGTGGGTATTTGGCTGGAAATGCCGGTTTTGAGATTCTCCACAGAAAGCATTTCCGAACTGCTGCATAAACACATGAGTTTAACTCCATAAGTTGAATGCACACATTGACAACCATTCTGTTAGATAGTTTATTTTTGGTTTTAGAACCAGATATTTCTCATTACTGCCTGTACTCCCATTAACTGAGGAATATCCAAATGCAGCTTTTACTAGAAATGCGTTTCTAACTCCTGAATCTAAACATAGTTGTAAATCACTTAGTTGAACAAACGCACAGTGGAGCAGATTGTAGGATACGTTAATTCCGTCTTGCAGAGGCAGTCTTACTGCTGTTCGTTACATGTGGGTATTTGGCTGGAAATTCCTGTTTTGAGGTTCTCCACAGAAAGCGTTTCTAAACTCCTGCATAAACACATGAGTTTAACTCCGTAAGGTGAATGCACACATTGACAACCATTCTTTTTGATAGCTCCATTTTGGTTTTAGGACCAGATATTTCTCATTACAGCCTGTACTCCCATTCACTCAGGAATTTCCAAATGCAGATTTTACTAGAAACGTGTTTCTAACTCCTGAATCTAAACATAGTTGTAACACACTTAGTTGAACAAACGCACAGCAGAGCAGATTGTAGGATACGTTTCTTCTGTTTTTCAGAGGCAGTCTTACTACTATTCGTTATATGTTGGTATTTGGCTTGAAATGTCTGTTTTCAGACTTTCCACAGAAAGCGTTTCCAAACTGCTGCATAAACACATGAGTTTAACTCTGTAACTTGAATGCACACATTGACAACGATTCTGACAGACAGCTCCTTTTTGGTTTTTTAACCAAATGTTTCTCATCACAGCCTGTTCTCCAATTCATTCAAGAATTTCCAAATGCAGCTTTACTAGAAACGTGTTTCTAACTCCTGAATCTAAACATAGATGTAAATCACTTAATTGAACAAACGCACAGCAGAGCAGATTGTAGCATAAGTTTCTTCTGTGTTGCAGAGGCAGTCTTAGTGCTATTCATTATATGCGGGTATTTGGCTGGAAATGCCTGTTTTGAGATTTCTCCACAGAAAGCGTTTCCAGACTTCCCCTTCAACACCCGAGTTTCACACTGTAAGTTGAATGCACACATTAACAACCATTCTGTTAGGAAGCTCGGTTTTGGTTTTAGAAGCAGAGACTTCTCATTACAGCCTATACTCCCTTTCACTCAGGAATGTCCAAACAGAGCCCTTATCAGAAAGCTGTTTCTACCTCCTGAATCTAAAGGGAGATTTAACACACTTAGCTGAACAAACGCACAGCAGAGCAGATAGAAAGATACGTTTCTTCTTTGTTTTAGGCAGAATTTTACTGCTATTTCGATATATGCGGGAATACTGCTGAAAATGCCTGTTTTGAGATTTCTCCTCAGGAAGCGTTTCCAGACTTACCCTTCAACACACGAGTTTAACTCTGTAAGTTGGATGCACACATTGACAATCCATCTGTTAGGACGCTCAGTTTTGGTTTTAGAAGCAGAAAGTTCTCATTACAGCATATACTCCCATTTACTAAAAAATGTCCAAATGCAGCTCTTACCAGAAACGTGTTTCTCACTCCTGAATCTAAAGGGAGATTTAACACACTTAGATGAACAAACGCACAGCAGAGCAGATTGAAGGATACATTTTCTCTGTGTTTTAGGCAGAGTTTTACTGCTATTTTGTTATATGCAGGATAACAGCTAAAAATGCTGTTCTGAGATTTCACCAGAGAAAGGGTTTCCAGACTTCCCCTTCAACACACGAGTTTAACTCTGTAAGTAGAATGGACACATTGACAACCGTTCTGTTAGGTAGCTCCATTTTTCTTTTAGAAGCAGAGAGTACTCATTACAGCCTATACACCCTTTCACTCAGAAATGTCCAAACACAGCTCTTACCAGAAAGGTGTTTCTACATCCTGAATCTAAAGGGAGATTAAACTCACTTAGCATAACAAACACACTGAAGACCATATTGTATGATACGTTCCTTCCGTGTTTTAGGCAGAGTTTTACTGCTATTTCGTTATATGCGGGAATACTCCTGGAAATGCCTGTTTTGAGGTTTCTCCATAGACAGCGTTTCCAGACTTCCCCTTCAAAACACGAGTTTAAGTCTGTAAGTTGAATGCACACATTGAAAACCGTTAAGTTAGGTAGCTCCATTTTAATTGTAGAGCAGAGTTCTCATTGCAGCATATACTCCCATTAACTCAGAAATGTCCAGACGCAGCTCTTACCAAAAACGTGTTTCTAACTCCTCAATCAAAAGGGAGATCCAACTCACTTAGCGGAACAATTGCACAGCAGAGGAAATTCAAGGATACGTTTCTTCTGTGTTTTAGGCAGTGTTTTACTGCTATTTCGTTATATGCGGGAATACTGATGAAAATGCCTGTTTTGATATTTCTCCACAGAAAGCGTTTCCAGATGTCCCCTTCAACACAGGAGTTTAACACTTTAAGGTGAATGCACACATTGACAACCGTTCTGTTAGGAAGCTCCTTTTTTGATTTAGAAACAGAGAGTTCTCATTACAGCATATGCACCCATTCACTCAGAATTGTCCAAATGCAGCTCTTACCAGAAACGTGTTTCTAACTCCTGAATCTAAACGGAGATTTAACTCACTTAGCTGAACAAACGCTCAGCAGAGCAGAATGAAGGATAGGTTAATTCTTTGTTTTAACCTATCCTTTCTCCTTTTCTGCTATTTCTTTATATCCGGGAATACTTCTGGAAATGCCTGTTTTGAGTTTTCTCCACAAAAACGTTTCCAGACTTCCTTTCAACACACGAGTTTATCTCGGTAACTTGAATGCACACATTGACAACCGTTCTGTTAGGTAGCTCCCTTTTGGTTTTAGAAGCAGAGAGTTCTCATTACAGCATATACTCCCATTCACTCAGAAAAGTCCAAACGCAGATCTTACCAGAAACGTGTTTCTAACTCATAATTCTAAAGGGAGATTTAACTCACTTAGCTGAAAAACGCACAGCAGAGCAGATTAAAGGATACGTTTCTTCTGTGTTGCAGAGGCAGTCTTACTGCTGTTCGTTACATGTGGGTATTTGGCTGGAAATGCCTGTTTTGAGGTTCTCCACAGAAAGCATTTCTAAACTGTTGCATAAACACATGAGTTTAACTCCATAAGGTGAAAGCACACATTGACAACCATTCTGTTTGATAGCACCATTTTGGTTTTAGAACCAGATATTTCTCATTACAGCCTGTTCTGCCATTCACTCAGAATTTTCCAAACGCAGATTTTACTAAAAAAGTGTTTCTAAATCTTGAATCTAAACATAGATGTAACTAAGTTAGTTGAACAAACGCACAACGGAGCAGCTTGTAGGATTCCTTTCTTCTGTGTTTCAGAGGCAGTCTTACTACTCTTCGTTATATGCGGGTATTTGCCTGGAAATGCTTGTTATGAGATTCTCCACAGAAAGCGTTTGCAAACTGCTGCATAAACACCTGAGTTTAACTCCATAAGTTGAATGCACTCATTGACCACCATTCTCTTAAATAGCTCGGTTTGGTTATAGAACCAGATGTTTCTCATTACAGCCTGTACTCCCATTCACTAAGGAATATCCAAATGCAGCTTTTACAAGAAATGTGTTTCTAACTCCTGAATCTAAACATAGATGTAACTCACTTTGTGGAACAAATGCACAGCAGGGCAGATTGTAGGATAAGTTTCTTCTCTGTTTCAGAGGCAGTCTAACTTCTTTTCGTTGTTTGTGGGTATTTGGCTGGAAATGCCTGTATTGAGATTCTCCACAGAAAGCATTTCCAAACTGCTGCATAAACACATGAGTTTAACTCCATAAGTTGAATGCACACATTGACAACCATTGTGTTAGACAGCTCCATTTTGGTTTTAGAACCAGATATTTCTCATTACAACCTGTACCCCCATTCACTCAGGAATATCCAAACGCAGCTTTTACTAGAAACGTGTTTCTAACTCCTGAGTCTAAACATAGGTGTAACACACTTAGTTGAACAAACGCACAGCAGAGCAGATTGTAGGATATGTTTCTTGTGTTTTTCAGAGGCAGTCTTACTACTATTGATTATATGTGAGTATTTGGCTGGAAATGTCTGTTTTGACATTTTTCACCGAAAGCGTTTCCGAACTGCTGCATAAATACATGAGTTTAACTCCATAAGTTGAATGCACACATTGACAATCATTCTGTTACATAGTTTTTTATTGGTTTTAGAATCAGATATTTCTCATTACAGCCTGTACTCCCATTAACTGAGGAATATCCAAATGCAGCTTCTACTAGAAATGTGTTTCTCACTCCTGAATCTAAACATAGTTGTAGCTCACTTAGTTGAACAAAGGCACAGCTGAGCAGATTGTAGGATACGTTTCTTCTGTGTTTCAGAGGAAGTCTTACTACTTTCCATTGTATGCAGGTATTTGGCTGGAAATGCCTGTTTTGAAATTCTTTACAGAAAGCGTTTCTAAACTGCTGCATAAACACATAAGTTTTACTCCCTAAGTTGAATGCACACATTGACGACCATTCTGTTTGATAGCTTTGTTTTGGTTTTAGAAGCAGAGAGTTCTCCTTACAGCATATACTCCCATTCAATCAGGAATGGCCAAACGCAGCTCTTACCAGAAACGTGTTTCTAACTCCTGAATCTAAAGACAGATTTAACACACTTAGATGAACAAACGCACAGCAGAGTGGATTGAAGGATACGTTTCTTCTGTGTTTTAGGCAGAGTTTTTCTGGTATTTCGTTATATGCGGGAATACTGATGAAAATGCCTGTTTTGAGATTTCTCCACAGAAAGCATTTCCAGACTTCCCCTTCAAGACACGAGTTTACCTCTGTAAGTTGAATGCCCACACTGACAACTGTTCTGATAAGTAGCTCCGTTTTGGTTTTAAAAGCAGAGAGTTCTCATTACAGCATATACTCCGATTCACTCAGAAATGTCCAAACGCAGCACTTACCAGAAACGTGTTTCTAACTCCTGAATCTAAAGGGAGATTTAACTCACTTAGCTGAACAAACGCACAGCAGAGCAGATTTAAGGATACGTGTCTTCTGTGTTTTTGGCAGAGTTTCTCTGCTATTTGGTTATATGCGGGAATACTCCTGGAATTGCCTGTTGTGAGATTCTCCACAGAAAGCGTATCAACACTAGTGCTTCAGCACACCAGCTTAACTCTGTAAGTTACATGCACAGACTTACAACCGTTCTTTTAGATATCTCCGTTTTTGTTTTAGATCTAGAGAGTTCTCATTAGAGCATATACTCCCATTCACTCAGGAATGTCCCAATGCAACACTTACCAGAAAAGTGTTTCTAACTTTTTAATCTAAAGAAAGATTTATCTCACTTAGCTGAACAATCGCACAGCAGAGCAGATTTAAGGATACATGTCTTCTGTGTTTTTCGCAGAGTTTCTCTGCTATTTCGTTATATGCGGGTATAGTGCTGGAAATGCCTGTTTTGAGATTTCTCCTCAGAAAGCGTTTCTAGACTTCCCTTCAACACACGAGTTTAACTCTGTAAGTTGAATGCACACATTGACAACCGTTCTGTTAGGTAGCTCCATTTTGGTTTTAGAAGCAGAGAGTTCTCATTACAGCATATATTCCCATTTCCACAGAAATGTCCAAACGCAGCTCTTACCAGAATCATGTTTCTTTCTTTTTTTTTTTTTTTTTTGAGACAGAATTTCGCTCTTGTTACCCAGGCTGGAATGCAATGGCAGGATCTCGGCTCACTGCAACCTCCGCCCCCAAGGTTCAGGCAATTCTTCCGCCTCAGCTTCCTGAGTAGCTGGGATTACAGGCACACACCACCATGCCCAGCTAATTTTTTGTATTTTTTAGTAGGAACGGGGTTTCACCATGTTGACCAGGATGGTCTTGATCGCTTGCCCTTGAAATCCACCCATCTCGGCCTCCCAGAATGCTCGGATTACAGGCTTGAGCCACCGGGCCCGGCCCAGAAACGTGTTTCTAACTTCTGAATCTAAAGGGAGATTTAACTCACTTAGCTGAACAAACCCACAGCAGAGCGCATTGAAGGATGTGTTCCTTCTGTGTTTTAGGCAGAGTTATACTGCTCTTTCGTTATATGCGGGAATACTGCTGGAAACGACTGTTTTTAGATTTCTCCCTAGAATGCGTTTCCACACTACCCCTTCAGCACCCGAGTTTAACTCTCTAAGTGGAATGCACACATTAACAACCGTTCTGTTAGGGAGCTCGGTTTGGGTTTTAGAAGCAGAGACTTCTCTTTACAGCCTATACTCCCTTTCACGCAGGAATGTCCAAACAGAGCTCTTACCAGAAAGCTGTTTCTACCTCCTGAATCTAAAGGGAGATTTAACACACTTAGCTGAACAAACGCACAGCAGAGCAGATAGAAGGATACGTTTCTTCTGTGTTTTACGCAGAATTTTACTGCTATTTCGATATATGCGGGAATACTGCTGGAAATGCCTGTTTTGAGATTTCTCCTCAGGAAGCGTTTCCAGACTTACCCTTCAACACACGAGTTTAACTCTGTAAGTTGAATGCACACATTGACAACCCTTCTGTTAGGTAGCTCCGTTTTGGTTTTAGAAGCAGAGATTTCTCATTAGAGCATATGCTCCCATTCACTCAGGAGTGTCCAAACACAGCTCTTAGCAGAAACGGGATTCTAACTCCTGAATCTAAAGGGATATTTAACTCCCTTAGGTGAACACACCCACAGCAGAACGGATTGAAGGATACGTTTCTTTTGTGTTTTAGGCAGAGTTGTACTGCTATTTCGTTTTATGCGGGAATACTGCTGGAAATGCGTTTTGAGATTTCTTTACAGAAAGCGTTTCCAGACTTCCCCTTCAACACACGAGTTTAAATCTGTAAGTTGAATGCACACATTGACAACCGTTCTGTTAGATGGCTCTGTGTGGGTTTTAGAAGCAGAGTGTTTTCCTTACAGGATGTACTCCCATTGACTCATTAATGTCCAAATGCAGCTTTTACCAGAAACCCGTTTCTAACTCCTGAATCTAAAGAGAGATTAAACTCACTTAGCTGAACAATCGCACAGCAGAGGAGATTGAAGGATACGTTTCTTCTGTGTTTTAGGAAGAGTTTTTCTGCTATTTCGTTATATGCGGGAATACTGATGAAAATGGCTGTTTTGAGATTTCTCCACAGAAAGCGTTTCCAGACTTCCCTTTCAACACACGAGTTCAACTCTGTAAGTTGAATACACAACTTGACAACCGTTCTGTTAGGTAGCTCCGTTATAATTTTAAAAGCAGAGAGTTCTCATTACGGCATATACCCCCATTCACTCAGAAATGTCCAAACGCAGCTCTTACCAGAAACGTGTTTCTAAATCCTGAATCTAACAGGAGGTTTAACCAACTTAGCTGAACACACGCACAGCAGAGAAGATTGAAGGATACGTTTCTTCTGTGTTTTAGGCAGAGTTTTACTGCTGTTTCCTTATATGCGGGAATACTGCTGAAAATGCCTGTTTTGAGATTTCTCCTCAGGAAGCGTTCCCAGACTTACCCTTCAACACACGAATTTAACTCTGTAAGTTGGATGCACACATTGACAGTCCATCTGTTAGGAAGCTCAGTTTTGGTTTTAGAAGCAGAAAGTTCTCATTACAGCATATACTCCCATTTTCTAAAATATGTCCAAACGCAGCTCTACCAGAAACGTGTTTCTAACTCCTGAATCTAAAGGGAGATTTAACACACTTAGATGAACAAACTCACAGCAGAGCAGATTGAAGGATACATTTTCTCTGTGTTTTAGGCAGAGTTTTACTGCTATTTTGTTATATGCAGGATAACAGCTAAAAATGCTGTTCTGAGATTTCACCAGAGAAAGGGTTTCCAGACTTCCCCTTCAACACACGAGTTTAACTCTGTAAGTAGAATGGACACATTGACAACCGTTCTGTTAGGTAGCTCCATTTTTCTTTTAGAAGCAGAGAGTACTCATTACAGCCTATACACCCTTTCACTCAGAAATGTCCAAACACAGCTCTTACCAGAAAGGTGTTTCTACATCCTGAATCTAAAGGGAGATTTAACTCACTTAGCATAACAAACGCACTGAAGACCATATTGAATGATACGTTCCTTCCGTGTTTTAGGCAGAGTTTTACTGCTATTTCGTTATATGCGGGAATACTCCTGGAAATGCCTGTTTTGAGGTTTCTCCATAGACAGCGTTTCCAGACTTCCCCTTCAAAACACGAGTTTAAGTCTGTAAGTTGAATGCACACATTGAAAACCGTTAAGTTAGGTAGCTCCATTTTAATTGTAGAGCAGAGTTCTCATTGCAGCATATACTCCCATTAACTCAGAAATGTCCAGACGCAGCTCTTACCAAAAACGTGTTTCTAACTCCTCAATCAAAAGGGAGATCCAACTCACTTAGCGGAACAATTGCACAGCAGAGGAAATTCAAGGATACGTTTCTTCTGTGTTTTAGGCAGTGTTTTACTGCTATTTCGTTATATGCGGGAATACTGATGAAAATGCCTGTTTTGATATTTCTCCACAGAAAGCGTTTCCAGACGTCCCCTTCAACACAGGAGTTTAACACTTTAAGGTGAATGCACACATTGACAACCGTTCTGTTAGGAAGCTCCTTTTTTGATTTAGAAACAGAGTTCTCATTACAGCATATGCACCCATTCACTCAGAATTGTCCTAATGCAGGTCTTACCAGAAACGTGTTTCTAACTCCTGAATCAAAAGGGAGATTTAACTCACTTAGCTGAACAAACGCTCAGCAGAGCAGATTGAAGGATATGTTCATTCTTTGTTTTAGGCAGAGTTTTTCTGCTATTTCTTTATATCCCGGAATACTTCTGGAAATGTCTGTTTTGAGATTTCTCCACAAAAACTTTTCCAGACTTCCTTTCAACACACGAGTTTATCTCGGTAACTTGAATGCACACATTGACAACCATTCTGTTAGGTAGCTCCCTTTTGGTTTTAGAAGCAGAGAGTTCTCATTACAGCATATACTCCCATTCACTCAGAAATATCCAAACGTAGCTCTTACCAGAAACATGTTTCTAACTCGTAAATCTAAAGGGAGATTTAACTCACTTAGCTGAAAAACGCACAGCAGAGCAGATTTAAAAATACGTTTCTTCTGTGTTGCAGAGGCAGTCTTTCTGCTGTTCATTACGTGTGGGTATTTGGCTGGAAATGCCTGTTTTGAGGTTCTCCACAGAAAGCGTTTCTAAACTGCTACATAAACACATGTGTTTAACTCCATAAGGTGAATGCACACATTGACAACCATTCTGTTTGATAGCTACGTTTTGGTTTTAGAACCAGATATTTCTCATTACAGCCTGTTTTCCCATTCACTCAGAAATTTCCAAACGCAGATTTTACTAAAAAAGTGTTTCTAACTCTTGAATCTAAAAATAGATGTAACTCACTTAGTTGAACAAACGCACAACATAGCAGATTGTAGGATTCCTTTCTTCTGTGTTTCAGAGGCAGTCTTACTGCTATTCGTTATATGCGGGTATTTGGCTGGAAATGCCTGTTTTGAGATTCTCCACAGAAAGCGTTTGCAAAGTGCTGCATAAACACCTGAGTTTAACTCCATAAGTTGAATGCACTCATTGACAACAATTCTCTTAAATAGCTCCGTTTGGTTATAGAACCAGATATTTCTCATTACAGCCTGTACTCCCATTCACTAAGGAATATCCAAATGCAGCTTTTACAAGAAACTTGTTTCTAACTCCTGAATCTAAACATAGATGTAACTCACTTCATGGAACAAATGCACAGCAGGGCAGATTGTAGGATAAGTTTCTTCTCTGTTTCAGAGGCAGTCTAACTTCTTTTCGTTGTTTGTGGGTATTTGGCTGGAAATGCCGGTTTTGAGATTCTCCACAGAAAGCATTTCCGAACTGCTGCATAAACACATGAGTTTAACTCCATAAGTTGAATGCACACATTGACAACCATTCTGTTAGATAGTTTATTTTTGGTTTTAGAACCAGATATTTCTCATTACTGCCTGTACTCCCATTAACTGAGGAATATCCAAATGCAGCTTTTACTAGAAATGCGTTTCTAACTCCTGAATCTAAACATAGTTGTAAATCACTTAGTTGAACAAACGCACAGTGGAGCAGATTGTAGGATACGTTAATTCCGTCTTGCAGAGGCAGTCTTACTGCTGTTCGTTACATGTGGGTATTTGGCTGGAAATTCCTGTTTTGAGGTTCTCCACAGAAAGCGTTTCTAAACTCCTGCATAAACACATGAGTTTAACTCCGTAAGGTGAATGCACACATTGACAACCATTCTTTTTGATAGCTCCATTTTGGTTTTAGGACCAGATATTTCTCATTACAGCCTGTACTCCCATTCACTCAGGAATTTCCAAATGCAGATTTTACTAGAAACGTGTTTCTAACTCCTGAATCTAAACATAGTTGTAACACACTTAGTTGAACAAACGCACAGCAGAGCAGATTGTAGGATACGTTTCTTCTGTTTTTCAGAGGCAGTCTTACTACTATTCGTTATATGTTGGTATTTGGCTTGAAATGTCTGTTTTCAGACTTTCCACAGAAAGCGTTTCCAAACTGCTGCATAAACACATGAGTTTAACTCTGTAACTTGAATGCACACATTGACAACGATTCTGACAGACAGCTCCTTTTTGGTTTTTTAACCAAATGTTTCTCATCACAGCCTGTTCTCCAATTCATTCAAGAATTTCCAAATGCAGCTTTACTAGAAACGTGTTTCTAACTCCTGAATCTAAACATAGATGTAAATCACTTAATTGAACAAACGCACAGCAGAGCAGATTGTAGCATAAGTTTCTTCTGTGTTGCAGAGGCAGTCTTAGTGCTATTCATTATATGCGGGTATTTGGCTGGAAATGCCTGTTTTCAGATTCTCCACAGAAAGCATTTCCAAACTGCTGCAGAGACACATGAGCTTAACTCCGTAAGGTGAATGCACAGATTGACAACCATTCTGTTACACAGCTCCATTTGGGTTTTAGAAGCAGAGAATTCTTTGTACAGCATATACTCCCATTCACTCAGGAATATCCAAATGCAGCTTTTACTAGAAAGGTGTTTCTTACTCCTGAATCTAAACATAGATGTAACTCACTTAGTTGAACAAACGCAAATCAGAGCAGACTGACGAATTCGTTTCTTCTGTGATTCAGGCAGAGTTTTACTGCTATTTCGTTATAGGCGGGAATACTGCTGGAAATGCCTGTTTTGAGATTTCTCCACAGAAAGCGTTTCCAGACTTCCCCTTCAACACCCGAGTTTCACACTGTAAGTTGAATGCACACATTAACAACCATTCTGTTAGGAAGCTCGGTTTTGGTTTTAGAAGCAGAGACTTCTCATTACAGCCTATACTCCCTTTCACTCAGGAATGTCCAAACAGAGCCCTTATCAGAAAGCTGTTTCTACCTCCTGAATCTAAAGGGAGATTTAACACACTTAGCTGAACAAACGCACAGCAGAGCAGATAGAAAGATACGTTTCTTCTTTGTTTTAGGCAGAATTTTACTACTATTTCGATATATGCGGGAATACTGCTGAAAATGCCTGTTTTGAGATTTCTCCTCAGGAAGCGTTTCCAGACTTACCCTTCAACACACGAGTTTAACTCTGTAAGTTGGATGCACACATTGACAATCCATCTGTTAGGACGCTCAGTTTTGGTTTTAGAAGCAGAAAGTTCTCATTACAGCATATACTCCCATTTACTAAAAAATGTCCAAATGCAGCTCTTACCAGAAACGTGTTTCTCACTCCTGAATCTAAAGGGAGATTTAACACACTTAGATGAACAAACGCACAGCAGAGCAGATTGAAGGATACATTTTCTCTGTGTTTTAGGCAGAGTTTTACTGCTATTTTGTTATATGCAGGATAACAGCTAAAAATGCTGTTCTGAGATTTCACCAGAGAAATGGTTTCCAGACTTCCCCTTCAACACACGAGTTTAACTCTGTAAGTAGAATGGACACATTGACAACCGTTCTGTTAGGTAGCTCCATTTTTCTTTTAGAAGCAGAGAGTACTCATTACAGCCTATACACCCTTTCACTCAGAAATGTCCAAACACAGCTCTTACCAGAAAGGTGTTTCTACATCCTGAATCTAAAGGGAGATTTAACTCACTTAGCATAACAAACGCACTGAAGACCATATTGAATGATACGTTCCTTCTGTGTTTTAGGCAGAGTTTTACTGCTATTTCGTTATATGCGGGAATACTCCTGGAAATGCCTGTTTTGAGGTTTCTCCATAGACAGCGTTTCCAGACTTCCCCTTCAAAACACGAGTTTAAGTCTGTAAGTTGAATGCACACATTGAAAACCGTTAAGTTAAGTAGCTCCATTTTAATTGTAGAGCAGAGTTCTCATTGCAGCATATACTCCCATTAACTCAGAAATGTCCAGACGCAGCTCTTACCAAAAACGTGTTTCTAACTCCTCAATCAAAAGGGAGATCCAACTCACTTAGCGGAACAATTGCACAGCAGAGGAAATTCAAGGATACGTTTCTTCTGTGTTTTAGGCAGTGTTTTACTGCTATTTCGTTATATGCGGGAATACTGATGAAAATGCCTGTTTTGATATTTCTCCACAGAAAGCGTTTCCAGATGTCCCCTTCAACACAGGAGTTTAACACTTTAAGGTGAATGCACACATTGACAACCGTTCTGTTAGGAAGCTCCTTTTTTGATTTAGAAACAGAGAGTTCTCATTACAGCATATGCACCCATTCACTCAGAATTGTCCAAATGCAGCTCTTACCAGAAACGTGTTTCTAACTCCTGAATCTAAACGGAGATTTAACTCACTTAGCTGAACAAACGCTCAGCAGAGCAGAATGAAGGATAGGTTAATTCTTTGTTTTAACCTATCCTTTCTCCTTTTCTGCTATTTCTTTATATCCGGGAATACTTCTGGAAATGCCTGTTTTGAGTTTTCTCCACAAAAACGTTTCCAGACTTCCTTTCAACACACGAGTTTATCTCGGTAACTTGAATGCACACATTGACAACCGTTCTGTTAGGTAGCTCCCTTTTGGTTTTAGAAGCAGAGAGTTCTCATTACAGCATATACTCCCATTCACTCAGAAAAGTCCAAACGCAGATCTTACCAGAAACGTGTTTCTAACTCATAATTCTAAAGGGAGATTTAACTCACTTAGCTGAAAAACGCACAGCAGAGCAGATTAAAGGATACGTTTCTTCTGTGTTGCAGAGGCAGTCTTACTGCTGTTCGTTACATGTGGGTATTTGGCTGGAAATGCCTGTTTTGAGGTTCTCCACAGAAAGCATTTCTAAACTGTTGCATAAACACATGAGTTTAACTCCATAAGGTGAAAGCACACATTGACAACCATTCTGTTTGATAGCACCATTTTGGTTTTAGAACCAGATATTTCTCATTACAGCCTGTTCTGCCATTCAGTCAGAATTTTCCAAACGCAGATTTTACTAAAAAAGTGTTTCTAAATCTTGAATCTAAACATAGATGTAACTAAGTTAGTTGAACAAACGCACAACGGAGCAGCTTGTAGGATTCCTTTCTTCTGTGTTTCAGAGGCAGTCTTACTACTCTTCGTTATATGCGGGTATTTGCCTGGAAATGCTTGTTATGAGATTCTCCACAGAAAGCGTTTGCAAACTGCTGCATAAACACCTGAGTTTAACTCCATAAGTTGAATGCACTCATTGTCCACCATTCTCTTAAATAGCTCCGTTTGGTTATAGAACCAGATGTTTCTCATTACAGCCTGTACTCCCATTCACTAAGGAATATCCAAATGCAGCTTTTACAAGAAATGTGTTTCTAACTCCTGAATCTAAACATAGATGTAACTCACTTTGTGGAACAAATGCACAGCAGGGCAGATTGTAGGATAAGTTTCTTCTCTGTTTCAGAGGCAGTCTAACTTCTTTTCGTTGTTTGTGGGTATTTGGCTGGAAATGCCTGTTTTGAGATTCTCCACAGAAAGCATTTCCAAACTGCTGCATAAACACATGAGTTTAACTCCATAAGTTGAATGCACACATTGACAACCATTGTGTTAGACAGCTCCATTTTGGTTTTAGAACCAGATATTTCTCATTACAACCTGTACCCCCATTCACTCAGGAATATCCAAACGCAGCTTTTACTAGAAACGTGTTTCTAACTCCTGAGTCTAAACATAGGTGTAACACACTTAGTTGAACAAACGCACAGCAGAGCAGATTGTAGGATATGTTTCTTGTGTTTTTCAGAGGCACTCTTACTACTATTGATTATATGTGAGTATTTGGCTGGAAATGTCTGTTTTGACATTTTTCACCGAAAGCGTTTCCGAACTGCTGCATAAATACATGAGTTTAACTCCATAAGTTGAATGCACACATTGACAATCATTCTGTTACATAGTTTTTTATTGGTTTTAGAATCAGATATTTCTCATTACAGCCTGTACTCCCATTAACTGAGGAATATCCAAATGCAGCTTCTACTAGAAACGTGTTTCTCACTCCTGAATCTAAACATAGTTGTAGCTCACTTAGTTGAACAAAGGCACAGCTGAGCAGATTGTAGGATACGTTTCTTCTGTGTTTCAGAGGAAGTCTTACTACTTTCCATTGTATGCAGGTATTTGGCTGGAAATGCCTGTTTTGAAATTCTTTACAGAAAGCGTTTCTAAACTGCTGCATAAACACATAAGTTTTACTCCCTAAGTTGAATGCACACATTGACGACCATTCTGTTTGATAGCTTTGTTTTGGTTTTAGAAGCAGAGAGTTCTCCTTACAGCATATACTCCCATTCAATCAGGAATGTCCAAACGCAGCTCTTACCAGAAACGTGTTTCTAACTCCTGAATCTAAAGACAGATTTAACACACTTAGATGAACAAACGCACAGCAGAGTGGATTGAAGGATACGTTTCTTCTGTGTTTTAGGCAGAGTTTTTCTGGTATTTCGTTATATGCGGGAATACTGATGAAAATGCCTGTTTTGAGATTTCTCCACAGAAAGCATTTCCAGACTTCCCCTTCAAGACACGAGTTTACCTCTGTAAGTTGAATGCCCACACTGACAACTGTTCTGATAAGTAGCTCCGTTTTGGTTTTAAAAGCAGAGAGTTCTCATTACAGCATATACTCCGATTCACTCAGAAATGTCCAAACGCAGCACTTACCAGAAACGTGTTTCTAACTCCTGAATCTAAAGGGAGATTTAACTCACTTAGCTGAACAAACGCACAGCAGAGCAGATTTAAGGATACGTGTCTTCTGTGTTTTTGGCAGAGTTTCTCTGCTATTTGGTTATATGCGGGAATACTCCTGGAATTGCCTGTTGTGAGATTCTCCACAGAAAGCGTATCAACACTAGTGCTTCAGCACACCAGCTTAACTCTGTAAGTTACATGCACAGACTTACAACCGTTCTTTTAGATATCTCCGTTTTTGTTTTAGATCTAGAGAGTTCTCATTAGAGCATATACTCCCATTCACTCAGGAATGTCGCAATGCAACACTTACCAGAAAAGTGTTTCTAACTTTTTAATCTAAAGAAAGATTTATCTCACTTAGCTGAACAATCGCACAGCAGAGCAGATTTAAGGATACATGTCTTCTGTGTTTTTCGCAGAGTTTCTCTGCTATTTCGTTATATGCGGGTATAGTGCTGGAAATGCCTGTTTTGAGATTTCTCCTCAGAAAGCGTTTCTAGACTTCCCTTCAACACACGAGTTTAACTCTGTAAGTTGAATGCACACATTGACAACCGTTCTGTTAGGTAGCTCCATTTTGGTTTTAGAAGCAGAGAGTTCTCATTACAGCATATATTCCCATTTCCACAGAAATGTCCAAACGCAGCTCTTACCAGAATCATGTTTCTTTCTTTTTTTTTTTTTTTTTTTTTGAGACAGAATTTCGCTCTTGTTACCCAGGCTGGAATGCAATGGCAGGATCTCGGCTCACTGCAACCTCCGCCCCCAATGTTCAGGCAATTCTTCCGCCTCAGCTTCCTGAGTAGCTGGGATTACAGGCACACACCACCATGCCCAGCTAATTTTTTGTATTTTTTAGTAGGAACGGGGTTTCACCTTGTTGACCAGGATGGTCTTGATCGCTTGCCCTTGAAATCCACCCATCTCGGCCTCCCAAAATGCTCGGATTACAGGCTTGAGCCACCGGGCCCGGCCCAGAAATGTGTTTCTAACTTCTGAATCTAAAGGGAGATTTAACTCACTTAGCTGAACAAACCCACAGCAGAGCGCATTGAAGGATGTGTTCCTTCTGTGTTTTAGGCAGAGTTATACTGCTCTTTCGTTATATGCGGGAATACTGCTGGAAACGACTGTTTTGAGATTTCTCCCTAGAATGCGTTTCCACACTACCCCTTCAGCACCCGAGTTTAACTCTGTAAGTGGAATGCACACATTAACAACCGTTCTGTTAGGGAGCTCGGTTTTGGTTTTAGAAGCAGAGACTTCTCTTTACAGCCTATACTCCCTTTCACGCAGGAATGTCCAAACAGAGCTCTTACCAGAAAGCTGTTTCTACCTCCTGAATCTAAAGGGAGATTTAACACACTTAGCTGAACAAACGCACAGCAGAGCAGATAGAAGGATACGTTTCTTCTGTGTTTTACGCAGAATTTTACTGCTATTTCGATATATGCGGGAATACTGCTGGAAATGCCTGTTTTGAGATTTCTCCTCAGGAAGCGTTTCCAGACTTACCCTTCAACACACGAGTTTAACTCTGTAAGTTGAATGCACACATTGACAACCCTTCTGTTAGGTAGCTCCGTTTTGGTTTTAGAAGCAGAGATTTCTCATTAGAGCATATGCTCCCATTCACTCAGGAGTGTCCAAACACAGCTCTTAGCAGAAACGGGATTCTAACTCCTGAATCTAAAGGGATATTTAACTCCCTTAGGTGAACACACCCACAGCAGAACGGATTGAAGGATACGTTTCTTTTGTGTTTTAGGCAGAGTTGTACTGCTATTTCGTTTTATGCGGGAATACTGCTGGAAATGCGTTTTGAGATTTCTTTACAGAAAGCGTTTCCAGACTTCCCCTTCAACACACGAGTTTAAATCTGTAAGTTGAATGCACACATTGACAACCGTTCTGTTAGATGGCTCTGTGTGGGTTTTAGAAGCAGAGTGTTTTCCTTACAGGATGTACTCCCATTGACTCATTAATGTCCAAATGCAGCTTTTACCAGAAACCCGTTTCTAACTCCTGAATCTAAAGAGAGATTAAACTCACTTAGCTGAACAATCGCACAGCAGAGGAGATTGAAGGATACGTTTCTTCTGTGTTTTAGGAAGAGTTTTTCTGCTATTTCGTTATATGCGGGAATACTGATGAAAATGGCTGTTTTGAGATTTCTCCACAGAAAGCGTTTCCAGACTTCCCTTTCAACACACGAGTTCAACTCTGTAAGTTGAATACACAACTTGACAACCGTTCTGTTAGGTAGCTCCGTTATAATTTTAAAAGCAGAGAGTTCTCATTACGGCATATACCCCCATTCACTCAGAAATGTCCAAACGCAGCTCTTACCAGAAACGTGTTTCTAAATCCTGAATCTAACAGGAGGTTTAACCAACTTAGCTGAACACACGCACAGCAGAGAAGATTGAAGGATACGTTTCTTCTGTGTTTTAGGCAGAGTTTTACTGCTGTTTCCTTATATGCGGGAATACTGCTGAAAATGCCTGTTTTGAGATTTCTCCTCAGGAAGCGTTCCCAGACTTACCCTTCAACACACGAATTTAACTCTGTAAGTTGGATGCACACATTGACAGTCCATCTGTTAGGAAGCTCAGTTTTGGTTTTAGAAGCAGAAAGTTCTCATTACAGCATATACTCCCATTTTCTAAAATATGTCCAAACGCAGCTCTACCAGAAATGTGTTTCTAACTCCTGAATCTAAAGGGAGATTTAACACACTTAGATGAACAAACTCACAGCAGAGCAGATTGAAGGATACATTTTCTCTGTGTTTTAGGCAGAGTTTTACTGCTATTTTGTTATATGCAGGATAACAGCTAAAAATGCTGTTCTGAGATTTCACCAGAGAAAGGGTTTCCAGACTTCCCCTTCAACACACGAGTTTAACTCTGTAAGTAGAATGGACACATTGACAACCGTTCTGTTAGGTAGCTCCATTTTTCTTTTAGAAGCAGAGAGTACTCATTACAGCCTATACACCCTTTCACTCAGAAATGTCCAAACACAGCTCTTACCAGAAAGGTGTTTCTACATCCTGAATCTAAAGGGAGATTTAACTCACTTAGCATAACAAACGCACTGAAGACCATATTGAATGATACGTTCCTTCCGTGTTTTAGGCAGAGTTTTACTGCTATTTCGTTATATGCGGGAATACTCCTGGAAATGCCTGTTTTGAGGTTTCTCCATAGACAGCGTTTCCAGACTTCCCCTTCAAAACACGAGTTTAAGTCTGTAAGTTGAATGCACACATTGAAAACCGTTAAGTTAGGTAGCTCCATTTTAATTGTAGAGCAGAGTTCTCATTGCAGCATATACTCCCATTAACTCAGAAATGTCCAGACGCAGCTCTTACCAAAAACGTGTTTCTAACTCCTCAATCAAAAGGGAGATCCAACTCACTTAGCGGAACAATTGCACAGCAGAGGAAATTCAAGGATACGTTTCTTCTGTGTTTTAGGCAGTGTTTTACTGCTATTTCGTTATATGCGGGAATACTGATGAAAATGCCTGTTTTGATATTTCTCCACAGAAAGCGTTTCCAGACGTCCCCTTCAACACAGGAGTTTAACACTTTAAGGTGAATGCACACATTGACAACCGTTCTGTTAGGAAGCTCCTTTTTTGATTTAGAAACAGAGTTCTCATTACAGCATATGCACCCATTCACTCAGAATTGTCCTAATGCAGGTCTTACCAGAAACGTGTTTCTAACTCCTGAATCAAAAGGGAGATTTAACTCACTTAGCTGAACAAACGCTCAGCAGAGCAGATTGAAGGATATGTTAATTCTTTGTTTTAGGCAGAGTTTTTCTGCTATTTCTTTATATCCCGGAATACTTCTGGAAATGTCTGTTTTGAGATTTCTCCACAAAAACTTTTCCAGACTTCCTTTCAACACACGAGTTTATCTCGGTAACTTGAATGCACACATTGACAACCATTCTGTTAGGTAGCTCCCTTTTGGTTTTAGAAGCAGAGAGTTCTCATTACAGCATATACTCCCATTCACTCAGAAATATCCAAACGTAGCTCTTACCAGAAACATGTTTCTAACTCGTAAATCTAAAGGGAGATTTAACTCACTTAGCTGAAAAACGCACAGCAGAGCAGATTTAAAAATACGTTTCTTCTGTGTTGCAGAGGCAGTCTTTCTGCTGTTCATTACGTGTGGGTATTTGGCTGGAAATGCCTGTTTTGAGGTTCTCCACAGAAAGCGTTTCTAAACTGCTACATAAACACATGTGTTTAACTCCATAAGGTGAATGCACACATTGACAACCATTCTGTTTGATAGCTACGTTTTGGTTTTAGAACCAGATATTTCTCATTACAGCCTGTTTTCCCATTCACTCAGAAATTTCCAAACGCAGATTTTACTAAAAAAGTGTTTCTAACTCTTGAATCTAAAAATAGATGTAACTCACTTAGTTGAACAAACGCACAACAGAGCAGATTGTAGGATTCCTTTCTTCTGTGTTTCAGAGGCAGTCTTACTGCTATTCGTTATATGCGGGTATTTGGCTGGAAATGCCTGTTTTGAGATTCTCCACAGAAAGCGTTTGCAAAGTGCTGCATAAACACCTGAGTTTAACTCCATAAGTTGAATGCACTCATTGACAACAATTCTCTTAAATAGCTCCGTTTGGTTATAGAACCAGATATTTCTCATTACAGCCTGTACTCCCATTCACTAAGGAATATCCAAATGCAGCTTTTACAAGAAACTTGTTTCTAACTCCTGAATCTAAACATAGATGTAACTCACTTCATGGAACAAATGCACAGCAGGGCAGATTGTAGGATAAGTTTCTTCTCTGTTTCAGAGGCAGTCTAACTTCTTTTCGTTGTTTGTGGGTATTTGGCTGGAAATGCCGGTTTTGAGATTCTCCACAGAAAGCATTTCCGAACTGCTGCATAAACACATGAGTTTAACTCCATAAGTTGAATGCACACATTGACAACCATTCTGTTAGATAGTTTATTTTTGGTTTTAGAACCAGATATTTCTCATTACTGCCTGTACTCCCATTAACTGAGGAATATCCAAATGCAGCTTTTACTAGAAATGCGTTTCTAACTCCTGAATCTAAACATAGTTGTAAATCACTTAGTTGAACAAACGCACAGTGGAGCAGATTGTAGGATACGTTAATTCCGTCTTGCAGAGGCAGTCTTACTGCTGTTCGTTACATGTGGGTATTTGGCTGGAAATTCCTGTTTTGAGGTTCTCCACAGAAAGCGTTTCTAAACTCCTGCATAAACACATGAGTTTAACTCCGTAAGGTGAATGCACACATTGACAACCATTCTTTTTGATAGCTCCATTTTGGTTTTAGGACCAGATATTTCTCATTACAGCCTGTACTCCCATTCACTCAGGAATTTCCAAATGCAGATTTTACTAGAAACGTGTTTCTAACTCCTGAATCTAAACATAGTTGTAACACACTTAGTTGAACAAACGCACAGCAGAGCAGATTGTAGGATACGTTTCTTCTGTTTTTCAGAGGCAGTCTTACTACTATTCGTTATATGTTGGTATTTGGCTTGAAATGTCTGTTTTCAGACTTTCCACAGAAAGCGTTTCCAAACTGCTGCATAAACACATGAGTTTAACTCTGTAACTTGAATGCACACATTGACAACGATTCTGACAGACAGCTCCTTTTTGGTTTTTTAACCAAATGTTTCTCATCACAGCCTGTTCTCCAATTCATTCAAGAATTTCCAAATGCAGCTTTACTAGAAACGTGTTTCTAACTCCTGAATCTAAACATAGATGTAAATCACTTAATTGAACAAACGCACAGCAGAGCAGATTGTAGCATAAGTTTCTTCTGTGTTGCAGAGGCAGTCTTAGTGCTATTCATTATATGCGGGTATTTGGCTGGAAATGCCTGTTTTCAGATTCTCCACAGAAAGCATTTCCAAACTGCTGCAGAGACACATGAGCTTAACTCCGTAAGGTGAATGCACAGATTGACAACCATTCTGTTACACAGCTCCATTTGGGTTTTAGAAGCAGAGAATTCTTTGTACAGCATATACTCCCATTCACTCAGGAATATCAAAATGCAGCTTTTACTAGAAAGGTGTTTCTTACTCCTGAATCTAAACATAGATGTAACTCACTTAGTTGAACAAACGCAAATCAGAGCAGACTGACGAATTCGTTTCTTCTGTGATTCAGGCAGAGTTTTACTGCTATTTCGTTATAGGCGGGAATACTGCTGGAAATGCCTGTTTTGAGATTTCTCCACAGAAAGCGTTTCCAGACTTCCCCTTCAACACCCGAGTTTCACACTGTAAGTTGAATGCACACATTAACAACCATTCTGTTAGGAAGCTCGGTTTTGGTTTTAGAAGCAGAGACTTCTCATTACAGCCTATACTCCCTTTCACTCAGGAATGTCCAAACAGAGCCCTTATCAGAAAGCTGTTTCTACCTCCTGAATCTAAAGGGAGATTTAACACACTTAGCTGAACAAACGCACAGCAGAGCAGATAGAAAGATACGTTTCTTCTTTGTTTTAGGCAGAATTTTACTGCTATTTCGATATATGCGGGAATACTGCTGAAAATGCCTGTTTTGAGATTTCTCCTCAGGAAGCGTTTCCAGACTTACCCTTCAACACACGAGTTTAACTCTGTAAGTTGGATGCACACATTGACAATCCATCTGTTAGGACGCTCAGTTTTGGTTTTAGAAGCAGAAAGTTCTCATTACAGCATATACTCCCATTTACTAAAAAATGTCCAAATGCAGCTCTTACCAGAAACGTGTTTCTCACTCCTGAATCTAAAGGGAGATTTAACACACTTAGATGAACAAACGCACAGCAGAGCAGATTGAAGGATACATTTTCTCTGTGTTTTAGGCAGAGTTTTACTGCTATTTTGTTATATGCAGGATAACAGCTAAAAATGCTGTTCTGAGATTTCACCAGAGAAAGGGTTTCCAGACTTCCCCTTCAACACACGAGTTTAACTCTGTAAGTAGAATGGACACATTGACAACCGTTCTGTTAGGTAGCTCCATTTTTCTTTTAGAAGCAGAGAGTACTCATTACAGCCTATACACCCTTTCACTCAGAAATGTCCAAACACAGCTCTTACCAGAAAGGTGTTTCTACATCCTGAATCTAAAGGGAGATTTAACTCACTTAGCATAACAAACGCACTGAAGACCATATTGAATGATACGTTCCTTCTGTGTTTTAGGCAGAGTTTTACTGCTATTTCGTTATATGCGGGAATACTCCTGGAAATGCCTGTTTTGAGGTTTCTCCATAGACAGCGTTTCCAGACTTCCCCTTCAAAACACGAGTTTAAGTCTGTAAGTTGAATGCACACATTGAAAACCGTTAAGTTAGGTAGCTCCATTTTAATTGTAGAGCAGAGTTCTCATTGCAGCATATACTCCCATTAACTCAGAAATGTCCAGACGCAGCTCTTACCAAAAACGTGTTTCTAACTCCTCAATCAAAAGGGAGATCCAACTCACTTAGCGGAACAATTGCACAGCAGAGGAAATTCAAGGATACGTTTCTTCTGTGTTTTAGGCAGTGTTTTACTGCTATTTCGTTATATGCGGGAATACTGATGAAAATGCCTGTTTTGATATTTCTCCACAGAAAGCGTTTCCAGACGTCCCCTTCAACACAGGAGTTTAACACTTTAAGGTGAATGCACACATTGACAACCGTTCTGTTAGGAAGCTCCTTTTTTGATTTAGAAACAGAGAGTTCTCATTACAGCATATGCACCCATTCACTCAGAATTGTCCAAATGCAGCTCTTACCAGAAACGTGTTTCTAACTCCTGAATCTAAACGGAGATTTAACTCACTTAGCTGAACAAACGCTCAGCAGAGCAGAATGAAGGATAGGTTAATTCTTTGTTTTATCCTATCCTTTCTCCTTTTCTGCTATTTCTTTATATCCGGGAATACTTCTGGAAATGCCTGTTTTGAGTTTTCTCCACAAAAACGTTTCCAGACTTCCTTTCAACACACGAGTTTATCTCGGTAACTTGAATGCACACATTGACAACCGTTCTGTTAGGTAGCTCCCTTTTGGTTTTAGAAGCAGAGAGTTCTCATTACAGCATATACTCCCATTCACTCAGAAAAGTCCAAACGCAGATCTTACCAGAAACGTGTTTCTAACTCATAATTCTAAAGGGAGATTTAACTCACTTAGCTGAAAAACGCACAGCAGAGCAGATTAAAGGATACGTTTCTTCTGTGTTGCAGAGGCAGTCTTACTGCTGTTCGTTACATGTGGGTATTTGGCTGGAAATGCCTGTTTTGAGGTTCTCCACAGAAAGCATTTCTAAACTGTTGCATAAACACATGAGTTTAACTCCATAAGGTGAAAGCACACATTGACAACCATTCTGTTTGATAGCACCATTTTGGTTTTAGAACCAGATATTTCTCATTACAGCCTGTTCTGCCATTCACTCAGAATTTTCCAAACGCAGATTTTACTAAAAAAGTGTTTCTAAATCTTGAATCTAAACATAGATGTAACTAAGTTAGTTGAACAAACGCACAACGGAGCAGCTTGTAGGATTCCTTTCTTCTGTGTTTCAGAGGCAGTCTTACTACTCTTCGTTATATGCGGGTATTTGCCTGGAAATGCTTGTTATGAGATTCTCCACAGAAAGCGTTTGCAAACTGCTGCATAAACACCTGAGTTTAACTCCATAAGTTGAATGCACTCATTGACCACCATTCTCTTAAATAGCTCGGTTTGGTTATAGAACCAGATGTTTCTCATTACAGCCTGTACTCCCATTCACTAAGGAATATCCAAATGCAGCTTTTACAAGAAATGTGTTTCTAACTCCTGAATCTAAACATAGATGTAACTCACTTTGTGGAACAAATGCACAGCAGGGCAGATTGTAGGATAAGTTTCTTCTCTGTTTCAGAGGCAGTCTAACTTCTTTTCGTTGTTTGTGGGTATTTGGCTGGAAATGCCTGTTTTGAGATTCTCCACAGAAAGCATTTCCAAACTGCTGCATAAACACATGAGTTTAACTCCATAAGTTGAATGCACACATTGACAACCATTGTGTTAGACAGCTCCATTTTGGTTTTAGAACCAGATATTTCTCATTACAACCTGTACCCCCATTCACTCAGGAATATCCAAACGCAGCTTTTACTAGAAACGTGTTTCTAACTCCTGAGTCTAAACATAGGTGTAACACACTTAGTTGAACAAACGCACAGCAGAGCAGATTGTAGGATATGTTTCTTGTGTTTTTCAGAGGCACTCTTACTACTATTGATTATATGTGAGTATTTGGCTGGAAATGTCTGTTTTGACATTTTTCACCGAAAGCGTTTCCGAACTGCTGCATAAATACATGAGTTTAACTCCATAAGTTGAATGCACACATTGACAATCATTCTGTTACATAGTTTTTTATTGGTTTTAGAATCAGATATTTCTCATTACAGCCTGTACTCCCATTAACTGAGGAATATCCAAATGCAGCTTCTACTAGAAACGTGTTTCTCACTCCTGAATCTAAACATAGTTGTAGCTCACTTAGTTGAACAAAGGCACAGCTGAGCAGATTGTAGGATACGTTTCTTCTGTGTTTCAGAGGAAGTCTTACTACTTTCCATTGTATGCAGGTATTTGGCTGGAAATGCCTGTTTTGAAATTCTTTACAGAAAGCGTTTCTAAACTGCTGCATAAACACATAAGTTTTACTCCCTAAGTTGAATGCACACATTGACGACCATTCTGTTTGATAGCTTTGTTTTGGTTTTAGAAGCAGAGAGTTCTCCTTACAGCATATACTCCCATTCAATCAGGAATGGCCAAACGCAGCTCTTACCAGAAACGTGTTTCTAACTCCTGAATCTAAAGACAGATTTAACACACTTAGATGAACAAACGCACAGCAGAGTGGATTGAAGGATACGTTTCTTCTGTGTTTTAGGCAGAGTTTTTCTGGTATTTCGTTATATGCGGGAATACTGATGAAAATGCCTGTTTTGAGATTTCTCCACAGAAAGCATTTCCAGACTTCCCCTTCAAGACACGAGTTTACCTCTGTAAGTTGAATGCCCACACTGACAACTGTTCTGATAAGTAGCTCCGTTTTGGTTTTAAAAGCAGAGAGTTCTCATTACAGCATATACTCCGATTCACTCAGAAATGTCCAAACGCAGCACTTACCAGAAACGTGTTTCTAACTCCTGAATCTAAAGGGAGATTTAACTCACTTAGCTGAACAAACGCACAGCAGAGCAGATTTAAGGATACGTGTCTTCTGTGTTTTTGGCAGAGTTTCTCTGCTATTTGGTTATATGCGGGAATACTCCTGGAATTGCCTGTTGTGAGATTCTCCACAGAAAGCGTATCAACACTAGTGCTTCAGCACACCAGCTTAACTCTGTAAGTTACATGCACAGACTTACAACCGTTCTTTTAGATATCTCCGTTTTTGTTTTAGATCTAGAGAGTTCTCATTAGAGCATATACTCCCATTCACTCAGGAATGTCCCAATGCAACACTTACCAGAAAAGTGTTTCTAACTTTTTAATCTAAAGAAAGATTTATCTCACTTAGCTGAACAATCGCACAGCAGAGCAGATTTAAGGATACATGTCTTCTGTGTTTTTCGCAGAGTTTCTCTGCTATTTCGTTATATGCGGGTATAGTGCTGGAAATGCCTGTTTTGAGATTTCTCCTCAGAAAGCGTTTCTAGACTTCCCTTCAACACACGAGTTTAACTCTGTAAGTTGAATGCACACATTGACAACCGTTCTGTTAGGTAGCTCCATTTTGGTTTTAGAAGCAGAGAGTTCTCATTACAGCATATATTCCCATTTCCACAGAAATGTCCAAACGCAGCTCTTACCAGAATCATGTTTCTTTCTTTTTTTTTTTTTTTTTTTGAGACAGAATTTCGCTCTTGTTACCCAGGCTGGAATGCAATGGCAGGATCTCGGCTCACTGCAACCTCCGCCCCCAAGGTTCAGGCAATTCTTCCGCCTCAGCTTCCTGAGTAGCTGGGATTACAGGCACACACCACCATGCCCAGCTAATTTTTTGTATTTTTTAGTAGGAACGGGGTTTCACCATGTTGACCAGGATGGTCTTGATCGCTTGCCCTTGAAATCCACCCATCTCGGCCTCCCAGAATGCTCGGATTACAGGCTTGAGCCACCGGGCCCGGCCCAGAAACGTGTTTCTAACTTCTGAATCTAAAGGGAGATTTAACTCACTTAGCTGAACAAACCCACAGCAGAGCGCATTGAAGGATGTGTTCCTTCTGTGTTTTAGGCAGAGTTATACTGCTCTTTCGTTATATGCGGGAATACTGCTGGAAACGACTGTTTTGAGATTTCTCCCTAGAATGCGTTTCCACACTACCCCTTCAGCACCCGAGTTTAACTCTCTAAGTGGAATGCACACATTAACAACCGTTCTGTTAGTGAGCTCGGTTTGGGTTTTAGAAGCAGAGACTTCTCTTTACAGCCTATACTCCCTTTCACGCAGGAATGTCCAAACAGAGCTCTTACCAGAAAGCTGTTTCTACCTCCTGAATCTAAAGGGAGATTTAACACACTTAGCTGAACAAACGCACAGCAGAGCAGATAGAAGGATACGTTTCTTCTGTGTTTTACGCAGAATTTTACTGCTATTTCGATATATGCGGGAATACTGCTGGAAATGCCTGTTTTGAGATTTCTCCTCAGGAAGCGTTTCCAGACTTACCCTTCAACACACGAGTTTAACTCTGTAAGTTGAATGCACACATTGACAACCCTTCTGTTAGGTAGCTCCGTTTTGGTTTTAGAAGCAGAGATTTCTCATTAGAGCATATGCTCCCATTCACTCAGGAGTGTCCAAACACAGCTCTTAGCAGAAACGGGATTCTAACTCCTGAATCTAAAGGGATATTTAACTCCCTTAGGTGAACACACCCACAGCAGAACGGATTGAAGGATACGTTTCTTTTGTGTTTTAGGCAGAGTTGTACTGCTATTTCGTTTTATGCGGGAATACTGCTGGAAATGCGTTTTGAGATTTCTTTACAGAAAGCGTTTCCAGACTTCCCCTTCAACACACGAGTTTAAATCTGTAAGTTGAATGCACACATTGACAACCGTTCTGTTAGATGGCTCTGTGTGGGTTTTAGAAGCAGAGTGTTTTCCTTACAGGATGTACTCCCATTGACTCATTAATGTCCAAATGCAGCTTTTACCAGAAACCCGTTTCTAACTCCTGAATCTAAAGAGAGATTAAACTCACTTAGCTGAACAATCGCACAGCAGAGGAGATTGAAGGATACGTTTCTTCTGTGTTTTAGGAAGAGTTTTTCTGCTATTTCGTTATATGCGGGAATACTGATGAAAATGGCTGTTTTGAGATTTCTCCACAGAAAGCGTTTCCAGACTTCCCTTTCAACACACGAGTTCAACTCTGTAAGTTGAATACACAACTTGACAACCGTTCTGTTAGGTAGCTCCGTTATAATTTTAAAAGCAGAGAGTTCTCATTACGGCATATACCCCCATTCACTCAGAAATGTCCAAACGCAGCTCTTACCAGAAACGTGTTTCTAAATCCTGAATCTAACAGGAGGTTTAACCAACTTAGCTGAACACACGCACAGCAGAGAAGATTGAAGGATACGTTTCTTCTGTGTTTTAGGCAGAGTTTTACTGCTGTTTCCTTATATGCGGGAATACTGCTGAAAATGCCTGTTTTGAGATTTCTCCTCAGGAAGCGTTCCCAGACTTACCCTTCAACACACGAATTTAACTCTGTAAGTTGGATGCACACATTGACAGTCCATCTGTTAGGAAGCTCAGTTTTGGTTTTAGAAGCAGAAAGTTCTCATTACAGCATATACTCCCATTTTCTAAAATATGTCCAAACGCAGCTCTACCAGAAACGTGTTTCTAACTCCTGAATCTAAAGGGAGATTTAACACACTTAGATGAACAAACTCACAGCAGAGCAGATTGAAGGATACATTTTCTCTGTGTTTTAGGCAGAGTTTTACTGCTATTTTGTTATATGCAGGATAACAGCTAAAAATGCTGTTCTGAGATTTCACCAGAGAAAGGGTTTCCAGACTTCCCCTTCAACACACGAGTTTAACTCTGTAAGTAGAATGGACACATTGACAACCGTTCTGTTAGGTAGCTCCATTTTTCTTTTAGAAGCAGAGAGTACTCATTACAGCCTATACACCCTTTCACTCAGAAATGTCCAAACACAGCTCTTACCAGAAAGGTGTTTCTACATCCTGAATCTAAAGGGAGATTTAACTCACTTAGCATAACAAACGCACTGAAGACCATATTGAATGATACGTTCCTTCTGTGTTTTAGGCAGAGTTTTACTGCTATTTCGTTATATGCGGGAATACTCCTGGAAATGCCTGTTTTGAGGTTTCTCCATAGACAGCGTTTCCAGACTTCCCCTTCAAAACACGAGTTTAAGTCTGTAAGTTGAATGCACACATTGAAAACCGTTAAGTTAGGTAGCTCCATTTTAATTGTAGAGCAGAGTTCTCATTGCAGCATATACTCCCATTAACTCAGAAATGTCCAGACGCAGCTCTTACCAAAAACGTGTTTCTAACTCCTCAATCAAAAGGGAGATCCAACTCACTTAGCGGAACAATTGCACAGCAGAGGAAATTCAAGGATACGTTTCTTCTGTGTTTTAGGCAGTGTTTTACTGCTATTTCGTTATATGCGGGAATACTGATGAAAATGCCTGTTTTGATATTTCTCCACAGAAAGCGTTTCCAGACGTCCCCTTCAACACAGGAGTTTAACACTTTAAGGTGAATGCACACATTGACAACCGTTCTGTTAGGAAGCTCCTTTTTTGATTTAGAAACAGAGTTCTCATTACAGCATATGCACCCATTCACTCAGAATTGTCCTAATGCAGGTCTTACCAGAAACGTGTTTCTAACTCCTGAATCAAAAGGGAGATTTAACTCACTTAGCTGAACAAACGCTCAGCAGAGCAGATTGAAGGATATGTTAATTCTTTGTTTTAGGCAGAGTTTTTCTGCTATTTCTTTATATCCCGGAATACTTCTGGAAATGTCTGTTTTGAGATTTCTCCACAAAAACTTTTCCAGACTTCCTTTCAACACACGAGTTTATCTCGGTAACTTGAATGCACACATTGACAACCATTCTGTTAGGTAGCTCCCTTTTGGTTTTAGAAGCAGAGAGTTCTCATTACAGCATATACTCCCATTCACTCAGAAATATCCAAACGTAGCTCTTACCAGAAACATGTTTCTAACTCGTAAATCTAAAGGGAGATTTAACTCACTTAGCTGAAAAACGCACAGCAGAGCAGATTTAAAAATACGTTTCTTCTGTGTTGCAGAGGCAGTCTTTCTGCTGTTCATTACGTGTGGGTATTTGGCTGGAAATGCCTGTTTTGAGGTTCTCCACAGAAAGCGTTTCTAAACTGCTACATAAACACATGTGTTTAACTCCATAAGGTGAATGCACACATTGACAACCATTCTGTTTGATAGCTACGTTTTGGTTTTAGAACCAGATATTTCTCATTACAGCCTGTTTTCCCATTCACTCAGAAATTTCCAAACGCAGATTTTACTAAAAAAGTGTTTCTAACTCTTGAATCTAAAAATAGATGTAACTCACTTAGTTGAACAAACGCACAACAGAGCAGATTGTAGGATTCCTTTCTTCTGTGTTTCAGAGGCAGTCTTACTGCTATTCGTTATATGCGGGTATTTGGCTGGAAATGCCTGTTTTGAGATTCTCCACAGAAAGCGTTTGCAAAGTGCTGCATAAACACCTGAGTTTAACTCCATAAGTTGAATGCACTCATTGACAACAATTCTCTTAAATAGCTCCGTTTGGTTATAGAACCAGATATTTCTCATTACAGCCTGTACTCCCATTCACTAAGGAATATCCAAATGCAGCTTTTACAAGAAACTTGTTTCTAACTCCTGAATCTAAACATAGATGTAACTCACTTCATGGAACAAATGCACAGCAGGGCAGATTGTAGGATAAGTTTCTTCTCTGTTTCAGAGGCAGTCTAACTTCTTTTCGTTGTTTGTGGGTATTTGGCTGGAAATGCCGGTTTTGAGATTCTCCACAGAAAGCATTTCCGAACTGCTGCATAAACACATGAGTTTAACTCCATAAGTTGAATGCACACATTGACAACCATTCTGTTAGATAGTTTATTTTTGGTTTTAGAACCAGATATTTCTCATTACTGCCTGTACTCCCATTAACTGAGGAATATCCAAATGCAGCTTTTACTAGAAATGCGTTTCTAACTCCTGAATCTAAACATAGTTGTAAATCACTTAGTTGAACAAACGCACAGTGGAGCAGATTGTAGGATACGTTAATTCCGTCTTGCAGAGGCAGTCTTACTGCTGTTCGTTACATGTGGGTATTTGGCTGGAAATTCCTGTTTTGAGGTTCTCCACAGAAAGCGTTTCTAAACTCCTGCATAAACACATGAGTTTAACTCCGTAAGGTGAATGCACACATTGACAACCATTCTTTTTGATAGCTCCATTTTGGTTTTAGGACCAGATATTTCTCATTACAGCCTGTACTCCCATTCACTCAGGAATTTCCAAATGCAGATTTTACTAGAAACGTGTTTCTAACTCCTGAATCTAAACATAGTTGTAACACACTTAGTTGAACAAACGCACAGCAGAGCAGATTGTAGGATACGTTTCTTCTGTTTTTCAGAGGCAGTCTTACTACTATTCGTTATATGTTGGTATTTGGCTTGAAATGTCTGTTTTCAGACTTTCCACAGAGAGCGTTTCCAAACTGCTGCATAAACACATGAGTTTAACTCTGTAACTTGAATGCACACATTGACAACGATTCTGACAGACAGCTCCTTTTTGGTTTTTTAACCAAATGTTTCTCATCACAGCCTGTTCTCCAATTCATTCAAGAATTTCCAAATGCAGCTTTACTAGAAACGTGTTTCTAACTCCTGAATCTAAACATAGATGTAAATCACTTAATTGAACAAACGCACAGCAGAGCAGATTGTAGCATAAGTTTCTTCTGTGTTGCAGAGGCAGTCTTAGTGCTATTCATTATATGCGGGTATTTGGCTGGAAATGCCTGTTTTCAGATTCTCCACAGAAAGCATTTCCAAACTGCTGCAGAGACACATGAGCTTAACTCCGTAAGGTGAATGCACAGATTGACAACCATTCTGTTACACAGCTCCATTTGGGTTTTAGAAGCAGAGAATTCTTTGTACAGCATATACTCCCATTCACTCAGGAATATCCAAATGCAGCTTTTACTAGAAAGGTGTTTCTTACTCCTGAATCTAAACATAGATGTAACTCACTTAGTTGAACAAACGCAAATCAGAGCAGACTGACGAATTCGTTTCTTCTGTGATTCAGGCAGAGTTTTACTGCTATTTCGTTATAGGCGGGAATACTGCTGGAAATGCCTGTTTTGAGATTTCTCCACAGAAAGCGTTTCCAGACTTCCCCTTCAACACCCGAGTTTCACACTGTAAGTTGAATGCACACATTAACAACCATTCTGTTAGGAAGCTCGGTTTTGGTTTTAGAAGCAGAGACTTCTCATTACAGCCTATACTCCCTTTCACTCAGGAATGTCCAAACAGAGCCCTTATCAGAAAGCTGTTTCTACCTCCTGAATCTAAAGGGAGATTTAACACACTTAGCTGAACAAACGCACAGCAGAGCAGATAGAAAGATACGTTTCTTCTTTGTTTTAGGCAGAATTTTACTGCTATTTCGATATATGCGGGAATACTGCTGAAAATGCCTGTTTTGAGATTTCTCCTCAGGAAGCGTTTCCAGACTTACCCTTCAACACACAAGTTTAACTCTGTAAGTTGGATGCACACATTGACAATCCATCTGTTAGGACGCTCAGTTTTGGTTTTAGAAGCAGAAAGTTCTCATTACAGCATATACTCCCATTTACTAAAAAATGTCCAAATGCAGCTCTTACCAGAAACGTGTTTCTCACTCCTGAATCTAAAGGGAGATTTAACACACTTAGATGAACAAACGCACAGCAGAGCAGATTGAAGGATACATTTTCTCTGTGTTTTAGGCAGAGTTTTACTGCTATTTTGTTATATGCAGGATAACAGCTAAAAATGCTGTTCTGAGATTTCACCAGAGAAAGGGTTTCCAGACTTCCCCTTCAACACACGAGTTTAACTCTGTAAGTAGAATGGACACATTGACAACCGTTCTGTTAGGTAGCTCCATTTTTCTTTTAGAAGCAGAGAGTACTCATTACAGCCTATACACCCTTTCACTCAGAAATGTCCAAACACAGCTCTTACCAGAAAGGTGTTTCTACATCCTGAATCTAAAGGGAGATTTAACTCACTTAGCATAACAAACGCACTGAAGACCATATTGAATGATACGTTCCTTCTGTGTTTTAGGCAGAGTTTTACTGCTATTTCGTTATATGCGGGAATACTCCTGGAAATGCCTGTTTTGAGGTTTCTCCATAGACAGCGTTTCCAGACTTCCCCTTCAAAACACGAGTTTAAGTCTGTAAGTTGAATGCACACATTGAAAACCGTTAAGTTAGGTAGCTCCATTTTAATTGTAGAGCAGAGTTCTCATTGCAGCATATACTCCCATTAACTCAGAAATGTCCAGACGCAGCTCTTACCAAAAACGTGTTTCTAACTCCTCAATCAAAAGGGAGATCCAACTCACTTAGCGGAACAATTGCACAGCAGAGGAAATTCAAGGATACGTTTCTTCTGTGTTTTAGGCAGTGTTTTACTGCTATTTCGTTATATGCGGGAATACTGATGAAAATGCCTGTTTTGATATTTCTCCACAGAAAGCGTTTCCAGATGTCCCCTTCAACACAGGAGTTTAACACTTTAAGGTGAATGCACACATTGACAACCGTTCTGTTAGGAAGCTCCTTTTTTGATTTAGAAACAGAGAGTTCTCATTACAGCATATGCACCCATTCACTCAGAATTGTCCAAATGCAGCTCTTACCAGAAACGTGTTTCTAACTCCTGAATCTAAACGGAGATTTAACTCACTTAGCTGAACAAACGCTCAGCAGAGCAGAATGAAGGATAGGTTAATTCTTTGTTTTAACCTATCCTTTCTCCTTTTCTGCTATTTCTTTATATCCGGGAATACTTCTGGAAATGCCTGTTTTGAGTTTTCTCCACAAAAACGTTTCCAGACTTCCTTTCAACACACGAGTTTATCTCGGTAACTTGAATGCACACATTGACAACCGTTCTGTTAGGTAGCTCCCTTTTGGTTTTAGAAGCAGAGAGTTCTCATTACAGCATATACTCCCATTCACTCAGAAAAGTCCAAACGCAGATCTTACCAGAAACGTGTTTCTAACTCATAATTCTAAAGGGAGATTTAACTCACTTAGCTGAAAAACGCACAGCAGAGCAGATTAAAGGATACGTTTCTTCTGTGTTGCAGAGGCAGTCTTACTGCTGTTCGTTACATGTGGGTATTTGGCTGGAAATGCCTGTTTTGAGGTTCTCCACAGAAAGCATTTCTAAACTGTTGCATAAACACATGAGTTTAACTCCATAAGGTGAAAGCACACATTGACAACCATTCTGTTTGATAGCACCATTTTGGTTTTAGAACCAGATATTTCTCATTACAGCCTGTTCTGCCATTCACTCAGAATTTTCCAAACGCAGATTTTACTAAAAAAGTGTTTCTAAATCTTGAATCTAAACATAGATGTAACTAAGTTAGTTGAACAAACGCACAACGGAGCAGCTTGTAGGATTCCTTTCTTCTGTGTTTCAGAGGCAGTCTTACTACTCTTCGTTATATGCGGGTATTTGCCTGGAAATGCTTGTTATGAGATTCTCCACAGAAAGCGTTTGCAAACTGCTGCATAAACACCTGAGTTTAACTCCATAAGTTGAATGCACTCATTGACCACCATTCTCTTAAATAGCTCGGTTTGGTTATAGAACCAGATGTTTCTCATTACAGCCTGTACTCCCATTCACTAAGGAATATCCAAATGCAGCTTTTACAAGAAATGTGTTTCTAACTCCTGAATCTAAACATAGATGTAACTCACTTTGTGGAACAAATGCACAGCAGGGCAGATTGTAGGATAAGTTTCTTCTCTGTTTCAGAGGCAGTCTAACTTCTTTTCATTGTTTGTGGGTATTTGGCTGGAAATGCCTGTTTTGAGATTCTCCACAGAAAGCATTTCCAAACTGCTGCATAAACACATGAGTTTAACTCCATAAGTTGAATGCACACATTGACAACCATTGTGTTAGACAGCTCCATTTTGGTTTTAGAACCAGATATTTCTCATTACAACCTGTACCCCCATTCACTCAGGAATATCCAAACGCAGCTTTTACTAGAAACGTGTTTCTAACTCCTGAGTCTAAACATAGGTGTAACACACTTAGTTGAACAAACGCACAGCAGAGCAGATTGTAGGATATGTTTCTTGTGTTTTTCAGAGGCAGTCTTACTACTATTGATTATATGTGAGTATTTGGCTGGAAATGTCTGTTTTGACATTTTTCACCGAAAGCGTTTCCGAACTGCTGCATAAATACATGAGTTTAACTCCATAAGTTGAATGCACACATTGACAATCATTCTGTTACATAGTTTTTTATTGGTTTTAGAATCAGATATTTCTCATTACAGCCTGTACTCCCATTAACTGAGGAATATCCAAATGCAGCTTCTACTAGAAACGTGTTTCTCACTCCTGAATCTAAACATAGTTGTAGCTCACTTAGTTGACCAAAGGCACAGCTGAGCAGATTGTAGGATACGTTTCTTCTGTGTTTCAGAGGAAGTCTTACTACTTTCCATTGTATGCAGGTATTTGGCTGGAAATGCCTGTTTTGAAATTCTTTACAGAAAGCGTTTCTAAACTGCTGCATAAACACATAAGTTTTACTCCCTAAGTTGAATGCACACATTGACGACCATTCTGTTTGATAGCTTTGTTTTGGTTTTAGAAGCAGAGAGTTCTCCTTACAGCATATACTCCCATTCAATCAGGAATGGCCAAACGCAGCTCTTACCAGAAACGTGTTTCTAACTCCTGAATCTAAAGACAGATTTAACACACTTAGATGAACAAACGCACAGCAGAGTGGATTGAAGGATACGTTTCTTCTGTGTTTTAGGCAGAGTTTTTCTGGTATTTCGTTATATGCGGGAATACTGATGAAAATGCCTGTTTTGAGATTTCTCCACAGAAAGCATTTCCAGACTTCCCCTTCAAGACACGAGTTTACCTCTGTAAGTTGAATGCCCACACTGACAACTGTTCTGATAAGTAGCTCCGTTTTGGTTTTAAAAGCAGAGAGTTCTCATTACAGCATATACTCCGATTCACTCAGAAATGTCCAAACGCAGCACTTACCAGAAACGTGTTTCTAACTCCTGAATCTAAAGGGAGATTTAACTCACTTAGCTGAACAAACGCACAGCAGAGCAGATTTAAGGATACGTGTCTTCTGTGTTTTTGGCAGAGTTTCTCTGCTATTTGGTTATATGCGGGAATACTCCTGGAATTGCCTGTTGTGAGATTCTCCACAGAAAGCGTATCAACACTAGTGCTTCAGCACACCAGCTTAACTCTGTAAGTTACATGCACAGACTTACAACCGTTCTTTTAGATATCTCCGTTTTTGTTTTAGATCTAGAGAGTTCTCATTAGAGCATATACTCCCATTCACTCAGGAATGTCCCAATGCAACACTTACCAGAAAAGTGTTTCTAACTTTTTAATCTAAAGAAAGATTTATCTCACTTAGCTGAACAATCGCACAGCAGAGCAGATTTAAGGATACATGTCTTCTGTGTTTTTCGCAGAGTTTCTCTGCTATTCCGTTATATGCGGGTATAGTGCTGGAAATGCCTGTTTTGAGATTTCTCCTCAGAAAGCGTTTCTAGACTTCCCTTCAACACACGAGTTTAACTCTGTAAGTTGAATGCACACATTGACAACCGTTCTGTTAGGTAGCTCCATTTTGGTTTTAGAAGCAGAGAGTTCTCATTACAGCATATATTCCCATTTCCACAGAAATGTCCAAACGCAGCTCTTACCAGAATCATGTTTCTTTCTTTTTTTTTTTTTTTTTGAGACAGAATTTCGCTCTTGTTACCCAGGCTGGAATGCAATGGCAGGATCTCGGCTCACTGCAACCTCCGCCCCCAAGGTTCAGGCAATTCTTCCGCCTCAGCTTCCTGAGTAGCTGGGATTACAGGCACACACCACCATGCCCAGCTAATTTTTTGTATTTTTTAGTAGGAACGGGGTTTCACCTTGTTGACCAGGATGGTCTTGATCGCTTGCCCTTGAAATCCACCCATCTCGGCCTCCCAAAATGCTCGGATTACAGGCTTGAGCCACCGGGCCCGGCCCAGAAACGTGTTTCTAACTTCTGAATCTAAAGGGAGATTTAACTCACTTAGCTGAACAAACCCACAGCAGAGCGCATTGAAGGATGTGTTCCTTCTGTGTTTTAGGCAGAGTTATACTGCTCTTTCGTTATATGCGGGAATACTGCTGGAAACGACTGTTTTGAGATTTCTCCCTAGAATGCGTTTCCACACTACCCCTTCAGCACCCGAGTTTAACTCTGTAAGTGGAATGCACACATTAACAACCGTTCTGTTAGGGAGCTCGGTTTTGGTTTTAGAAGCAGAGACTTCTCTTTACAGCCTATACTCCCTTTCACGCAGGAATGTCCAAACAGAGCTCTTACCAGAAAGCTGTTTCTACCTCCTGAATCTAAAGGGAGATTTAACACACTTAGCTGAACAAACGCACAGCAGAGCAGATAGAAGGATACGTTTCTTCTGTGTTTTACGCAGAATTTTACTGCTATTTCGATATATGTGGGAATACTGCTGGAAATGCCTGTTTTGAGATTTCTCCTCAGGAAGCGTTTCCAGACTTACCCTTCAACACACGAGTTTAACTCTGTAAGTTGAATGCACACATTGACAACCCTTCTGTTAGGTAGCTCCGTTTTGGTTTTAGAAGCAGAGATTTCTCATTAGAGCATATGCTCCCATTCACTCAGGAGTGTCCAAACACAGCTCTTAGCAGAAACGGGATTCTAACTCCTGAATCTAAAGGGATATTTAACTCCCTTAGGTGAACACACCCACAGCAGAACGGATTGAAGGATACGTTTCTTTTGTGTTTTAGGCAGAGTTGTACTGCTATTTCGTTTTATGCGGGAATACTGCTGGAAATGCGTTTTGAGATTTCTTTACAGAAAGCGTTTCCAGACTTCCCCTTCAACACACGAGTTTAAATCTGTAAGTTGAATGCACACATTGACAACCGTTCTGTTAGATGGCTCTGTGTGGGTTTTAGAAGCAGAGTGTTTTCCTTACAGGATGTACTCCCATTGACTCATTAATGTCCAAATGCAGCTTTTACCAGAAACCCGTTTCTAACTCCTGAATCTAAAGAGAGATTAAACTCACTTAGCTGAACAATCGCACAGCAGAGGAGATTGAAGGATACGTTTCTTCTGTGTTTTAGGAAGAGTTTTTCTGCTATTTCGTTATATGTGGGAATACTGATGAAAATGGCTGTTTTGAGATTTCTCCACAGAAAGCGTTTCCAGACTTCCCTTTCAACACACGAGTTCAACTCTGTAAGTTGAATACACAACTTGACAACCGTTCTGTTAGGTAGCTCCGTTATAATTTTAAAAGCAGAGAGTTCTCATTACGGCATATACCCCCATTCACTCAGAAATGTCCAAACGCAGCTCTTACCAGAAACGTGTTTCTAAATCCTGAATCTAACAGGAGGTTTAACCAACTTAGCTGAACACACGCACAGCAGAGAAGATTGAAGGATACGTTTCTTCTGTGTTTTAGGCAGAGTTTTACTGCTGTTTCCTTATATGCGGGAATACTGCTGAAAATGCCTGTTTTGAGATTTCTCCTCAGGAAGCGTTCCCAGACTTACCCTTCAACACACGAATTTAACTCTGTAAGTTGGATGCACACATTGACAGTCCATCTGTTAGGAAGCTCAGTTTTGGTTTTAGAAGCAGAAAGTTCTCATTACAGCATATACTCCCATTTTCTAAAATATGTCCAAACGCAGCTCTACCAGAAACGTGTTTCTAACTCCTGAATCTAAAGGGAGATTTAACACACTTAGATGAACAAACTCACAGCAGAGCAGATTGAAGGATACATTTTCTCTGTGTTTTAGGCAGAGTTTTACTGCTATTTTGTTATATGCAGGATAACAGCTAAAAATGCTGTTCTGAGATTTCACCAGAGAAAGGGTTTCCAGACTTCCCCTTCAACACACGAGTTTAACTCTGTAAGTAGAATGGACACATTGACAACCGTTCTGTTAGGTAGCTCCATTTTTCTTTTAGAAGCAGAGAGTACTCATTACAGCCTATACACCCTTTCACTCAGAAATGTCCAAACACAGCTCTTACCAGAAAGGTGTTTCTACATCCTGAATCTAAAGGGAGATTTAACTCACTTAGCATAACAAACGCACTGAAGACCATATTGAAAGATACGTTCCTTCCGTGTTTTAGGCAGAGTTTTACTGCTATTTCGTTATATGCGGGAATACTCCTGGAAATGCCTGTTTTGAGGTTTCTCCATAGACAGCGTTTCCAGACTTCCCCTTCAAAACACGAGTTTAAGTCTGTAAGTTGAATGCACACATTGAAAACCGTTAAGTTAGGTAGCTCCATTTTAATTGTAGAGCAGAGTTCTCATTGCAGCATATACTCCCATTAACTCAGAAATGTCCAGACGCAGCTCTTACCAAAAACGTGTTTCTAACTCCTCAATCAAAAGGGAGATCCAACTCACTTAGCGGAACAATTGCACAGCAGAGGAAATTCAAGGATACGTTTCTTCTGTGTTTTAGGCAGTGTTTTACTGCTATTTCGTTATATGCGGGAATACTGATGAAAATGCCTGTTTTGATATTTCTCCACAGAAAGCGTTTCCAGACGTCCCCTTCAACACAGGAGTTTAACACTTTAAGGTGAATGCACACATTGACAACCGTTCTGTTAGGAAGCTCCTTTTTTGATTTAGAAACAGAGTTCTCATTACAGCATATGCACCCATTCACTCAGAATTTTCCTAATGCAGGTCTTACCAGAAACGTGTTTCTAACTCCTGAATCAAAAGGGAGATTTAACTCACTTAGCTGAACAAACGCTCAGCAGAGCAGATTGAAGGATATGTTCATTCTTTGTTTTAGGCAGAGTTTTTCTGCTATTTCTTTATATCCCGGAATACTTCTGGAAATGTCTGTTTTGAGATTTCTCCACAAAAACTTTTCCAGACTTCCTTTCAACACACGAGTTTATCTCGGTAACTTGAATGCACACATTGACAACCATTCTGTTAGGTAGCTCCCTTTTGGTTTTAGAAGCAGAGAGTTCTCATTACAGCATATACTCCCATTCACTCAGAAATATCCAAACGTAGCTCTTACCAGAAACATGTTTCTAACTCGTAAATCTAAAGGGAGATTTAACTCACTTAGCTGAAAAACGCACAGCAGAGCAGATTTAAAAATACGTTTCTTCTGTGTTGCAGAGGCAGTCTTTCTGCTGTTCATTACGTGTGGGTATTTGGCTGGAAATGCCTGTTTTGAGGTTCTCCACAGAAAGCGTTTCTAAACTGCTACATAAACACATGTGTTTAACTCCATAAGGTGAATGCACACATTGACAACCATTCTGTTTGATAGCTACGTTTTGGTTTTAGAACCAGATATTTCTCATTACAGCCTGTTTTCCCATTCACTCAGAAATTTCCAAACGCAGATTTTACTAAAAAAGTGTTTCTAACTCTTGAATCTAAAAATAGATGTAACTCACTTAGTTGAACAAACGCACAACAGAGCAGATTGTAGGATTCCTTTCTTCTGTGTTTCAGAGGCAGTCTTACTGCTATTCGTTATATGCGGGTATTTGGCTGGAAATGCCTGTTTTGAGATTCTCCACAGAAAGCGTTTGCAAAGTGCTGCATAAACACCTGAGTTTAACTCCATAAGTTGAATGCACTCATTGACAACAATTCTCTTAAATAGCTCCGTTTGGTTATAGAACCAGATATTTCTCATTACAGCCTGTACTCCCATTCACTAAGGAATATCCAAATGCAGCTTTTACAAGAAACTTGTTTCTAACTCCTGAATCTAAACATAGATGTAACTCACTTCATGGAACAAATGCACAGCAGGGCAGATTGTAGGATAAGTTTCTTCTCTGTTTCAGAGGCAGTCTAACTTCTTTTCGTTGTTTGTGGGTATTTGGCTGGAAATGCCGGTTTTGAGATTCTCCACAGAAAGCATTTCCGAACTGCTGCATAAACACATGAGTTTAACTCCATAAGTTGAATGCACACATTGACAACCATTCTGTTAGATAGTTTATTTTTGGTTTTAGAACCAGATATTTCTCATTACTGCCTGTACTCCCATTAACTGAGGAATATCCAAATGCAGCTTTTACTAGAAATGCGTTTCTAACTCCTGAATCTAAACATAGTTGTAAATCACTTAGTTGAACAAACGCACAGTGGAGCAGATTGTAGGATACGTTAATTCCGTCTTGCAGAGGCAGTCTTACTGCTGTTCGTTACATGTGGGTATTTGGCTGGAAATTCCTGTTTTGAGGTTCTCCACAGAAAGCGTTTCTAAACTCCTGCATAAACACATGAGTTTAACTCCGTAAGGTGAATGCACACATTGACAACCATTCTTTTTGATAGCTCCATTTTGGTTTTAGGACCAGATATTTCTCATTACAGCCTGTACTCCCATTCACTCAGGAATTTCCAAATGCAGATTTTACTAGAAACGTGTTTCTAACTCCTGAATCTAAACATAGTTGTAACACACTTAGTTGAACAAACGCACAGCAGAGCAGATTGTAGGATACGTTTCTTCTGTTTTTCAGAGGCAGTCTTACTACTATTCGTTATATGTTGGTATTTGGCTTGAAATGTCTGTTTTCAGACTTTCCACAGAAAGCGTTTCCAAACTGCTGCATAAACACATGAGTTTAACTCTGTAACTTGAATGCACACATTGACAACGATTCTGACAGACAGCTCCTTTTTGGTTTTTTAACCAAATGTTTCTCATCACAGCCTGTTCTCCAATTCATTCAAGAATTTCCAAATGCAGCTTTACTAGAAACGTGTTTCTAACTCCTGAATCTAAACATAGATGTAAATCACTTAATTGAACAAACGCACAGCAGAGCAGATTGTAGCATAAGTTTCTTCTGTGTTGCAGAGGCAGTCTTAGTGCTATTCATTATATGCGGGTATTTGGCTGGAAATGCCTGTTTTGAGATTTCTCCACAGAAAGCGTTTCCAGACTTCCCCTTCAACACCCGAGTTTCACACTGTAAGTTGAATGCACACATTAACAACCATTCTGTTAGGAAGCTCGGTTTTGGTTTTAGAAGCAGAGACTTCTCATTACAGCCTATACTCCCTTTCACTCAGGAATGTCCAAACAGAGCCCTTATCAGAAAGCTGTTTCTACCTCCTGAATCTAAAGGGAGATTTAACACACTTAGCTGAACAAACGCACAGCAGAGCAGATAGAAAGATACGTTTCTTCTTTGTTTTAGGCAGAATTTTACTGCTATTTCGATATATGCGGGAATACTGCTGAAAATGCCTGTTTTGAGATTTCTCCTCAGGAAGCGTTTCCAGACTTACCCTTCAACACACGAGTTTAACTCTGTAAGTTGGATGCACACATTGACAATCCATCTGTTAGGACGCTCAGTTTTGGTTTTAGAAGCAGAAAGTTCTCATTACAGCATATACTCCCATTTACTAAAAAATGTCCAAATGCAGCTCTTACCAGAAACGTGTTTCTCACTCCTGAATCTAAAGGGAGATTTAACACACTTAGATGAACAAACGCACAGCAGAGCAGATTGAAGGATACATTTTCTCTGTGTTTTAGGCAGAGTTTTACTGCTATTTTGTTATATGCAGGATAACAGCTAAAAATGCTGTTCTGAGATTTCACCAGAGAAAGGGTTTCCAGACTTCCCCTTCAACACACGAGTTTAACTCTGTAAGTAGAATGGACACATTGACAACCGTTCTGTTAGGTAGCTCCATTTTTCTTTTAGAAGCAGAGAGTACTCATTACAGCCTATACACCCTTTCACTCAGAAATGTCCAAACACAGCTCTTACCAGAAAGGTGTTTCTACATCCTGAATCTAAAGGGAGATTAAACTCACTTAGCATAACAAACACACTGAAGACCATATTGTATGATACGTTCCTTCCGTGTTTTAGGCAGAGTTTTACTGCTATTTCGTTATATGCGGGAATACTCCTGGAAATGCCTGTTTTGAGGTTTCTCCATAGACAGCGTTTCCAGACTTCCCCTTCAAAACACGAGTTTAAGTCTGTAAGTTGAATGCACACATTGAAAACCGTTAAGTTAGGTAGCTCCATTTTAATTGTAGAGCAGAGTTCTCATTGCAGCATATACTCCCATTAACTCAGAAATGTCCAGACGCAGCTCTTACCAAAAACGTGTTTCTAACTCCTCAATCAAAAGGGAGATCCAACTCACTTAGCGGAACAATTGCACAGCAGAGGAAATTCAAGGATACGTTTCTTCTGTGTTTTAGGCAGTGTTTTACTGCTATTTCGTTATATGCGGGAATACTGATGAAAATGCCTGTTTTGATATTTCTCCACAGAAAGCGTTTCCAGATGTCCCCTTCAACACAGGAGTTTAACACTTTAAGGTGAATGCACACATTGACAACCGTTCTGTTAGGAAGCTCCTTTTTTGATTTAGAAACAGAGAGTTCTCATTACAGCATATGCACCCATTCACTCAGAATTGTCCAAATGCAGCTCTTACCAGAAACGTGTTTCTAACTCCTGAATCTAAACGGAGATTTAACTCACTTAGCTGAACAAACGCTCAGCAGAGCAGAATGAAGGATAGGTTAATTCTTTGTTTTAACCTATCCTTTCTCCTTTTCTGCTATTTCTTTATATCCGGGAATACTTCTGGAAATGCCTGTTTTGAGTTTTCTCCACAAAAACGTTTCCAGACTTCCTTTCAACACACGAGTTTATCTCGGTAACTTGAATGCACACATTGACAACCGTTCTGTTAGGTAGCTCCCTTTTGGTTTTAGAAGCAGAGAGTTCTCATTACAGCATATACTCCCATTCACTCAGAAAAGTCCAAACGCAGATCTTACCAGAAACGTGTTTCTAACTCATAATTCTAAAGGGAGATTTAACTCACTTAGCTGAAAAACGCACAGCAGAGCAGATTAAAGGATACGTTTCTTCTGTGTTGCAGAGGCAGTCTTACTGCTGTTCGTTACATGTGGGTATTTGGCTGGAAATGCCTGTTTTGAGGTTCTCCACAGAAAGCATTTCTAAACTGTTGCATAAACACATGAGTTTAACTCCATAAGGTGAAAGCACACATTGACAACCATTCTGTTTGATAGCACCATTTTGGTTTTAGAACCAGATATTTCTCATTACAGCCTGTTCTGCCATTCACTCAGAATTTTCCAAACGCAGATTTTACTAAAAAAGTGTTTCTAAATCTTGAATCTAAACATAGATGTAACTAAGTTAGTTGAACAAACGCACAACGGAGCAGCTTGTAGGATTCCTTTCTTCTGTGTTTCAGAGGCAGTCTTACTACTCTTCGTTATATGCGGGTATTTGCCTGGAAATGCTTGTTATGAGATTCTCCACAGAAAGCGTTTGCAAACTGCTGCATAAACACCTGAGTTTAACTCCATAAGTTGAATGCACTCATTGACCACCATTCTCTTAAATAGCTCGGTTTGGTTATAGAACCAGATGTTTCTCATTACAGCCTGTACTCCCATTCACTAAGGAATATCCAAATGCAGCTTTTACAAGAAATGTGTTTCTAACTCCTGAATCTAAACATAGATGTAACTCACTTTGTGGAACAAATGCACAGCAGGGCAGATTGTAGGATAAGTTTCTTCTCTGTTTCAGAGGCAGTCTAACTTCTTTTCGTTGTTTGTGGGTATTTGGCTGGAAATGCCTGTATTGAGATTCTCCACAGAAAGCATTTCCAAACTGCTGCATAAACACATGAGTTTAACTCCATAAGTTGAATGCACACATTGACAACCATTGTGTTAGACAGCTCCATTTTGGTTTTAGAACCAGATATTTCTCATTACAACCTGTACCCCCATTCACTCAGGAATATCCAAACGCAGCTTTTACTAGAAACGTGTTTCTAACTCCTGAGTCTAAACATAGGTGTAACACACTTAGTTGAACAAACGCACAGCAGAGCAGATTGTAGGATATGTTTCTTGTGTTTTTCAGAGGCAGTCTTACTACTATTGATTATATGTGAGTATTTGGCTGGAAATGTCTGTTTTGACATTTTTCACCGAAAGCGTTTCCGAACTGCTGCATAAATACATGAGTTTAACTCCATAAGTTGAATGCACACATTGACAATCATTCTGTTACATAGTTTTTTATTGGTTTTAGAATCAGATATTTCTCATTACAGCCTGTACTCCCATTAACTGAGGAATATCCAAATGCAGCTTCTACTAGAAATGTGTTTCTCACTCCTGAATCTAAACATAGTTGTAGCTCACTTAGTTGAACAAAGGCACAGCTGAGCAGATTGTAGGATACGTTTCTTCTGTGTTTCAGAGGAAGTCTTACTACTTTCCATTGTATGCAGGTATTTGGCTGGAAATGCCTGTTTTGAAATTCTTTACAGAAAGCGTTTCTAAACTGCTGCATAAACACATAAGTTTTACTCCCTAAGTTGAATGCACACATTGACGACCATTCTGTTTGATAGCTTTGTTTTGGTTTTAGAAGCAGAGAGTTCTCCTTACAGCATATACTCCCATTCAATCAGGAATGGCCAAACGCAGCTCTTACCAGAAACGTGTTTCTAACTCCTGAATCTAAAGACAGATTTAACACACTTAGATGAACAAACGCACAGCAGAGTGGATTGAAGGATACGTTTCTTCTGTGTTTTAGGCAGAGTTTTTCTGGTATTTCGTTATATGCGGGAATACTGATGAAAATGCCTGTTTTGAGATTTCTCCACAGAAAGCATTTCCAGACTTCCCCTTCAAGACACGAGTTTACCTCTGTAAGTTGAATGCCCACACTGACAACTGTTCTGATAAGTAGCTCCGTTTTGGTTTTAAAAGCAGAGAGTTCTCATTACAGCATATACTCCGATTCACTCAGAAATGTCCAAACGCAGCACTTACCAGAAACGTGTTTCTAACTCCTGAATCTAAAGGGAGATTTAACTCACTTAGCTGAACAAACGCACAGCAGAGCAGATTTAAGGATACGTGTCTTCTGTGTTTTTGGCAGAGTTTCTCTGCTATTTGGTTATATGCGGGAATACTCCTGGAATTGCCTGTTGTGAGATTCTCCACAGAAAGCGTATCAACACTAGTGCTTCAGCACACCAGCTTAACTCTGTAAGTTACATGCACAGACTTACAACCGTTCTTTTAGATATCTCCGTTTTTGTTTTAGATCTAGAGAGTTCTCATTAGAGCATATACTCCCATTCACTCAGGAATGTCCCAATGCAACACTTACCAGAAAAGTGTTTCTAACTTTTTAATCTAAAGAAAGATTTATCTCACTTAGCTGAACAATCGCACAGCAGAGCAGATTTAAGGATACATGTCTTCTGTGTTTTTCGCAGAGTTTCTCTGCTATTTCGTTATATGCGGGTATAGTGCTGGAAATGCCTGTTTTGAGATTTCTCCTCAGAAAGCGTTTCTAGACTTCCCTTCAACACACGAGTTTAACTCTGTAAGTTGAATGCACACATTGACAACCGTTCTGTTAGGTAGCTCCATTTTGGTTTTAGAAGCAGAGAGTTCTCATTACAGCATATATTCCCATTTCCACAGAAATGTCCAAACGCAGCTCTTACCAGAATCATGTTTCTTTCTTTCTTTTTTTTTTTTTTGAGACAGAATTTCGCTCTTGTTACCCAGGCTGGAATGCAATGGCAGGATCTCGGCTCACTGCAACCTCCGCCCCCAAGGTTCAGGCAATTCTTCCGCCTCAGCTTCCTGAGTAGCTGGGATTACAGGCACACACCACCATGCCCAGCTAATTTTTTGTATTTTTTAGTAGGAACGGGGTTTCACCATGTTGACCAGGATGGTCTTGATCGCTTGCCCTTGAAATCCACCCATCTCGGCCTCCCAGAATGCTCGGATTACAGGCTTGAGCCACCGGGCCCGGCCCAGAAACGTGTTTCTAACTTCTGAATCTAAAGGGAGATTTAACTCACTTAGCTGAACAAACCCACAGCAGAGCGCATTGAAGGATGTGTTCCTTCTGTGTTTTAGGCAGAGTTATACTGCTCTTTCGTTATATGCGGGAATACTGCTGGAAACGACTGTTTTGAGATTTCTCCCTAGAATGCGTTTCCACACTACCCCTTCAGCACCCGAGTTTAACTCTCTAAGTGGAATGCACACATTAACAACCGTTCTGTTAGGGAGCTCGGTTTGGGTTTTAGAAGCAGAGACTTCTCTTTACAGCCTATACTCCCTTTCACGCAGGAATGTCCAAACAGAGCTCTTACCAGAAAGCTGTTTCTACCTCCTGAATCTAAAGGGAGATTTAACACACTTAGCTGAACAAACGCACAGCAGAGCAGATAGAAGGATACGTTTCTTCTGTGTTTTACGCAGAATTTTACTGCTATTTCGATATATGCGGGAATACTGCTGGAAATGCCTGTTTTGAGATTTCTCCTCAGGAAGCGTTTCCAGACTTACCCTTCAACACACGAGTTTAACTCTGTAAGTTGAATGCACACATTGACAACCCTTCTGTTAGGTAGCTCCGTTTTGGTTTTAGAAGCAGAGATTTCTCATTAGAGCATATGCTCCCATTCACTCAGGAGTGTCCAAACACAGCTCTTAGCAGAAACGGGATTCTAACTCCTGAATCTAAAGGGATATTTAACTCCCTTAGGTGAACACACCCACAGCAGAACGGATTGAAGGATACGTTTCTTTTGTGTTTTAGGCAGAGTTGTACTGCTATTTCGTTTTATGCGGGAATACTGCTGGAAATGCGTTTTGAGATTTCTTTACAGAAAGCGTTTCCAGACTTCCCCTTCAACACACGAGTTTAAATCTGTAAGTTGAATGCACACATTGACAACCGTTCTGTTAGATGGCTCTGTGTGGGTTTTAGAAGCAGAGTGTTTTCCTTACAGGATGTACTCCCATTGACTCATTAATGTCCAAATGCAGCTTTTACCAGAAACCCGTTTCTAACTCCTGAATCTAAAGAGAGATTAAACTCACTTAGCTGAACAATCGCACAGCAGAGGAGATTGAAGGATACGTTTCTTCTGTGTTTTAGGAAGAGTTTTTCTGCTATTTCGTTATATGCGGGAATACTGATGAAAATGGCTGTTTTGAGATTTCTCCACAGAAAGCGTTTCCAGACTTCCCTTTCAACACACGAGTTCAACTCTGTAAGTTGAATACACAACTTGACAACCGTTCTGTTAGGTAGCTCCGTTATAATTTTAAAAGCAGAGAGTTCTCATTACGGCATATACCCCCATTCACTCAGAAATGTCCAAACGCAGCTCTTACCAGAAACGTGTTTCTAAATCCTGAATCTAACAGGAGGTTTAACCAACTTAGCTGAACACACGCACAGCAGAGAAGATTGAAGGATACGTTTCTTCTGTGTTTTAGGCAGAGTTTTACTGCTGTTTCCTTATATGCGGGAATACTGCTGAAAATGCCTGTTTTGAGATTTCTCCTCAGGAAGCGTTCCCAGACTTACCCTTCAACACACGAATTTAACTCTGTAAGTTGGATGCACACATTGACAGTCCATCTGTTAGGAAGCTCAGTTTTGGTTTTAGAAGCAGAAAGTTCTCATTACAGCATATACTCCCATTTTCTAAAATATGTCCAAACGCAGCTCTACCAGAAACGTGTTTCTAACTCCTGAATCTAAAGGGAGATTTAACACACTTAGATGAACAAACTCACAGCAGAGCAGATTGAAGGATACATTTTCTCTGTGTTTTAGGCAGAGTTTTACTGCTATTTTGTTATATGCAGGATAACAGCTAAAAATGCTGTTCTGAGATTTCACCAGAGAAAGGGTTTCCAGACTTCCCCTTCAACACACGAGTTTAACTCTGTAAGTAGAATGGACACATTGACAACCGTTCTGTTAGGTAGCTCCATTTTTCTTTTAGAAGCAGAGAGTACTCATTACAGCCTATACACCCTTTCACTCAGAAATGTCCAAACACAGCTCTTACCAGAAAGGTGTTTCTACATCCTGAATCTAAAGGGAGATTTAACTCACTTAGCATAACAAACGCACTGAAGACCATATTGAATGATACGTTCCTTCCGTGTTTTAGGCAGAGTTTTACTGCTATTTCGTTATATGCGGGAATACTCCTGGAAATGCCTGTTTTGAGGTTTCTCCATAGACAGCGTTTCCAGACTTCCCCTTCAAAACACGAGTTTAAGTCTGTAAGTTGAATGCACACATTGAAAACCGTTAAGTTAGGTAGCTCCATTTTAATTGTAGAGCAGAGTTCTCATTGCAGCATATACTCCCATTAACTCAGAAATGTCCAGACGCAGCTCTTACCAAAAACGTGTTTCTAACTCCTCAATCAAAAGGGAGATCCAACTCACTTAGCGGAACAATTGCACAGCAGAGGAAATTCAAGGATACGTTTCTTCTGTGTTTTAGGCAGTGTTTTACTGCTATTTCGTTATATGCGGGAATACTGATGAAAATGCCTGTTTTGATATTTCTCCACAGAAAGCGTTTCCAGACGTCCCCTTCAACACAGGAGTTTAACACTTTAAGGTGAATGCACACATTGACAACCGTTCTGTTAGGAAGCTCCTTTTTTGATTTAGAAACAGAGTTCTCATTACAGCATATGCACCCATTCACTCAGAATTGTCCTAATGCAGGTCTTACCAGAAACGTGTTTCTAACTCCTGAATCAAAAGGGAGATTTAACTCACTTAGCTGAACAAACGCTCAGCAGAGCAGATTGAAGGATATGTTCATTCTTTGTTTTAGGCAGAGTTTTTCTGCTATTTCTTTATATCCCGGAATACTTCTGGAAATGTCTGTTTTGAGATTTCTCCACAAAAACTTTTCCAGACTTCCTTTCAACACACGAGTTTATCTCGGTAACTTGAATGCACACATTGACAACCATTCTGTTAGGTAGCTCCCTTTTGGTTTTAGAAGCAGAGAGTTCTCATTACAGCATATACTCCCATTCACTCAGAAATATCCAAACGTAGCTCTTACCAGAAACATGTTTCTAACTCGTAAATCTAAAGGGAGATTTAACTCACTTAGCTGAAAAACGCACAGCAGAGCAGATTTAAAAATACGTTTCTTCTGTGTTGCAGAGGCAGTCTTTCTGCTGTTCATTACGTGTGGGTATTTGGCTGGAAATGCCTGTTTTGAGGTTCTCCACAGAAAGCGTTTCTAAACTGCTACATAAACACATGTGTTTAACTCCATAAGGTGAATGCACACATTGACAACCATTCTGTTTGATAGCTACGTTTTGGTTTTAGAACCAGATATTTCTCATTACAGCCTGTTTTCCCATTCACTCAGAAATTTCCAAACGCAGATTTTACTAAAAAAGTGTTTCTAACTCTTGAATCTAAAAATAGATGTAACTCACTTAGTTGAACAAACGCACAACATAGCAGATTGTAGGATTCCTTTCTTCTGTGTTTCAGAGGCAGTCTTACTGCTATTCGTTATATGCGGGTATTTGGCTGGAAATGCCTGTTTTGAGATTCTCCACAGAAAGCGTTTGCAAAGTGCTGCATAAACACCTGAGTTTAACTCCATAAGTTGAATGCACTCATTGACAACAATTCTCTTAAATAGCTCCGTTTGGTTATAGAACCAGATATTTCTCATTACAGCCTGTACTCCCATTCACTAAGGAATATCCAAATGCAGCTTTTACAAGAAACTTGTTTCTAACTCCTGAATCTAAACATAGATGTAACTCACTTCATGGAACAAATGCACAGCAGGGCAGATTGTAGGATAAGTTTCTTCTCTGTTTCAGAGGCAGTCTAACTTCTTTTCGTTGTTTGTGGGTATTTGGCTGGAAATGCCGGTTTTGAGATTCTCCACAGAAAGCATTTCCGAACTGCTGCATAAACACATGAGTTTAACTCCATAAGTTGAATGCACACATTGACAACCATTCTGTTAGATAGTTTATTTTTGGTTTTAGAACCAGATATTTCTCATTACTGCCTGTACTCCCATTAACTGAGGAATATCCAAATGCAGCTTTTACTAGAAATGCGTTTCTAACTCCTGAATCTAAACATAGTTGTAAATCACTTAGTTGAACAAACGCACAGTGGAGCAGATTGTAGGATACGTTAATTCCGTCTTGCAGAGGCAGTCTTACTGCTGTTCGTTACATGTGGGTATTTGGCTGGAAATTCCTGTTTTGAGGTTCTCCACAGAAAGCGTTTCTAAACTCCTGCATAAACACATGAGTTTAACTCCGTAAGGTGAATGCACACATTGACAACCATTCTTTTTGATAGCTCCATTTTGGTTTTAGGACCAGATATTTCTCATTACAGCCTGTACTCCCATTCACTCAGGAATTTCCAAATGCAGATTTTACTAGAAACGTGTTTCTAACTCCTGAATCTAAACATAGTTGTAACACACTTAGTTGAACAAACGCACAGCAGAGCAGATTGTAGGATACGTTTCTTCTGTTTTTCAGAGGCAGTCTTACTACTATTCGTTATATGTTGGTATTTGGCTTGAAATGTCTGTTTTCAGACTTTCCACAGAAAGCGTTTCCAAACTGCTGCATAAACACATGAGTTTAACTCTGTAACTTGAATGCACACATTGACAACGATTCTGACAGACAGCTCCTTTTTGGTTTTTTAACCAAATGTTTCTCATCACAGCCTGTTCTCCAATTCATTCAAGAATTTCCAAATGCAGCTTTACTAGAAACGTGTTTCTAACTCCTGAATCTAAACATAGATGTAAATCACTTAATTGAACAAACGCACAGCAGAGCAGATTGTAGCATAAGTTTCTTCTGTGTTGCAGAGGCAGTCTTAGTGCTATTCATTATATGCGGGTATTTGGCTGGAAATGCCTGTTTTCAGATTCTCCACAGAAAGCATTTCCAAACTGCTGCAGAGACACATGAGCTTAACTCCGTAAGGTGAATGCACAGATTGACAACCATTCTGTTACACAGCTCCATTTGGGTTTTAGAAGCAGAGAATTCTTTGTACAGCATATACTCCCATTCACTCAGGAATATCCAAATGCAGCTTTTACTAGAAAGGTGTTTCTTACTCCTGAATCTAAACATAGATGTAACTCACTTAGTTGAACAAACGCAAATCAGAGCAGACTGACGAATTCGTTTCTTCTGTGATTCAGGCAGAGTTTTACTGCTATTTCGTTATAGGCGGGAATACTGCTGGAAATGCCTGTTTTGAGATTTCTCCACAGAAAGCGTTTCCAGACTTCCCCTTCAACACCCGAGTTTCACACTGTAAGTTGAATGCACACATTAACAACCATTCTGTTAGGAAGCTCGGTTTTGGTTTTAGAAGCAGAGACTTCTCATTACAGCCTATACTCCCTTTCACTCAGGAATGTCCAAACAGAGCCCTTATCAGAAAGCTGTTTCTACCTCCTGAATCTAAAGGGAGATTTAACACACTTAGCTGAACAAACGCACAGCAGAGCAGATAGAAAGATACGTTTCTTCTTTGTTTTAGGCAGAATTTTACTACTATTTCGATATATGCGGGAATACTGCTGAAAATGCCTGTTTTGAGATTTCTCCTCAGGAAGCGTTTCCAGACTTACCCTTCAACACACGAGTTTAACTCTGTAAGTTGGATGCACACATTGACAATCCATCTGTTAGGACGCTCAGTTTTGGTTTTAGAAGCAGAAAGTTCTCATTACAGCATATACTCCCATTTACTAAAAAATGTCCAAATGCAGCTCTTACCAGAAACGTGTTTCTCACTCCTGAATCTAAAGGGAGATTTAACACACTTAGATGAACAAACGCACAGCAGAGCAGATTGAAGGATACATTTTCTCTGTGTTTTAGGCAGAGTTTTACTGCTATTTTGTTATATGCAGGATAACAGCTAAAAATGCTGTTCTGAGATTTCACCAGAGAAATGGTTTCCAGACTTCCCCTTCAACACACGAGTTTAACTCTGTAAGTAGAATGGACACATTGACAACCGTTCTGTTAGGTAGCTCCATTTTTCTTTTAGAAGCAGAGAGTACTCATTACAGCCTATACACCCTTTCACTCAGAAATGTCCAAACACAGCTCTTACCAGAAAGGTGTTTCTACATCCTGAATCTAAAGGGAGATTTAACTCACTTAGCATAACAAACGCACTGAAGACCATATTGAATGATACGTTCCTTCTGTGTTTTAGGCAGAGTTTTACTGCTATTTCGTTATATGCGGGAATACTCCTGGAAATGCCTGTTTTGAGGTTTCTCCATAGACAGCGTTTCCAGACTTCCCCTTCAAAACACGAGTTTAAGTCTGTAAGTTGAATGCACACATTGAAAACCGTTAAGTTAAGTAGCTCCATTTTAATTGTAGAGCAGAGTTCTCATTGCAGCATATACTCCCATTAACTCAGAAATGTCCAGACGCAGCTCTTACCAAAAACGTGTTTCTAACTCCTCAATCAAAAGGGAGATCCAACTCACTTAGCGGAACAATTGCACAGCAGAGGAAATTCAAGGATACGTTTCTTCTGTGTTTTAGGCAGTGTTTTACTGCTATTTCGTTATATGCGGGAATACTGATGAAAATGCCTGTTTTGATATTTCTCCACAGAAAGCGTTTCCAGATGTCCCCTTCAACACAGGAGTTTAACACTTTAAGGTGAATGCACACATTGACAACCGTTCTGTTAGGAAGCTCCTTTTTTGATTTAGAAACAGAGAGTTCTCATTACAGCATATGCACCCATTCACTCAGAATTGTCCAAATGCAGCTCTTACCAGAAACGTGTTTCTAACTCCTGAATCTAAACGGAGATTTAACTCACTTAGCTGAACAAACGCTCAGCAGAGCAGAATGAAGGATAGGTTAATTCTTTGTTTTAACCTATCCTTTCTCCTTTTCTGCTATTTCTTTATATCCGGGAATACTTCTGGAAATGCCTGTTTTGAGTTTTCTCCACAAAAACGTTTCCAGACTTCCTTTCAACACACGAGTTTATCTCGGTAACTTGAATGCACACATTGACAACCGTTCTGTTAGGTAGCTCCCTTTTGGTTTTAGAAGCAGAGAGTTCTCATTACAGCATATACTCCCATTCACTCAGAAAAGTCCAAACGCAGATCTTACCAGAAACGTGTTTCTAACTCATAATTCTAAAGGGAGATTTAACTCACTTAGCTGAAAAACGCACAGCAGAGCAGATTAAAGGATACGTTTCTTCTGTGTTGCAGAGGCAGTCTTACTGCTGTTCGTTACATGTGGGTATTTGGCTGGAAATGCCTGTTTTGAGGTTCTCCACAGAAAGCATTTCTAAACTGTTGCATAAACACATGAGTTTAACTCCATAAGGTGAAAGCACACATTGACAACCATTCTGTTTGATAGCACCATTTTGGTTTTAGAACCAGATATTTCTCATTACAGCCTGTTCTGCCATTCAGTCAGAATTTTCCAAACGCAGATTTTACTAAAAAAGTGTTTCTAAATCTTGAATCTAAACATAGATGTAACTAAGTTAGTTGAACAAACGCACAACGGAGCAGCTTGTAGGATTCCTTTCTTCTGTGTTTCAGAGGCAGTCTTACTACTCTTCGTTATATGCGGGTATTTGCCTGGAAATGCTTGTTATGAGATTCTCCACAGAAAGCGTTTGCAAACTGCTGCATAAACACCTGAGTTTAACTCCATAAGTTGAATGCACTCATTGTCCACCATTCTCTTAAATAGCTCCGTTTGGTTATAGAACCAGATGTTTCTCATTACAGCCTGTACTCCCATTCACTAAGGAATATCCAAATGCAGCTTTTACAAGAAATGTGTTTCTAACTCCTGAATCTAAACATAGATGTAACTCACTTTGTGGAACAAATGCACAGCAGGGCAGATTGTAGGATAAGTTTCTTCTCTGTTTCAGAGGCAGTCTAACTTCTTTTCGTTGTTTGTGGGTATTTGGCTGGAAATGCCTGTTTTGAGATTCTCCACAGAAAGCATTTCCAAACTGCTGCATAAACACATGAGTTTAACTCCATAAGTTGAATGCACACATTGACAACCATTGTGTTAGACAGCTCCATTTTGGTTTTAGAACCAGATATTTCTCATTACAACCTGTACCCCCATTCACTCAGGAATATCCAAACGCAGCTTTTACTAGAAACGTGTTTCTAACTCCTGAGTCTAAACATAGGTGTAACACACTTAGTTGAACAAACGCACAGCAGAGCAGATTGTAGGATATGTTTCTTGTGTTTTTCAGAGGCAGTCTTACTACTATTGATTATATGTGAGTATTTGGCTGGAAATGTCTGTTTTGACATTTTTCACCGAAAGCGTTTCTGAACTGCTGCATAAATACATGAGTTTAACTCCATAAGTTGAATGCACACATTGACAATCATTCTGTTACATAGTTTTTTATTGGTTTTAGAATCAGATATTTCTCATTACAGCCTGTACTCCCATTAACTGAGGAATATCCAAATGCAGCTTCTACTAGAAACGTGTTTCTCACTCCTGAATCTAAACATAGTTGTAGCTCACTTAGTTGAACAAAGGCACAGCTGAGCAGATTGTAGGATACGTTTCTTCTGTGTTTCAGAGGAAGTCTTACTACTTTCCATTGTATGCAGGTATTTGGCTGGAAATGCCTGTTTTGAAATTCTTTACAGAAAGCGTTTCTAAACTGCTGCATAAACACATAAGTTTTACTCCCTAAGTTGAATGCACACATTGACGACCATTCTGTTTGATAGCTTTGTTTTGGTTTTAGAAGCAGAGAGTTCTCCTTACAGCATATACTCCCATTCAATCAGGAATGTCCAAACGCAGCTCTTACCAGAAACGTGTTTCTAACTCCTGAATCTAAAGACAGATTTAACACACTTAGATGAACAAACGCACAGCAGAGTGGATTGAAGGATACGTTTCTTCTGTGTTTTAGGCAGAGTTTTTCTGGTATTTCGTTATATGCGGGAATACTGATGAAAATGCCTGTTTTGAGATTTCTCCACAGAAAGCATTTCCAGACTTCCCCTTCAAGACACGAGTTTACCTCTGTAAGTTGAATGCCCACACTGACAACTGTTCTGATAAGTAGCTCCGTTTTGGTTTTAAAAGCAGAGAGTTCTCATTACAGCATATACTCCGATTCACTCAGAAATGTCCAAACGCAGCACTTACCAGAAACGTGTTTCTAACTCCTGAATCTAAAGGGAGATTTAACTCACTTAGCTGAACAAACGCACAGCAGAGCAGATTTAAGGATACGTGTCTTCTGTGTTTTTGGCAGAGTTTCTCTGCTATTTGGTTATATGCGGGAATACTCCTGGAATTGCCTGTTGTGAGATTCTCCACAGAAAGCGTATCAACACTAGTGCTTCAGCACACCAGCTTAACTCTGTAAGTTACATGCACAGACTTACAACCGTTCTTTTAGATATCTCCGTTTTTGTTTTAGATCTAGAGAGTTCTCATTAGAGCATATACTCCCATTCACTCAGGAATGTCCCAATGCAACACTTACCAGAAAAGTGTTTCTAACTTTTTAATCTAAAGAAAGATTTATCTCACTTAGCTGAACAATCGCACAGCAGAGCAGATTTAAGGATACATGTCTTCTGTGTTTTTCGCAGAGTTTCTCTGCTATTTCGTTATATGCGGGTATAGTGCTGGAAATGCCTGTTTTGAGATTTCTCCTCAGAAAGCGTTTCTAGACTTCCCTTCAACACACGAGTTTAACTCTGTAAGTTGAATGCACACATTGACAACCGTTCTGTTAGGTAGCTCCATTTTGGTTTTAGAAGCAGAGAGTTCTCATTACAGCATATATTCCCATTTCCACAGAAATGTCCAAACGCAGCTCTTACCAGAATCATGTTTCTTTCTTTTTTTTTTTTTTTTTTTGAGACAGAATTTCGCTCTTGTTACCCAGGCTGGAATGCAATGGCAGGATCTCGGCTCACTGCAACCTCCGCCCCCAAGGTTCAGGCAATTCTTCCGCCTCAGCTTCCTGAGTAGCTGGGATTACAGGCACACACCACCATGCCCAGCTAATTTTTTGTATTTTTTAGTAGGAACGGGGTTTCACCATGTTGACCAGGATGGTCTTGATCGCTTGCCCTTGAAATCCACCCATCTCGGCCTCCCAAAATGCTCGGATTACAGGCTTGAGCCACCGGGCCCGGCCCAGAAATGTGTTTCTAACTTCTGAATCTAAAGGGAGATTTAACTCACTTAGCTGAACAAACCCACAGCAGAGCGCATTGAAGGATGTGTTCCTTCTGTGTTTTAGGCAGAGTTATACTGCTCTTTCGTTATATGCGGGAATACTGCTGGAAACGACTGTTTTGAGATTTCTCCCTAGAATGCGTTTCCACACTACCCCTTCAGCACCCGAGTTTAACTCTGTAAGTGGAATGCACACATTAACAACCGTTCTGTTAGGGAGCTCGGTTTTGGTTTTAGAAGCAGAGACTTCTCTTTACAGCCTATACTCCCTTTCACGCAGGAATGTCCAAACAGAGCTCTTACCAGAAAGCTGTTTCTACCTCCTGAATCTAAAGGGAGATTTAACACACTTAGCTGAACAAACGCACAGCAGAGCAGATAGAAGGATACGTTTCTTCTGTGTTTTACGCAGAATTTTACTGCTATTTCGATATATGCGGGAATACTGCTGGAAATGCCTGTTTTGAGATTTCTCCTCAGGAAGCGTTTCCAGACTTACCCTTCAACACACGAGTTTAACTCTGTAAGTTGAATGCACACATTGACAACCCTTCTGTTAGGTAGCTCCGTTTTGGTTTTAGAAGCAGAGATTTCTCATTAGAGCATATGCTCCCATTCACTCAGGAGTGTCCAAACACAGCTCTTAGCAGAAACGGGATTCTAACTCCTGAATCTAAAGGGATATTTAACTCCCTTAGGTGAACACACCCACAGCAGAACGGATTGAAGGATACGTTTCTTTTGTGTTTTAGGCAGAGTTGTACTGCTATTTCGTTTTATGCGGGAATACTGCTGGAAATGCGTTTTGAGATTTCTTTACAGAAAGCGTTTCCAGACTTCCCCTTCAACACACGAGTTTAAATCTGTAAGTTGAATGCACACATTGACAACCGTTCTGTTAGATGGCTCTGTGTGGGTTTTAGAAGCAGAGTGTTTTCCTTACAGGATGTACTCCCATTGACTCATTAATGTCCAAAGGCAGCTTTTACCAGAAACCCGTTTCTAACTCCTGAATCTAAAGAGAGATTAAACTCACTTAGCTGAACAATCGCACAGCAGAGGAGATTGAAGGATACGTTTCTTCTGTGTTTTAGGAAGAGTTTTTCTGCTATTTCGTTATATGCGGGAATACTGATGAAAATGGCTGTTTTGAGATTTCTCCACAGAAAGCGTTTCCAGACTTCCCTTTCAACACACGAGTTCAACTCTGTAAGTTGAATACACAACTTGACAACCGTTCTGTTAGGTAGCTCCGTTATAATTTTAAAAGCAGAGAGTTCTCATTACGGCATATACCCCCATTCACTCAGAAATGTCCAAACGCAGCTCTTACCAGAAACGTGTTTCTAAATCCTGAATCTAACAGGAGGTTTAACCAACTTAGCTGAACACACGCACAGCAGAGAAGATTGAAGGATACGTTTCTTCTGTGTTTTAGGCAGAGTTTTACTGCTGTTTCCTTATATGCGGGAATACTGCTGAAAATGCCTGTTTTGAGATTTCTCCTCAGGAAGCGTTCCCAGACTTACCCTTCAACACACGAATTTAACTCTGTAAGTTGGATGCACACATTGACAGTCCATCTGTTAGGAAGCTCAGTTTTGGTTTTAGAAGCAGAAAGTTCTCATTACAGCATATACTCCCATTTTCTAAAATATGTCCAAACGCAGCTCTACCAGAAACGTGTTTCTAACTCCTGAATCTAAAGGGAGATTTAACACACTTAGATGAACAAACTCACAGCAGAGCAGATTGAAGGATACATTTTCTCTGTGTTTTAGGCAGAGTTTTACTGCTATTTTGTTATATGCAGGATAACAGCTAAAAATGCTGTTCTGAGATTTCACCAGAGAAAGGGTTTCCAGACTTCCCCTTCAACACACGAGTTTAACTCTGTAAGTAGAATGGACACATTGACAACCGTTCTGTTAGGTAGCTCCATTTTTCTTTTAGAAGCAGAGAGTACTCATTACAGCCTATACACCCTTTCACTCAGAAATGTCCAAACACAGCTCTTACCAGAAAGGTGTTTCTACATCCTGAATCTAAAGGGAGATTTAACTCACTTAGCATAACAAACGCACTGAAGACCATATTGAATGATACGTTCCTTCCGTGTTTTAGGCAGAGTTTTACTGCTATTTCGTTATATGCGGGAATACTCCTGGAAATGCCTGTTTTGAGGTTTCTCCATAGACAGCGTTTCCAGACTTCCCCTTCAAAACACGAGTTTAAGTCTGTAAGTTGAATGCACACATTGAAAACCGTTAAGTTAGGTAGCTCCATTTTAATTGTAGAGCAGAGTTCTCATTGCAGCATATACTCCCATTAACTCAGAAATGTCCAGACGCAGCTCTTACCAAAAACGTGTTTCTAACTCCTCAATCAAAAGGGAGATCCAACTCACTTAGCGGAACAATTGCACAGCAGAGGAAATTCAAGGATACGTTTCTTCTGTGTTTTAGGCAGTGTTTTACTGCTATTTCGTTATATGCGGGAATACTGATGAAAATGCCTGTTTTGATATTTCTCCACAGAAAGCGTTTCCAGACGTCCCCTTCAACACAGGAGTTTAACACTTTAAGGTGAATGCACACATTGACAACCGTTCTGTTAGGAAGCTCCTTTTTTGATTTAGAAACAGAGTTCTCATTACAGCATATGCACCCATTCACTCAGAATTGTCCTAATGCAGGTCTTACCAGAAACGTGTTTCTAACTCCTGAATCAAAAGGGAGATTTAACTCACTTAGCTGAACAAACGCTCAGCAGAGCAGATTGAAGGATATGTTCATTCTTTGTTTTAGGCAGAGTTTTTCTGCTATTTCTTTATATCCCGGAATACTTCTGGAAATGTCTGTTTTGAGATTTCTCCACAAAAACTTTTCCAGACTTCCTTTCAACACACGAGTTTATCTCGGTAACTTGAATGCACACATTGACAACCATTCTGTTAGGTAGCTCCCTTTTGGTTTTAGAAGCAGAGAGTTCTCATTACAGCATATACTCCCATTCACTCAGAAATATCCAAACGTAGCTCTTACCAGAAACATGTTTCTAACTCGTAAATCTAAAGGGAGATTTAACTCACTTAGCTGAAAAACGCACAGCAGAGCAGATTTAAAAATACGTTTCTTCTGTGTTGCAGAGGCAGTCTTTCTGCTGTTCATTACGTGTGGGTATTTGGCTGGAAATGCCTGTTTTGAGGTTCTCCACAGAAAGCGTTTCTAAACTGCTACATAAACACATGTGTTTAACTCCATAAGGTGAATGCACACATTGACAACCATTCTGTTTGATAGCTACGTTTTGGTTTTAGAACCAGATATTTCTCATTACAGCCTGTTTTCCCATTCACTCAGAAATTTCCAAACGCAGATTTTACTAAAAAAGTGTTTCTAACTCTTGAATCTAAAAATAGATGTAACTCACTTAGTTGAACAAACGCACAACAGAGCAGATTGTAGGATTCCTTTCTTCTGTGTTTCAGAGGCAGTCTTACTGCTATTCGTTATATGCGGGTATTTGGCTGGAAATGCCTGTTTTGAGATTCTCCACAGAAAGCGTTTGCAAAGTGCTGCATAAACACCTGAGTTTAACTCCATAAGTTGAATGCACTCATTGACAACAATTCTCTTAAATAGCTCCGTTTGGTTATAGAACCAGATATTTCTCATTACAGCCTGTACTCCCATTCACTAAGGAATATCCAAATGCAGCTTTTACAAGAAACTTGTTTCTAACTCCTGAATCTAAACATAGATGTAACTCACTTCATGGAACAAATGCACAGCAGGGCAGATTGTAGGATAAGTTTCTTCTCTGTTTCAGAGGCAGTCTAACTTCTTTTCGTTGTTTGTGGGTATTTGGCTGGAAATGCCGGTTTTGAGATTCTCCACAGAAAGCATTTCCGAACTGCTGCATAAACACATGAGTTTAACTCCATAAGTTGAATGCACACATTGACAACCATTCTGTTAGATAGTTTATTTTTGGTTTTAGAACCAGATATTTCTCATTACTGCCTGTACTCCCATTAACTGAGGAATATCCAAATGCAGCTTTTACTAGAAATGCGTTTCTAACTCCTGAATCTAAACATAGTTGTAAATCACTTAGTTGAACAAACGCACAGTGGAGCAGATTGTAGGATACGTTAATTCCGTCTTGCAGAGGCAGTCTTACTGCTGTTCGTTACATGTGGGTATTTGGCTGGAAATTCCTGTTTTGAGGTTCTCCACAGAAAGCGTTTCTAAACTCCTGCATAAACACATGAGTTTAACTCCGTAAGGTGAATGCACACATTGACAACCATTCTTTTTGATAGCTCCATTTTGGTTTTAGGACCAGATATTTCTCATTACAGCCTGTACTCCCATTCACTCAGGAATTTCCAAATGCAGATTTTACTAGAAACGTGTTTCTAACTCCTGAATCTAAACATAGTTGTAACACACTTAGTTGAACAAACGCACAGCAGAGCAGATTGTAGGATACGTTTCTTCTGTTTTTCAGAGGCAGTCTTACTACTATTCGTTATATGTTGGTATTTGGCTTGAAATGTCTGTTTTCAGACTTTCCACAGAAAGCGTTTCCAAACTGCTGCATAAACACATGAGTTTAACTCTGTAACTTGAATGCACACATTGACAACGATTCTGACAGACAGCTCCTTTTTGGTTTTTTAACCAAATGTTTCTCATCACAGCCTGTTCTCCAATTCATTCAAGAATTTCCAAATGCAGCTTTACTAGAAACGTGTTTCTAACTCCTGAATCTAAACATAGATGTAAATCACTTAATTGAACAAACGCACAGCAGAGCAGATTGTAGCATAAGTTTCTTCTGTGTTGCAGAGGCAGTCTTAGTGCTATTCATTATATGCGGGTATTTGGCTGGAAATGCCTGTTTTCAGATTCTCCACAGAAAGCATTTCCAAACTGCTGCAGAAACACATGAGCTTAACTCCGTAAGGTGAATGCACAGATTGACAACCATTCTGTTACACAGCTCCATTTGGGTTTTAGAAGCAGAGAATTCTTTGTACAGCATATACTCCCATTCACTCAGGAATATCCAAATGCAGCTTTTACTAGAAAGGTGTTTCTTACTCCTGAATCTAAACATAGATGTAACTCACTTAGTTGAACAAACGCAAATCAGAGCAGACTGACGAATTCGTTTCTTCTGTGATTCAGGCAGAGTTTTACTGCTATTTCGTTATAGGCGGGAATACTGCTGGAAATGCCTGTTTTGAGATTTCTCCACAGAAAGCGTTTCCAGACTTCCCCTTCAACACCCGAGTTTCACACTGTAAGTTGAATGCACACATTAACAACCATTCTGTTAGGAAGCTCGGTTTTGGTTTTAGAAGCAGAGACTTCTCATTACAGCCTATACTCCCTTTCACTCAGGAATGTCCAAACAGAGCCCTTATCAGAAAGCTGTTTCTACCTCCTGAATCTAAAGGGAGATTTAACACACTTAGCTGAACAAACGCACAGCAGAGCAGATAGAAAGATACGTTTCTTCTTTGTTTTAGGCAGAATTTTACTGCTATTTCGATATATGCGGGAATACTGCTGAAAATGCCTGTTTTGAGATTTCTCCTCAGGAAGCGTTTCCAGACTTACCCTTCAACACACGAGTTTAACTCTGTAAGTTGGATGCACACATTGACAATCCATCTGTTAGGACGCTCAGTTTTGGTTTTAGAAGCAGAAAGTTCTCATTACAGCATATACTCCCATTTACTAAAAAATGTCCAAATGCAGCTCTTACCAGAAACGTGTTTCTCACTCCTGAATCTAAAGGGAGATTTAACACACTTAGATGAACAAACGCACAGCAGAGCAGATTGAAGGATACATTTTCTCTGTGTTTTAGGCAGAGTTTTACTGCTATTTTGTTATATGCAGGATAACAGCTAAAAATGCTGTTCTGAGATTTCACCAGAGAAATGGTTTCCAGACTTCCCCTTCAACACACGAGTTTAACTCTGTAAGTAGAATGGACACATTGACAACCGTTCTGTTAGGTAGCTCCATTTTTCTTTTAGAAGCAGAGAGTACTCATTACAGCCTATACACCCTTTCACTCAGAAATGTCCAAACACAGCCCTTACCAGAAAGGTGTTTCTACATCCTGAATCTAAAGGGAGATTTAACTCACTTAGCATAACAAACGCACTGAAGACCATATTGAATGATACGTTCCTTCTGTGTTTTAGGCAGAGTTTTACTGCTATTTCGTTATATGCGGGAATACTCCTGGAAATGCCTGTTTTGAGGTTTCTCCATAGACAGCGTTTCCAGACTTCCCCTTCAAAACACGAGTTTAAGTCTGTAAGTTGAATGCACACATTGAAAACCGTTAAGTTAGGTAGCTCCATTTTAATTGTAGAGCAGAGTTCTCATTGCAGCATATACTCCCATTAACTCAGAAATGTCCAGACGCAGCTCTTACCAAAAACGTGTTTCTAACTCCTCAATCAAAAGGGAGATCCAACTCACTTAGCGGAACAATTGCACAGCAGAGGAAATTCAAGGATACGTTTCTTCTGTGTTTTAGGCAGTGTTTTACTGCTATTTCGTTATATGCGGGAATACTGATGAAAATGCCTGTTTTGATATTTCTCCACAGAAAGCGTTTCCAGACGTCCCCTTCAACACAGGAGTTTAACACTTTAAGGTGAATGCACACATTGACAACCGTTCTGTTAGGAAGCTCCTTTTTTGATTTAGAAACAGAGAGTTCTCATTACAGCATATGCACCCATTCACTCAGAATTGTCCAAATGCAGCTCTTACCAGAAACGTGTTTCTAACTCCTGAATCTAAACGGAGATTTAACTCACTTAGCTGAACAAACGCTCAGCAGAGCAGAATGAAGGATAGGTTAATTCTTTGTTTTAACCTATCCTTTCTCCTTTTCTGCTATTTCTTTATATCCGGGAATACTTCTGGAAATGCCTGTTTTGAGTTTTCTCCACAAAAACGTTTCCAGACTTCCTTTCAACACACGAGTTTATCTCGGTAACTTGAATGCACACATTGACAACCGTTCTGTTAGGTAGCTCCCTTTTGGTTTTAGAAGCAGAGAGTTCTCATTACAGCATATACTCCCATTCACTCAGAAAAGTCCAAACGCAGATCTTACCAGAAACGTGTTTCTAACTCATAATTCTAAAGGGAGATTTAACTCACTTAGCTGAAAAACGCACAGCAGAGCAGATTAAAGGATACGTTTCTTCTGTGTTGCAGAGGCAGTCTTACTGCTGTTCGTTACATGTGGGTATTTGGCTGGAAATGCCTGTTTTGAGGTTCTCCACAGAAAGCATTTCTAAACTGTTGCATAAACACATGAGTTTAACTCCATAAGGTGAAAGCACACATTGACAACCATTCTGTTTGATAGCACCATTTTGGTTTTAGAACCAGATATTTCTCATTACAGCCTGTTCTGCCATTCAGTCAGAATTTTCCAAACGCAGATTTTACTAAAAAAGTGTTTCTAAATCTTGAATCTAAACATAGATGTAACTAAGTTAGTTGAACAAACGCACAACGGAGCAGCTTGTAGGATTCCTTTCTTCTGTGTTTCAGAGGCAGTCTTACTACTCTTCGTTATATGCGGGTATTTGCCTGGAAATGCTTGTTATGAGATTCTCCACAGAAAGCGTTTGCAAACTGCTGCATAAACACCTGAGTTTAACTCCATAAGTTGAATGCACTCATTGTCCACCATTCTCTTAAATAGCTCCGTTTGGTTATAGAACCAGATGTTTCTCATTACAGCCTGTACTCCCATTCACTAAGGAATATCCAAATGCAGCTTTTACAAGAAATGTGTTTCTAACTCCTGAATCTAAACATAGATGTAACTCACTTTGTGGAACAAATGCACAGCAGGGCAGATTGTAGGATAAGTTTCTTCTCTGTTTCAGAGGCAGTCTAACTTCTTTTCGTTGTTTGTGGGTATTTGGCTGGAAATGCCTGTTTTGAGATTCTCCACAGAAAGCATTTCCAAACTGCTGCATAAACACATGAGTTTAACTCCATAAGTTGAATGCACACATTGACAACCATTGTGTTAGACAGCTCCATTTTGGTTTTAGAACCAGATATTTCTCATTACAACCTGTACCCCCATTCACTCAGGAATATCCAAACGCAGCTTTTACTAGAAACGTGTTTCTAACTCCTGAGTCTAAACATAGGTGTAACACACTTAGTTGAACAAACGCACAGCAGAGCAGATTGTAGGATATGTTTCTTGTGTTTTTCAGAGGCACTCTTACTACTATTGATTATATGTGAGTATTTGGCTGGAAATGTCTGTTTTGACATTTTTCACCGAAAGCGTTTCCGAACTGCTGCATAAATACATGAGTTTAACTCCATAAGTTGAATGCACACATTGACAATCATTCTGTTACATAGTTTTTTATTGGTTTTAGAATCAGATATTTCTCATTACAGCCTGTACTCCCATTAACTGAGGAATATCCAAATGCAGCTTCTACTAGAAACGTGTTTCTCACTCCTGAATCTAAACATAGTTGTAGCTCACTTAGTTGAACAAAGGCACAGCTGAGCAGATTGTAGGATACGTTTCTTCTGTGTTTCAGAGGAAGTCTTACTACTTTCCATTGTATGCAGGTATTTGGCTGGAAATGCCTGTTTTGAAATTCTTTACAGAAAGCGTTTCTAAACTGCTGCATAAACACATAAGTTTTACTCCCTAAGTTGAATGCACACATTGACGACCATTCTGTTTGATAGCTTTGTTTTGGTTTTAGAAGCAGAGAGTTCTCCTTACAGCATATACTCCCATTCAATCAGGAATGTCCAAACGCAGCTCTTACCAGAAACGTGTTTCTAACTCCTGAATCTAAAGACAGATTTAACACACTTAGATGAACAAACGCACAGCAGAGTGGATTGAAGGATACGTTTCTTCTGTGTTTTAGGCAGAGTTTTTCTGGTATTTCGTTATATGCGGGAATACTGATGAAAATGCCTGTTTTGAGATTTCTCCACAGAAAGCATTTCCAGACTTCCCCTTCAAGACACGAGTTTACCTCTGTAAGTTGAATGCCCACACTGACAACTGTTCTGATAAGTAGCTCCGTTTTGGTTTTAAAAGCAGAGAGTTCTCATTACAGCATATACTCCGATTCACTCAGAAATGTCCAAACGCAGCACTTACCAGAAACGTGTTTCTAACTCCTGAATCTAAAGGGAGATTTAACTCACTTAGCTGAACAAACGCACAGCAGAGCAGATTTAAGGATACGTGTCTTCTGTGTTTTTGGCAGAGTTTCTCTGCTATTTGGTTATATGCGGGAATACTCCTGGAATTGCCTGTTGTGAGATTCTCCACAGAAAGCGTATCAACACTAGTGCTTCAGCACACCAGCTTAACTCTGTAAGTTACATGCACAGACTTACAACCGTTCTTTTAGATATCTCCGTTTTTGTTTTAGATCTAGAGAGTTCTCATTAGAGCATATACTCCCATTCACTCAGGAATGTCGCAATGCAACACTTACCAGAAAAGTGTTTCTAACTTTTTAATCTAAAGAAAGATTTATCTCACTTAGCTGAACAATCGCACAGCAGAGCAGATTTAAGGATACATGTCTTCTGTGTTTTTCGCAGAGTTTCTCTGCTATTTCGTTATATGCGGGTATAGTGCTGGAAATGCCTGTTTTGAGATTTCTCCTCAGAAAGCGTTTCTAGACTTCCCTTCAACACACGAGTTTAACTCTGTAAGTTGAATGCACACATTGACAACCGTTCTGTTAGGTAGCTCCATTTTGGTTTTAGAAGCAGAGAGTTCTCATTACAGCATATATTCCCATTTCCACAGAAATGTCCAAACGCAGCTCTTACCAGAATCATGTTTCTTTCTTTTTTTTTTTTTTTTTTTTTGAGACAGAATTTCGCTCTTGTTACCCAGGCTGGAATGCAATGGCAGGATCTCGGCTCACTGCAACCTCCGCCCCCAATGTTCAGGCAATTCTTCCGCCTCAGCTTCCTGAGTAGCTGGGATTACAGGCACACACCACCATGCCCAGCTAATTTTTTGTATTTTTTAGTAGGAACGGGGTTTCACCTTGTTGACCAGGATGGTCTTGATCGCTTGCCCTTGAAATCCACCCATCTCGGCCTCCCAAAATGCTCGGATTACAGGCTTGAGCCACCGGGCCCGGCCCAGAAATGTGTTTCTAACTTCTGAATCTAAAGGGAGATTTAACTCACTTAGCTGAACAAACCCACAGCAGAGCGCATTGAAGGATGTGTTCCTTCTGTGTTTTAGGCAGAGTTATACTGCTCTTTCGTTATATGCGGGAATACTGCTGGAAACGACTGTTTTGAGATTTCTCCCTAGAATGCGTTTCCACACTACCCCTTCAGCACCCGAGTTTAACTCTGTAAGTGGAATGCACACATTAACAACCGTTCTGTTAGGGAGCTCGGTTTTGGTTTTAGAAGCAGAGACTTCTCTTTACAGCCTATACTCCCTTTCACGCAGGAATGTCCAAACAGAGCTCTTACCAGAAAGCTGTTTCTACCTCCTGAATCTAAAGGGAGATTTAACACACTTAGCTGAACAAACGCACAGCAGAGCAGATAGAAGGATACGTTTCTTCTGTGTTTTACGCAGAATTTTACTGCTATTTCGATATATGCGGGAATACTGCTGGAAATGCCTGTTTTGAGATTTCTCCTCAGGAAGCGTTTCCAGACTTACCCTTCAACACACGAGTTTAACTCTGTAAGTTGAATGCACACATTGACAACCCTTCTGTTAGGTAGCTCCGTTTTGGTTTTAGAAGCAGAGATTTCTCATTAGAGCATATGCTCCCATTCACTCAGGAGTGTCCAAACACAGCTCTTAGCAGAAACGGGATTCTAACTCCTGAATCTAAAGGGATATTTAACTCCCTTAGGTGAACACACCCACAGCAGAACGGATTGAAGGATACGTTTCTTTTGTGTTTTAGGCAGAGTTGTACTGCTATTTCGTTTTATGCGGGAATACTGCTGGAAATGCGTTTTGAGATTTCTTTACAGAAAGCGTTTCCAGACTTCCCCTTCAACACACGAGTTTAAATCTGTAAGTTGAATGCACACATTGACAACCGTTCTGTTAGATGGCTCTGTGTGGGTTTTAGAAGCAGAGTGTTTTCCTTACAGGATGTACTCCCATTGACTCATTAATGTCCAAATGCAGCTTTTACCAGAAACCCGTTTCTAACTCCTGAATCTAAAGAGAGATTAAACTCACTTAGCTGAACAATCGCACAGCAGAGGAGATTGAAGGATACGTTTCTTCTGTGTTTTAGGAAGAGTTTTTCTGCTATTTCGTTATATGCGGGAATACTGATGAAAATGGCTGTTTTGAGATTTCTCCACAGAAAGCGTTTCCAGACTTCCCTTTCAACACACGAGTTCAACTCTGTAAGTTGAATACACAACTTGACAACCGTTCTGTTAGGTAGCTCCGTTATAATTTTAAAAGCAGAGAGTTCTCATTACGGCATATACCCCCATTCACTCAGAAATGTCCAAACGCAGCTCTTACCAGAAACGTGTTTCTAAATCCTGAATCTAACAGGAGGTTTAACCAACTTAGCTGAACACACGCACAGCAGAGAAGATTGAAGGATACGTTTCTTCTGTGTTTTAGGCAGAGTTTTACTGCTGTTTCCTTATATGCGGGAATACTGCTGAAAATGCCTGTTTTGAGATTTCTCCTCAGGAAGCGTTCCCAGACTTACCCTTCAACACACGAATTTAACTCTGTAAGTTGGATGCACACATTGACAGTCCATCTGTTAGGAAGCTCAGTTTTGGTTTTAGAAGCAGAAAGTTCTCATTACAGCATATACTCCCATTTTCTAAAATATGTCCAAACGCAGCTCTACCAGAAATGTGTTTCTAACTCCTGAATCTAAAGGGAGATTTAACACACTTAGATGAACAAACTCACAGCAGAGCAGATTGAAGGATACATTTTCTCTGTGTTTTAGGCAGAGTTTTACTGCTATTTTGTTATATGCAGGATAACAGCTAAAAATGCTGTTCTGAGATTTCACCAGAGAAAGGGTTTCCAGACTTCCCCTTCAACACACGAGTTTAACTCTGTAAGTAGAATGGACACATTGACAACCGTTCTGTTAGGTAGCTCCATTTTTCTTTTAGAAGCAGAGAGTACTCATTACAGCCTATACACCCTTTCACTCAGAAATGTCCAAACACAGCTCTTACCAGAAAGGTGTTTCTACATCCTGAATCTAAAGGGAGATTTAACTCACTTAGCATAACAAACGCACTGAAGACCATATTGAATGATACGTTCCTTCCGTGTTTTAGGCAGAGTTTTACTGCTATTTCGTTATATGCGGGAATACTCCTGGAAATGCCTGTTTTGAGGTTTCTCCATAGACAGCGTTTCCAGACTTCCCCTTCAAAACACGAGTTTAAGTCTGTAAGTTGAATGCACACATTGAAAACCGTTAAGTTAGGTAGCTCCATTTTAATTGTAGAGCAGAGTTCTCATTGCAGCATATACTCCCATTAACTCAGAAATGTCCAGACGCAGCTCTTACCAAAAACGTGTTTCTAACTCCTCAATCAAAAGGGAGATCCAACTCACTTAGCGGAACAATTGCACAGCAGAGGAAATTCAAGGATACGTTTCTTCTGTGTTTTAGGCAGTGTTTTACTGCTATTTCGTTATATGCGGGAATACTGATGAAAATGCCTGTTTTGATATTTCTCCACAGAAAGCGTTTCCAGACGTCCCCTTCAACACAGGAGTTTAACACTTTAAGGTGAATGCACACATTGACAACCGTTCTGTTAGGAAGCTCCTTTTTTGATTTAGAAACAGAGTTCTCATTACAGCATATGCACCCATTCACTCAGAATTGTCCTAATGCAGGTCTTACCAGAAACGTGTTTCTAACTCCTGAATCAAAAGGGAGATTTAACTCACTTAGCTGAACAAACGCTCAGCAGAGCAGATTGAAGGATATGTTAATTCTTTGTTTTAGGCAGAGTTTTTCTGCTATTTCTTTATATCCCGGAATACTTCTGGAAATGTCTGTTTTGAGATTTCTCCACAAAAACTTTTCCAGACTTCCTTTCAACACACGAGTTTATCTCGGTAACTTGAATGCACACATTGACAACCATTCTGTTAGGTAGCTCCCTTTTGGTTTTAGAAGCAGAGAGTTCTCATTACAGCATATACTCCCATTCACTCAGAAATATCCAAACGTAGCTCTTACCAGAAACATGTTTCTAACTCGTAAATCTAAAGGGAGATTTAACTCACTTAGCTGAAAAACGCACAGCAGAGCAGATTTAAAAATACGTTTCTTCTGTGTTGCAGAGGCAGTCTTTCTGCTGTTCATTACGTGTGGGTATTTGGCTGGAAATGCCTGTTTTGAGGTTCTCCACAGAAAGCGTTTCTAAACTGCTACATAAACACATGTGTTTAACTCCATAAGGTGAATGCACACATTGACAACCATTCTGTTTGATAGCTACGTTTTGGTTTTAGAACCAGATATTTCTCATTACAGCCTGTTTTCCCATTCACTCAGAAATTTCCAAACGCAGATTTTACTAAAAAAGTGTTTCTAACTCTTGAATCTAAAAATAGATGTAACTCACTTAGTTGAACAAACGCACAACAGAGCAGATTGTAGGATTCCTTTCTTCTGTGTTTCAGAGGCAGTCTTACTGCTATTCGTTATATGCGGGTATTTGGCTGGAAATGCCTGTTTTGAGATTCTCCACAGAAAGCGTTTGCAAAGTGCTGCATAAACACCTGAGTTTAACTCCATAAGTTGAATGCACTCATTGACAACAATTCTCTTAAATAGCTCCGTTTGGTTATAGAACCAGATATTTCTCATTACAGCCTGTACTCCCATTCACTAAGGAATATCCAAATGCAGCTTTTACAAGAAACTTGTTTCTAACTCCTGAATCTAAACATAGATGTAACTCACTTCATGGAACAAATGCACAGCAGGGCAGATTGTAGGATAAGTTTCTTCTCTGTTTCAGAGGCAGTCTAACTTCTTTTCGTTGTTTGTGGGTATTTGGCTGGAAATGCCGGTTTTGAGATTCTCCACAGAAAGCATTTCCGAACTGCTGCATAAACACATGAGTTTAACTCCATAAGTTGAATGCACACATTGACAACCATTCTGTTAGATAGTTTATTTTTGGTTTTAGAACCAGATATTTCTCATTACTGCCTGTACTCCCATTAACTGAGGAATATCCAAATGCAGCTTTTACTAGAAATGCGTTTCTAACTCCTGAATCTAAACATAGTTGTAAATCACTTAGTTGAACAAACGCACAGTGGAGCAGATTGTAGGATACGTTAATTCCGTCTTGCAGAGGCAGTCTTACTGCTGTTCGTTACATGTGGGTATTTGGCTGGAAATTCCTGTTTTGAGGTTCTCCACAGAAAGCGTTTCTAAACTCCTGCATAAACACATGAGTTTAACTCCGTAAGGTGAATGCACACATTGACAACCATTCTTTTTGATAGCTCCATTTTGGTTTTAGGACCAGATATTTCTCATTACAGCCTGTACTCCCATTCACTCAGGAATTTCCAAATGCAGATTTTACTAGAAACGTGTTTCTAACTCCTGAATCTAAACATAGTTGTAACACACTTAGTTGAACAAACGCACAGCAGAGCAGATTGTAGGATACGTTTCTTCTGTTTTTCAGAGGCAGTCTTACTACTATTCGTTATATGTTGGTATTTGGCTTGAAATGTCTGTTTTCAGACTTTCCACAGAAAGCGTTTCCAAACTGCTGCATAAACACATGAGTTTAACTCTGTAACTTGAATGCACACATTGACAACGATTCTGACAGACAGCTCCTTTTTGGTTTTTTAACCAAATGTTTCTCATCACAGCCTGTTCTCCAATTCATTCAAGAATTTCCAAATGCAGCTTTACTAGAAACGTGTTTCTAACTCCTGAATCTAAACATAGATGTAAATCACTTAATTGAACAAACGCACAGCAGAGCAGATTGTAGCATAAGTTTCTTCTGTGTTGCAGAGGCAGTCTTAGTGCTATTCATTATATGCGGGTATTTGGCTGGAAATGCCTGTTTTCAGATTCTCCACAGAAAGCATTTCCAAACTGCTGCAGAGACACATGAGCTTAACTCCGTAAGGTGAATGCACAGATTGACAACCATTCTGTTACACAGCTCCATTTGGGTTTTAGAAGCAGAGAATTCTTTGTACAGCATATACTCCCATTCACTCAGGAATATCAAAATGCAGCTTTTACTAGAAAGGTGTTTCTTACTCCTGAATCTAAACATAGATGTAACTCACTTAGTTGAACAAACGCAAATCAGAGCAGACTGACGAATTCGTTTCTTCTGTGATTCAGGCAGAGTTTTACTGCTATTTCGTTATAGGCGGGAATACTGCTGGAAATGCCTGTTTTGAGATTTCTCCACAGAAAGCGTTTCCAGACTTCCCCTTCAACACCCGAGTTTCACACTGTAAGTTGAATGCACACATTAACAACCATTCTGTTAGGAAGCTCGGTTTTGGTTTTAGAAGCAGAGACTTCTCATTACAGCCTATACTCCCTTTCACTCAGGAATGTCCAAACAGAGCCCTTATCAGAAAGCTGTTTCTACCTCCTGAATCTAAAGGGAGATTTAACACACTTAGCTGAACAAACGCACAGCAGAGCAGATAGAAAGATACGTTTCTTCTTTGTTTTAGGCAGAATTTTACTGCTATTTCGATATATGCGGGAATACTGCTGAAAATGCCTGTTTTGAGATTTCTCCTCAGGAAGCGTTTCCAGACTTACCCTTCAACACACGAGTTTAACTCTGTAAGTTGGATGCACACATTGACAATCCATCTGTTAGGACGCTCAGTTTTGGTTTTAGAAGCAGAAAGTTCTCATTACAGCATATACTCCCATTTACTAAAAAATGTCCAAATGCAGCTCTTACCAGAAACGTGTTTCTCACTCCTGAATCTAAAGGGAGATTTAACACACTTAGATGAACAAACGCACAGCAGAGCAGATTGAAGGATACATTTTCTCTGTGTTTTAGGCAGAGTTTTACTGCTATTTTGTTATATGCAGGATAACAGCTAAAAATGCTGTTCTGAGATTTCACCAGAGAAAGGGTTTCCAGACTTCCCCTTCAACACACGAGTTTAACTCTGTAAGTAGAATGGACACATTGACAACCGTTCTGTTAGGTAGCTCCATTTTTCTTTTAGAAGCAGAGAGTACTCATTACAGCCTATACACCCTTTCACTCAGAAATGTCCAAACACAGCTCTTACCAGAAAGGTGTTTCTACATCCTGAATCTAAAGGGAGATTTAACTCACTTAGCATAACAAACGCACTGAAGACCATATTGAATGATACGTTCCTTCTGTGTTTTAGGCAGAGTTTTACTGCTATTTCGTTATATGCGGGAATACTCCTGGAAATGCCTGTTTTGAGGTTTCTCCATAGACAGCGTTTCCAGACTTCCCCTTCAAAACACGAGTTTAAGTCTGTAAGTTGAATGCACACATTGAAAACCGTTAAGTTAGGTAGCTCCATTTTAATTGTAGAGCAGAGTTCTCATTGCAGCATATACTCCCATTAACTCAGAAATGTCCAGACGCAGCTCTTACCAAAAACGTGTTTCTAACTCCTCAATCAAAAGGGAGATCCAACTCACTTAGCGGAACAATTGCACAGCAGAGGAAATTCAAGGATACGTTTCTTCTGTGTTTTAGGCAGTGTTTTACTGCTATTTCGTTATATGCGGGAATACTGATGAAAATGCCTGTTTTGATATTTCTCCACAGAAAGCGTTTCCAGACGTCCCCTTCAACACAGGAGTTTAACACTTTAAGGTGAATGCACACATTGACAACCGTTCTGTTAGGAAGCTCCTTTTTTGATTTAGAAACAGAGAGTTCTCATTACAGCATATGCACCCATTCACTCAGAATTGTCCAAATGCAGCTCTTACCAGAAACGTGTTTCTAACTCCTGAATCTAAACGGAGATTTAACTCACTTAGCTGAACAAACGCTCAGCAGAGCAGAATGAAGGATAGGTTAATTCTTTGTTTTATCCTATCCTTTCTCCTTTTCTGCTATTTCTTTATATCCGGGAATACTTCTGGAAATGCCTGTTTTGAGTTTTCTCCACAAAAACGTTTCCAGACTTCCTTTCAACACACGAGTTTATCTCGGTAACTTGAATGCACACATTGACAACCGTTCTGTTAGGTAGCTCCCTTTTGGTTTTAGAAGCAGAGAGTTCTCATTACAGCATATACTCCCATTCACTCAGAAAAGTCCAAACGCAGATCTTACCAGAAACGTGTTTCTAACTCATAATTCTAAAGGGAGATTTAACTCACTTAGCTGAAAAACGCACAGCAGAGCAGATTAAAGGATACGTTTCTTCTGTGTTGCAGAGGCAGTCTTACTGCTGTTCGTTACATGTGGGTATTTGGCTGGAAATGCCTGTTTTGAGGTTCTCCACAGAAAGCATTTCTAAACTGTTGCATAAACACATGAGTTTAACTCCATAAGGTGAAAGCACACATTGACAACCATTCTGTTTGATAGCACCATTTTGGTTTTAGAACCAGATATTTCTCATTACAGCCTGTTCTGCCATTCACTCAGAATTTTCCAAACGCAGATTTTACTAAAAAAGTGTTTCTAAATCTTGAATCTAAACATAGATGTAACTAAGTTAGTTGAACAAACGCACAACGGAGCAGCTTGTAGGATTCCTTTCTTCTGTGTTTCAGAGGCAGTCTTACTACTCTTCGTTATATGCGGGTATTTGCCTGGAAATGCTTGTTATGAGATTCTCCACAGAAAGCGTTTGCAAACTGCTGCATAAACACCTGAGTTTAACTCCATAAGTTGAATGCACTCATTGACCACCATTCTCTTAAATAGCTCGGTTTGGTTATAGAACCAGATGTTTCTCATTACAGCCTGTACTCCCATTCACTAAGGAATATCCAAATGCAGCTTTTACAAGAAATGTGTTTCTAACTCCTGAATCTAAACATAGATGTAACTCACTTTGTGGAACAAATGCACAGCAGGGCAGATTGTAGGATAAGTTTCTTCTCTGTTTCAGAGGCAGTCTAACTTCTTTTCGTTGTTTGTGGGTATTTGGCTGGAAATGCCTGTTTTGAGATTCTCCACAGAAAGCATTTCCAAACTGCTGCATAAACACATGAGTTTAACTCCATAAGTTGAATGCACACATTGACAACCATTGTGTTAGACAGCTCCATTTTGGTTTTAGAACCAGATATTTCTCATTACAACCTGTACCCCCATTCACTCAGGAATATCCAAACGCAGCTTTTACTAGAAACGTGTTTCTAACTCCTGAGTCTAAACATAGGTGTAACACACTTAGTTGAACAAACGCACAGCAGAGCAGATTGTAGGATATGTTTCTTGTGTTTTTCAGAGGCACTCTTACTACTATTGATTATATGTGAGTATTTGGCTGGAAATGTCTGTTTTGACATTTTTCACCGAAAGCGTTTCCGAACTGCTGCATAAATACATGAGTTTAACTCCATAAGTTGAATGCACACATTGACAATCATTCTGTTACATAGTTTTTTATTGGTTTTAGAATCAGATATTTCTCATTACAGCCTGTACTCCCATTAACTGAGGAATATCCAAATGCAGCTTCTACTAGAAACGTGTTTCTCACTCCTGAATCTAAACATAGTTGTAGCTCACTTAGTTGAACAAAGGCACAGCTGAGCAGATTGTAGGATACGTTTCTTCTGTGTTTCAGAGGAAGTCTTACTACTTTCCATTGTATGCAGGTATTTGGCTGGAAATGCCTGTTTTGAAATTCTTTACAGAAAGCGTTTCTAAACTGCTGCATAAACACATAAGTTTTACTCCCTAAGTTGAATGCACACATTGACGACCATTCTGTTTGATAGCTTTGTTTTGGTTTTAGAAGCAGAGAGTTCTCCTTACAGCATATACTCCCATTCAATCAGGAATGGCCAAACGCAGCTCTTACCAGAAACGTGTTTCTAACTCCTGAATCTAAAGACAGATTTAACACACTTAGATGAACAAACGCACAGCAGAGTGGATTGAAGGATACGTTTCTTCTGTGTTTTAGGCAGAGTTTTTCTGGTATTTCGTTATATGCGGGAATACTGATGAAAATGCCTGTTTTGAGATTTCTCCACAGAAAGCATTTCCAGACTTCCCCTTCAAGACACGAGTTTACCTCTGTAAGTTGAATGCCCACACTGACAACTGTTCTGATAAGTAGCTCCGTTTTGGTTTTAAAAGCAGAGAGTTCTCATTACAGCATATACTCCGATTCACTCAGAAATGTCCAAACGCAGCACTTACCAGAAACGTGTTTCTAACTCCTGAATCTAAAGGGAGATTTAACTCACTTAGCTGAACAAACGCACAGCAGAGCAGATTTAAGGATACGTGTCTTCTGTGTTTTTGGCAGAGTTTCTCTGCTATTTGGTTATATGCGGGAATACTCCTGGAATTGCCTGTTGTGAGATTCTCCACAGAAAGCGTATCAACACTAGTGCTTCAGCACACCAGCTTAACTCTGTAAGTTACATGCACAGACTTACAACCGTTCTTTTAGATATCTCCGTTTTTGTTTTAGATCTAGAGAGTTCTCATTAGAGCATATACTCCCATTCACTCAGGAATGTCCCAATGCAACACTTACCAGAAAAGTGTTTCTAACTTTTTAATCTAAAGAAAGATTTATCTCACTTAGCTGAACAATCGCACAGCAGAGCAGATTTAAGGATACATGTCTTCTGTGTTTTTCGCAGAGTTTCTCTGCTATTTCGTTATATGCGGGTATAGTGCTGGAAATGCCTGTTTTGAGATTTCTCCTCAGAAAGCGTTTCTAGACTTCCCTTCAACACACGAGTTTAACTCTGTAAGTTGAATGCACACATTGACAACCGTTCTGTTAGGTAGCTCCATTTTGGTTTTAGAAGCAGAGAGTTCTCATTACAGCATATATTCCCATTTCCACAGAAATGTCCAAACGCAGCTCTTACCAGAATCATGTTTCTTTCTTTTTTTTTTTTTTTTTTTGAGACAGAATTTCGCTCTTGTTACCCAGGCTGGAATGCAATGGCAGGATCTCGGCTCACTGCAACCTCCGCCCCCAAGGTTCAGGCAATTCTTCCGCCTCAGCTTCCTGAGTAGCTGGGATTACAGGCACACACCACCATGCCCAGCTAATTTTTTGTATTTTTTAGTAGGAACGGGGTTTCACCATGTTGACCAGGATGGTCTTGATCGCTTGCCCTTGAAATCCACCCATCTCGGCCTCCCAGAATGCTCGGATTACAGGCTTGAGCCACCGGGCCCGGCCCAGAAACGTGTTTCTAACTTCTGAATCTAAAGGGAGATTTAACTCACTTAGCTGAACAAACCCACAGCAGAGCGCATTGAAGGATGTGTTCCTTCTGTGTTTTAGGCAGAGTTATACTGCTCTTTCGTTATATGCGGGAATACTGCTGGAAACGACTGTTTTGAGATTTCTCCCTAGAATGCGTTTCCACACTACCCCTTCAGCACCCGAGTTTAACTCTCTAAGTGGAATGCACACATTAACAACCGTTCTGTTAGTGAGCTCGGTTTGGGTTTTAGAAGCAGAGACTTCTCTTTACAGCCTATACTCCCTTTCACGCAGGAATGTCCAAACAGAGCTCTTACCAGAAAGCTGTTTCTACCTCCTGAATCTAAAGGGAGATTTAACACACTTAGCTGAACAAACGCACAGCAGAGCAGATAGAAGGATACGTTTCTTCTGTGTTTTACGCAGAATTTTACTGCTATTTCGATATATGCGGGAATACTGCTGGAAATGCCTGTTTTGAGATTTCTCCTCAGGAAGCGTTTCCAGACTTACCCTTCAACACACGAGTTTAACTCTGTAAGTTGAATGCACACATTGACAACCCTTCTGTTAGGTAGCTCCGTTTTGGTTTTAGAAGCAGAGATTTCTCATTAGAGCATATGCTCCCATTCACTCAGGAGTGTCCAAACACAGCTCTTAGCAGAAACGGGATTCTAACTCCTGAATCTAAAGGGATATTTAACTCCCTTAGGTGAACACACCCACAGCAGAACGGATTGAAGGATACGTTTCTTTTGTGTTTTAGGCAGAGTTGTACTGCTATTTCGTTTTATGCGGGAATACTGCTGGAAATGCGTTTTGAGATTTCTTTACAGAAAGCGTTTCCAGACTTCCCCTTCAACACACGAGTTTAAATCTGTAAGTTGAATGCACACATTGACAACCGTTCTGTTAGATGGCTCTGTGTGGGTTTTAGAAGCAGAGTGTTTTCCTTACAGGATGTACTCCCATTGACTCATTAATGTCCAAATGCAGCTTTTACCAGAAACCCGTTTCTAACTCCTGAATCTAAAGAGAGATTAAACTCACTTAGCTGAACAATCGCACAGCAGAGGAGATTGAAGGATACGTTTCTTCTGTGTTTTAGGAAGAGTTTTTCTGCTATTTCGTTATATGCGGGAATACTGATGAAAATGGCTGTTTTGAGATTTCTCCACAGAAAGCGTTTCCAGACTTCCCTTTCAACACACGAGTTCAACTCTGTAAGTTGAATACACAACTTGACAACCGTTCTGTTAGGTAGCTCCGTTATAATTTTAAAAGCAGAGAGTTCTCATTACGGCATATACCCCCATTCACTCAGAAATGTCCAAACGCAGCTCTTACCAGAAACGTGTTTCTAAATCCTGAATCTAACAGGAGGTTTAACCAACTTAGCTGAACACACGCACAGCAGAGAAGATTGAAGGATACGTTTCTTCTGTGTTTTAGGCAGAGTTTTACTGCTGTTTCCTTATATGCGGGAATACTGCTGAAAATGCCTGTTTTGAGATTTCTCCTCAGGAAGCGTTCCCAGACTTACCCTTCAACACACGAATTTAACTCTGTAAGTTGGATGCACACATTGACAGTCCATCTGTTAGGAAGCTCAGTTTTGGTTTTAGAAGCAGAAAGTTCTCATTACAGCATATACTCCCATTTTCTAAAATATGTCCAAACGCAGCTCTACCAGAAACGTGTTTCTAACTCCTGAATCTAAAGGGAGATTTAACACACTTAGATGAACAAACTCACAGCAGAGCAGATTGAAGGATACATTTTCTCTGTGTTTTAGGCAGAGTTTTACTGCTATTTTGTTATATGCAGGATAACAGCTAAAAATGCTGTTCTGAGATTTCACCAGAGAAAGGGTTTCCAGACTTCCCCTTCAACACACGAGTTTAACTCTGTAAGTAGAATGGACACATTGACAACCGTTCTGTTAGGTAGCTCCATTTTTCTTTTAGAAGCAGAGAGTACTCATTACAGCCTATACACCCTTTCACTCAGAAATGTCCAAACACAGCTCTTACCAGAAAGGTGTTTCTACATCCTGAATCTAAAGGGAGATTTAACTCACTTAGCATAACAAACGCACTGAAGACCATATTGAATGATACGTTCCTTCTGTGTTTTAGGCAGAGTTTTACTGCTATTTCGTTATATGCGGGAATACTCCTGGAAATGCCTGTTTTGAGGTTTCTCCATAGACAGCGTTTCCAGACTTCCCCTTCAAAACACGAGTTTAAGTCTGTAAGTTGAATGCACACATTGAAAACCGTTAAGTTAGGTAGCTCCATTTTAATTGTAGAGCAGAGTTCTCATTGCAGCATATACTCCCATTAACTCAGAAATGTCCAGACGCAGCTCTTACCAAAAACGTGTTTCTAACTCCTCAATCAAAAGGGAGATCCAACTCACTTAGCGGAACAATTGCACAGCAGAGGAAATTCAAGGATACGTTTCTTCTGTGTTTTAGGCAGTGTTTTACTGCTATTTCGTTATATGCGGGAATACTGATGAAAATGCCTGTTTTGATATTTCTCCACAGAAAGCGTTTCCAGACGTCCCCTTCAACACAGGAGTTTAACACTTTAAGGTGAATGCACACATTGACAACCGTTCTGTTAGGAAGCTCCTTTTTTGATTTAGAAACAGAGTTCTCATTACAGCATATGCACCCATTCACTCAGAATTGTCCTAATGCAGGTCTTACCAGAAACGTGTTTCTAACTCCTGAATCAAAAGGGAGATTTAACTCACTTAGCTGAACAAACGCTCAGCAGAGCAGATTGAAGGATATGTTAATTCTTTGTTTTAGGCAGAGTTTTTCTGCTATTTCTTTATATCCCGGAATACTTCTGGAAATGTCTGTTTTGAGATTTCTCCACAAAAACTTTTCCAGACTTCCTTTCAACACACGAGTTTATCTCGGTAACTTGAATGCACACATTGACAACCATTCTGTTAGGTAGCTCCCTTTTGGTTTTAGAAGCAGAGAGTTCTCATTACAGCATATACTCCCATTCACTCAGAAATATCCAAACGTAGCTCTTACCAGAAACATGTTTCTAACTCGTAAATCTAAAGGGAGATTTAACTCACTTAGCTGAAAAACGCACAGCAGAGCAGATTTAAAAATACGTTTCTTCTGTGTTGCAGAGGCAGTCTTTCTGCTGTTCATTACGTGTGGGTATTTGGCTGGAAATGCCTGTTTTGAGGTTCTCCACAGAAAGCGTTTCTAAACTGCTACATAAACACATGTGTTTAACTCCATAAGGTGAATGCACACATTGACAACCATTCTGTTTGATAGCTACGTTTTGGTTTTAGAACCAGATATTTCTCATTACAGCCTGTTTTCCCATTCACTCAGAAATTTCCAAACGCAGATTTTACTAAAAAAGTGTTTCTAACTCTTGAATCTAAAAATAGATGTAACTCACTTAGTTGAACAAACGCACAACAGAGCAGATTGTAGGATTCCTTTCTTCTGTGTTTCAGAGGCAGTCTTACTGCTATTCGTTATATGCGGGTATTTGGCTGGAAATGCCTGTTTTGAGATTCTCCACAGAAAGCGTTTGCAAAGTGCTGCATAAACACCTGAGTTTAACTCCATAAGTTGAATGCACTCATTGACAACAATTCTCTTAAATAGCTCCGTTTGGTTATAGAACCAGATATTTCTCATTACAGCCTGTACTCCCATTCACTAAGGAATATCCAAATGCAGCTTTTACAAGAAACTTGTTTCTAACTCCTGAATCTAAACATAGATGTAACTCACTTCATGGAACAAATGCACAGCAGGGCAGATTGTAGGATAAGTTTCTTCTCTGTTTCAGAGGCAGTCTAACTTCTTTTCGTTGTTTGTGGGTATTTGGCTGGAAATGCCGGTTTTGAGATTCTCCACAGAAAGCATTTCCGAACTGCTGCATAAACACATGAGTTTAACTCCATAAGTTGAATGCACACATTGACAACCATTCTGTTAGATAGTTTATTTTTGGTTTTAGAACCAGATATTTCTCATTACTGCCTGTACTCCCATTAACTGAGGAATATCCAAATGCAGCTTTTACTAGAAATGCGTTTCTAACTCCTGAATCTAAACATAGTTGTAAATCACTTAGTTGAACAAACGCACAGTGGAGCAGATTGTAGGATACGTTAATTCCGTCTTGCAGAGGCAGTCTTACTGCTGTTCGTTACATGTGGGTATTTGGCTGGAAATTCCTGTTTTGAGGTTCTCCACAGAAAGCGTTTCTAAACTCCTGCATAAACACATGAGTTTAACTCCGTAAGGTGAATGCACACATTGACAACCATTCTTTTTGATAGCTCCATTTTGGTTTTAGGACCAGATATTTCTCATTACAGCCTGTACTCCCATTCACTCAGGAATTTCCAAATGCAGATTTTACTAGAAACGTGTTTCTAACTCCTGAATCTAAACATAGTTGTAACACACTTAGTTGAACAAACGCACAGCAGAGCAGATTGTAGGATACGTTTCTTCTGTTTTTCAGAGGCAGTCTTACTACTATTCGTTATATGTTGGTATTTGGCTTGAAATGTCTGTTTTCAGACTTTCCACAGAGAGCGTTTCCAAACTGCTGCATAAACACATGAGTTTAACTCTGTAACTTGAATGCACACATTGACAACGATTCTGACAGACAGCTCCTTTTTGGTTTTTTAACCAAATGTTTCTCATCACAGCCTGTTCTCCAATTCATTCAAGAATTTCCAAATGCAGCTTTACTAGAAACGTGTTTCTAACTCCTGAATCTAAACATAGATGTAAATCACTTAATTGAACAAACGCACAGCAGAGCAGATTGTAGCATAAGTTTCTTCTGTGTTGCAGAGGCAGTCTTAGTGCTATTCATTATATGCGGGTATTTGGCTGGAAATGCCTGTTTTCAGATTCTCCACAGAAAGCATTTCCAAACTGCTGCAGAGACACATGAGCTTAACTCCGTAAGGTGAATGCACAGATTGACAACCATTCTGTTACACAGCTCCATTTGGGTTTTAGAAGCAGAGAATTCTTTGTACAGCATATACTCCCATTCACTCAGGAATATCCAAATGCAGCTTTTACTAGAAAGGTGTTTCTTACTCCTGAATCTAAACATAGATGTAACTCACTTAGTTGAACAAACGCAAATCAGAGCAGACTGACGAATTCGTTTCTTCTGTGATTCAGGCAGAGTTTTACTGCTATTTCGTTATAGGCGGGAATACTGCTGGAAATGCCTGTTTTGAGATTTCTCCACAGAAAGCGTTTCCAGACTTCCCCTTCAACACCCGAGTTTCACACTGTAAGTTGAATGCACACATTAACAACCATTCTGTTAGGAAGCTCGGTTTTGGTTTTAGAAGCAGAGACTTCTCATTACAGCCTATACTCCCTTTCACTCAGGAATGTCCAAACAGAGCCCTTATCAGAAAGCTGTTTCTACCTCCTGAATCTAAAGGGAGATTTAACACACTTAGCTGAACAAACGCACAGCAGAGCAGATAGAAAGATACGTTTCTTCTTTGTTTTAGGCAGAATTTTACTGCTATTTCGATATATGCGGGAATACTGCTGAAAATGCCTGTTTTGAGATTTCTCCTCAGGAAGCGTTTCCAGACTTACCCTTCAACACACAAGTTTAACTCTGTAAGTTGGATGCACACATTGACAATCCATCTGTTAGGACGCTCAGTTTTGGTTTTAGAAGCAGAAAGTTCTCATTACAGCATATACTCCCATTTACTAAAAAATGTCCAAATGCAGCTCTTACCAGAAACGTGTTTCTCACTCCTGAATCTAAAGGGAGATTTAACACACTTAGATGAACAAACGCACAGCAGAGCAGATTGAAGGATACATTTTCTCTGTGTTTTAGGCAGAGTTTTACTGCTATTTTGTTATATGCAGGATAACAGCTAAAAATGCTGTTCTGAGATTTCACCAGAGAAAGGGTTTCCAGACTTCCCCTTCAACACACGAGTTTAACTCTGTAAGTAGAATGGACACATTGACAACCGTTCTGTTAGGTAGCTCCATTTTTCTTTTAGAAGCAGAGAGTACTCATTACAGCCTATACACCCTTTCACTCAGAAATGTCCAAACACAGCTCTTACCAGAAAGGTGTTTCTACATCCTGAATCTAAAGGGAGATTTAACTCACTTAGCATAACAAACGCACTGAAGACCATATTGAATGATACGTTCCTTCTGTGTTTTAGGCAGAGTTTTACTGCTATTTCGTTATATGCGGGAATACTCCTGGAAATGCCTGTTTTGAGGTTTCTCCATAGACAGCGTTTCCAGACTTCCCCTTCAAAACACGAGTTTAAGTCTGTAAGTTGAATGCACACATTGAAAACCGTTAAGTTAGGTAGCTCCATTTTAATTGTAGAGCAGAGTTCTCATTGCAGCATATACTCCCATTAACTCAGAAATGTCCAGACGCAGCTCTTACCAAAAACGTGTTTCTAACTCCTCAATCAAAAGGGAGATCCAACTCACTTAGCGGAACAATTGCACAGCAGAGGAAATTCAAGGATACGTTTCTTCTGTGTTTTAGGCAGTGTTTTACTGCTATTTCGTTATATGCGGGAATACTGATGAAAATGCCTGTTTTGATATTTCTCCACAGAAAGCGTTTCCAGATGTCCCCTTCAACACAGGAGTTTAACACTTTAAGGTGAATGCACACATTGACAACCGTTCTGTTAGGAAGCTCCTTTTTTGATTTAGAAACAGAGAGTTCTCATTACAGCATATGCACCCATTCACTCAGAATTGTCCAAATGCAGCTCTTACCAGAAACGTGTTTCTAACTCCTGAATCTAAACGGAGATTTAACTCACTTAGCTGAACAAACGCTCAGCAGAGCAGAATGAAGGATAGGTTAATTCTTTGTTTTAACCTATCCTTTCTCCTTTTCTGCTATTTCTTTATATCCGGGAATACTTCTGGAAATGCCTGTTTTGAGTTTTCTCCACAAAAACGTTTCCAGACTTCCTTTCAACACACGAGTTTATCTCGGTAACTTGAATGCACACATTGACAACCGTTCTGTTAGGTAGCTCCCTTTTGGTTTTAGAAGCAGAGAGTTCTCATTACAGCATATACTCCCATTCACTCAGAAAAGTCCAAACGCAGATCTTACCAGAAACGTGTTTCTAACTCATAATTCTAAAGGGAGATTTAACTCACTTAGCTGAAAAACGCACAGCAGAGCAGATTAAAGGATACGTTTCTTCTGTGTTGCAGAGGCAGTCTTACTGCTGTTCGTTACATGTGGGTATTTGGCTGGAAATGCCTGTTTTGAGGTTCTCCACAGAAAGCATTTCTAAACTGTTGCATAAACACATGAGTTTAACTCCATAAGGTGAAAGCACACATTGACAACCATTCTGTTTGATAGCACCATTTTGGTTTTAGAACCAGATATTTCTCATTACAGCCTGTTCTGCCATTCACTCAGAATTTTCCAAACGCAGATTTTACTAAAAAAGTGTTTCTAAATCTTGAATCTAAACATAGATGTAACTAAGTTAGTTGAACAAACGCACAACGGAGCAGCTT